>OV050032.1:199734090-200413257 GCA_920105625.2 Clusia tigrina
GGTTGGGTTCTGGCAGTGGTTCGTCAAACACGCCCCGGCCAGCAAAACGGTTCGAGTTAGCCCATAATTCGAACCACAGCAATCCGCTACGGCCGCTGACCGTTTCCACCAACAGCAATGCCACTAACATTGCGGCCAACAACGGTTATCGTAGTATATTCTCACAAAGTCCCTCAATCAGACATTCCGGCAATCAGCCCGCGTTAGTGACACAACGCCGAATTGAACCGTCATTTAACAGTGTGCCACCCACGAAGCCGCCACGCACCTCACTTAGCGTGCCGCGCCAGCCCCTGCACGAGGAAAGCGACTCCGACTCTGTGTTCTCGTCGAAGATCTCCTCGCCGCCGATGTCGCCGTCCGTGCCAGTCGTTCCCGAGAAATTCGCTCTCACACGCACGCTCTCCTCTGAAACGAATACCTCAATCGCTAGCTCCACCACGTCCACGCTCACATCAGGTTCGGGTTCGCAAGCGAGTTGCAGTTCGGTGGGCAGCACTCCAACTGTAGACTTGTCGCGACGTGTGTTGAAATCCGGTTCTGGCGACTCAGCTTCCAACCGCAAGAACATCTTGGCGTCGGCGAAGTGCCGCAGCGGTCGTGACGACTCGTCGTCCCTATTCCGTAACCGCCCGTACGACGATGAGGACAGCACCGATGGCTACGATGAAGACGAAGTGCGTCGCGTGCACAAATCAAAGCCCCGCTCTTCGTCCAACTCCTTAATTGCGCTGCCCAACAAGGCAGTACCCGCTACAGCACCCATTAACTACAAACTGGTGTCGAAGAATGACCAAAGTCTGGTCGATAAAGTGATAAATGTCGCCGCCTATGTGGAAATCACTTCCGATACGGACGACAGTAGCCGTAAATCAGATACAATTTCACCATCCAAAATTAGTGCCATGTTCATCGATGAGGAGCGCAAAGCCAGCTTCAAAGCGGATCCCAGTCAAAAGTCTACATCACCGAAATCGATTGTCGCAGCTAAGGTGGTCGCGCCCGTAAGTTCGGTACCCGTGCAGATCGTGAGTCCTCAGCGAGCCGTCGAAGTTTTACAGATCGCTAAAAAGTCCCACGATTCGAATGAACTCTCGCAATGGATGCACACTGAGGTGGCTAAGAAGATGACCAAGACGCCCGAACGAACACTGAAGCCTGTGTTAGAGAAATACGAGTCCGCTGCGGTGAAGTCGTATCAAAATCTCTCGACCAAAACAGGGCATAACAAAATTACTACTGCTGAAATACGCGAGAAATTTGAGAGAACGGCGGCCGCTGCAGCTGCGGCAGCTTCGTCGTCTGCTTCGAATGCAACTGCTTCACCCACGGTATCTTCCAACAACTTGCTCGCAGTTAAAGCCGCCAAGTCCAACTATCACGAGCGCTTCTCCTCTTTGGATTCCATTGCATCGTCTTCATCGGGTGTCAGTTCCAGCACCCAAAACGTTTCGACACAAGAGAACACCACAGAATTTGGCAGCTTCTCATCGCTTGGCAGCAATCAGAGTTTGATCACTGCTCAAGATATACAACTAATTATCGAAGAAGCCGATCCACCATTGAAGACGCCCGAGGCTTTCATTGTGGTGCTGCAACGAGATACGCCCGAAAGCAGTATCGGCATCACCCTGGCTGGTGGTTCAGACTACGAAGCTAAGGAAATTACGGTAAATGCCCCGCAGGACATTTCTCAAATGCTCTTTCGTGACTCTTTCTTTTTTGCAGATACACAAAATCTTGGCCAACACGCCGGCCGCTAAAGACGGACGCTTGAAGAAGGGTGATCGCATACTCGCTGTCAACGGTATGAGCATGCGCGGCCTGACGCACCGTGAGTCGATTACGGTCTTGAAGGTAATTTATCTCAATTAGCTTACATAAATTAAAAATGACTCACAATTGACGTAATTCCTACTATGCAGACACCACGTCCAGAAGTTGTGTTGGTTGTCACACGTTCCGAATCAGTTGTGGTGAAACCCATGACCAAAAAACGTTCCTCACTTGGCTCCCTGAGCTCACTGAACGAGAAACCTACTGAGGTGGACTACGAAAAGAAACGCAATTATCATAAAGCTTCACGTTCGCTCGACCTCGATTTGGACATTGTCTCCAATGAGGATGTCAAGCAGACCCCAACTGCCCAGTCCAGCAGTGCGCAACCAAGCGCCAATACTACCGAGTCGGCAACAATCGCCAACATACGCACAAGACGCCAACAGGCGCGCAGTGATGCGAGCAAATTAAGCACCAGTGAATTGCTCGAACGCGCTGCTGAGACACGCAATGCCATAGCTGCGGAAATCAGGGCGCAGGGTAAGTCTTTCTCTGACCTTTTCTCCCTCTTGTGCAATCGTAAAACGGTAATTAATGCAATCTACATTCATAGAAGATGCTCCGAGCGGTGCGCGAACTGTGGAAATTATCAAAGACAGCTGTGGTTTAGGCTTCTCCATTGAAGGTGGCTTCGATTCGCCCATAGGAAATAAACCATTAATTGTGAAGAAAGTGTTTATGGGTAAGTAATCCACGAGACATTTCTTTTTGAGGGTGTAAACATCAAGGAAAGCATAGCCGTCAATGCTAGTCTTAAGGGGAATGCTCAAATCGGTGGAAGTGGAGTTAGTGTTAGATTTCATAGCTAACAAACTAAGTTACTAAGGGCGGTCTGATATCTCCCAGTTGGAAAGATTGGTCACGTTCCTCAATTGTGACAAATCCGAACTTCATATCCATTAAACGCGGTGAGGAGATTGAAAAGTGTAGCGGAAAACTTGGTAGTATTTAATTAAGTATCATCTCCATATTTCAGTGAGGAGATTGAAAACTATAGCGGAAAACTCAGTAACTCGGTAAAATCTGGACACTACTCAAGACTCCTAATTTATTTATGTAACTCGCCTAGAGATAGTTTTATTCGAACCACATTTAGTTGTATAATGGAAAAAAGTCGGCCCTCCGAACACCCGCGACGACTTCTTAAATCCAATGAAACTACGTAAAGGTCTGAATAGCCAATTGTACCTGAAATAATGTCGAACTCTATCATGAAGAGAACAAGATTTTCAATACTCGTGAAGCATATTCCTGAGGTAACGCGAGGTACAGTTTTGCGTAATGATACCCACACATTTCGGACCAAAAAAATTCAAACTCAAAATAATCGAATCGAGCATTAAGCGCTGACTACAATCTGAACCACGACGATCCTATAGAAGATGAATTTATCTATCAGAGCTGAACACTTCATTTACTAGAACTAGTGTGGAAATTGTAATGCTGCGGCTAACTGAGATAGTCATCTGGCTATTCGGTCCCTAAGGTGATCAACACTTATATTTCAACCAGGGTGTGTTCATAACTATTGAATTGGGACCTGTGATGATTTTAGGTCGGTTTCGAGACAGTGTAACCTCAGTTCCAACTGGCAATTGAGCAAAAACATCAGTATTTTAAAACTCGCCGAAGGGAGTGCTTTAAACTCATTCCAATCAAAGCTGGTCTGGGAATGCTCTAAACTCCTCAATACCCTAGCAGCGAGGAATTCTGTTACGCTAATGTGGGTAACGGGACAAGAGGGACATGAAGGAAGGAAATCAAATAGCAGATTCACTGGCAAAAATGGGCGCAGGCGCTTCTTTAATAGGTTCAGAACTTTTCTGTGGGGTGATGGTAGCTTCATAAATAGCTCGATGTGCGGGAAAACGAGATATATTCGATTACTGGAGAGCCGAAACAGGACTGCGGCAGCCGAGAAGACGCATTGACCCTGAATAGATCAAAGTAGATGCTTCTCTAAACCTCAGCAGAAATGATTTGGGACTTGGAGGCAATGAAATAGGGGGACTTGAAGGCAATGAAATAGGGGACTCTTTGGCAAAAAGAGGCGCGGGCACTCCCTTCCTAGGTCCAGAACCCGTCTGTGGGGTAAACAGCAGCTTCATAAATCACTTGAAGGAAAAACGAGGTCTACTTGATTAGTGGAGAGCCCAAACAGGCATGTGGCAGTCGAAACTACTCATTGACCCTGAACACATCTAGGTAGATTCTATTCTAACCCTCAGCAGAAATGATATTAAACTCTGTACTGAACTATTAACAGGACACTGTAGACTCAATTACCATATGAACAAAAGAGGTGTGGTAGAGAACGACTCTGTCGAGAGGACTAGGAAACAGCAGGACACGTTCTACGCACTTGCCCAACGGTGGCAAGACGCAGACTTAACTACCCAGGCAGCGTGTTCTTAGATAGGCAGCGGGTTCTTAGCTAGGCATCGGATTCTTAGATAGGCAGCGAGGTCTTAGCTAGGCAGGGAGTTCTTAGCTAGGCAAAGGGTTCTTAACTAGGCAAAGGGTTCTTAGCTAGGCAGAGGGTTCTTAGCTAGGCAGTGGGTTCTTAGCTAGGCAGCGGGTTCTTAGCTAGGCAGCGGGTTCTTAGCTCCAAATCACCTGGCTAAAATTAAGCTCTCAACAGTTACGAAACTTATAAATAGTCTAGAATTGCTTTAGTTAGGTACGAGGCTGCACCATATATCTCTCAGGACGCAGTGCTCTTTTTGCCTATTTAACAATACTCTCTGAAACCATATATCATCACTAATAGTACTCGACCCAGGGATTACTAGCTGCAAGAGTATCTAAGGCTAGCTTTGTTAAATCAGGGGGACCTATCAGCTTATCATAACTAAGTTTTCAGATATGGGGGTTCTGTGTATGCTTATAAAGTTAATTGCTAGGTTCTGTGATTTGCCGGACCTTTAGTTATATCGCTCTCACCCACTACTTTCCTATGTGCTACCTGCGTAGTGCTTCTATTCTACGAGGCTCGAAAGTAAATCAAATATGAATCGAAACCGTCAAAACGTTGCCTTCAGATTTTGACGAATGTGGCGCTGTAGTGCGTTCGAGCATGCGTTTCTCCATCCGGTCGTTCCGCTATAGTCCGAATATTTGGAGCTTATACGAGCTCTCAGTATGAGAATCCAATTTGAAATGTTTCTAGGGAATTTCTCAGGGTTTTTTATGACCCAACATAAAAAAAACACCAAGAAAACTCTGGGGCTGCGCTAGTCAGAACACCAACTACCATTCAGCGATTTCAAAACAAAGTCTGGAGATGTGTTACCAATGCCCCCTGGATCATCAGAAATTGTGACCTCCACCGTGACCTTGAAGACGGATCAGTGAAGGACGACTTAAAAAGGTTTGCTGAAGCTCATGCAGTCAGACTAAGTTATCATGTTAACGAAGAAGCAACTAACCTGCTAGGTAGGTTAGGCAGCCACATCACCAAGAACCATCTAGCCTGCTAGGTAGGTTACACAGCCGCAATGCCAAGAACCATCTAGCCTGCTAGGTAGGTTAGGCAGCCACATCACCAAGAACCATCTAGCCTGCTAGGTAGGTTACACAGCCGCATGGCCAAAAAAACAGTGATGGCGCTTAGACCACCACCAGTTGGGTCCGTTGTGAACCCTGTATGCGAGGTGTGACTATGCTTCCCCCTCCAGATTGAACCAAACGTAGCCTTTAATAGCGCGTAGGAAGTTATTAACACCTGACTGGTATAGATTATCGAGTCTTCTTAAGAAGTGGGATCCTAGTAAACGTTCCCTATTTATGGTAAAAGCTGGATGGGTAGAGAAGAGATGCTGGATATGTACAGAAGAGATACTCGACATGTACAGAAGAGATGTTGGACCGTAACATGAAGCATTAGTTTCGGGTTACTCGTAAACGCTTCCCACGGTTCTGATCTCACAAATTCCATTAAAGCCCTAAAATACCATCGTTGCTAGTATATTCCAGAAGGATCCAGCATTGACATCAATTCAAATTTTTGTTGTTGTTGTTTCTTGATATGCTGCCGCTAGAAAGTTGCTTCAATTTGTTAATAATTTAATTATTTACTAATTTATGTTTTATTTTTCAGGTGGTGCTGCACAAAAAACTGGTCAAGTTAAGAATGGCGATGAAATTTTGAGCATCAATGGCGCTCCCACAGCGAAAATGACCCGCGTCGATGCCTGGAACTACATGAAGCAGCTGCCATTGGGACCAGTTAGGATTGTATTCGCTTAAACTAAATATATATATGATAAATTATATAGATAAAAGGGAGAGAGAGAGAGAGAGAGAGAGGGAACGAACGACAGATAGAAGTTGGATAAATGGATGAGTGGATGCATACAACAATAACAGTAAACAAGAAAAACAACAACAACGATTTGTGTTAAATTTTATTTAATTAATTATTTAAGTTTATTTGCTTTGAGAGTGAACAAAATAGACGGAAACTATGCAAAGCGTAAAAAGCTGAAAAGCGGAAAATGCAAAAATTAGGCGCCATGACAAAACACTCGAAAACCTAGAAACCAAGTAAACAGATCGCCAGAAGGAGCGATAGACAGACGGTGAGAAGGAGATAGATATATACATATAGAGGGAGGGTGCGGTCATTCAGGTGCTAAAGCTCTATATCAGCGATGGCCAAGCCTATAGTCGCGATTTAAAGCTTTCAGAACGTGTCACATGATTTGCATTTCAAGGGCGGGAGCTCCAGGTTGTCTGAGTATGAATGATCTGTATCGATGGCGGCTGATTCTCATCGTGGTGCCAAAAGTTCTCGGCTGGTACTCATATTGCGTGTTGTAGGCGTGTTTTGATGTTTGCCGAGTGTTCTGTCAGGGCACTAAATTGAATTACTTACATTTATATATTACTTGATGTTGCTGTTTTAGTAAGAGAGTTAGCATTATTTTATTGGTTTTTTTTTTTTTTTTTTGTTTAATTTAACTTAACAACTTAATTATCGACAAGTAACAAAAAACTTTAATTAAAACATGGAAATATCCTTTTTTTCACACTCTTAATGCAAGTTTTATTCAAATTGGAAGCTGGACAAGAAAACAAAATCTTGCCATTGAAGAAGTAAACACAGACATTCATGTATTTTATATAAATATGCTTAAGCATAATTGTTTTTGATTAAATGCTTTTGAAAACTTTTCCAAATTTGTTTCGCATTTTCCCCACTTCAATTCGTAGAAGTAAAAAATAACAAAAATAAAAGACATTTTAAATGGCTTCCAAAAATTGCATTTATTATGAAATTTTCGAAAAAAAACACACACACGCAAAATGTATTCCTTATGATTATTAATTAATTACACACTAATTTTTAATTAAAAAAAAGTAATTTTTATTTTGTTTTTAAATTTATTTATTTTGTGTAAATTGTGCAATTTTCTTTAACGAAATCAAAGATTAATAATTTTAAAAATAATCTTATTTTTATTTTAGCTGTTCTCCTTTAACTCTTTCGATACTGCCAATAATAATTGTTAAAAAATTCAAAGGAATAGAAAATAACACACACACACAACTGAACAAGAACAACAAATTATAATTAAAGCGAGCGCCTTTATGAAGCGAGGCGGAGTTGATTATTAATTAGCCACGGAGGCAATGCACAATGCAATTACTGCTATTTCCCCGCCCCTGCACTCACTGAATTTTACTTACCGATTTCCCTGCTGTCAAGCCCAGCCGCAATTCACAGTAAACAAAGGACATAAGCAAGTCCAAAGGATCCAATCAAAGAGTATACATACATACATAGAGATCGAACCACTCAAAATTTTGTGTAATGGAGGTGATGGCGATTTCACAAAAATCGGTGAGGGGCAAGTGGGAGCGAGATGCAATGCGTGTTTTTACCACGCCCTCGATTAACTCAAGATAAAACATTATGAGCGAGTGAGTGACAAGCAAACGTGTGTGAAAGGAGTTTCCTAGAAAGCCCCTCGAACAAAAGTTTTTGCAACAATAGCTTCATTCGTTGTGCCAGCTCTATTTATGTATACTCTTTGATCCAATTTTAAGCTCTCTCTGGAGTTGCATCAGCATCTTACCTCACGTCTCCACGGTCAATTTTTGATGGCATAACATCTGTCAAATTTGATTGCAATGGTTGGCAATATTTTAATGGTGGGCATTGCGATGTTATGCCATTGTCATTTTGAAAATGCCGTCAAGCAATCTAGTTCGCTGTGCCCACGCTTGAAACATTTTTTTATTTATACGATGAAGAGGAAAAAAGAAGGAAACCGAAATTCTGGGTGAATCCTTTATTACAAAGAATGCAAATGCACAGTCTCCATTCACTTTAGCGTTTTTATTAATTTAATAGATGCGGTAAAACGAAAATGTCCTACGATGCTTCCACTGTGAGCGACACGATTAAATTAAAAAAGGCTGTCAAACAAACAAAATGACAACTGATTGCAACACAGCACGTTGGCAATTTATGGCATAACATATTTCATAACATAAATTGCCAACTTGAAGCAATTTGGAGTCTCCATTGGCAATTTGCTTGAAATTGCCAATGACATGCCATCAAAAATTGCCCGTGGAGACGTAGGGTAAAGTACTTGTAATTCAATTGAGTGTGGTCTGCAGCAATTGAGTTGAAAGCGACAAATATGCTCAGAGAACGAATTTGCATTAGATACACTGAAACAAATTGATGTCATTTAGAAAAAGACGTGGCTTCAAACATAGAGTAAAGAAATAAGAGTCACATTCGCAACAACAAACTTTTTGTATGGTGGTGCTCGCCAATTTCTCAATAGCTCTCATTTTCATATCACAGCGCCACTTTGGTTACTACCCCCGACCAAGATTGATAGACCCCTTTCTATCATACTTGACCCCCGACCGATCTCTTCTATGTCGAAGAATGAGTGGCATTTCAAATTGTGACGCTTATTTCTTTACTCTATGGTTGAAAGCGACAAATATGCTCAGAGAACGAATGCTTATTAGATGCACTGAAACAAATTTATGTCACTTATAAAAAGACGTGGTGGCTTCAAAGCTTTCTCCAACCTTGATATTATTGGTATTGTCGCCATATGTGAATGAGTTGGGGGTGTTAAGATCTATTAACTGGTAACTCGGAGGCAGAAGAGGACATAATCAGAAGTATTAGAAACTGGGATTGGAACCTAGAGTCTCACAACGTAAAACTAGGAAGGTTATCATTAGATCAGGTGCAGACTTGATACTTTCCAAAAAAAAAAGTGGAAAATTTTATTGTTGCATACGAAACTAAACAAAAAAATGGGTGAGTTTCGTAAACAAATAAATCGATGGCACGTCCTCCACTGGGACACTGCCAAGTTCAATATCGTAGCTCAGTCGTGCTGAGCTTCCCAAAGTTTTCACCATTATTTGAACTGTTGACCACCTTTCGTACTATTACCTAATTATATAGAATTTGTTTAATATGCTTGGCAAGACTCAGAAAATGTGCATTCAAAGTACACGCAAACTGTAGGTGGAAATTCTCGCAAAATATCAACCAGGGGAAGTTTTACTAATTCGTTGGAAATCATGGTGGACTCGAGCAACAATGTTATTTCCATGTCTGTCGGTCGGTCGGCCATATTATATATATTTTCCCCATATTCTAAATTTGTATTTAAATTAAACTGGATTCATCTATAGTCATGTATTTTGCTACGCGTAGGTTTCTATAAGGGTTATTTTATTTGAACTCTGAGAGAACTACAGCTGACTAAGAACTACAACTATTAAAGGGAAACAAAACTTACCCGCAAGACTCTTAACTTAACCCTACGTCAAGCACGCACCCAAGCTCTTATGTTACGAAGAGGTTCTTGTTCCACTTTCCAACTTCCAACGACTTCCGACGCCACATATGATGAAAGCAAATACAATAAGGGAGAAGCACAAATCTTCTGCCATTGAATATCAACCGAGGCTATGGTTCCGACGAGGAGTACAAGGCGGTTCTGCACCTCTTATGTCACTGGCCATCCTTGAGCCAATCGCACCTTTGGTGGCCCATTTCTGACAAACCTGACTGAGCTGTCATCCTTTAAACTATCAATGTACGATTTCATGTGAAAGTAAAGTATGTGAATGACTTTGTGAGGACAACCGCAATTCAGTGAGATTAATAACCAAGGGTGGGGAAGAACATCCGTTCTATACAACATCACTCATTACTTCCAGGAATTCAGTTTCAATTTATACGGCGTGGTGGAAATATTTGGGAAAATCCATGGAAGAAATTGGGGTAGATTGATGTCATAGATATTTACTGTCATGGAAATTATAGGTAGTCATATTCTGGATAATAACTAACGAGGACTTACATATATCTACATTCTATATAACAATTGCATCTGACTCATATTAAAATATTTTTAAAATTGTTATATCAAGCATATTGAACCACTTTGTGTCGGAATTTCACATCGATAACTCAACTAGACCGGAAGTTGGACCCACAAATGTACTAGGAATGTCCTTACAAGCATGTAAAAAACTTGAAACGGTGCTTCTGAAAGTTTTTAAACTCAACACTTATGCCAGGGAATGGAAGAATCTGAATCTAGGATAGAGATCTACTTAATTTTCATTCATATTGTATTATTATTTTTTATTTTTTGTTTGTTTTTTTCCCTCATAACAATATGATGTCGACTAAAGGCACATTTCCCTGATGGAGCAGTGTCCAACTAAGCTTTTCAACTGAATACGCCCCCCTGTGCCACTGACACTTCCAGGCTCATTAATCATCAACTCCTGCTCGTGACTTGTCCGCTTTATATGTACCTCTTAATTGAAATCTTACACATTAATTTTCAGTGTCCATTTAACTTAATTTAATTTATTTGCGCCATAATTTTATGTTAAATTTAATATTCTTCTCAATTTTAAAAATTGTGTGGCGCTCGCTTTAATTTGTGTACGGTTCGATTGTGCTGTGATTGGGTTCATTTGCCTCGAATTGCTTAACAAACATTTATACGTATATAACTCCACTTTTAATGCTTATAGTAAACATAAACACAACACACACACACACTGGCACACATACACATACCCACACACACATATACCCACACACACACACACACCATATCCCACACGCATTCATTTAAATACGGAAAGCAAACACACACACACAAAAAAACAACAAATCCATTTGTGGTATTTTTCTGTATTTTTATAATTAACGGTAAATTTTAATTTTATTATTTAATCAATTTTATTAAAAATGTATTAATTATTTGCATATGAATACGTAAACATATGAGAAATGAAATAAATACATATTAAAAAAATATACAACATACCTTTGTTTCTTCATACTCCGTGCGTTTGATAAGATAAACTCGTGATTATGCTTGTGGGTGGCGGTGGGGTTGAGTTGGAGTGTGATTGCAAGAAACTCTCAATTTTTGCCCATGCACTCGAATTGCTCAAATTCCACTCATTTGCATCAGGGGCACACAAATTACCAGTCAGTTTGCTGGCGACTGCAGCCCGAAGACGGTCACCGAATGCGGATGGAGAGTGTATTTCAATCTCGTATTTTTCCGTAAAATTACGGTCCGCTTTTAGCAACCGGCGCTCAGAAATGCTCAGCAAGTAGCCGCACATACTCGAGGCAGTACGCACAGAATTGTGGCATTCGCCCGCCAGTTTTCCAAGTACAGTACGCCTGAAAATTGTTGCGTTTAGCGCCAAAATTGTGGCATACTTTCAGGTAGCAATTTTATGCATACAAACATATCCGAGTTTGTTTACTGTCTCAGCGAGCATGCGCGAGTGGGTGGTTGGGTGGTAGGTGGCTCAATGCAGTGCATGGCCACTCGTAGTCGTAGTAAACGAGTGATAATTGTTAAATCATACATTTTTTTATAAGTAGGGAACAATTTTTAATTGTAGGAAAAACTATTTAATTTTTAATGACTATTCAACTAATTTATGTGGTTTTTTAAAAATATTTTTTCACAAATTTAATTTATTCTGCTTAAACTGCTGTTAACTGATATTATCCTATGAAAGCAGGTCATACTTGAATTGAAAACAAGGGTTTATTTTTGGCTCTCAAATATACAAAGAAGTATTTCTTTTCAATCAGCCAACATTTAAATATTCGATGGACATGTTTTTCTTACGGATTCCATTTCCCCGCCATAAAATCTTCCTATTTTAAATATTATAGGAAAACATTTATCGGGAACGGGAATTCGAAGCAAACTTTTACAATTGGAGTCAAATGTGTTGCCTCATGTGCCACATTAGAGTGGTCTTTTGTGGGGAAATTATGTGTGTGATTAACAAAGTAAGAGAAAAATTTAAATGTTCATTCCAAATTAACTAAATTTCTAATTGAAAAGTTGTTTAGGCCAAAGCATGCTAGTTTTCAACATATTCTGCACGACCTCTGCAGCGGAAAAACAAACAATTTTGGTATCGAGCTGAGGATAAATTCCTCAGAAATTTCAGAATACATTCTCTTTTGAGGTTTTGCCAGTTGCTTTCGGGGAACAGGAGGATTGTGGAAGAGATAAAACATTCCCTGGAATTATTATTCAGAATACGGTACCATTTTCCACTTGTGTTTACTAAGAGTTGATACCAAGCCAGAGATAAGTAGGACCCAGATGCTGTATAAAATGTCAGAAATGGTATCCTCTTAAAGCTTACTTTAATACTTAAGGCTTACTTTAATACAATTTTGGACTTTATTTAATAATTCATATAATCAATTTATTACTTCCTAATACTGCTACTGTTACGATTGAAATGTACGGTGTACACACTGTTACGATTTTTCTTCAACTGTGTCGATTTTTAATTATGTGGCAGCTTATATACTTCTCGTATGTTGAAGTAGAAGATTCGAGAATATTCTCCACACTTCGAAAGAAGTTTCGAGAACATTGTAGAATATTCCACACACTTCGAAAAAAGTTTCGAGAACATACTAGAAAATTCCTGCACTTCCAATAAGTTTCAAGAAGGTTTTAGAGTAAGCTTTTTTATTCGAATATATTGTGTCATGGCTTATATATGTACATACATCTCCTCTCACGTTGTGAATTGCAACGAATAGAGAGAGGATCCTAAAAGTATGGAGTCATTTATGTTTCAATATGTTCGAACATTCTTTAGAATAGCAGGATTGTTGGAAAGAAACCAACTTCCACCTCAATTTTTATTCAGAATAGGTGTATGGGGAATAGAGAAACAAATGCCCGGAGAATATTTATTTCAGAGAACATAGAGAAAAGAAACTTAAAAGTAAAACGGAAAAGTAGCGAAATAAAGCAGACGGACATTGTACATGAATCCACTGAAAATCGCGTTGAATTCACTCAAAAAAGTAATGAATCCACTCAAAATCGTGGTGTGTCCGCTACGGACGCTGGCAGCGAAAAATACTTTCTTTTCTCTGTGTTCTCTGGTCGTGGTATCTGTATATTTTTGTAGAACAGCCTCACAAACAAATTTGTTGACTGTTCATTTGATGTGATTGATAGTCGTAATCATGGTGGAAGTATGTCTGGAAAATGTGGGGAATGAATAATACCCTTTCCTTCCTTCTTTATTGTTGATACTCATGTTAAAATCACAGAATCAGGACAACGAAAGAAGCAAAACTGAAATAAAAAAAAAACGTTCACTTGGTCCCCAACTAATTTCCACCAAATCTTGACATGATCAACATAAAAGAGATTCTAGTTATCAAAGGGAGATAATGTCCATTCTGGTCTTAATGGAAAATACAAATTCTATGCTTTAGAACAACAGCACATCTCCACAAAATTTGTTCTCAACTGATGATGAAAGTGCAAGCGATGCTAAGAAGAAGTTTTTGTGGGCTGTTTCTACAGTAAAACCGTGATATCACAATGTGCCATTAGGAGTGCTCAAGTGTGCTTTTGTCGGCCACTCCTACCTGCCTACCTTCCACAGTAAATATCATCTAAGGACTTCAGAGAGCAAGTATTCATTTCTTCTTTGATGGCTATCACCGATTGCATTGCGGATGACCTGCAGTAGTTGTCTTTGGTGTCAGTCTGCAAAAGTTCCATCCTGTGTTTCTAAGTGAGGTTGCAGTTTTACTAGGACTCTACTAGAGAATATGGACTACTACTCAACAATATGGACTTCGATCTTTCCCGTTGCTCAACTGCTTAGTAGCAGCTTTTCGACCCCCATAAACTTCAGTGAAGCCAAATCAAACTATATCCATAATAAGTAAACACACTCTGCCGCTATAGAACAAGCATTCTGCCGACCTTGGTGCCGTTATTTGAATTTCTTGGCAGAAGGTGATAGCAACAGAAAACACACAAGTGGAAAGAAGTATGAAATAGAGATGGAAGAACTGAAACAATGGTACCTACTTATAGAGGGTTCTCGAAAATTAAACAATGTCTGCTTATATTTTTAATCCTTTAAAGAAAAATGTGTGGTCGCAACTTTACTTGTCCCTGTATGTTAATGCTGCTGACTCCGCTGCCAGAATAAGATTGGATCGCATTTACGCGCAATGCAAATTGTTGCATCGAAATTTTCTTTCCGTTCTCTCATGTCCCTATACCAAAGCATTAGGGAACTAACTGGGTAAGGGTATGAAAAGAAGTTTGGATCGATAGCTAATAGATGTGAATTTTTGTAAATGGGTGCGTCCTTTGTTGATATGTCGCATCGTTTCTCTCACACACGGCTACCCGTAATAAAATGTGTAAATAGTCTTCTGCTCTTCGCACTTGCATAAAATTGTGTGTTAAAGTGTGAGTCAAAAAAATTGCCTTTTGCATATTTTTTGAAGTGCGCCTTCTTAGTTTACCAGATATTCTTTGGCCAAATACTTTAGGATTATCACACTTTCACTTTGTGCATTTTTTTTTTGTCACTGCCGTAGTAAGCGTCGAACTTTGTTCCAACTTTTCAGTATTCGAAAAATTTTCATGCAATATTATTTTCAAATAAAATTTGTCTATAAAAACAAAATTTTCAAAATGTCTAAATTCTGCGGCGTTATCTCAAAAAAACCAGTCACGCAGCCGCATAGAGATCTTCTACCGTTGTGCATACATCTAATGAAGGAGACAGCAAATGCGTTGTCCACCGAGATAGAGAAGCTGCAACTATTCTACGAAAAGAAAAATGAGGTTATTCAGCATCAGCAGGAACAACTGCTGGAGAATGAACAGAACGTATGCAAGAAACGCTGACAAATTTGTAACTCGTTAACTGGTGAACAATTTTAATAAACCTTCCTTATCTACACAGCGCATACGCATACAACAGAAATTAGAAACGCTCGCTCAGTGCCTCGAAACTGTTGAAAAGGAAATTGATCAGCACGAAATCAATTTGAAGGAATTCGAGGAAAGCATGCGCAAGTTGAAGATGTCCACTGTTGCACAGAAGCAGCAAACTCCAGAAAAGCGAGAGAAACAATGCCGCTGCATGCCTCCATTGATCTGGACTCAAGATGACGCCTCTGAGTTGGAAATGCTGGAGTGCACCGGGCAAGCCGTGACGCGCATCAACGCAGCTTTGGAGGAATTTTTACGCTATCGCAAGAAGCCACAGTCTGAGGTCGGGTACACTAATCATCTTTTCCCTAATCTTAACTTAATACTATTTTGCCATTAACGCAGGTTTATAAAATTCTCAGTATGTACGGTCGCACACTCCAGAACTTTGATGAAAGCGTGTCTACAAATAGAGAAATGGAAACAAAGAATATTGTTAAGGACACTGAAAGTAAACTATTCAAAGCCCCAGTTGACAATGTTTGCGTAATATCCTCAATGAATCCTGGGATACTACCAGAAAAGAGATCTCAGATTAAATTTTCACCAATTCTCCACTTGGCTGAGAATGACCGCAATAAGAACATTCTCACTGAACTCTGTCGTTCCTCGGTGAAGGCTCTAATTTTTCTTATTTCCTATTCCTTTGATAATCCGTGGAAATACTCACTTATATACGAGCATCTCCACTTGTTCATTGATGGTGTTAGATCCAGCGAAGAAGTTTGTCAACTGGGGAAATAGTTCCTTGGTTATGTGAGATAAAATAATAATCTTAACAATTTTCAGCGGAATCGAAATCGATTGATATGAATGGCTCAGACGCCGTCTCCAATTGCTAAGCCAGCTATGATGCCATGCGATTGAGAACAATTTTAATTTTATTGCGTTAATTTTACATGATTATTTATTATGGTATGTGGGTAAATAAACGATTGCGTTGCATTATTTTTCGTGAAAATGCATATTTTATTTATTCAGGAGCGAGTCTACGCCATCCCTACTTCTCCCCTTTTTTAATTGTTTTTTGATTATGAGTAATTTCTGTAATGATAGTAGGCTGGGGATTGCCTCTTAACGACTTCTGCATGGACGAGGAGGAGCGAGAGTCAATTGAACACCTGTTATACACGTTTCCGGCGCTGTCTAGAATAGGGTGCACTTTCCTGGGAGATCACTTTCTGAACTCTTTGGGAGTTTATTCCAAATATGAAAATGAGCTCCATCAATTGCTTCATTAAAGCAAAGAGTATACATAAATAGAGATTGAATCACTCAAAATTTTGTGAAATGAAACTAAAGGCGATTTCACAAAGGCAAGGGGAAACGGGACGCAATGAGTGTATTTATGTTCGGGTGGGTTTACTAAAAGACCCCTCGAACAAAATGTTTGCAACAATAAATTCGTTCGTTGTGCGAGCTCTTTTCATGTATACTCTTTGATAGAAGAGATCGGTCGGGGGCAGCGTCCGTAGCGGACACACCACAATTTTGAGTGGATTCACCACGATTCTGAGTGGATTCAACATGACTTTCAGTGGATTCAACACGTTTCTGAGTTGATTCACCACGATTCTGAGTTGATTCACCATGATTTTGAGTGGATTCATGTACCATAGAACAAAGAGAAAAGAAATTCTTTTCGCTGCCAGCGTCCGTAGCGGACACTCCACAATTTTGAGTGGATTCACCACGATTCTGAGTGGATTCAACATGACTTTCAGTGGATTCAACACGTTTCTGAGTTGATTCACCACGATTCTGAGTTGATTCACCACGATTTTGAGTGGATTCATGTACCATAGAACAAAGAGAAAATAAATTCTTTTCGCTGCCAGCGTCCGTAGCGGACACTCCACAATTTTGAGTGGATTCACCACGATTCTGAGTGGATTCAACATGACTTTCAGTGGATTCAACACGTTTCTGAGTTGATTCACCACGATTCTGAGTTGATTCACCACGATTTTGAGTGGATTCATGTACCATAGAACAAAGAGAAAAGAAATTCTTTTCGCTGCCAGCGTCCGTAGCGGACACACCACGATTTTGAGTGGATTCACCACGATTCTGAGTGGATTCAACATGACTTTCAGTGGATTCAACACGATTCTGAGTTGATTCACCACGATTCTAAGTGGATTCACCATGATTTTGAGTGGATTCATGTACCAGAGAACAAAGAGAAAAGAAACTCTTTTCGCTGCCAGCGTCCGTAGCGGACACACCACGATTTTGAGTGGATTCACGACGATTTTGAGTGGATTCAACATGACTTTCAGTGGATTCAACACGATTCTGAGTTGATTCACCACGATTCTAAGTGGATTCACCATGATTTTGAGTGGATTCATGTACCAGAGAACACAGAGAAAAGAAACTCTTTTTCGCTGCCAGCGTCCGTAGCGGACACACCACGATTTTGAGTGGATTCACCATGACTTTGAATGGATTCACGACGATTTTGAGTGGATTCATGTACAACGTCCGTCTGCTTTATTTCGCTGCTTTGCCGTTTGACGTTGAAAAGTTTCTTTTCTCTGTATTCTCTGATTCCGAGGACTCTTTAATTTCACCATAATTTCCAGCCTTGACTGGGTTGAGATCACATTTGCAAGATCACCACATAGAACACCGCATGTATACCATTATCGTCCGTGGAGTGATGCAATAATTTCCACAATGTTACACAATTTATGACGTCATCACACTTTCACAACGTCATCATATACCAAACATAATCAGAATGGTCTAATAATTAATAAAAAAACTTTGTTAACACACCTCTGAAAGTACGTGTGATCTACTTTAATGTGCATATATATTATATTCAATTGTTAATCTCTGTTTCAGATAACGTAAACATCAGATAAGATTAATAAGCAATAAATAAAATACATAATTAAAGCAAACAAATTACGAAATGTGGTTCTACATTTTACTTCATCTTAGTCTAGTATTCTTCTCTGCTTAGAGGGTTCTTAGCGAATGATTCTAGATCACGTTAACATTGTAATGCAATAATAAAGTATTTTCTTGTGCCCAGACATTGTTTACTATATAAGCTTAGAAACATAAGACCTAACAACATATGAGGTATGTTCCAATGCATGCAGAGTTCAACGGAGCTTATCTTATTTCCTGTGAAAGTCTGCAAAAAAAGGAACACAAAAGAGTCAAGATTTCTTCGATCACAGCAATCTTGGCCTGGAAAGCAGTTTTGTACATTACTTTAGTTCTGGGAGAAATGCGTTAAAGCATCGTCGAGTTTTGTGACAAGTGCCGAGATACTATATACATGTATATTGTTTATTTAAAGCAATCAGTAGAGTACTTAAAATCTAATTGAAACCGCAATAACCACAAAACTGTCCGACTCAGTCACAAACATATTTTTTTGGACCAACATTAAACGAGATCATCGGCCTTGTCACACTTGACAGCAAGCTGGGGCAAAGTATTTTACAGGACAGGACCGTCTGTGGGTCAAAGTTTCTCATTTACGCATTGCATGTAACTCCTAATAAGGAAACAATTAAATAACTTTAAAAATAAAGATGAGTGAATGTGATCACTCAAAGTCCACATCGTCGATTTCCTGCTTTACGATGCCGGTTGGTGGGAATACTTGACTACTGGCCGCTACCTCTGGTGCCGCAGCAGTGTGCTGACGGTGACGCATGCGCGGTACAAAGGTTATATTTTGCGGAGCCGCGCATGTGGGCAGGCCATCGTGTGACTCGCCTTGCAGAAAGTTGTTCTGCATAAACGCTCTCAGCTCCTGCCACTGACCCGCCGACAAATTCGCCAGCTCCTGGGCGATACTTTGAGGCACTTGCACCATATTATTGTGCGGGTACTCGCAGCCGTTCTCGAACACCTCGTTCATGGAGCGATAAACCTTCGTCTTGAAAGTCAACTTTTGTCGCGCGTTCATGTTCCTCATGTCCGGTAAGAGCGTGAGCAGAAACTGCACATCCAAATCGGGAAGTGGTTCGGGTTCTCGGAAACGCTTGTGCTTCGGTTCGTACCCTTGCATCGGCGGGACACTAACAGCTGATGCAATGGACATGGTGCGTGGGCGTTTGTGTGAATATTGTTCAGGCCGTCTTGGCGCAGTGGTGTCCTCCTCAACACTAATGATAGGTTCTTGGTGATCTGCGGGCTCTGGCAGTGGCTGCTCGCTGAAGTCAGCTTCAAAATCGCTCAAGTGCACTGGCAGCTCTCCATTGGAGTTATCGTAGTTTTGGTCCTGCAGAAACGGCTCATCGTCGTCCTCATCTTCCTCTTTTCGGACTAAATAGCTGTCACGGCTCTGCATCATGGGCTTCAGCAGGAAGCTGAGCTCTTTGTGCAAATAATACGGTTTGACTCGATTCGGTCCGCCGTGAGTCTTGTATATATTCACCGAACGTGCAAAAGCGGCACGGATGTTCCTCCAGCGCTCTTTACAAGAGGCGACTAAAACAAAAGAACAAATGGATACATGAATTAGTGGAGGATCGTGGCAAAGCAAAGGAAACTCGAGAAATTGAGAGAAATGCTCCTTCCGTAACCTAATAAAGTTATCTATATTCCTGACTAAAATAATACCCAGGAGTAGAGTAGGAGTAGAGAGAAATATCTTAAAACAACAATAACGTGATTAAATGCGACTTTGCGTGGTAACTCCAAGTCTAGCTAAGTTGCTTACGTTAACAACTTACGAGCAACTTGTGAAGCTGCATTTCCCATTGTCAAACATCTAATAAGGACAATAACACGCCGAAATAGCTATAAGAGCAGCCACTTTTGAAGCTACTAATCGAGCATAGATGGGACCCTTTATTACATGGATTAATATTCATGAATATTAATGGAGAAATGGTTGTGAATATGCCAGGAATACTCCTATACAAACGTGGTGACTGACTGAACCGTGTAGTCGGATGTTATTGACTACACAGGAAAGACTTGACGCTACCCCAGGAAATGTACACAATCTACAAAATAAATCAAGGAGCAAGAGACACATGGCGACACATAGGTACTGACCTTTGAATCTCCTCAAGTGGAAATATATACTCATACATCTCTGTTGCAGCCTTTGCTTATGACACACTAAGTAGTCTCATTGTACCCACTCCTCCATACTTGACATTGCACCAACTCCCCCACACTTGACATTATACACACTCCTCCTCAGTTGACATTGTACCCACTCCTCCTCAGTTCACATTGTACCAACTCTTCCACACTTGATATTGTACCCACTCCCCCACACTTGAAATTGTACCCACTCTTCCACACTTGACATTGCACCCACTCCCCCACACTTGACATTGCACCCACTCCTCCACACTTGACATTGTACCAACTCCCCCACACTTGACATTGCACCCACTCCTCCTCAGTTGACATTGTACCCACTCCCCCACACTTGACATTGCACCCACTCCTCCACACTTGACATTGTACCCACTCTTCCACACTTGACATTGCACCCACTCCTCCACACTTGACATTGCACCCACTCCTCCACCCTTGGTATTGCACACACTTCTCCACCCTTGGCATTGCACCCACTCCTCCACCCTTGGTGTTGCACCCACTTCTCCACCCTTGGTATTGCACCCACTCCTCCACACTTGACATTGTACCCACTTCCCCACACTTGAAATTGTACCCAATTCCCCACACTTAACATTGTACCCACTCCCCCACACTTGACATTATGCCCACTCCCCCACACTTGACATCATAAAACAGCTCTCTAGATCTAAAATTAATTGCAAATACGAAACTCGTAACTCAATCAAGCAATATTAATATCGTTATGAAAATTAGTTTCTAGTTTGATCACTGGATTGTGTTAAAGAAAACTAATTTCTTAGTTGGATGTATTCGCTTTAATATGAATAAATTTACAAATAGTTGGCAAAGTTTGATTCAAAATGAAATGTTGAAAGTCTCATTTCTAAATCACTTATCACGGTTGAGTTCAATTTGTGACTCACGACTGTTTGTATTATATCCTTTTTTACTCCAGCTCTGCTCTCCTGAAGGATATTTTCTATACCAGAAATTTGTCAATTAGTGCATCCGAGAAAGCAACATCATTTATGCCTCATGGGAGAAGGAGGCAATATGATTACAGACTTATTACTAAAGACTTATTACTAATTACAAATACCATCTAGGATAACGAGATAGCAACGCACATCGAATGTTCTGTACAATATTTCACAATCCAAGGTGATTTCCTCAATTGTGACGATTTAAGGTAGAACTATTTATGGTGTCAACTAAAATCGAAATTTCACTCAGAGTGCCTTTCAGAGAGAATCTCTCTTGGAACCTTTCGATTTGCTCTTATGAGCAATATGCTTCCCGAGGTCAGTATTCCTACTATCGCAATCAAAGAACAATTTTTTATGGCCAAAATATTCAAAACTCTCCTTCTACCAGATATTCCCTTATTTTACATATTGTTAAAAAACACGCTAAAACCAAACAAGTCAACAAACCACCCTCAACAATTCATTGCAATAATCTCAACTTACTATGGTTCTCCCCTATACACAATGCCGCAAGATATCCTCACTGTCATAATTGTGGGCTCGATGGCCCTAGTTGCACCTTGACCTCCCACAAGATACCCTCAGGGGAAAGTCAAACAAATCCTACGATTTATTAGGGCTTCGAAATGGTTCGACGAGTGAATCGGAGGTGCGTTGTTACGCGGTGGTATCACAATGGACCCATGGTGGTCTGAGTGAGCTGGTCCTTAGACCGGCTGCCACGTTAACCTAACTTACCCTCAGGGGACCGTAAATCTCTCCGTTAATACAACTCCTCCAGACATTTTCCCCAAATAATTGGTGGAAACTAACACAATATTACCATTTACCAATTTATACACTGAAGTCTGTATATACTGAAGCCTTGCCATCCAACCTTACTGACCAATAACAGATTTATCACCGAAAACAACATCATCCAAAGATCATCAATTTTCAGTTGGAAGTATATCAATTAAACTTGCACTTCGATCGCCACTACTAACAATACTAAACTTAAGCTTCACCAATTTCTTGAGATTCTTGAAGATTTTACGACTAATATTATTCCTGGCCAAATATTTCTGACTAGTACAACATTCTTTGTTCAATGGTATCTTGGGTGTGCTCTTCTTTTAGCCGAAATACGAAACGCTCCGCACTGTCATCAATCCTACCCTACTCTCCAACGTAATAAATTCATTCATGAATTGAGGAACTGTATGTGAAACCTATTCTGTCATTATAACTATAAATGTATTGTGACGAAACAGCCATTTCAGCATTCAAACCATATAAACATACCACATAGAAATGATAGTCGCCACATTCAATTTACGTGCAGAAGCTTCGATATGCGTTATTCTTGCTTTGCCATATGTCATTAGCGACAAGTCGTTATTGATGTCCTCTCTTCCTGTCACACTATGAGACCTAAACTATCCTGCTTGCGCTAATGGACAACCAGGTCGTACAGTCGAGATGATTATGTACGCCTATAAAACAGGACAAAGTAGAGTTAGTGGCGAATTTGAAGCAGCAGCCATAAAACTGATACAGAAGAGAAATTTGAACTCTTTAAGCTATTGTAGTGAATGATAAAGGGTTTTCCAATAAGAGGTGTTATTTTGGTATTCAAAGAAAAATGCCATTTTTTGAGATAAATGATCGGATGTTTATTTCATAATAAAGAGGAAGGTATGCCGTTAATAATGAAAAACAACATCAGCCAAATGGCCACCACGACCACGCTTACAGGACCATATCCTTTTCATGAAATTTTCCATAACCAAATCGCAAAGTGGCTGCTCTATGTCCTCGATAGCCTCACGAATTCTATCTTTGAGGTCTTGAATTGACGCTAGGCTGTTGGCGTAGAACTTATATTTCACGTGGCCCCAAAGGAAGAAGTCGCAAGGTGTTAAATCACAAGATCTCGGTGGCCAATTGTGATCACCTCTTCCAGAGATAACACGGTCCGGAAACTTTTCCCGTAAAAGAGCAATGGTTTCGTTGCTTGTGTGGCCCGTAGCGCCGTCTTGTTGAAAGTAAACGTTGTCCAGATCAATACCATCCAACTCCGACCATAAAAAATCATTAATCATCTCTCGATAGCGCAATCCATTCACCGTAACTGTTGATCGACCTCATTTTCGAAAAAGTAAGGTCCAATGACCCCGCCGGACCATAAACCGCACCAAACAGTCACACGTTGAGGATGGAGAGGCTTCTCAACAATAACTCTTGGGTTTTCTGAGCGCCAGATGCGACAATTTTGCTTGTTGACGTAGCCACCGAGGTGGAAATAGGCCTCATCAGTCAAGATGATTTTTCGATGGAATTCCGGATCATTTTCATGCATTTCAAGGACCCAATCAGCAAAGACACGACGTTGTTGATGATCGGCCGGCTTGAGTTCTTGTGTTAACCGAGCTTTATAAGCCTTAAGACCCAAGTCTTTATGCAAAATACGGTGTAATGACGTTTGTGGAATGCCCAATTCCAAAGAACGACGAGGAATGGACAAACCTGGGTTTTCTTCAACACTTTGGGCTACAGCAGCAATATTATCAGTTGTTCTTGAGCGACGTGCACGGGTTTTATTCTTCACATCACTAACTTGTCCCAACAGCTCCAATTTTCCACCAATTTCTGTATTGCGGTCCGACAAGGTGCTTCACGACGATCCAAAAATGCTTTAGTTTTGCGAACTGTGACTGCAAGATTTTCACCATTTTTGTAGGGAATTTTAATAACTTCAATGCGTTGTTGAAGCGTGTATCGTTCCATTTTTAGTAATGGCGTAGTTTCTATTTGTCAAATGTCAAAGAATAAAAACTTCAAAAGGGACAGCTACCGAAATACCGGGTGATTCAAAACAACACCTCTTGTTGGAAAACCCTTTAGTACCAAAACTACTGTTAATTTAAAGTATTCTGAATAAAATTTAATGCTCAAAGGTGTTTGACGCAATACAGCAATCGACCATTATCAAAATATTAACTTTTGGAACAATATTTATTCGAACTGTATTTTTATTATCTGCTGAAATATCCATAAGTCATTTTGTTATTCACTTGCAAAAGTTGTAATAGAGTAATTTCCTCATGAGACAATTATTCCTCACGTATCATGGGATTTTTCTTTGTACCTACATTTGAAATGTCAATATCACTGCTTATTACGCTATGACGATGAGTCTCGTTACAACACTGCAGGGAAAACCACACCCAAAAGACCGGAATTGTTACCACTGCACTTTGTTTCATTGCATGAAAGAAACACACAACATCACTAATGGCTTTTCGCTAATGGCTTCTCAATGACGTCTTGCAACTAATGACTTATCACTAATGACTTTCAACTAATTACTTATCACTAATGACTTCTAGCATTATGTAGGTCGAGATAACAGCAACCACTCATGTTGATATAGTTCGGGATAGAATTTCAATTTAACGTGTATTCATGTCTAGGCATGACTTTTCCATCACAAGATATGCAAATAAAACAAGGAGAACTGGTTAAAGGTGATATTTGGGAGCTTAGTTACTGGACATTATTAGATTACGGTTACTGGTTATTGGTTACTTGCTATGATTTAATTTGGCGAGACCCTTTAAATTCAGATGCCAAAGGTCTTGACCACCAGGAGCTGTGACGCCATACGTACAGTGGGACGATAGACACAAATAGATCACATCGCTCTTGAGTGAAAATTTTTAGTTATATGTATTTGGTGGCCGATTTCAGGGACTATATACTTATTTCACAAGTATCAAGATAGCAAAATTTATATAAAATATAGTTTAAGGGCATAGTGCAATGATTCTACAGGCTGCAATATATCCGCCATGTGTGCAGGCACTTGCAGGCCCAGCAGTCTTGTGCTTTGTTTACAAATAATTTATGAGTTACACTGCAGCGATAGGTGAAAATTATAATTGTCAAGGGAGGTAGGCCAGCTGCACCAGCTGCTATAAAGTTCCCACTATGTCCTGAAACTAGATTTTATATTGCTTTTGCAAAGCAAAAACATTCACTCAAGAGAGATCTCCATCAAAGAGTATACGAGTACATATATAGAAGTTAAATCACCAAAATTTTGTGTAGCAACAATAACTTGGTACGTGATGGGAGCTCTATTTATGTATACTCTTTGTCTACATACTGTTGCCAAAGAGTTGACTCAAGTTATTTGACTCAAGTTATAATGTTGTTTGACTCAAGTTATAATGAGTGTATACGCAGCCTACTCAGTTTATATGCTCCACAATGGAGTGAACATAGTAAAAAACCCTTCAGCTTTTGGCAGAATTTCTTTTATTCAAATCAAACTGAATGTTAGCTCCAAAAACTGGATTATGAATTTTTTTTAAGTTTAGGTGCATTTTGCCAAATTCCGAGTCCACACCCACTGTTGAAAACAAGCGATAATTTCCACATCCACTGTGCAAAACACGCGATAATTTTCACACCATCAGGAGTGGTTGCTGACCTGACTGACTACCTGCCTGTAGAGGTGACCTGACTGAGTACCTGACGTCATTAAATTATAATTTAAGTTCTCGCTACTGTCTAACTTAGGGATTAATTGCAAACATAGCATATAAAATGGCAGTGTGAAAAATTTTGGTTACTATTTGACTGTACAAATTTGTTGTTCTCCCCAATTCCATCAACAAGTTTGTAATATTTCCGACACATAATTCTCTCTTTGAGCGAAATTTTTGGTATGATTATTAAAATCGCCTTGGCTTATCACTCACTCGCTCACAATGTTTTATCAAAGAGTATAGAAAGATAGAGATTGAACCACTCAAAATTTTGTGTTATGGAGGTGATGGGGATTTCACAAAAATCGGTGAGCGGCAAGGGGAAGCGAGATGCAATTAGTGTGAAAGGGCTTTACTAGAAAATCCCTCGAACCAAATTTTTGCAACAATAACTTCGTTCGTCATGCGAGCTCTATATATGTATGCATATATGTATATATATATATATATATATATATATATATATATATATATATATATATATATATATATATATATATATATATATATATATATATATATATATATATATATATGCATATGTATACATATATATGTATACATAGTTATGTAAACATATATACATATATATATGTATACATAGCTATGTATACATATACATATATATATATATATATATATATATATATACATATATATATATATATATATATATATATATATATATATGTATACATAGATATGTATACATATATATATATATATATATATATATATATATATATATATATATATATATATATATATATATATATATATGTATATGTATACATAGCTATGTATACATATATATATATGTATATATGCTTACATAACTATGTATACATATATATGTATACATATGCATATATATATATATATATATATATATATATATATATATATATATATATATATATATATATATATATATATATATATATATATATATATGCATACATATATATATATATATATATATATATATATATATATATATATATATATATATATATGTATACATAGATAGTTTCTATCAACGGCGTGGTAGTGGATTTCAATTTTTAGCTTAGAATCAAGTAATCATTATCATAATGTACATTAGCATCAAATTTTATCAAATTGTCATTTATTAAGGCTTAGCAGTGGCATTTTAAAGTACATCTCTAGGAAGTCTATGTGGGAAGTAGGCATATCCGATTTTCCCGATTTCATTTAGATACCTAGCTGATTGTATCTCAATGACCAGACAATGTGTATGACAAGTTTCATTACAATATATCTAACGATGTGATAAAAAATTACGGGCAAAGATACCAACATGACTAAATCGCAGTATGAAAAATACTGATAAGCAAAGAGTATGCATACATAGAGCTCGCATGACGAACAAAGATATTGTTGCAAAAATTTAGTTCGAGGGGTTTTCTAGGAAACCCACCCGAACATAAATACACTCATTGCGTCTCGCCAGAGAACACAGGGAACCGACACTTAAACGTCAAATTTTCTGACGTTTAAAAAAAATGTCTTTGGTTATCATTAGTTGCCTATAAGGATAGTTTGTTTATCATTGGTTGTGACGAAAATCAGCCACACTATTACAGTTTTGGGCATGTGTAAGTGTGCGCAAAACGAGAGACGTTCAAGTGTCGCGTCTCTGTGGTCTCTGGTCTTGGTCCCTCTTGCCGCACACCAATTTTTGGGAAATCGCCCTAACTTCCATTACACAAAATTTTGTGTGGTTCAATCTCTATGCATGTATACTCTTTGATATGAACCTATATGCGGCCCTTTGTTTCCCCGCGGAGACATAGGACCATATACTCGTATATATGCACTTACTATATACACATGTCCATACCTCCATACTCCTTGTGGGTTTTACAAACTTAATGTCTCATTTTCCATTTTTCAAAATAGAGAAACATTTCCAATGAATTCAAAGCGCCGATTTGGAGAACACTGAATAGTCTGCGGCTTTGTTTTACTTCTTTAAAGCAACTGTCACCATCATCATATCATCATATCACCAAACGCGTTAAACTCCGAACATTGAAAGGAGCACACTATAATTTCTCACTGTGCAACCGACTTGAAATGAACTATGGTCATTAGTGTACTCCCCTCGTTAATCACTGTTTCCGCCTAATGAGTTTCCCCACTCTTTCCCAATGCGCGGCTGGCGCTTTCAATCAATAACTACTGTAAGGAAGTCAGCAACTCACCTGAATCGTTGCATTCTTTAGCAATTTTCTCCCACGACCTGTCGAGGACTTGCTTCTTGGCATAGTTCGGATGATGGCGATCGTACATCCATGGGCATTTCTGCACCAAATCACAGAGTTTCGCATTGACCACATGCAATTGTTGGCGTTGTTCGGCCGCCAAATCCGTTGCTAAATTCCAAATGAGAAAAAGGGACACAGATTCAGTCAGTTAGTTAGTTTAGTTGGTATTTTGTTGTATTATTTTGTATGAATATTACGAGCAAACGCACAGACCAGTATTGTTATCGTTGTCGTTGTTGTTATTGTTGTTGTTGTTGGTGTTGTTGTTGCAGCTTTTGTTATTATTATCTCTCCTAGGTGCCATTTTAGCAGCTGCTGTTGTCGCTGTTGTTCTTGTTGTTGCTGGTATAGCGAACGAGTGATGTCAGCCAGTTTTCGAGTGGCGCAGAGAAACGTGAACACCGCAGCTCTAGCACCGAGTTAGCTAGCAAGCGAGCAGACGTGTCAGTGAGCCAAGCCAGTGAGAGCAATTTTTACCCGTTTTCCGATGAAAATATTTTTATGTACAACGCGCGGCTATGCAACTGAGCCGAAAATATATCACAAATGTTTCGTTTTGTCTTCAATAATAATATATTTTGTTCATATAATGTCAATTTTGCGTACGGCAAAACTTTGTATATGTTTTGTTGTTGTTTTTGTATATTCTGGTGTTGTTCCCGTTTTCATGAATGTTGTATTTTATTATATCACACACCTATTTAGCTGAACCGGCTGTCGCTTTCACTACTACTACAACCACTGCCACTAGCAATACTATCACAACCGAACGAATTCTTGTCCGTCCACTGCCGCAAATCTTCTCTTCACGACGAAGGCGTTCAGTCAACTAAAAATCGAAACTGTTTAGTGCGTCACACGAACACCGCGTCGTGATGAAATTTCTATCATTGCTGAAAATCGTTTCGTAAATTAACTTCGTCGTATTGCTCATTGCCTGCTGTTGTTGTTGTTGTTGTTGTAGTTGTTGTTGCTATTGCTGCTACTGTTGCTGCTTAACTGCTTGAGACTGTTCGTATTTGTGTGAAATTATCTCACAAATACTATTTTTGGTTAGTTGTATGGAAATGGATTGCTTTTGGCTCATACAGTTGAGTTGAGTTGGGTTTGGCTTTGGTTTTGATTTTGGTTGGGTTTGCTTTCTGAGTGTCGATTGACGACGACGGCGCCAATATATGTGAATATGAACAGATGACGACCATGACGGGTGATTATTTATTTCTAGTTCTTGTGAGTAATATTCCAGCAATTTGCATTGTATCGTCTTTTAAACGGCTGGGAAGACACAACTTGTTTGAAACGATTGACATTTTGATTTGTTGTGGTGCTCTCGTTCGTCCGTCCGTCTCTCCGTCCGTCCGTCTCTCCGTCCGTCTGTCCCTCCGTCCGTCTGTCCATGTGTCGGGTTAACTGTTGATTGCCCTATGCTTAAGTTGATAATTCTGTTTCTTTATTTTTAATTTGCGTGCACGTCTCTTATTTCACATGACGTTGATAGAGTAAAGATCTATGAGTATTTGTAATATCCAATTCTCAACGTCCCTGAAGAGAAAATTATAAACAGTCTTCAAAATATACTATGAAATTTTAAAAATCATTTGGTTAATTTACTAGTTCAAAACTTATCTAAAAGCATAGAGTAAAGAAATAAGAGTCACTATCTGATATGTCACTCATTTTTGAACAAACCGATCGGGGGTCAAGAATGGTAGAAAGGGGTCTATCATTCTTGGTCGGGGGTAGTAACCAGAATGACGCTGCGATATGAAAATGAGAGCTTTTGAGTAATTGGCGTTATTAGCAGCGCCACCATACAAAAAGTGTGTTGTTCGAGAATGTGACTCTTATTTCTTTCCTCTATGGTGAAACCCACTAATAAAGAAACGTGTGGTTTCTGGTCTTTACTCTATGCTAAAAGTTAAGACCTAAGCACTCACGACTTTTGACTTGGAACTTTGACTTTCATCAATCAGCTGTTACGACCAAGCATATGAAGCTCATTGTGTGAGAGAATGCTTCACCAAAGAGTATACATACATAGAGATTGAGCCACTCTGAATTTTGTGTAATGGAAGTGAAGGCGATTTCACAAAAATCGGTGATCAGCAAGGGGAAGCGAGATGCAATGCGGGTATTTATGTTCAGGTGGGTTTACTAGAAAACCCCTCGAACAAAATTTTTGCAACAATAACTTTGTTCGTCATGTGAGCTCTATATATACATACTCTTTGGCTTCACTTTACGAAAACTGTCGTAACTTGCCGATATAGTGAAAGTAGATTCGTTACGGAAAGTCAACGGAAAACAGCTGATTAATTTATTCAAGAAATCAAAGTCATGAGTATGAAAGTTGAAAAACAGCTTTCATCTCTCAGGACTTTTGCTCAATAAATCACAGACATGAAGCGGCCCTTAGACAGTCAATCGATTGACGTCAAATTGCGTAGATGGATTAGTAAAATTTGTTTGTATGCGTCACATAGCCACCGATTGATGGAAAATCAAAACTTTTTGATTTTGATTGACGCGAATGAGAGACGAAAAGACAGAAGCAGAAAAAGTCCCGTTATTGCTCATTCGAAAGCGAACTCCGTGGAGTAAATATGCCAGCTAAGACGGATGAATATCATTTCTCATGCTTCCGACGAAACCAGAACATGAAAAAAGTTGATATTCGATAATTTCTTCTCTTTTTTTAAATCACATTTTGCAACCAAATGCGTTTATCATTATTTTTTCCCAGCCGGTTAAGAGACGATACAATGTTAATGCTAAGTCAATCTATGCAACACAATCATCCGTCTCACCCGTGATAAGTATGTTCACCGCAACAGCGTGAAGCAAACTAAAATTTTATGCCAATCGATTGAAGAGGGCAAACGCCAAATACACATACACGGAATTTGTCGTCAATCGATTTGAAGAGTGTAAGGGCAAACGCCAAATACACATACACTGAATTTGTCGTCAATCGATTTGAAGAGTGTAGGGGCGAATGCCAAATACACATACACTGAATTTGTCGTCAATGGATTGAAGAGTGTAAGGGCGAATGCCAAATACACATTCACGGAATTTGACGTCAATCGACTGAAGAGTGTAAGGGCTAACGCCAAATACACATTCACGGAATTTGACGTCAATCTATTGACCGTCTAAGGGTTGCTTAAGTAATCTCTCAACGAAACAAAAGTTTCAGTTGAGAGAAAGTAAACTTTACTCTATGGTTTAAGCAAAGACAATATACATATATTGTCTTTGGTTTAAGTCAAAAGTCGAGACTGTTTCGGTCTTTAACCAGCTGCTGACTTCTGCGGCACTTTACTGTGTAAATAAAAAATTTTGAGGTTTTTTTGTTCCTTTCTTGTCTGATTTGATAAAAAGAGAAGTAAAGACAAACATTGGAATTTGGAGAAAAACAGCCATTATTCTTTTTATAATCTCATTTGCTTTTTGTAATTCCTCATTTTAGAGATAAATCTTCAAGTTAAAGCATGTGCTAAAATATCATTGGGTTCATCAAGTGAAAAATAAATATATAATTAACAAAAGTAAAAATAACAATAAATTTAAATGCATAGAAAAGACACCAGCAAGAGAAATATCAGGAAATTGAACAAAAATCAGAAAGGGAACTCTCTTTTTCTAATAAGCAGATCTACAATTGCTACATTGATCGATACTAGTATTCCAGATTTATACATATGTAAGTTTACAATTATATGAAACATATGTACATATTTCCAACTTCTTTCAAAAGGTGTCTGCTATCAGGAGCTTAATAAAAAATGGATGGAGGGTGTCTGCAACATTTTAAGCGAATACTTAATATTAGCTTTTAATATATTGAAACATAAATGATTGCATACTTTTAGGATACCATTGAACGTTTGAGAATAAGTGCACCACCCCAGATATGTATTTAACCCAAGACACAACCCATGCAGATAAAGTCTAGAAGCTTATCAAAGTCTAGAACATTATCTTATCCTTCGAGGTGTAGATAATGTTCTAGAATGTTCTAGAAAATTCCTTTAAAAGTGGAGATAATGTTCTAGAATGTTCTCGAAAATTCCTTCCAAAGTGGAGATAGTGTTCTAGAATGTTCTCGAAATTTTCTTCCAAAGTGGAAATACTGTTCTAGAATGTTCTCGAAAATTCCTTTCAAAGTGGAGATACTGTTTTAGAATGCTCTACTTAAACCATTCGAAAGGTATATAAGCCACCACACAATGAAAGTCGATACACAGTTGAAAAGCAATCAGAACAGTGAGTACATCGGGCATTTTAATCGAAAAAAATACCATTTGTAATTGTAATTGAGAAGTAATAAAGTGATTAAATGAATTATTAGATAAAGTGCCAAATTGTATTAAAGTAAACTTTAAACTTAATAATAATTGTGTAAATTATTATTATTTTAATTTAACCAGCGATTGTTTGATTACTACACAATCCAGTGGTACGAATCCGAGTATTGAGAGCTAGAATAAATTGTCAGGAGGCAGTTCCGTAACAGTATAAATTGTCAGGAGGGCAATTTCGTAACAATATGTATATGGAACTCACTGCAAAAAGAGGCGGAAAGATCACAAAAATCTTTACAACGTAATAATTAAAATTGTATTCAATAATTGTATATTCTAATGCAAAATTGTTGTCTTTCGATTTCTTCCAGTTGCAATTGAGTTGTTGCTCTCCCCATAGCTGCCATCTCTCCATAGCTGTCATGTCCCCATAGCTATCATCTCCCCATAGCTGCCATCTCTCCATAGCTGTCATGTCCCCATAGCTATCATCTCCCCATAGCTGTCATCTCCCCATAGCTGCCAGGTGCAACTCATTAAAGCCTTCCAGTGTGTTAAAGAGGGCATTTCCAGAAAGTGTGCGCAAAGAAAAGTGAAAGTCCGACCTCCGGAATTAACACATTACTAGTGTAAACCAAACTAGCTAAGTAACTACTTAAAAATGAACCACTTTGTAACTAGTTAAAACGAAATTCGTCAGGGACTATTCACCTAATAACTGGTATTGATCTAGCCTGCATCCAATAAACTGATACTCACTTTATATCATACTAGTATTAGAACTCCTTAGAACCTTGTGCATAGCAGGACATTTGTGTTTTCGTAGGACCCCGTCATGCAAAACAGTAGTCTTCATGTAAATAGGGGTTGCGCCTTAACTAGTGCTGGTCTATCTTTAACTAGTAGTTTTACTAGCATTTTAACTAGTTGGTTTCACTGCTGGGGTGGTACAAGTATTCATATCTACATAAGAATGTTTCACTGAACGACAAAATAGCCAAACGGACTCGTGCCAGTGTAATAAATATGCATATTTATTCTCTTTACTGACTGCTCACGGCAGATATTTGAAGCAAATGTGTATTGCCGAGGAAGCGAAAATGCAACGCGATATGGTACTTACATTAATCATATTTCTTCCAGACTAGATTAGATTAGATTTATTTAAGGGTGTTATACACAGCGACCTGAAACATCTATTCGAGATGCCCCTATTTATTTGAAAGATGAGGATAGTGTCATCTACAAATCTTCTGTCAGGGTGCCTTTTATTCGGGGGCTCCATTCACGACTAAACTATTTAGCAGGGCCTGTAGCCTCGGGTCGCGTGACACCTTGATCCAGTCCTTACCTTCGAACCATAGTCAATATGTATTTCTCAATGCTGTACTATTAAGGAGTATCAAACACTGAGTGCTACATCCTGACCTTAGCTAGATCCAGCACCATCAGACAAGTGATGCCATTGTAGACCTATTACCAGCCGGCACCCTCGGAGAGGATTCAGTCGAAGGATTTTTCTACTTCTTCCTGACTAAAGTGAAGACAAAAATATAGTCAGGATATCAATGGGTAAATCGCAAGATTAATAGTATATGTGATATCATTCTCTTGGGTAAATCGTATCAGGGGAGTTTTCTATTCACGCCGAACTTGTGACGGAAATATTGAAGTACTATTTACAATCTACAATGTGGGCAACCCACAGTAAATTATGTAGGGGGCAGCATTATGGTTTGGGTGATTTCCCCATTGGTACGGAGTGGTTGACTCTCGGCCCAAATATGCCGGCTCCAATCCCTTCTTCTGTTTTTGAACCATCTGTGAACCACTTGATGGTATGATCTTTTAGGATATCTTGAAGTGATTCATTCATTCATATTAAGGTATTTAGATTCTCCACGTAGTTTTGGTGTGGTTCACGTTAACGATCCTAAGCACTCAGCTAAGATCGTCAAGGAGTGACTACGTTATTTTTCAAAAGTGTGACCACACCAACCCCAAAGCCTGGATCTTAATCCAATTGAGCATTTGTGGGCCCATATTGAAACCGATTTAAGAAAATAACCTATTCAGAATAGAAATAACGGCCATCCAAGACATTTGGTGTAATATTACTGAGGAACTAACCAGAGATCTAGAGAACTCCTTGAATAGAAGACTCCACACCGTTATGGATGCCCAAGGATATTACACAAAATATTAAATATAATAACTTGGTAAATATGTTGGTAGGTAGGTAGGTAGGTAGGTAGGTAGGGGTGGTCGCCTTGTTCCCATGTTGGTAGTAATGCCAACTTTTTATATTCTCCCTCTCTTTTTTCTTTGGTTTCAAAATTGACGTTTATTTATGATTTGTGATTTTGCTTCATAATAAAAATTAATAAATTCAATTCAATTCGATTCGATTCGCTCTGTGAAATCTATTAACTTAGCTCTTTTGTTTGCAGTAACAATTATTCCAATACTATACTTGTTTGCGAAGATATATCAATATATATTTAACTTCACCGCTTGTCCCATCTATTTATTTGTTCTCTGTATGTGATGTCCTATCAATTCAACACGCTTGGGGAATGGTCTTCGAAAGTTGGTTTCACTCACCGAATGTTTCTAACAATTTCTGAAGGTTTTTATTTTATGTAATAAAACATTTTTTTCATTTTAAAGCATTGACTTGAAAGTGTTTCTTTTGCAGTTATCCACATTATACGAAATCCATAACTTGTTTAAGGGAATCACACCAAGATTTCTTCACTTATACGAGCACTACCAACCAGAGAACACAGAGAAAAGAAACTCTTTTTCGTTGCCAGCATCCGTAGCGGACACACCACGATTTTCAGTGGCTTCACCACGATTTTGAGTGGATTCACCACGATTTTCAGTGGATTCATGTACAACATCCGTCTGTTTTATTTCGCTGCTTTGCCATTTGACGTTTAAGTTTCTTTTCCCTGTATACTCTGTTACCAACAATCTAAGTGGGGATATGGTTGCAGGAAATGGCAACACACCAAACATCGTAACGAATGTACATGTCCACCCAAAGTAACTGGCATTGTCTAAAACCTATGTATGTTATTGTGGATTTTTATCAGTTCGAATAGTTTATGATCCCTTCTCTAAATGTATATTGGATTATGTTTGGCTTTTCAGCTCACTTGACTGCCACATTTCTCAGATGTCAGATGTTTAACGACTGGATTTTTCTCAGTGTTGGGTTTGCTGCATAAATTCGCATAAGAAAACTACTTAAGACACCACTACACTTCCTTTGTCAGAGGTTCTTTTGCACAAACGGAACTTGCATTATTTGAAAATTGAAATTTGCCGCTTTATAAACATTATAACAACCTGCTTGAAAATAGTGGAATAGGTACGAATACTACAGACTTCAGAAACCTTCGCCCGCCCTTGTACTAGCACATGAGTCTGTAGTCTTTGGGGGCACAATAGATCGAAAGGTCGCGGTGCTTTAAATCCCCTACACACAATTATAATGCAGTCTTTAAATTTGTTGTCGTAGCACTTCAACTCATTCACACATTCAATTTATTCATACTATTTGCCGAATGGCAGAGTTGGAATGGTTCGCAAAATTTTCGTTTGGTAGGGCTTTGGACCTCGACGACGGTTGATATATTTCTGAAATCATAGTGTCTGTCGCATTATAAGCTTGCAACTAGCAGGTATTTGCTTAAGAGTATTACACCAACTAAAATATTTACCAACAATTTTTCTATCAGTTAAACGGTGCATGAGTTTTTGTTGAGTTAGTGCTCGCAGCTAATTTATGATTCTTGAATACCTCAGAGTGATGAACGTTGTGTTTTGACTTTCATTTCCCGAGCATGCTAAACATAGAGTACCTGATATGTCATCGATCTATCGCGACTTCAGACTTCTCCAGTTTTATGTCTTCCTCAACGTACAATAAAATAAGAGCGATTTCGAACTCACTCCACTGTATTTATTTAGGAATTTATCTTATATTACTTGTCTTCTGAAATGTTCCTACATATGAGGATCCCCCAATATGAGTCCTCACCTTTTATATCTTACTTTATTCATACCAGCATCAATATTATATCTCCCATTCCAACCCAATGTCTGATATCAGTGTCCATACCTGTCATTGAATTAAAATCCTAACAACACTGCGGAAGTAAATAGCAGACGACAAGCAATTCCAATTTAAACTGGAATAAAATCCATGCATATTCACACAAGGGACAAGTATTTTGAAATATTCGGTAGATATATTAATGCCATTTGGTATTTAAATAGGATTTCAGGATTTCGGGCCATTGCTACCTCATACACAACGTATACCACAGTGACTATTTTAGTAGACTTTTCTATACTATAGTGTCTATATATTATCATTATTATATTAACATACTATCTATTCTATACTAAAGTAGCTATAACTTTCGTATATATGTAAACGAAGGACTTCAGAAATTCCTACCAAAACATAATAATATAGAAGTGTCTATTCAATTGGTTTAGCCGGCAATTGACGGGCCCATTTCTAGATAACCATTATAAGCGAATTGTTCCTTCAATAAACTGATGTTTCGATCTGAGTACTTTCCTGTTGAAACTAAATTTTATACTGAGCAATTTGTCGAAGTAGTTAAGGCCCCTTGTCGAACAATCGGAAACAAAAAAGTCACTGGGATACTCTCGAAATGTGCTTCGTAATTATACCTTAACTGTAATACAATTTATTAGGGCGAAACTGTGGAAATGGGCAGACCTTTTGTAATCGGTAGAAGGTCATCACGTTCTAGTGAAATTTTTGTACTTTGTACTAGTCATAGGAAGGGTTAAAGATTACCTTCGATATTAACTATGTACGGAAACAATTGCGCTCTACAGGATGATGATGATTTTCATATATCTCGTAAACTCACCACTCAAGAAGGGTGGGAAGTGGTGTATTCTCAGATGCGTTGGACATTAACATATTCTTTAGGCCTGCAATGTTTTTCAGGCTGAAGTCGCGGCTATAGAGGCAGCACTTGGTTTTGGCTTAAGAAGAAGTAGCTATCTGGACAAAATATTTGCATTCTATCTGAGAGTCAAGCCGATTTGCGCTCCCTGCATTCGGCTTTATCACCTGAAATCAGTCAAGAGCAGTCGCAAATCTTTAGACGAGATGGCTAAGCAGACTCGGGTCTTAAGGCTTATAAAGTTCAGTTAACACAAGAACTCAAGCCGGCCGATCATCAACAACGTCGTGTCTTTGCTGATTGGGTCCTTGAAATGCATGAAAATGATCCGGAATTCCATCGAAAAATCATCTTGACTGATGAGGCCCATTTCCACCTCGGTGGCTACGTCAACAAGCAAAATTGTCGCATCTGGCGCTCAGAAAACCCAAGAGTTATTGTTGAGAAGCCTCTCCATCCTCAACGTGTGACTGTTTGGTGCGGTTTATGGTCCGGCGGGGTCATTGGACCTTACTTTTTCGAAAATGAGGTCGATCAACAGTTACGGTGAATGGATTGCGCTATCGAGAGATGATTAATGATTTTTTATGGTCGGAGTTGGATGGTATTGATCTGGACAACGTTTACTTTCAACAAGACGGCGCTACGTGCCACACAAGCAACGAAACCATTGCTCTTTTACGGGAAAAGTTTCCGGACCGTGTTATCTCTCGAAGAGAGATTTAACACCTTGCGACTTCTTCCTTTGGGGCCACGTGAAAGATAAGGTCTACGCCAACAGCCCAGCGTCGATTCAAGACCCCAAAGATAGATAGCCGCTTTGCGATTTGGTTATGGAAAATTTCATGAAAAGGATATGGTCCTGTAAGCGTGGTAGTGGTGGCCATTTGGCTCATGTTGTTTTTCATTATTAACGGCATACCTTCCTCTTTATTATGAAATAAACATCCGACCATTTATCTCAAAAAATGGCATTTCTCTTTAAATACCAAAAGAACACCTCTTATTGGAAAACCCTTTATGATGGGGTACTTCCTTAGTAGGATATGCTGACGACATTGGTCGTCACATCGAAATGAGTTTCAACACTTGAGCTTACCTGTAATCCTACAATCGCACGCATTCGACTCCGGCTGCTCGAACTCAGCCTGCAACTCGCGGCAGAGAAAACGGAGGCAGTGCTCATAACACCAAGGAGAACCGCCGAGTACATAACACTTAATATAGCGGGAACTGACATTAGGTCACAGAGCTCGGTAAAGTGTCTTGGAGTTCTACTTGACCAAAGATTGAATTATAAGGAGCACACTAAGAGAAGTTATTTTTTATAAAACTAAAATTGATCAAATTGAAAAATTTCGAAATTTTTTCATAGAGGTAGGTGGGTAGGAGTGGCAGCTTAGTTCACCAAAAGCAAAATTTCGTGCAAGTAGTTCAAAATTCAAGAGTTACTTCACTGTTTCATTTGATTTCAGTTTTTGGAACTTATTTATAACCGATTCAAACAGCTGTTTTTCGAACTATCTCCTTTGGTTGGCCGACAGAGGTCCGTAAATAACCAATTTGAGGATTGTTTAAATACATTAAGTCGGATGCTTCTCAAGGACAGCAATTTAAAAACTACCTACAACTTTAAACTTTAACTTAAAGGTAAATTGCCCTCCTTAATTAGTTTGCAGAAGTGCCATTATAGGATATGGACTGGCAACTGAAAAGAGAGAAGAGAAGTAATCTTTGACAAATTCATTTATTTAATATTCTTTAAATTAAAGAAATCAATATATATACATATATATATATATATATATATATATATATATATATATATATATATATATATATATATATATATATATATATATATATATATATATATATATATATATATATATATATATATATATATATATATATATATATATATATATATATATATATATATATATATATATATATATATATATATATATATATATATATATATATATATATATATATATATATATATATATATATATATATATATATATATATCTGTGTGTGTATATATATATAAATTTAAATATTTCTAATGTGATAAATTGATCGATTTCAATAAACTTTCACAATTTTACACCAAATGTATCCTTCATATTAGAAACCACGAAAGGACTTAATAGACTTTCATATGATCCATTTGCAGACCTGGGTAGATTTCATTATAGGTTAGGCTAGGAAGGAACGCACAATAAGGAGTTGATAAAAATGCATGGAACTTCAAGGATATAAAACTTCACTTGACAACAAAAATTGGTCCTTTTTTTAATCTACCTTCTAACTTAAATTACCAACGATTAAAGCAATTTCAGCAACGATTTTAGCTGAATATATTACAAGATTTTTGGAATTATATATACAAATCTTCAAATATATTTAATGTCATTACAATTATACCTTCCACCATAATTAAGTATGACCTCAAGGGGTTTGGGGAATGAGTCTAGCAACTAAGGCCTTCATTTTTTAGTAAGCAGCATTTTTGACACCAAGCCTTCGGGCAGGATTTGTACTTGCGACTCTGAGTGTGAGTCTAGCGTGCTTACCACTCGACCAGAGAGGGCGGCTAACTAAAAATAGGATTTGAACCTGCGACTCTGAGTGAGTCTAGCGTGCTTACCACTCGACCAGAGAGGGCGGCTAACTAAAAATAGGATTTGAACCTGCGACTCTGAGAGTGAGTCTAGCGTGCTTACCACTCAACCAGAGAGGGCGGCTGACTAAAAACAGGATTTGAACCTGTGACTCTGAGTGTGAGTCTAGCGTGCTTACCACTCGACCAGAGAGGGCAGGTGATTAAGAAAAGGATTTAAACCTGCGACTCTGAGTGTGAGTCTAGCGTGCTTACCACTCGACCAGAGAGGGCGGCTGACTAAAAACAGGATTTAAACCTGCGACTCTGAGTGTGAGTCTAGCGTGCTTACCACTCGACCAGAGAGGGCGGCTGACTAAAAACAGGATTTGAACCTGCGACTCTGAGAGTGAGTCTAGCGTGCTTACCACTCAACAAGAGAGGGCGGCTGACTAAAAAAAGGATTTGAATCTGCGACTCTTGAGTATGAGTCTAGCGTGCTTACCACTCGACCAGAGAGGGCGGCTGACTAAAAACAGGATTTGTACCTATGACTCTGAGTGTGAGTCTAGCGTGCTTACCACTCGACCAGAGAGGGTGGCTGACTAAAAAAAGGATTTAAACCTGCGACTCTGAGTGTGAGTCTAGCGTGCTTACCACTCGACCAGAGAGGGCGGCTGACTAAAAACAGGATTTGAACCTGCGACTCTGAGAGTGAGTCTAGCGTGCTTACCACTCGACCAGAGAGGGTGGCTGACTAAAAAAAGGATTTGAACCTGCGACTCTGAGAGTGAGTCTAGCGTGCTTACCACTCGACCAGAGAGGGCGGCTGACTAAAAACAGGATTTGTACCTACGACTCTGAGTGTGAGTCTAGCGTGCTTACCACTCGACCAGAGAGGGTGGCTGACTAAAAAAAGGATTTAAACCTGCGACTCTGAGTGTGAGTCTAGCGTGCTTACCACTCGACCAGAGAGGGTGGCTGACTAAAAAAAGGATTTGAACCTGCGACTCTGAGAGTGAGTCTAGCGTGCTTACCACTCGACCAGAGAGGGCGGCTGACTAAAAACAGGATTTGAACCTGCGACTCTTGAGTATGAGTCTAGCGTGCTTACCACTCGACCAGAGAGGGCGGCTGACTAAAAACAGGATTTGTACCTATGACTCTGAGTGTGAGTCTAGCGTGCTTACCACTCGACCAGAGAGGGTGGCTGACTAAAAAAAGGATTTAAACCTGCGACTCTGAGTGTGAGTCTAGCGTGCTTACCACTCGACCAGAGAGGGTGGCTGACTAAAAAAAGGATTTGAACCTGCGACTCTGAGTGTGAGTCTAGCGTGCTTACCACTCGACCAGAGAGGGCGGCTGACTAAAAACAGGATTTGAACCTGCGACTCTGAGAGTGAGTCTAGCGTGCTTACCACTCGACCAGAGAGGGCGGCTGACTAAAAACAGGATTTGAACCTGCGACTCTGAGAGTGAGTCTAGCGTGCTTACCACTCGACCAGAGAGGGTGGCTGACTAAAAAAAGGATTTGAACCTGCGACTCTGAGAGTGAGTCTAGCGTGCTTACCACTCGACCAGAGAGGGCGGCTGACTAAAAACAGGATTTGAACCTGCGACTCTGAGAGTGAGTCTAGCGTGCTTACCACTCGACCAGAGAGGGTGGCTGACTAAAAAAAGGATTTAAACCTGCGACTCTGAGTGTGAGTCTAGCGTGCTTACCACTCGACCAGAGAGGGCGGCTGACTAAAAACAGGATTTGAACCTGCGACTCTGAGAGTGAGTCTAGCGTGCTTACCACTCGACCAGAGAGGGTGGCTGACTAAAAACAGGATTTGAACCTGCGACTCTGAGAGTGAGTCTAGCGTGCTTACCACTCGACCAGAGAGGGCGGCTGACTAAAAACAGGATTTGTACCTACGACTCTGAGTGTGAGTCTAGCGTGCTTACCACTCGACCAGAGAGGGTGGCTGACTAAAAAAAGGATTTAAACCTGCGACTCTGAGAGTGAGTCTAGCGTGCTTACCACTCGACCAGAGAGGGCGGCTGACTAAAAACAGGATTTGAACCTGCGACTCTGAGAGTGAGTCTAGCGTGCTTACCACTCGACCAGAGAGGGTGGCTGACTAAAAAAAGGATTTGAACCTGCGACTCTGAGAGTGAGTCTAGCGTGCTTACCACTCGACCAGAGAGGGCGGCTGACTAAAAACAGGATTTAAACCTGCGACTCTGAGAGTGAGTCTAGCGTGCTTACCACTCAACCAGAGAGGCCGGGTGTTTAAAAAAATGTATTTATGCATTCATCTTCAAATCAATTTTCCTTGGCAATGTGGAAAAAAATTGCCACGAATCCGAAATGCAGTGTCTTCGAAATCGAGAATGTGTGCAGCGCCAAAAAGAAACAACTTGTTAGTTAAAGTTGGCAATGCTGTGCGCCACCACCAACAACAACAAGCAATCAGCAGCTAACAAGTGTGAGCAACAAATGCACGGGGAAACGATATGACGACGACGAAGACGACAGGCAAAAGAAAAAATGCGGAAGAGGTAAACAGAACAACAGTGGCGCAAGAACTAGCAACAAAATCGAAAAAGTTGGCAACAATTGAACGAAACGAACGATAAACGCAAACAACACAATAACAAGAGGAGAGCGCGTTCTACGACGACACCACCACCACCACAAGCACGAACGCGTTGCACAGAATTCTCCAGAAAACATTTGAAAACATCTGCTGCAGCCTGCAGGCAAGGCAGCCAGCCAGCCAGTTGCCCGACAGGTACCTAGACAACGTTTTTGTTTGTGTTTTGTTGTTGTTTAGTTTTGTATATTGCGTGTGTGTGTGTGTGTGTGTTGTGTACTCACTGCGACCGCTGTTGGTGCGAGTGTTGTTGCTATTGTTGCCTGCTCTTTGGTGGTTGCTGCTGTGCTCACTTCCCACTCTCGCTGGCTGTTGTCAATGTGTTCCCCGTATGCCCGCCTGGCTGCTGGTTTCCTGCTGTAATGTTATTTGGCTGTGACGTCGTTGTTGTTGTTGTTGTTGTTGTTGTTGTTCATACTCGTGCTCGCATGTATTATGAGCAACACTTTACAAATCATACCGCATGCGTACCTGGAGTTAACAATATTAAAACATATTCCGTATTGTACTCGTACACTCTGTAGCTCCCTGCAATTTTTTCCGAAACCCAAACAACAATTGCCTTCCCTCTCTCTCTCTCTCTCTCTCTCTCACTCTCTCTTTTTGCCACGCACAAACGCTGCCTTGTGGAGTGAGCGGTTTTATGCCTACAATTTGAGACAGTGAGCAAGCAGCTGCTGCTGTTCGTTGTCGTCGTTGCTGTACGAGCAGTTATCATCGTCGGAGTTGGCATAGTCACGTCGTCATAGTGGCTGCTGCTGTTGTTGTTGTTATTTGTGTGGTTATTGTTGTTGCTGTAACATGCTGTTGCTACATTTTACACTTGCATTGTTGTTGTGCTGTTACTGTTGTTATTGCTATTGTTGTTGTCATGCTTAGTGTGCTGCGGGCCCGAGCCTGAGCGAGACAAACCCAGCCAATAATGTCGTTGATAAAGTTTCGTTGAATTTTAGCCCAACGTGTTGTTCTTGTGGTTGTTATTGTTGTTGGTGTTGTTGTATCTCTGCTTGTGTTTTGTTGTTGCTTTGTTTTGGTTTTCATACTACACGTTTTCGCATTTCACTTTGCGTTCGCTCCGCTCTCTACAGTCAGTCTAACATTGTCGGTCGGTCTCTCGTGTGTGTTTGCAGCAACGTTGTCGTCATATGTGTTGTTGACAAAAATCTTTAATACCAAACAGCACTTTGACTTTCTGCCATAGGTCTGCCCGTGCACGCGTTCATTTGTTTGTGTACGGTGTGTATGCGTGGCGTCGTCGGTTGCGTGGAATCAAATAACATTTTTTAAAAACAAAGCATCGGAAATCATTTGAAAAATTTGTAAATCAATACATTTGGAATTAAAATATTGCAATATTAAGTTCCGTTGCTGAGAATGTCGTCCGGCAACGATTCGAAACCTGACAATTACCAAATCAATGCCAGAATCTGCCGCCTGGTGGAGCGTTATCCTTGCATGTACGACCGCTCGCATCCGCAGTATCTGAAGAAGGATGTCGTGGACAAGGCTTGGGTGAAGATTGCCAAGGAAATGGAGGATTCAAGTGAGTAGTATTGCTGATGCAGTCTGTGGTGGTATAGCGGCAGCTGTCGTAGCCATTGCGGTTGGTGAATTGTCGTGCCTTTTGCTGTTCTTGTTGTTGTGGTTGGTATAGAGGCAACATTTGCGCATTATGAGCGCAGCGTTGCCAGCGGCAAACATTTTGGACAGTAATAAAATTCAAACGAAAATGTTTTTCTTGGATTTAGTTATTTTAGACACTAATTTTTGAAGAAAAAAAATGATGTATTTTTTAATTACAGTTTCTTCATGTAAGGAGCGTTGGCGCAACATACGCACTTCCTTTGCGCGCTCGATCAATGTGAACAAAATCCCGGCGAGCGCCAATCGCACGAAACCCTACTACCTGCACGAGGAGCTACAGTTTTTGGCGCGTCACATAACGCCCGGCATACCCGTGTCACGCCGTTCGAACGCCTACTATTCGGCCGGAGAGGAGAGCGAAGTGATTGAGGTGTCGGTGGGCGAGGAGTCCTTTGATGATTTTGCTGCCATGATGCTGGACGAAGATGACTCGCAGGGCCACCAGAGCAGTGTCGACGGTGGCAGCAATGCCACCAATGGAACCATAAAAAGCGAATTGAAACTCCCAGCGCAGCAACCGACTCTGCCTGAGGAAGAGGAGGGGCATGAGGCGGAAGCAGCACCGGCACCCGCTCGCTACACCAACTGTCCGCCGAAAAAGCGTCAACGTTTGTTTAACGACGACGACACACCGCCAATGCCTGCCGAACGGGAGACTGATATTAAGACATTCTGTGTAAAAAGATTTTCATATGTTTTCTTTAAAAATCATTTTTAAATCCCATTCTTACAATTACAGCCCACAACTACAACTACTTCTGCTATAGAAGAAATGGATTTCGACGCCAGCTTCCTAAAGGGACTGCTGCCTGAAATGAAAGCCATGGACTTCAGGCAGAAAATACAATTCAAACGTCGCATTTACGATGTCATCGTGGAAATCTTCGACAACAGGCCCACTACCAACACGCAAGCAACGCCTACTTACAATGGCGCCATCATGGCAAAGTGCATCACTGCTGCTCCCACAACAACGCCAGCACCTGTGCCGATCCCCACGTACGCTGGCGCACCCACCATGGCGGTAGTGAATGCTGCCGATCTGGCAATGATTCGACGTTTGAATAATTTGCTACAGGGTCCAAACACGGCTACTAGCACGGTGACGGCCGTGCCCAAAAATGTCGCCTCCATCTCGTCCACGGTGCGGTCCTCGCCTTCCGGTACGGCCACTGTAGCTGTACATCGGGGTGCGCTAACACGGTCCAGTACGAATCTGCTGCGTGTGACAATGGTGAATCCGCCGTTGTGCACGTCCACACCGCAGCAGCAGGTGGTTAAACTGGAGCCTGAAGTGCTCGAGGACTAAATGTCAAGCATTTTTATTTGTTTAATTTTAAATGATTAGTTAATTCTAAATTTAAAGAATTATATAATGTCCAAATATTGATGGTGTGCTTAAAGCACAGCGAGAATTTTGTGGCCCACCCGATCCCTCACTGACTCACACAAACGCCTATGAAGAAAGAGTGGTCCCAATTTAATTACTGAAGCGCATTGTTGAGTGATGATGGTGTTGGTGTAGATATTTGTGGAGCAACCACCTGCTGCACGCGTTGCTGGGTCCACGGATTAGTAGAATGTTTGTACAAATTCTAAAATCACGCGAGAAATCAAAACTAGTTTAACATAATATTTACGCTTTATTAGGCTTAAGTAAACTGGGTGTTTCAGCTCTCAAGACTGGGGGCTCTTACACGTTTAACAAACTTGTAGTGTCCCTTTTTCCACATGCCACGGTCACAGATAATTTATCAACTGGATCTGCAACTCCTGTGAAAGAAGTGGTACCCTAAAAAAAGCCTCCGAAGTGCAGCTTCCTTTTCCAATGCCACAAGCACGCATTTGTACTTGGCGCGTATAAGTTCCAAGCCCATCAAACACGATTACACATTTTATAGACATATGAGCGCAAATTCACTGGTTAGTTGAATGCCATTGAAATTGTGTAGGAAAACACTTGTTAATATTGTCTGTAATTACTGTCGCTTGTTCTAGTCAGTGTTGCACTTCCGGTTGATAAGTCGTCTGTGATATGGCCCACAAAAACCGCAAGGTTCCCATAGTAGAATCTTCGCAAAGATTACTTCGCTAATATTATTGCTAGTATGTAACCCACTATGGGAGTGTAAATATTTATGTTTGTACATAAGTGCTTCCAATTGTCACACCCACTGCTCATAGAATTACACCACTTTAGAAATATTAAATAAATATATTGAAAATGAATTATAAATGTGTCATGAACATATTGGAAATGAATTGTTAATATGCTGGCAGAGTGCCGTCTACTGAAGTCGTGTATGATATTCCAATATACACGACTGCTGCATAATATTTTCAAACACATTCGAAGCACTATAGCCGGTCCATCGGTAATTCTATTATATAAAAACAAACTATATCGGGTTATTACTGGTTGCGGTCTTATTCGTTGCTTTCACGAACTAAAATTTGACTTCAAACATAGAGTAAAGAAAAATAAGAGTCTCAATCTCGAACACCAAACTTTTTGTGTGGTGGCGCTGCTAATAACGCCAATTACTCAATAGCTCACATTTTCATATCGCAGCGCCACTCTGGTTACTACCCCTGACCAAGATTGATAGACCTCTTTCTATCATACCGATCTCTTCTATGTCGAAAAATGAATAACATTTCAGATTGTGACTTATTTCTTTACTCTATGCTTCAAAGCAACATGTTCTTGATTTCGTTCAGAACAAACCTCTTCTAATAATAGAAGATTCTTGTTTACATATTAAATTTCTTGTTTACATCTTGAATGTGCGAATGGACAGAAAGATTTGAGCATATACATACATATATGATGAAAGGAATCGCTCAGTTTTTTATGTTTACTGAATTGTTTTGATTCACATCGGCTGCTTTCGAGATCTCAACATACTCCATCGGTCATGACCATTCCAACCGAGTCCATTAGCTGAAAAGGGGTACCATAATTTATGATCTGTGGTTCAGGACTCGTTAGTTGTGATTTTTTGTTGCTACTCAGTTACTGTTTATTTCAAATCCCTATAGTATGAATAGTATTTGTTCGGATATCATGAATTATTTATATGTGGATATTTGGACTTTCTTTGAATGATGTGATGGATCTATAAACCGTCAATCGTCGGCAAAACTCTGTCATTAATGAAAAGGTTATATCGGCTTCTTCCGTACTATATTTTTTTACTGATCCCATTACAGTTTAATTGTATTTTCGCATAATAATAATCATTATTATTCATTTTAATCATTTAGTTTCATCCACTACAAAAGTCATATCAACGCAGATCATATAATTTTGTAGCATACTTTTAGGCTTATTAATTTTAAATTTATTGCTAAAATAACGCTACAAATATTCGTAGAGATATTAAAAAAATAACGACTAACGGCGAAAAATAACGATTAAAACAGAATATTTGTGTGGAAGGATATCACTGGATGCCGTCTTGTGCGGGTCTAGCGTGTATATGTATTACAGGAGCCATACGGACATTGAAGTTATTTTAGTCACACCTGCTCACATTCATCTCCAGTCCCAAGCGAGGAGGGCCATTCTAAAGACGGCCAAAGATAGTGTCGGCTCAGGTACATGGCCAAACTGCAAGAAGTTTGATATGCTTGCTAGACAAATTCCTGAAATTTCGATGCCGTGGGACTCGATGCATCCAAAGTTTAGTTTCATAAAACGATTCAAAACTGAAGTTAGTAATAAAAATATCTAATTAAAACTTACAAAATAAACCAGAATATGATAACATGGTACACGGACGGTTCCCTCACTTATGAAGAAGCAGGGACAGGTGTATGTGGGCTGGGGAAAACATACTCGGAAGCGACAGACAAGAACACAAGCTTCTTTCAAGCGGAAATTTACGCGATAGACAGGAGCATTTACTTGAACGTAACTATCAGAATAAAAAAAAGCCAGTTAGGATGGGCAGGCAGCAATTAAGGCATTAAATTCTCACCAGATGACAGTAAAACAGGTGAGGGGGGTGTCTTGATAAGCGAGTTAATATATCGGCGACAATCTAAAATACTCCTTGATGTTATTTGGAATGCATCCAAAGCCCTTAAGGCAGCTTGGCTGATAAAATGCAGATATCCTTACCGGTTACCTCGTTTATCCTCAACCAATTCAAGCTTCGTGACTAGCGGCTATTTCCACTTTGAAAACACTGTAGTGATCCATTAGTTTCATGGATTCACTGATTGAGACAATAAATCCCAGATCCTACACCGGTGTTTTTGATCTCTCTGTGTATATCTTGATGGAAGTATCTGGTGATGGATCGATCTCCCTCGAGCCATTCTTGCCTGGAAGGAATCTTTACCGATAGATTCCTTTCAAATCAAAGAAAAGAAGAAATGTAATCAATTTCACTGGGTATGTCCGTATAGATTCTAGTATGGTCGCACATCCATACAGACCGCTTTCCATTGTGAGCTCGACTTGAACCGAATGGCGGAGCGTGCCGCTATATATTTGCAGAAGAGATCGAAGGATGGCGGATGTAGTATGATATCGACTTTGAAAGAAATCACAATTATTGCTGTGTAAAATGTTAGAAAACAACCACAATAACATTATTTCTTAAAATGACCGAGAGCAATCAAAGTAACGCTTCAAAGAAGGCTTCAAACCAAATGGTTTCCCATGAACTAGATTTATTTAGAGTGTGCAAAAAGCATCCACGTAGTCGATGGGTCATTTAAAATCAATACTATTGAAGTTCAAGCAACCCGAGTTCATAATAAGATGTTTCAGCAAAACTTTAGCGACGATTTATGGTTTGTCTTCTTCAGGTGTATCAATTAGCCTTGATCTCGAACAGTAGATTATTTTCTGTTGTTTGTACCGAGTATTCTGACTTTCCTCTTAGTTCAGTTCAATGCATGAATTATTCTTATTTTAAGCTCTCTTTTTCATTCTCAATGAAGTTAGTCTATCAAAGTGATTTTGAAAGCAAATTTAGGCGTTTTCGGTACATTTTTAGGTCCTTCGAGCAGGATTTATTTAGAATAATAATGTATAAACAAATACACAAAATGCTTAGACTATAGCTAATAAATCTCCATAATGTGATCGAATGCTATGTAAGAAAAACAGTAATAGTTCTCTCTCAAGATCGGCAGATGTAGGGTGGTCGGTTTTCCATCAGGTGTCTCTGAGTTAAACGTGTATGGCCCATTCGAAGGCGAATATATTTTTGAAGTTGGGCAGTTTGGATGTCAGTGGGATACCTTGGAGGTTTATCTTCTGGGTTAGACAATTTGTAGTGGTGTCTGTGCTGTGTCCAGTCTTCGTAACATTCAGAGCAGAATTTTTTGATTTTCCTTAGCGTATCTTGTCGGTTGAAAGTGGGTTGCATGACGATCGGTGCTATTGATGTAAATTTAGCTGCTTCCTCTGCAAGATTGTTTCCTTCGATTCAGACGTGTCCTGGAACCCACATAATTCTCAATTTGTTTGGGTGTGGTAAGGGTATGTTTCTGATTTTGGATATCGTTTCCTTCCGGTGGTTGATGTTTTGGACATCTTGTATTGTTGATACTGAGGCGGTGCAAATTATGCATTTCCCACGAAGCGCTTTCCGGTGATAAATTGTAGAAGGTAGTGCTATAAATTGAGGTCTCCTGCCCTAAGATCGCAAGCTTTATGATTGTGATCATTTTAATTATAAGTGATGAGTTAATTATCTCTTAAGCAGTGTTTGTATCGGTCTTTGATCCATCAGTAAAAGAAACGTTCCAGTTATTGGGAATGAATTTGTGCGATCTTTCTCTGTACGCACCAGCAGGAGTACGGTTTTTGGGAAAATGGATGAGGTCGTTGATGAAGCAATTCATATCCAGTTTCCATAGTGGTTTGGATGGGAAATAGACAACTCCATATCTGACTTGATTTTGGAGATGAGGTACAAATCATCTCCACATATGCAGTGGTCGAAAAATCTGTTTGCAATGATTGTTTTATTAAATCTTTCAGTGACTATCCGAAACAATGGGCGTGCCTATGGAAACCCTTTATATAGAGGCCTTCTCTCAGAAAGCTTTCCGTTTACTCGAACTCGTCTATATGTGTAAAGGTGGATCGGGTGGATAACTGAGTGGAGGGGCCGTCATATAGAAAGTATCAATAGAGTGTTTGATAAGAAGTGCTGCACCATCTTTGACATTACTCGTAGTCATTATATTTGATATGGTTCGACTGAAGGTGGGTTTCTTGAAGGGCTATGATATCTGGCGAATGTTTGTTTATCGGTTGCTGAAGCTCAGGTAGATTATTGTGGGAAGAATTTTTAGGACCATAAGAAATAAATAATAAAGACTCAACTCTAGTATACGAGTAATTACTTATATCAGAGAAAACAAACTTAATCTGTTGATGAGCCATCTCAGCTGGAGATACCGGTATGAGATTATTGTTGATAAGTGAGAGATTTAGTTACAGAGGATGATAGAGTAGTTGGTGTAGTGTTAACATGTTGGCTGCTGAAATTGGGTGTAGTGGATTGTCGTTGACAGACTTGTCTTTTATGCGCTTAAAGTGTTAGTTAGGGGTGCAATTATCTAGGAAGATTGGGTTGTGCTGAAATTTGATTTGGTCTTTCCATCGGAGATATGTTCGTCTTCTACATCGTCGTCCAATGGCTTCCGCTTTGAACACCTTTTTTGCTGGAGCTTCTTCGTAAATACGCACAACATGTCCAAGCCAGCACAGATGTTGTATAGTGATGCGTCTGACTATGTCCATATCAGCATAGCACTCGTATAGTTTGTGGTTCATCTGAATAGGGTGTACGATTGCGATAGCGCAGTTACCCCTTTTGAAACTTCTTTGAGTCTTTTATGCATCTCAGAAGTCTGTCCAGTGATAAGGAATGTACGTTGTCCAATCCCAAAACATCTGACCCTAATATGCTCATCCTCATTTTGGCTAAGACAGGACAAACGCAGAACAAGTGTTCTGTACCGTCCTGTTTTTCCTCCACACAGGAGACGGACTCACGATGATGCCATGGACTATGCCCCATGATTAGTCGAACCAAAGATAGCAGGCCTTTCCTTCGAAATGTTAGAAGGAAGTCTGCAACTCTCTTGTTTGGTTGTGTTGTCGGTAACTGAACTGCACCATCGGTCCGTGTGCATATTATTCACCAGAAATATAAATGGGGAAACTTTACCAAAGAGCTGAATAGGAGTATTTTGGCAGTATTTAGCGCTGAGCCCCCACTATGCTACATTGTATTTGGTCTATTGTTATCCCTGCATCTGATGACCGATGGCTTCTATAGTACCTAAAAACTGTAGCTATAAAAATCACATGCCCACTGCAACATACGCTCTGTGCAATCTTGATTTGTTACAGTGAATTGCCGTGCCCAGGCGCAGCAGGAACAAACCTTGGCAGACCTGCAAATGAGGAAAAATCAAGGTGGACGCCGCACGTATGTGAGTAAGTACGAGTAACTCACGTGAAGATACAATGCACAATCCAACCACAGACCGAATCGTGCTACCAGCAGCATCAGCACAGCGCAGTGGAGACGAAGGCGTCTATTGTGGAGGTTGCGGCCGTTCAACAATTCATTTTATGCTAGTTTAGGCCACACAAATTAAATGTAATTTTGATTACAATTGGCAGCGATTTGAACGCGCAGATTTTTGATACTGATGGCGGCGTGTTGCGTGTTGCGTGCTGCTGCAACACGAGTACTCATAAGCTCAACAACATGTGCCAGAGCCAATTTGCGCGTGCGCGTGCATGCGTTCTGCATACTCGTATGTCGTAATTTAAAGCCGGTAGATGCCAACTGTCATATTAGCGCTGCAGCTAATGCACAGAGGGCTTCCATGGCAGAGACAGTTGCCCATGAGGAAAATTTCATGACATGCATGGACAGATTATAATAATAAACAACATTCTCCTGAACATCTTCTAAAATTGGAATGCAAACTTCTGTAGATGGCCTCGTAGACCTTCAATAGATTTGTATTGTATTTGCTACTGTTAGTTCCGAAGTCACGTCTATACGTCCACCCGTAGGGAGAGTAGGGATGCATATAATTTAAAGAAATAACGATAGTCGATATATCGATGTTTTTAAATGTATCGAATATCGATGTTTTTCCAACATCCCTACTTATTATTATGATTATTGTATAGGGGATTTGAAGCACCGCGGCCTTTCGATCTATTGTGCCCCCATCAGAGGTTCAAAGTACATCTTTAAGTCCTATTCTATGGATAAACGTGATGATAAGTTTTGGCTCCGGAGGTTTCACATCACTGACAGAGCCCTGGAAGAATCCCAATTATTTTCTGCGGGTGTGCCTGAGAGCCGGACATTGTGTCAGCACATGCAAAGGCGTCTACTCTTCCTCCATTCAGAATCTGCAGCAGCCTTCCGAGGTGACCCTCGTCCTCACCATATGTGAGTTCAGTTTACAGTGTCCTGTGTGTAGGCCTGTCATCATTCTATGATTATTCTTAGAGAGATTGATGAGTGATTCGAATCTTTTTAGGTGGTATGTCCTTAGCAGACTCTTTGATACCCTTAGGCCCAATGTTTGTGCCTATGGCGTCCCTCATCGATCCTAAGCTGGTTGAACAGCTTGCCTATACCACAGAAGGGTTCTGGGCCAATAAAGGGTGTTGCCGCCCCCTTCCTTGCAAGTTCGTCGGCAATCTCGGTCCCTTCTATGCCAGTATGTCCTGGAACCCATATAATTGTTGTAACCTTGTGGCGTGAGCCAATAGTATTGAGTTTTTTGTTGCACTCCCATACCAGTTTCAAATGTACCTGATAGGATGAAAATGCCCTAATGACCGCTAGGCTATTCGATAGGATGGTAATTGGCTTGCGCTCATATCCTTTCTCAATCCGGAATTGTGCACATCTCTCAATAGCGTGTATTTCCGCTTGGAAGATGCTAGTATATTTGCCTAGGGATTCATAGTATTTGTATCTAGGTCCAAATACCACCGCACCGGAACCCTCTTCCGTGAGAGATCCGTCGGTACACCAGGTGATCGTGGACTGATCTAACCTGTGGGTATCGCTGAGACCTCTCCAAGCGTTTTTGTAGCTCCACTCGGTTTTAAACAACTTAGTGAAGCTGCAGTGCGTGTTTGTGAAGTCTTTCGGTATACAGATGTCTGGAATGGCCTTTGATAATGTTTCGACCACCGACGCCCGATGAGAGTTTCAGAACCGTTTACTGCCCTCGTCATTCTATACAGAGCCCTCGTCATTCGATACAGAGCCCTCGTTATTCGATACAGAGTCCTCGTTATTCTATACAGAGCCGTCGTTATTATATACAGAACCCTCGTTATTCGATACAGAGTCCGCGTTAATCGATACAGAGTCCTCGTTATTCTATACAGAGCCCTCGTCCTTATATATAGAGCCCTCGTTATTCTATACAGAGCCCTCGTTATTATATACAGAGCCCTCGTTATTCTATTCAGAGCCCTCTTCTCTTGTATTTCCACACATACTCGTATGTGCAGGGGTGAAAGTTCCAGTATGGCATTCAGGGACGCTGTAGGACACGTTCTCATAGCCCCAGTTATACAGACGCCAGCAAGCCTTTGGACCTTAGCTAGTGCTTGCGCAAGGTTTAGTTGTCTTGCTTTCCCAACTCAAGAGGACTCAAACAAATAGATCGATATTTTTCCAACATTCTTACTTAAGAGGACTCATCAAACAGGTTGAGTATTAATGAACAATTGTATTTGCTTTACGAAAAACGGATTACAATGTTCTCAAGATGTGATCATTGTCATGGGTATTAATTACACTTTACACTCAGCATATGCCGCAATGAATACGTTCAATGAATAGTTCAACAATTACAGAATTTGTTCACTAAATCCAATGTACTCATATGAACATGATTCATTGGCTTTACTAATTGCTTGTGTGTAGGGGCCACAATTGAGTTAGATTTGCTTGCGATTCAGTCGCAATCGCTTTCCTACTGGGATGTTGTTTGTGGGATTAGGTCCTGTATTGATGACCCTCTACGATACTGTGCTGATTCTGTTGTCTGATTGTTATTGTACGTAGGGTGCATACAATTGAAGGCCATTAATAAGCGAACTCACCTACTTGCTGATTCACACCACACAAATTGCTCCCCACTCGCATACGAACAGAGCATAAACTTATCCTCTATCATTGTGTCTAATGTCCTGCTATTTTCTTGAATCTACGATTCCAAGCTACACTTTAATTGAGTGAAGCTTTGAAAAAGTGGCACATTATTCACAGCACAGTATACAAATACACGTAGGCACACATTCTGTTTGCTGGACTGTTATTGCTCTTAATCACCATGCTAAACAACTTCTACGTAACATGCCCATGAACGACGAAACTCCATTAAAAAAGAGAACAACATCTAAAATCTTCTAGAAAATACCTCATATAGATTTGAATTTATGATTTCCTAATCAATTTATCAAAAATACGTAAATGCATAGAAAACTGGAGTAGAATCATGACACTCGTGATTTAATAATCCGTCTGATAATAAACAAAATTATGCATGAAGGATTTTTCGACCTCGATACTATTGTTAATGAGTTCGATGGTTCGTTCAGGAAGTTCGAAAAGGAGGTCATTTCGTTCAGACTAGATGAATTAGTGTGGGACATTTGGCGAACATTTATTTGTGTGTCCGAAATGTCTTGTTCTGTCATGATCTTCGATTAAACTTGTCTTCGTTGAATTTGTCCCAAGTGTGGAAAGAATCCTCCCCACCTACTGAAATAATGCCCACATAACATAATGTGGACAAATTACAGAATACTCCCATGACATATTGTGACAAAATATACATTCCACTGTACAAGTTGTACATATAACTATCTCTTTCGCACACAGCGATTATTTGTTTACATTAATCTACGACGCCAATGTCATATCAGCTCACTGCAGTGGGGTACTTCATTAAGAGAGGACGGTTGATGAAATGAGTTCCGTACTAAACTAAGGAAGTTAAATATGCAAGGGGTCTATATCTAATGTAAACAATTCAATTTAACCTACGGTACTAGCTTGTACCCCTACCCCTACCCCCGACTCCTCACTTTTGACCAAGTCTTGCTGGAATAGAAGACCAGGCGATAGGTCGGAAAAGATGGGCATCACAGCTGGCAGGCCATTTGTTCATGGAGAACCTTGTCGGTCCGGGGAAACCTATCGGTTGGTTCTGCTCCCGGTTTACCGAGGAGATATAGTGGGCTCTATATTTAATGTAATACAATCCAATTTTACCTATGGTACTAGGGGAGCAAGACTCCTTACTTTTGAGCAAGTCTTACTGGAATAGAAGACCAGGCGATAGGTCGGAAAAGATGGCCTCACAGCTGGCAGTCCACTTGTTCATGGAGAACCCATCGGTTGATTCTGCTCTCGGTTTGCCGAGGAGACATAAAGCGTACCAATCAATGCGTCGTCGACGTACATTACATTGCGTAGCGCATCCGAAGTCGATGGGTACGTGTACTCCATGCCGTCTGCCAACTATAGAAGGATCCAATTCACCCCGAAAGTAAATGTCGACTATTCGGGTTGGGCCAGGTGTGATTGCAACACTGGCCTTGGGTGCGATATGTTCCTCAGGTGGACTGTAGTCGTGGTTACTAGGAAGGCATTAGCTTCCACACTAATGAGGAGAACAGGACTCTCTGATACTAAGTCATCTACGCAACCGTGTATTTGAATTTGCTTGGAGTAATTGTCTGGCCAAATAATTCGGATGATCTCGGACTTTGATTTTATATTTATTTAATTCACCTTTGACTATCGGAATATTCAGATCGCTACGGATGTTGGCATTTTTATGTACTAGGGGCAACTTACAATCATTCGAAGAATTTTCAATTGTGCGCGCTGGACCAATTCAATATTGGATGCGCTGGGCTGCATAGGTCCATATTGGTTTAATAACTACGCTATAAACTAAAACTTTGTGCTCAGGGCTCAGTCCGGGTTTTATGTTCGGCAACCAATTGATGCCTTCTGCCTTCAGTTTCGTATGGGTGCGTTTTGATTCAATGTGCTGGCGCCAAGTGAGTCTACGGTCGAAATGGACCCCTAATTAGGTTACTTCGTTAGCTTGATAAATTTATACGCCGTTTAATGCAATTTAAGGGCAAGTATGCTTTCGCAGTGTGAATGTGACGTGCGTACTTTTTTTCATTGACGCGAATGCGCCAGTTGGCTAGCCAGGACTCTACTAATATTACGTGATCACTCAGGTCTCTCAATGCGATCAAGATGATGGTATCATCAGCAAATGCTGACGTCATAAGGTGATTGTCTGTAGGTAGGTCTGAAGTGAACATGTACTAAGCTCGACAGTGTCGATTGGGATTCAATCCTGCTGATGACCTCAATAAATGACAAAGTGGAGTATCTGCATTCTAACATTAAGCAACTTTTCGATGAATTTGTTCCGGAAAAAGTGCTCTCTATACGCCATGGAGTGCGGCCTTGGTTTAACAATAAAATAAAGACATTAATAGACCGAATATGTCTCCACGTCTGATTGCTACTTACTGCATTAGAGAATTTACCCTCATAATATTTACATTTAGCAATCCTAACCTCCTTTATGACCTGTCTTCTAAAGTTTCTATATGTTTCGTGAAAAAGAGGTAAGAAGAGGTCACGCATATAAACGATGGAAACGTTACAAGATACCTCTTTTTCACGAAACATATATAAACTTTAGAAGACAGGTCATAAAGGAGGTTAGGATTGCTAAATGTAAATATTATGAGGGTAAATTCTATAATGCTGTAAGTAGCAATCAGACGTGGAGACATATTCGGGGCATTGGCTTGGGGAAGAGCGGTGCACTTCCAAATATTGATTCGGATCTTAACGAGCTGAATCAGAGGTTTGTTAACCTCCCGATCGAACCAGTGCATGGGAATAGTTATTTAGATTCTTGTAGTCTTGTGTCTTCTGAGTGTATGTTTGGTTTTGGTGGTGTAGAGGAGTCGGATGTGTTGGAGTGTTTTTTGAGTGTAAAGTCGAATGCTTGTGGTACTGATGAGATTCATCCCGTTTTTGTTAAGGCACTTCTTCCTGGGCGGCTTCCGGTCATTACCCATATTTTTAATACAGCGATAATGACATCAACATTTCCAACATGTTGGAAGGTGGCAAAAATTCTGCCCACACCAAAGTCAGACAATGACTATCGACCAATTGCTATTTTGCCATATTTGTCTAAAGTATTTGAATTACTTATGGCTAAACAAATGAGGAAATTTTTATCGGGAAATGGGATTATCACTGAAAGACAATCTGGTTTTACACCAAGGCGGAGCTGCATAACGGCCCTAATTGATGTAGTGGAAGATATTCGGGTGACACTTGACTCTAATAGGATGTATTTCTTGACACTGTTGGACCATTCTAAAGCGTTTGACTGTGTTGACCATGATATTTTATGTACAAAACTATCGAAAATGTATAACTTCTCACCCACTGCGGTAAAGTTATTAAAATCGTACCTCACAGATAGAACACAGGCGGTTTACCAACCGTGTAGCAGTGCTGTTGTGGCATCTAATTTTCTTTCTGTGGCTCGAGGTGTGCCACAGGGCTCCATTTTGGGTCCACTTCTCTTTTGCATATACATAAATGACCTGCCGACTGTCTTATAATATTGTAATATTCAAATGTATGCTGATGATGTTCAGATTTACATCAGTTGTACACCGAACGAAGTTGCCGATTGTGTCACCAAAATTAATAAAGACCTGAATAATATATATGTATGGGCAGGAAGGAATGGTTTGTGTCTTAAGCCGGCTAAATCTAAGTGTTTGGTGATCTACAAGAAACACATCGTAACCGCGGGCCTCCCTGGGATATTTACGCATTCATCGGCAATTAATTATGTAAATGTGATTAAAAATTTGGGGGTCATATTTGATGGTGCTCTATCGTGGAATAATCATATTGCAGTAACGGTTGGTAAAGTCTATGGTATGCTACGAACCCTATGGGCTACGCAATATTTTACGCCTTTCAGGATTAGAATGATACTAGCCAAGTCCTACCTTCTCCCAACTATGTTATATGGTTGTGAAATATTTGGGAATTGTGATGCAGTAAGTAAACGAAAACTCAATGTGTTATTTAACACTATAACGAGGTACATTTATGGTTTAAGTCGAAGAGATCATGTGTCTGGGCGCGCAATAGAACTTTTTCACATCACATTCGATCAGCTTCTTGACACTCGAAGTATTCTATTGTTGCATAAGATTATTTGCACCCGGGAGCCTCCATATTTGTTTAGGCGCCTTAAATTTACTCGCTCTGGCCGTTCTAATCGGCTTGTCCCGTTAAGACATTCCTCACTTATGTCTGATCGTCAATTTTTCGTTAATGCTGTGAGACTTTGGAATTCACTGCCTGTACGGATTCAAGGTATTGGCAATGCTAATCTATTCAAAATTGAGCTTAATAAACATTTCCAGGGGCAATGAATTTATGAGCTGAATTGGGTTGTGCTATGGATTGTGTGTGACCGCGTACACTGTTTATATGTATGCATCCTTTTGTGACTAATAACAAATTTAAAGCTGTACATTTTTATTGATTCAAAGCTGTTTTGTATTGAAAGATGAATTGTTGAAATTCATATTGTAATGTTCTGTTTTTGTACTCTGTGAGCTATTGTATTTTATAGTATAAGTTAAATTATGTCCGGATTATTGTACTAAATGTATCATTTCATGTTATTGGGACAATCTTACAAGGTTTTGCCTTAATGTCCCAAGGTGAACGTAAATTAATAATAAATAAATAAAGGATAACATTGGTCCAAGTAGACGTCCTTGTGGAACTGCGGCTTTAATGAAAGTTAATCAAAGTCAGAGGTAATAAACTCCTTGTATTGGACTCGATATTTCCGATTGTGCAAATAAGATTTTAATATTTGGTGCCCTCTTGCCAGTAAAAATTTGTAAATTTTGTATACTAGTCCAGCGTGCCAAGCGTGAACGGCGCCACACCGTGGTATCACAATATCAATGTGTGCTCAAGTGTGCTTTTGGCAAACTAGGCGGCCACTCCTCCTACCTAGCTACCTACCAGCGCGCCAAACCCTATCAAATGCCTGGGAAATATCAAGGAAAATTGCCGTGAAGTACTTTTTTCCTTGAAAGGATTTCTTATCTCATTAGTTATACGATTTACTTGATCTACTGTACCCTGTTTTGGACGAAATCCAAATTGATGGTGTAATTTTAGAATTTTCAACATCAGCAGTCTATTAAATATTTTTGAGAGGGTTGGAAGGAGACTAGAGAGATAGGTCCGCATTACACCGGTTGAGTTCTGTATTTTCCTTGTTTAGGTACTATGCTTACCTGCGATAACTTCCAAGCTGAGGGGAAATATCCTTATGGGAATATTGCGTGGAACATTTGTGTTAATATTCTGAGAGCTACGTCCGGTAACTCAGCTACCATTTTACCAGTAATTAATTCGTACCCTGGGAATTTTTTCAGGTTGATATGATTCTGCACAGTGTACTTAATTTCCTTTGTCTGCAGTGTAATTGGGTTTATCCAATGTTGGCTGACCAGAGGTGGAAATATGAAGTTGTTGGTCGAAGGATATGACTGAAAAAGCTTTTCCAAGTGATGAGCATAGGCGAAAGGTATATGTTATCACTACTGGCCCAGCCCCAATTACTCAAAATCAGTGTTGGCTGAGGTTCCTTTGGAACTATTAGGTTTTTGTTTGCCTTCCATAGGGAGTAATTAGACTTATCTGTAGGGCTCAGATTCCTTGGGAATTTCTACGTTTTTGTTTGCCTTCTATAGGAACTAATTATACTTCTCTGTGGCGCTCAGATTCCTTTGAAATTTCTACGTTTTGTTTGCCTTCCACAGGGACTAACTATAATTCTCTGTAGGGGACAGTTCACTTGTGTAGTTTTTTAAATGTTTTTGCAGGCTTCACTGAGGCATCTTTTGGATAAAGAGGAGTTCTGTTTGGTCATATTCGATGTGTTCTTTTGCCCCTCTCGTCTTAAGCGCCTTTTTTCGTTGAATATCCGTTTTAGTTTTCCGACTAGTTTTTGATGGCAATAGTAATGTGGGAGGAGTTGCATGTTGAGCTGCTGATACAGGAGCTGAGTTTCTATATTGTACGGTTTCTTCGATATCAATTTCGCATTTTAGTCCAAAATGAATATACTTTGATCTCAATACAAGCGCAGCGCTTACATGAAGCAGTTTCGCTCCATAATCTCGAAACCATTGCTTACTATCGTAGTCCACGTAAGAAACCGAAGAACCTGCACAAGTGAAAACAGTAAAACCTTGAAATTTTGTGACAATAAAGTACTATTGTCAATTTGAGATATCGGATACTGTCATGGGATGGAAAAGGAATACCGTTAAAAACGTGAACAATGCTGGCTTTGTTGGTATGTCGGCAGAGAGCAGTAAATCAACACAAGTAATAATCCAGTGAAATCAAATAACATAAACTTAGGAGCCTGGTCCATTTCGAGAGATGTTGATACTGCCGAACTGTTTCGCAAATATCTTCGGCAATAGATTGGCCATCCTGTTGAAACCATATGTCGTTCAATTCGATGTCACGCAAATTTGGATACAAATAATTACTGACGCGTGCTTTAAATTCATTTTCAAAGAAATAAAATCTGATGCTGCAGATGTCCAATGATTTTAGTTGATGTCATTTCATGAAACTCTTTATGGGGAATCTTTAATCGAAGTGCGACGTAAATGGTATAAAGCTATTAAGCCAGAATACGCCTAGTCGCAACGAACGAAGAGCTCAGTAATAAGGACGAAATGACGGTCACTGAGTTTTGATTGCTATAAAATTGCTGAAGCTGTTGGAGAATCGTGCGATCGTGGACCTGCCAAGTCAAATATTTGTCATGGAATTATATGGAAGAGGATCTAAATTAGGTTGACTTAGGCTATTTGACAAGCCAAGGAGCAGAGCAGGCTGATAATATATACATATATTAATATATATATAAGAAGCGACATCAGTTGAGTAAATAATTTAATGAGGCAGTGTCACAAAATTCAGGAAATATGCCATCTGCATTACATAGTCAGTGATAAAACGGTTGGATGCCTCAAGCATCTTTTATAAAGAAAAAGTACGCGAGACTGATAAGTTATAGAGGTGGATGCCTGACAAAATAATACTTCCAGGTTTGGTGTTGAACTCAAACGTCAAGTTACTGCTAACAAAAAAATCATATAAACACTTATGAAGTGATTATTGGTACGAGGGGTACTATTTATATTTAGGGAACTGGCTACACTAATGTCAATAGCTAAAATCTGGCAACACCATAATAAAGTTTGACATTTTTTAGCATAAACGTACTCACAACGTGTTGATGTACAAGTGCTATTTGTATTGTTCACAGTGAGTTGAGAAAATCAATTTGGCCAAAAAATGGAAATTTCAAGGGAAGGTTTTCGTTGGATTATTTTTCACAACTTTCGACGTGAAACCAGAATGTGTCGATGAACTCGTTCTTTGTATGGCGATAAAGCACCATCAAAAAACACAGTATATCGCTGGAATAGTGAATTCAATCGTGGTCGTAGTTCGGTCGCCGACGAACTCCGTGAAGGTTGTCCAAAATCGGTTGTTGTACCACAAAGCATCAATGCAGTGCGGTGAACTGATAATGCAAGATCGTCATGTGACATATCGTGAGATAGAGGACACCTTGGGCATTTCTTCCACTTCCATACATTCAATATTGCATGAACATTTGGCTGCAAAAAAGATTTGTTCGCGTTGGATCCCACATAATTTGACAATAGCTCAAAAGAAGGCTCGTGTCAAATGGTGTAAGCCAAAGATGAAAAAGTTCGACTGTGGTGCTTCAAAAGACGTGTATAAAATCGTGACAGTGACGAATCATGGGTATATGCGTATGAGCTGGAAACCAAACAACAATAGACCGTGTGGGCATTCCAAGGCGAGCTAAATCCAACAAAAGTTGTTCGTGGAAGATTTTCGCTTGAAGCAAATGGTCGCCAGTCTCTTCGGCCGAATGGGTCATGTGGCCACTGTGCCGCTTGAGCAACGTAGGACAGTCAATTCTGAGTGGTACACGACCATTTGTTTGCCGGAAGTCTTCGGAGAAATTCGTAAAACCAACCGCCAAAGACGAATCATTCTCCATCAGGTCTCACTCTTCTCGTCAAACAGGTGAAATTTTCCGTACAGTCCTGATTTGGCACCCAATGACTTCTTCTTGTTCCCGAATATCAAAGGTAAACTGCGTGGTCAACGATTTACGAGCGCCGAAGAAGCAGTTGAAGCGTTCAAAAACCATGGTTTGGAGGTGTCTCAAGAGTAATGGAAAAACTGCTATGACAAATGGTTTGAACGAATGCAAAAGTGTGTTGATCATCAAGGGAAATATTTTGAAAAACAACAAAGCCGTTTTCATTAAAAAACGTTTGTTTTTATTTGCTATTCCCGAAATATAAACAGTACCCCTCGTATTGGATCGTAAGTGCGCTTTCACCTCTCTTACGGAAGTGTCCGTCGCGAAGATCAAATATCAAAAAAGATCAAAATATCCTGTGCTTTATTAGGGCTTCAAAATGGTTTGACGAGTAACGTAGAGGTGCAGTGTTACGTGGTGGTATCGCAGTGGACCCATAGTGGTCAGACTGTAGACCGGCTGCCACTACAACCTAACCTAGCCTAGATTAGAAAAGGCTGGATTTCGGCTTTGACATCCTCTTGCCGGTCTGAAGGATTCTATAAAATGAGTGTATAAAAACTGGCACTATCAACGCTAATTTGTGAACTGATTAAAATGCTTTTTTTGGCGATTGTTTTCTTCGCAGAGGGTTAACTCTATGCCTATATTTACACGGGCACCACGAACAATACCGTTGGTGGACCAAAGTATTTCCCACTCACAGTTTCTTTCGCTGCATCGTTCAAGGATGGTGCAGTTGCAGTATTATTTGATGGCAGCATTTCGGATTGGTCAATGCTTGCTTATTTATTTAAATTTGTAACTTCACTTTCAGTCTAACAATCTAATAATGTCATCTTAATTTTACGCCTATCTTTGGCATATTCGCAGTTGTTCCTACACATTACATCGATTGCGCACCAAAGTTTCGTACTTCTGTATATACTTTTCTGCTCCTCCGTAGGGTATGTATAAGCAGCCATGGGACGGTACTATCTTGCCAATGGTGAGGCTGTTTTTAAACAATCCGCGGCCCACGAACAAAGCTTCACCGTCTGGGCTCTTACCAGACGACACAGCATTTTGGGCCACATGGCCATCAAAGTTTTCGGTCCAGGTGTAGCCTTCGCCTACCAGCGCCTCATAGTTGGACTTAGCGTACTCCTTACCCCCGGACGACACGTAGGCCAGACCTCTTTGTGGCAATATTTTTGCAGGCAAAACACCACCATTGTGACTGGCACGACCCACATACATAGAAAAGCCATTCTCATAGCCACCGACAACAGCAGCAGCGGGCAACGGATCATATTGCTTCAAGCTCACCCATTTATGCTCTGAAAAAGTAACATTGCTATGAATACGACATTCATGATAGGCACTTAAAATGTTTAAAGAATGGGCCCAACACAATACAAACAACAACATGAATGAAAAGGAAACTGGAACAGGAAAGTATAATGTAAACAATAAAGAAATTTATGAGGACACAAACACAGAAAGTTGTGTAATAACTCCCGCGAAATGAAACGTTATTTTGTAAGCAAAGCAATTGAAACCGTGGAAGATGAAGATTGATGACAATGAATCGTGAAATAAAGCTGCACTATTAGCACTGAACTGAGAGCATGATATGAACAAACTCGGTAGTCGGCAAGAATGTTTTATCGGTTGTTAGGGGGCTTGGCATTGTACTTCTACTGTATGAATGGTCCTTACCCTAATTACTGCAATAAGGAATTCCAAGTGATTCTCCAATATATAAATAAGCGAGTGCTTCAAATCTTAGAATCCTTTTTACACACCTCAGCTATCTTAACTAAATGTCTACCACGGATATGAAGGAAAAGCAGAACAGTTTATATTGGGACCCGAGAGTCTCTATCGTGCGGCTGTATTATAAATCTGAGGAGAGTGGGATACGGGCTGTGGGGGAAATAAACAGATACATCTTGAAATCTGAGGTATTTTTACAATAGTAATAGGCGGGCACTGCTACCTGCCTACCTATCCCCACCACAAGAACATCAGTTGTTCTACTCTTGACGCCCTTCAACTATCCCTATCAAAATATGATTTCCAACCAATTCTAAACACCCAACTCATTAATTGCGGTAAGAAATTGGAGAGAGTAAGTACATAGGTTGGGTTTATCACACTCTTGTACTGGTGAGATCATGTACTTATGATACTGTGTGGTGCCTCTTCAGCGAATGCTCGTAGTCATAACAGTGCCTTTAAAATATCATTACAATTGAAGTGCGTTATTGTACCGCCTCATGTTGTAAACGGGACTTACTGATGCGAACTACCTACAAATGAGTATTAAGCCCATTATTAAAAGGAACTATGAATTTGACGCTTGACGTCGTTGATTGCCAATAATATTAGGATATTTGATCAGGAGAAACCGCACCGAGAACAGCACGATATTGAGTGTTTAGCTGATTGGTAGGAATTTCGCTGTACTCTTTATCTTCTAATTCGAAATCGGTCTTTTAAATGGCTAACCACCCTTTAGACGAGTGTAGAGTATAATCCAAGACGTATTGATATGAATATTTTCTTTTCCCATATAAATTGAACGAACTATTTGTGGAATATAAAGGCGCCTAAGCACAAAGAGTTGCCGAATATGGAACCGAGCTGATATCACTTAAAACGAAAAGTTTAAACTCCAAGTTCCTCATTCTCAATATCCATATTTGCGATCATTGATAATTTGTTTCGTTACATCGGATTTCAGCTGAGTGAAAAATTCAACAGTTTCGTTCGCAAGTGAGTCTATTACCATTGATCCTAGTTTTCTCTTCTAATCATTAAGCTTCTGGCATAGAAGACACAGTTTCCTTCGCAAGTGAGTCAGTTTCTATTCATGATATTCCACCTTCCTCTTCTAATCATTAAGCTTCTGGCATAGAAGACACAGTTTCCTTCGCACGTAAGTCCGTTTCCATTCATGATATCCTACTTTCCTCTTCTAATCATTAACCTTCTGGTATAGAACACACACTAAAAATAGTGTAAAAAGGTTCCTTCGAGTTTCAACCGTTTTTCCCTAGAGAATAACACGTACTCTGGGGAACTTCTATTTGCTTTACTGCTCAGTTCTTGCTCTGTTTCTCGAGTTTATTGTATTGAACTCCAGTGGTTAACTGCGATATCTTCATGATCCAATGGTGTGCAAAACGAGCTATGTCGGTTCAATACTCACCGGCTGAACTGCGTTCATTCTGCGCCACATTGTAGTGTCTCATTAACGTCGCCGGCTGTGAAGAACCACGGAAAATTAACTATTTTTGCGGTCTTACTTTGAAGTACAAACTCACCAGCGACACGGTGTCATTTTCCAACGCGACACAGTAACTGACAAACTTCACGAACATCAGATACAGCAGTTGTTTCAACATCTTCAAAACAGTAGTTAATTCGTGGAGAGCGTGTTCTTCAATCTTAAGCTAGTTAAATCTGCTGGGAACCAAACGACGAGCCCGGCCTTTTATAGCAAATGACAAAGAAATATTATCTGGATGCAGTACACAAAGTTTGAGTGCATATTCTGTTTGGGGTGGGGCTTGTAGAATCAGTCGGTTTATACTTTACCACTTAACGCCAACGATTCTGCCCTAATCTATATTTGGTGTTAAGAATGATCAGTTTACATTCCACTATCAGTGATTTAATGCATCGGTTTTTTTCAGTGCGTATAAGATTTGACGAAACTGTTTGCCACACCTACTTGTAATAAGAGGCGTGGAAGCAGTTAAGTGACCGTAAGTGCAGTGGTTGATATTACTGATTATAGCAAACCTCAGTTATCATTATCAACGGTATAATAACTCACTGATATATAATCGTAGGTATCTTATCGTTAGAAGAGCACTCCAGTATGTGGAAATATTTGTCCGGAAGGGGCTTCCCAAGAGAAGAGAGCACTTAACAAATATCTTGAAAATCGTGTGATGGTGAAAATATTAACTCATACTCACACACACACACACACACACACACACACACACACACACACACACACACACACACACACAAATACAGAGAGAGAGATTGCCGAATCGAAGAGGAGCTTTAAACTTTTCGGTCGGAAATATTTTTAAAAATCTACTAAGGTAGACTTTAAATCAGTGCGGAAATCGTGGAAAGGGTAGCTAAAGAGCATACCCCGGTCCGGTGAAAGTGTGAAGTGAAATTGTGGACGCGTTCGAGAAAAATAAGGCATTTTAATTGTCTGTTTCTGCTAGTGATTTGCGGCAGTTTTGGTTCTGCGTCGGTTTATCCGCACGGCAGAGCGAAAACGGCAGCGATCTCTGCCTGCATAGCGCCCAGTTGAGCAGTGGCTTGGTCCGAAAGTACCAGACCCCTGAACGGCGAAGCTTAGGCAGGTGGAACACTGCAGATACGGCGAGTTTTGTGCCTAGGCAAATACAAGTTTATTTATTTAAACTTATTAAATTTGCCTTCGCGTCGCTAAGCAGTTTCTGCAATTTCCCGCCTCTCAATCGGATTATCCGAAATTTGAGAGAGCGTTGGAAATTGTGCACTTGGTGTGTGTGTGTGTGGTGCACTAAAGCCGAAAAGCAGAAAGAGAGAGAGACTCCAAAAAATTAAAAAAAAAGTGTTGCCAACGGGCCAAACACAGATAAGTATCGCTTTTAGTGTGTTTTACTTTTTACTTTTTTCCCCCCCTTTTTCCCTTTTCCACCTTTTTTCCCTTTTCCCCCCTTTTTTCTCCTTTTAGCAATTTACAGAGTGGAAACGACGTTTAAAAGAAATTGCAAAATTCTGGATTTATCGCATAATAACGAACGGATTATGAGTGTCCAGCGTTCGCCTGATTCGGGGCGGAAAAATCAGGAGGTAGGTACGAAAGTACTTGAAAAGCAGACAGTTCTCGAAGACCCATTCGGAAAGAACTCCAGAATGGCTCGCTCACCGGAGAGATTGGTGCCTGACGCGGGGCAAGAGCGTTCAAGCTCGTCACCCCCATGCATGGAGCATGTACCAACGATGAGTAAGGCGAGCACGGGCGATCCGTTCACCTTATTGGGCCAGAATCTTGAAAAGCTGGCTTCGATGATGGGTGGCAACCCGCCCCGCAGATCCATTCACCAGCCTATGAGGAGCCTGGTCGAAACGTTACAAGATCTGTACAAGAAAGCAGAGAGGCAGTGGCAGTGCAGAGGTAACGCTGTACAGGAGACCAGCGGAGGTACGCAACCTTCTCTGTGGACAAAGTGCGCGCAATCCGCGAAGCGCCTGCGGGAGGATAACAATAGTCCCAAGGCGACGGAGGGGCAAGGCATCGCTGTAATTGCTCCCGCGGCCAAAAAGAGCCGTGGACCAATGCAGCAGCAGGGACTAAAGCTGAAAACGAAGTTGACGGAATCAGGGTCAAAATCACCAACAGCAAAACAGGTGCCGACGGGAAAAACACAGGCTACGGCAGTGCCTCGACCCAGCACTAGTGCAGAGTGGATAAAGGTGCAGAAATCGCAGAAGAAATTGCAGTCTACGGCTAGGACCATTAGACCAAAAACAGATGCGATAATTATAAGTGCAAAAAATGAAGCGATGTCATACGCCAACATCTTACGGAGCGTAAAGGAATGTGAGCAGCTGAAGTCACTGAATGACGCTGTGAAGACTATCCGCCGAACGCAAAAAGGGGAACTGCTCATAGAGCTGAAGAGAGCCAAAGAAGTGAACGCGGCCACATACCAGACGGCCATTGAAAGCGTGGTAAAGGACGCAGCCACAGTGAACGTACGCACGCACATGGTGACGCTACAGTGTAAGGGACTCGTCGCGGATATCTCTTCGAAAGAAGAGATCTGCGATGCACTGCGAGACCAGGCGAACATACGGTGCCCAGATGTGGAAGCAATTAAAAGCTTGATAAGAGGCTATGGTGGTGCACAGACGGCCTTTTTAAGCCTACCGGCGGAGGATGCCAAGAAGGCACTGGGATTGAAACATCTGCGGGTAGGATGGGCGAGCTGCCGACTAACAGAAGTCGTAACGCCACAACGCTGCTATAAGTGCTGGGGCTATGGGCACAAGGCGGCTGGATGCAAAGAGCCGGATCGAACTGGACTCTGCCGAAAGTGTGGCGAGACTGGCCACATGGCTGCGAATTGCCAAAATGAAGCAAAGTGCGCTTTGTGCAAGGGGGCGCATCCAGCGGGCAGCATGAAATGTCCACGACACCAGGAGGCATTGGAAAAGAAGAAGGTATGAGAGTACTTCAGCTCAACCTAAATCATTGTGAAGCTGCACAGGATCTTCTGATGCAATATAAAAATGAAGTGAAGGCAGATGTGGCGCTACTTTCGGAACCATATGCAAGGAAGGATTCCCCAAACTGGGCCGCGGATGAAACAGGCAGAGCAGCCATCTGGTAAATTGGGGAGACCACTCCTCAGAGCAAGATGGAAACCAGAGAGAGCGGTTATACCTGGGTGAAACTGGAGAACATTTACCTCTTCAGCTGCTACGCTCCTCCAAGTTGGACACTGAGACAGTTCGGGGAAATGATGACATCGCTGATGGAAGAAGCGAAAGGCAAACACCCAATAATTATTGCAGGCGACTTCAACGCGTGGTCTCGGACTTGGGGCAGTAGCCACACAAATGCTAGAGGACGCTTAGTTGAAGAATGCTTCGCGCTTCTTGATATAGTACTGTTGAATGCGCCAGGTCACTACACATTCGACAATGGAAGAGGCAGGTCCATCATAGATCTAGCCTTTGCGGACGATACAACTGCCAGTCGAATTAGCTGGAAAGTCAGTGATATATACACGGGCAGCGATCACAACGCCATTATAATAGACATGGAGCGTAGAACAAAGCAGTACACGCGTAAGGCGCACAAAATTGGCTGGCGAAAGGGGGCGTTCGACGCGGAGTCGTTTGAAGTCATCTGGAAGTCAGCGTCTATTGTATTCGAAACTGCAAGCACCATGGCTGCTGAAATCGCTAAGTACATTAAGGAAGCATGTGATGCAGCGATGCCGCGAAGGTCCAACAATACATCAAGGACTCCCGTTTACTGGTGGACCGATGAAATTGCTGCGATTCGGAAGAGCTGCCATCAAGCACGACGTAATGCGCAAAGATCTCGATCGACACCGAATTTCGAGGAACATCAAGCAGTATACAAGGTACGCAGAAGAACTCTGAAAGCAGCTATAACAGAGAGCAAAAACAAGTGCTTCAGAGAGTTGCAGGAGAGTGCGGACCAAGACCCGTGGGGTCTAGCATACAAAACGGTCATGCGCAAAGTAAAGGGACCCAGAGCGCCTCAGCCTACATGCCCAGAGCTGATGCAGCGTATAGTGGTAACGCTCTTCCCCCCACAGAGCGAAACGAGAGCCGTCGTGACTGCAGACGTGCCGAGGGGACCTATAGTCACTGTCGATGAGGTATTGTCGAGTATATCACGGGTCGACGACAACAAGTCTTCTGGTTTGGATGGAGTCCCAAATGTGGCATTTAAGGCAGCGGTAAGAGCGAGACCAGAACTGTTCGCAAAACTGTATGACGCCTGTCTGAGCGAAGGCATTTTTCCAGACGCATGGAAACGGCAGAGGCTTGTGCTGTTGCTAAAACCCGGAAAGCCACCGGATCAGGCATCCTCCTATCGTCCACTTTGTATGCTGGATACAGTGGGAAAGATCCTAGAGCGTATCGTTTGTGATAGACTGCAGGAGACATTCGAGAGTCCAGGAGGGCTCTCCGACCGACAATTCGGTTTTCGGAAAGGGAGGTCTACAGTCGACGCGATCAGAGCGGTAGTAGACATTGCTCGAGATGCGACGAGTGGCATTAGATGGCAGGGTGGCGCCAAAATGTACTGCGCGGTGGTCACTCTAGATATCAAGAATGCCTTCAATTCTGCGAATTGGGGACATATAATGCAGGCTCTGGAGATTTTTGGAGTACCAACATATTTGCGGCGTATAATAGGTAGCTACCTCGACAACAGGGTGCTACTGTACGAGACAGAGGAGGGCGTAAAAGCATACCAAATAACCGGCGGGGTTCCTCAAGGATCGGTACTAGGGCCCATGCTGTGGAACGCTATGTACAACGGCATCCTGGAGCTGAATATGCCGGAAAACGTTAATATTATTGGTTATGCTGATGATATCGCATTGGTAGTGGTGGCCAAACATATTGAGCACTTGCAGGTGGTGTGTAATGATGCGATCGCAAGGGTGCGTAGGTGGCTCCAATCAGCGCACCTGGAATTGGCTGCTCAAAAAACTGAGATTGTACTGATAAGCACGCGGAAAAAGCGAGAGGAGATGGTGGTGGACATCGGTAATCACCGTATTTTGTCGCAACCAAGCATTAAATATCTTGGAGTTAACATTGACGCAAGACTGTCATTTAAGGAGCACCTGGTAGCGGTCAGCAAAAAAGGCTCTAAAATTCAAGGCGCCCTTGCGCGGATTCTGCCAAACATTGGAGGCCCACGTGAGGGAAGAAGACAACTTCTGGCGACGGTAACGGATTCCGTGATGCTCTATGCAGCACCCATCTGGGCAGGAGCAAAAATTACGCATCTCAGAGAGGCTTGCGCAACGCAACGATTAAGTGCGCTTAGACTCACCTGCGCCTACCGAACGGTCTCCGACGACGCAATTTCCGTCCTTGCTGCAAAAATGCCCCTGGACTTACGAGCGTTGGAGCTGCAGCGACTGTACGACCGACAGGGCGTAAGGCCTACAGCCGAACGAAGGCTAGAGGAGCGACGGCGATGCACCGAAGAGTGGCAAAAAAGATGGGAGCAGTCCGAGAAGGGACGATGGACATTCCAGCTCATTCCCAGGGTGTCCCAATGGGTGAACAGGAAGCATGGTAGTCTAAACTACTACATGACGCAGTTACTCAGCGGTCATGGATGCTTCAATGCATATTTCTACCGCTTCAAAATAACAGAAGACCCCTATTGTCCAAAATGCACGGGCGAATTCGAGAGCGCTAGGCACGTGATGCTTTACTGCTCACGCTTCAGGACCTGGAGAGAGGAGCTGGGATCTGCCTTGGGCAGACCACCGACCACAGCAAATATAGTGGCTGCAATGCTGGAGTCACCCGCTAAATGGAACGCGGTATCGACCTTCGCTGAACAAGTAATGGTGGCGCTACGCAAGGAGGAGCGGGAACGACAGCAGCTACTGCGTCAACAGCAGGTAGCAAATGTAGCAGAAATTTCGCCAAGGAGCGACAACCAGCAGCGGACTGGTTTTAGACTGACAATTACAGACGATTGAGCAATAATGCTCATGACGGCCTCCCGACGTAATCACATTATGCGGTCCCGGGAGGGTTCCCCGCCACGACAGTGAGGAGGTTTTAGTGGGTTGATGTCCCACACTGACTAATTGGCTTAAAGCTTTCCCCCTCGATAAAAAAAAAAAAAAAAAAAAAAAAACACACACACACACACACACACATATATATATATATATATATATATATATACGCACACACACACACAAACACACACGCACACATAATATCTACAAAGGCAGATACCGCAAGAAGTGGAGAAACAATTTCGAAGCAGTATTTTGTTGGAGTTGTGTAGATCTTGTTTGGTCTTTCTTGGAATACTTGGATTTTCGATTACATTTTCTCTCTCAGTGTTCCCTTTATTATAAACACACATTGCACGGGTCATTGGACTATCGGCACACATGCTGAACAAATGGCCATGCCGTTCAATGCTCATTGCAGAAGCTGTCAAGATCCACGGGAGAAAGACACAATATCACACTTTCTTTGTGATTGCCCAGCCCTTGTGTAAATTGTAATCAAATTTCTCAACTCTTGAGAGTGCGCATTTCTTTGGCTCTGACATTGGCCAAGAGCTCCCTATCATGCCTAAGCAAATAATGGAGAAGCTACTGCACTGGCACAACCATATTTCTGGCTTAGTTCTGAAGAGTGTGGCAGTGATTTTAATGGACGGCATATAAAATGATGTAATTCTAATAAAAGGACTCACCTTTGGAAGCTTTTATAAGTGAATTAAAAGCACAATACAGGGTGATTTTTAAAGGCACATTTATTATTATTATTACACCTTACACCATAATCAATGATGACTGGCAAGGGATTGGGGAATGAGAACTATCTACAGACTGAAAAGGGTACTGGGGCTGGCTGGCATCTGAATGAAAATGTCAGATGCTTTTCGGCTATGGGAAGTATGGCAATGGTATTCCAATCGGAAGTCCTTGCTGTACTGAAGGTAGCGTACTACGTAATTGAGAAGAAAGGAGATTAGAGCGGTAAGGAGATTAGAGCGGTAAGGAGATTAGAGCCTGTAGTGACAGGCAGGCTGCGCTGAAGGCCCTAGAAAACGCATTAACCACTTAAAAATTGTCCAAGAACGTAAGTCAAGACTTAACTCCATCGAAGGATGGGAATTTATTTGAACTTATTTGGGTTCCGGGACACTGTGGTGTTCAGGGGAACGAATTAGTTGATGAATTTGCAAACTGTGGATATGCGGGCACTCTAATGGGACCAGAGCCATTTATCGGTATAAGTTTAGCACGGGGTATGGATTGGATCAGGAGCCAAGTGAATAATATTCACAAGGACAGATGGTGCAGTTTAGTTGCCTGCAAAACAACCAAGTGCTTCCTGGAAAGCCCAAACAGGAGAGTTGCAAACTTCCTTCTGACATTACGAAGGAAAGATCTTCTGACATTACGAAGGAAAGATCTTCTGATATTACGAAGGAAAGATCTTCTGACATTACGAAGGAAAGATCTTCGATCTTTGGTTGGTGTAATCACATGGCATACTCCATGGTGACCATAGGCATCATCGAGCATCCGAACTGTATCTCCTACCTGGAGGAAGCACAGGATGGCACAGAGCATTTTCTCTGCGTTGTCATGCCTTTGCCAGAATGAGGAGGCGCATATTTGGGTCAGATGTTTTGGGAATGGATAACGTACATTCCTTATCCCTGGACAGACATTAAAGAGTCAAAGAAGTTTGAAAAGGTGTAACTTCCTGTCCAAAATCCTCTATATCCCCCCCCTTCCCTAAATATTTTTCCTGGCTCAGTACAATGGGCATCAATGCCTGTGTGCTTGGAGGCCTCCTTCTTCGGTGGCGCTCCGGGCTACCTCAATTCTATCTATTTATCTATCTATCTATACTATCTATCTATCTATACTATCTACTGATGTCTTCGACTCGAAGAGAAACCAATTTTTTAGAAAGAAGCATTTTTGAGACAAATGAGTCTAGCATGCCTACTCCTAGGCAACAGAGGGCGGCTTATTCTTTTTATATATACTCGTATAAATATATAGCAAGAGATTATAGAAGCTGTCAACGCTAAAGTTAAAGAAAATATCGTGTGTTTGCGATCTTTGAGGGATGCGTACCTTCCAAAATGCTTCTCTTAATCTTCCGCCATGTTCGGCATTCATTTAAGTGTGCTCTGTTTAAGTGTTTAAGGTGTTTATGACACTAGTTTTTCCAAATGAAATGCTCGTCACTATTGCTATCAAATTGATTTGCTGATAGCGTAACCACGATTAGAGACGAAATTGCCTGCTTGAGAACTGAAATCCGATTTCACATGAAACCATTCAGGGTTGAAAGGTTGTTGTACACCAAATCTCCAGAGGCGCAACTTGCGCTATGGATTGAACACCCCAATAGTTATGAATTTTCTATCAAGTGAGGAAAATGAATACGACACGGTAATGGTGATACTTTTTCATCCCGCACAAGATGGCATGCAAAGACTGGTCTGGGGAAGAACAGAATGTCAGGGACTTTCACTTACTAAATGTGCTACTAGAGGAAGAATGGTGAGCTGATCAAATATAAATAACCCACACAAATTAATTAACTTGGCATTGTGAGAATCAATTGCTTAACATCAGCAAAGGGCATTTTGCCATCTCAATTGGCAATATTAAATCACAATTTGATTGGATTGGATGCCTGCCAAGAGTCACTGGCTAAGTGTCTCCAGGTTCACGACAGGCTTATGAATGGAAAAGAACACAATACTTGCATCTAGTGCTCATATTAGTAAATAATAATGGTAAGTTTCAATCATTCACAGTTTGCGCTGTAATCCTCAAGATGCCTGAGATGGTGAACTAAAACACGAATATGTCGATTCATCCTCAATCAGAGGACATGACGTGGAGCGTTTGAAGATAGCCAAATATCACATCCGGAAAGATTGAATAGAAGAACTGGGATTCACATATAATGATGTTCATGATGGCCCGGAGATTACCTGCTCATCACATGCAATTTAAATTTAGGTGAATGTGAGACTATATTCTTTACCGTCTGAATGATTGAATGTAAAGGGTTACATTTAAGACTATTCTAAAGAGTTGGATGAAATTCATAAATAATTACCGATTCGATTCAGATAGAAAGTGTTTAAATGTGATGGAAATGTTTTAATAAAACCAAATCATACAACCCGCAAAGAACGTAGATAGTGCCTCCAAAGATGCTATCCTACAAGCATTATATCATCAACGGAATCAATGACGTGTTCTATCGCACTTAAAAATCCTTAAAAGACCACGGAAAAGTAAAAATAGTGTTCTTGAAGTGGTGAGAGCAGCATTATGATGTTGCATTACTATCTCTTTCGGACGAACAAGCTTAAATCGAGTCGCTGGTTGAGGAATAGGAGAGCCCACCATGTTACGTACAAAATATATATTTTTATATTTTTTTCTATAGTAATTGATCAACGAAGTGTTCGGAAAGGATTTTTTTGTTAAGTTCGGACCAGAGAACACAGAGAAAAGAAACTTAAACGTCAAACGGCAAAGTAGCGAAATAAAGCAGGCGGACGTTGTACACGAATCCACTCAAAATTGTGGTGAATCCACTCAGAATCGTGGTGAATCCACTCAGAATCGGGGTGTGTCCGCTACAGACGCTGGCAGCAAAAAAGACCTTTCTCTGTATTCACTGGTTCGGACAACAAACAAACGATGCTGGTTCTGTCATATAACGAAATCGGTTTGTACTCTTGTCTCATCATTAATTCTGCGATTATTATGTTAGAAAGGAAAAACACTACAGTAGATTTAAGAGCAGCAGTATTGGGATAATTCGCTTTCAAGTACTGGGAGAATACTAATACTCAATGATTACGAACGAAATTACCAATTATCCTCTATAAAACAACTAGCTTGCCTATCACTGATGATTGAATTACACTTCAATACTACCAATTATAACAAATTAGTGGATATGCCAAACTAGTTTAATCACTAAATTGAGACTAATAGGATCCGCGATCATACTAGAAGCAATAAACATCTACAAAATTTCGCAGGTACGTCATCTCATCTGCAGAGTTCAACCAAATCATCAATTAGTCCCATCGAGAAGATTGGAAAATACCATAATTCTGGACTACTGACCAACAAGGCCGATGGAATCTATGGGAGAGTGAAGGTGTCTCAGTTTCATAGTGTACGCCACATGCAGATCTGCAGTTGGCATGCGAATTTTCGTGTATTCTATATGATAAAAGTTCAATCCTTGCAATCCTGATCATGAATTTTGAACCTTAAGTAATGACATTTGATTCACTCAGTTATAATTTAACTATAGCATAAAACAGGCCATTGCCATTGAGACTAAAATTGTTTAAGAATAAAAATCATCATATTATATATAAAATTTCACAGTCCTCCAGAACTTTGGGCTGCTGTTTCTCCACCAGCTGTTGGGGTGTGGCAGAGAGCAACGCCGGCAGCAGATAAGCGCTGCAGCGTGTTAAGGCGCACCGACGAATTAACGTAGGTTCCTCCTTGACGAGCACCGTGGGTGAGACGGGGGCAGTAGTTTGGGGCGTTGTCGTGATGGGAGCTGGGTTCGGAGCGTGTAGTAAATTAATCAAATTGTAATTAAAATTATCATGGTGAGGTCGGCAGCACTTACGAGCGACGTGGTGGGTGCGCCAGGGTTGGTCGTGCTTGGCATACTCGTTGATTTTGTGACCCGAGATGCAGTGTTGTAATTGGACTTGATGGCACCACTTTCATTTGGCGCTACGATAGTGTTGGTGTTCCGCTTTTTGTTGAATATTTCCAAAAGTACATCGCAAATACGACTTTTGAATTCAACTTTTTGTTTGAAATTCATGGCCTTCATTTCTGGCAACAGTCCCATGAGGAAGCTGGCATCGAAATCTATGTCCTCTGTGGACGCGGGAATGTTGATTGTGGACTACAATTATGGAAGGAACAATATTAAAACATTCAAACGTAAATTTAGAGAAAATACTTCAGGCTCCCGATCGGCAAGAAGTGTCGGTAGCTCGTGGTCCAACAAACGTTGACGCTTCTTCGGTGGATAGCTGGTGGGTCCAGGCACCGTTGCCGATGGTTTTTTCTCCTCACATTGTTGCCCTTCCTCCTCCAGAAGGGAGAGGTTCTGTTCGCTTTTAATGGAGCCATTGGCTCCGCAGCTGTCACCATCGACTTTGCTTTGCTCGCCCTGCGAATCTTCCGCATCCATCATCGTGGTAGCTAAATCATCGATGGAGTCTTCAACGCCGCTCATCTCGGTTACTTCGTTCGAACGACGTGGCACGGGTATGCCGGGTGTTATGTGGCGAGCCAAAAACTGCAGTTCAGTGTGGAGGTAGTATGGCTTCGTACGGTTGGCGGTATACGGAACTTTAGTCACATTGATCGAGCGCGCAAAGGAAGTGCGTATGTTGCGCCAGCGCTCCTTACACGACGAAACTGTAAATTAAAGAATATAATATCCTTTTTGTTTAGTTTCCAAAACAAATTGTCTGTAAAGTAAAGAGAATAATCTTCTTTTTTGTTTAGTTTTCAAAACTAATTGTCTGGGTGTGAATTCCATACAAAATTGCTACCTTCACATCTGACCAATGTTAACAGTTTAGTTGCCTACAATACTATGTGGAATTTTCATCTATACCAAAAGCCACAAAAATCCACAAAGCTCCCAATGTGGCATCCCTAATATGACTCACTTGAATCCTCCATTTTTTTCGCAATCTTTTTCCAACTTTCCTCCAAGACATCCTTCTTCAGATAATGTGGATGCGAACGGTCGTACATGCATGGATAACGCTCCACCAGGCGGCAAATTTTCGCATTGATTCGATAACTGTCCGGCTTGCTGTCATTTGCAGAGGACATTATCTACCGTACCGTTTAATATTGGAGATTTCTATTTTATACTCTTCCTCAATATATTTGGATAGTTTCTTCAAAAATTGCCGAGCTGATTTGGCAATATTGCATTGACATTACGAGAATTTTTTCTTCTTCACAAACGAAACAAGTGATTATAGTAACTATCTATATCGTAAGAACAAATCAGGGAGGTTAAAACAAGGAGACGATACTTTTGTGGTGCGAGTGATAAATAATTTTAGGGTTTGCTATATTCAAACGATAGATGGCGCTGGTTGCAGCATGTGTCTCCTCTCTATCTAACATGCCCTTTAATGAGTAAACTGCTGTGGTATATTCCAGCCTTCATGACATAAAATTCCGATGACCCCCCAGGTTTATTTCCTTAATATCACTATTGGAGAATATATCTTAGATATAAGCAAGATCCCTCAACTTGATTCCTTCAAAATACATGAATTCCTGTCGAAAATTAACCTGACAGAAGATCTACAGATGAGACTATCCTCATCTTCCAAATAAATAGGGGCATCACAATAGATCTTTCAGGTCGCAGTGTATAGCACCCTTAAATATATCTATCTATCTAATATTGGAGTACATTCTATACTACTTGGTTAGTGGAGAAGAGTGTTTTATCTTCTTCTCAGTTCTCAGTTATGTGTGAGAAGAATATGTAAATTACCAATTGCAATTATCTGGGATTGAAATTAAGATTCAACCAATATTTCCTTCGCATTATTAAATTTAATTCTAGAATATTTTTGAATGATGTTGGAAAATCCCGAAAGAAATAAATCTAAATGTGCTGTGCTAATTGAAGGCAGTGATAAGAAGTGATTTAGAAGTAAAAGTTAAGCTCATTATTATAATGTTGGACTGAATCAATCTTTGCCAACTATTTCTGAAGTGAATTGCTATTAATCCATTTCACATAACATGCGAATAAAGGGCTTGTAATTAATGTATACAACTCAGTGATCGAACTGGAAAGTAATGGCTTCATAAGAATGTATGAACACAATCTCCCACAAAGCCGCAAACAATCTTCGTTTAAAGCGATTCAGTTTGATGGTCACTTTTACAGCATTATACCCTACTAATATTAGAAACATCTTAAAAAATACTGAGATATAAACCCCCATTATATTTTAGTATTTAGAATTACAGTTGGAAATACGAACACCATGTCCTGTCGAAATTCCTCCAGAAGTGAGCTATATCAATATGTGAAGCACATCTATATGATTAACACTCAATGTTGCAATAAGTTTTCGATTATTTTCGTCACTTAACGATCTATTATATATATGTGACGGCAGTCAATGCGATGAAAGACAACTTTAGATTGAACGAAAATTTAAATGGAAGTGTTCGCAAATGTTGACATGGGCATGTATTATATTTTAAATCACGAAGCACTCGTAAAGCGTTGGTATTAGTAAAGAAGTAGGTTAGCCAGAGAAATGACATTGATAATGGAACGTTTTAATATAACTACTTGGCAGCAGGTTGAGTTACTGTCGAAAGACCGTGATTGCCAAATGTTTATTTTAGGGTTTTCGCCGTCTATTGAGAATGTTGGGTCTTTGTTGATGTGGAAGACATGTTGTTGTATGGAGTATCGCTTTACCTCAATCTTCATCAGAGTCAGATTGGTGATAAAGAAGTGTGGGCATAGTAAATAGCTTCATAGCAAAGCTAATTTTCGTTTTTGAGAATGTGTCCTAGGATTCAAAACACTATCACAAAGAACAGAAAAGAGCACCAATAACCAGTTGCTGTATAGCACTCAATAAGTAGGCCTAATTTTCCGGGACTTTTTGTTTGGTCTCGTACGGGGGGTTCTTTTCCGTTCTTTCTGAAACTGGAAATTCTTGTTATATTCTAGGTTATACCTAAAACGGCTGGAGAGATATAATTGCAATATAGCGTTTGGATTCGAGGGTATACCATGTCAATAGTATACATAGCTTCATAAAAGCAGAATTTGGCTCTTCTTAAGGCAACCTTAATAATCTTACCCCTTGTATCCAGTACACATAGCGAGCGATATTATTATTGATCTCCCCGAAACTTAGTTGCTTTGGGAAGGTAGGTACTTTGGTAGTTCGGGCTGCCAACAAAGCACAATCATGGACACCGAATGAGACACAAGTCTCATTCTCTCAATGTCCATCCATTTGGAGTCTTGATAAAACTATTGACGAAACCAATTTTTGTATCCGAAATGTCCTCCTGGGAGTCCAGCAGGTAATCGCCCAGGTCAGTGTTTCTCCTTTTCGTGTTCGAGGGACCCCAGGTCCTCCTCATCCATGCAACTCTTGCGAAAGTAATTTGAGAGGATTTCTAATCTATTGCTATAAGAACCCAGAGGCCAGTGTCACGTTCGGACACTTATGACGGTACCTCTATTTTGTCTGCTTAAGGATATTAGATCTTTTTTGCACTAGACATTTATTTTGGGCCAGGTTTGTGTAGTTCGATTGCATGCTGCTCCTTTAGACCAGCATCCACTCGGCTTTTACTTTAATGTTTGACTTTGGTGGTGGATTCGGTATCATAGTGCCCGGTCGGAAGAGTTCATCCGATTTGCAATTCCCTGAAATATCCCTGTGGCGGAAACCCTGCTCAGCTGTCTCGTCAATATATCAGCGGCAGCTCTAGACAGGTTTTCATGTGATTATAGCCGAATCTCTAATATGTGCTCTGGCGACTCACTTTCTTCAACGTTGAATCTTCACAAATACATTTGCCACAATTCCTATACTGTCCTTTGAGCCTACAGTAACCGGTCAAAAGCTCGGTTAGTATTCTTAAACTGTTTTTAGGTAAGCTAATGCCAAACTCAAATATTTTGTGGTTATAGTTGCCCAATAGTAATTTAGATTGTCTCAGACCTAGATGGCTTATAGTTCCTGTCGCTGTTGTCTTTCTTGTTTACTAAGCTTGTGTTGTTATACTCCTTTACCTATACCGCAGGAAGGTTTTGGCCCTATCATTGGTGTGGTGGATCCCCACCTGGCGAGCTCGTCGACTGGTTCATTGCCGTGGACACTCAAATGTCCCGGAACCCAGCAAAGGCTACTTTTGTTTTTCTTCCTCACCTGTTTCAGTGGCTTCAGGTATTCCCATACTAGCTTGGAATCTACTTCATACGAAGGGTAGCAAGACTATCCGATAGTATGGCTATTCGTCGTCTTCTGTAACCTCTGTTTAGATTGAACTGTGCACATCTTTCGATGGCGAGAATATCTGCCAAGGTCAATGTAGCCTCCATGAAATAATAGCTTCCTTATACGACTAGACAAACATATTTACTTAATCTTAATATCTGTAATATTCTGCAATCTGACTTATATATATATATATATATATATATATATATATATATATATATATATATATATATATATATATATATATATATATATATATATATATATATACATATATATATATATATATATATATATATATATATATATATATATATATATATATATATATATATATATATATATATATATATATATATATAATCACAAATCCCCCAGCTGGCACTGCCCACGGGAGCCCCTTGGTTTGAAGGACTAGAAGAGGTCGCACAGCTAGGGATAGTTTCTCTCTTAAGATTTGCTAAGAGTGTCTTCCTGTTTAACGATTCATACTCTAGCTCTTAAATGGATATCCATCTGGCACCGCAAAGGACCTTGTAGGTTCATGTGTGGCCTTAATGGCCGGCCATTCTAACCTAACCTAACCTCTGATGAGGTGCAGCCGGTATTTGCAGAGATACACTAGGGTTCAGTAGCCCTCTCTGCATACGCCAAGAACACAGGCATCTAATGAACTGTTTGCACCTCAACTATTTTAAATGTACAATCAAGTATTTGACACATGCATAAATGATTTTAAATGAGCAATTGCCACATTTTATTTTTGAAAGAGTGATTATCATGGGATTATGCCTTTACATTGGAAAACATTTGTTTGCATTTTCCCCGGCTGCAGAGATATTTGTGGCAATCATGAAATTACTGCATTCGTGGTAACGCTCAAGAGTCCATTCGTTGTACTGCCATAGGCTTCTTGAATTCGATATGGATATCTTTGTCGGCGTTGACCATAGATGCCGGCAAGTGTGTATGCACAACGGATCCAATATCTTCCAGTTGGGCAGCTGTGAATGATTATGAATATTAATTCCAATAATTGGGGAACACAAATTTACTCACATGATAGTTTCACCGTCCGCAACATCAAATGTCGAACATTCTCACGCAGCACTGTCTTTGTATCGTTCAGTTTGTTCGGAAGCATTTTATTTACGGGGCTAGTGTCTCTTTTACGTTTAAGGCTGCTGCTTTCACCCACATTGTTACCACCACTAGCGTGTCTCTTTAAATTGTTACTACCCTCTGCAATACTGGCCAAAGGAAAATCTGACACTACCAGCATTCCCTCGTTGGGAAGTGTTTTATTTTCGGTAGTTATAGTTGCCGTCATATCGTCACCGCCAACAGCAGAGCTTCCACTCGGAAGATCACTTCCAGGTACCTTAGAAGCATCGCCCTTTCCAAATGTTTGGCGTCTCATAGCAATCTTCTGTTGCATTTCGCGCACTTTGATCGCTAAAGAGTTCATTTTAGCTTCCAGTTCTTTAATAGTGTCTTTCTTAACCTTAAGACACGACATGAAGGATGCAATTCCGGAGACTTTCGATCGTCACACTTCGAAATAATTATCAGTACTAAAGAGACTATTTCGTGAAACTTATTGGCTAAACCCACGTGATGTTAGTTTGTGACAATTGTGGCCGGTGTGGTGGCGTGAGGCAGGAAAATTAATCGATTAGTCGATTAAACGGAAAGGGTTCTTTTTTGACGTTCAATTATTTAAGGATAATATAATTGGTGAGAAGAGGATGAATCTACACACTCCATAAATTGTGAAGGAATTAAATACTTTATCTAGAGATGGGTTTTCCTGTGTTTGGTACAGAGGTCCCAAGAGAGACCACAGATGTCATACTCATTGGTTTTGTGTACGGGGTTTTATTATAAGAGAATCAAATATGATGAAAACGTTAAAATTTCCCTCAGTGGCGTGTTAAAATATCATCTGAACTGATTGTAAAAGGGGTCAATATTGAACACTTTTGCTATATCTTCCTACTAATGTGTGTGGATTGGTTTATATATACGAGGTGTGATCAAAAAAGAACCGTTATTGTGTGATCAAAAAATAAAGTATTTATTTATTCATCAACAACTATCTTGTGCCCTTCAAAGTAATTCCCGTCAGATATAATACACTTATGCCAGCGTTTTTTTCAATCCTCGAAACACTTCTGAAACGCTTTTTTTGGTATTGCCAACAGCTCCTGTTTCGATTTTTCTTTTATCTCCTCAATCGTAGCAAAACGCTTTCCTTTCATCGGAATCTTCAGTTTTGGAAAGAGGAAAAAGTCAGCGGGGGCCAAGTCCGGTGAATACGGTGGTTGAGGCATGATAACGGTTTTTGTGTTTGGCCAAAAACAGCTCCTGAGCGATGTCCATGCGACGTTGTTTTTGCTCAAAATTTAGCAATTTTGGAACAATCTTCGCTGCCGCACGTTTCATGCCTCAAACATCCGTAAAAATAGCTTGGCATGAGCCGAACGATATGCCAACATCATCAGCAACCTCTCTGATAGTGATTCGACGATTATCCAAAATCATTTTCTTCACTGCGTCAATGTTTTCATCGGTTGTTGACGTGCTCGGGCGACCAGGACGAGCATAATCATTGACATCTTCTCGGCCTTCCTTAAACCGGTTGTACCACAATTGAACTTGTGTTCTGCTCATAGTAGACTCGCCAAAGGCCACAGTCAACATTTCAAATGTCCTTGTGCATTTAATTTCATTTTTTACACAAAACTGACTCAGTTTCTTTGATCCATTTTTTCGAATAGTACAAAATCGAAGAGCACACCAAAACACGACTAACCTTTTTATCTGTCAAAAACAAACTGACAATCCAAAATGGTTGGTATTGCCAACATATTTAGCAGACATGTGTACCAACAGAACAGAAAAAAAATGCGAACATCGAACATACGTAACTCACGAAAAGATGCAAATAACGGTTATCTTTTGATAACACCTCGTATGCACTATATAGAGAAATAGCTTGTGTGAACTGACGGGTCCGCCCACTGTAGGATATTGGAGCAAATTGCGAAAGTCTTAATCATGTAACATTGGTAATTACGTATAATAGAGATCCACTTCTTAGTTTATCTCGGACCCATACAGTTTTTTAAGCCATAATACAATTTAAGGGAGTCTCCGTCTACAGAACCCTCAAGCTATTTTGAAAGGATACTTAATATGAGGTATTTAGAGGTACTCAAATGTACACAAGTTAAGACGAAGAAAGGGATTGATGGGAGCTGTTACATATTTCAGTAGACTGTTTCGTTTATTTGATCTATATGCAAGTTGTGAGTCATGATCTCGTAAACTAACTCCAATGGGCTCAGGACAGTATTTGTTGAGTAGAGTACCCTAATTTAATTTTTTTTATTTTTTTATTTGTTAATTTTTTTATTTTGGTTTTCCAATATTGGAACGGAGGTGGATATCTTGAAAAAGACAGATTACGGCACCAGTAGTGTGGGATTCTTACCCACTAAAACCACCTCCATCGCAGCCTCCCCTAATTAAGTTGCTGCTCATGTCGGTAAGTTGGTTGATGATAGTCACGGTTCAACAATTTAGTGTACCTTTAACGGGTGTGAGTGCGAATGAAACAATATGATCTCAGAATACTATATGCTTTTCCCTCATTCAGAAGAAAATATATCGATAAGTGGTCAGTGCTAGCAACCATTGAGCATACGAATATCGTATTCCAGAAATGTTTGTTGAATGATACCCTCAGTGGATGAGTTTTCGGTTAAAACTATAAACTGAGGCATTATCCTTGGAATATATATAAGAAATAAGGAGTAGGACTCTGAAAATTTTGTGTTCAACTATTTTAAATACACACATTTCCTATATCCCTCAACTCTCAGTGGGGTTCAATTTATAGTTGAGACTGGTAATCGTCAACTCGGATTTAATTGGTGTATTTCCGAGGGTGGGTGACAATCTTATACTGTGGGAGACAATCTTCTACTGTGGAAGGCAATCTTCTACATTTGAACATATAGGTTTTGTTTGAGAGGTATCAAATTTAAATTATTATGGGATGCCCATAAGTAGAACGCAGGGAGGTCATTCTAAATGTTAAAATCTCTGATACGCCGATTGGGCGAGACAAATAAATTTGGACATCATCCGCATACAAGTGAGTGGAAACGTTATTGCAATAATGTACAATGCTATTGATAAAGATACTAAACAAAACTGAAGCAGGAATAAATCCTTGTGGCACCCCCGACTCAAGTTTTTTAAGGTTAGAAGTTATGTTTTGAGAAACCACTTTTTGCCACCATTTAGAAAAATAGTTTTCTAGAAGTAGAATTGCTCCCTCAGAGAAACCAAAATACCATTTCAAGGTCTGTGGGAGAATATTGTGTTCAACTGTGAGAGAATATTGTGTTCAACTGTGAGAGAATATTGAGAATATTGTGTTCAAAGGCCGGCCTTAGAGATATTCATCAGGGAGAGAATACCCAAATCATCCTTATCGAACGCTGGCCGAATGTCCTCCAAAATATTTAGCATTGCAGTGGAGCAACTTTGACCGGCTCTATATGCAGATTGATAATCTGAGAGTAATTTATGTTTGTCATGAGATGTCCAAGAATCTGTCTCGTCACCAGCTTTCCAGGGACCTTCGAAAGACCAGGCAGTATACTTATAGGTCGAAAATTAGATGAGGAATTGGCTGTTGATTCTTCAGCAATTGGAGTTATATTGGCCACTTTCCACAAGTCAGGAAACACAAATGAGTTTAAAGAAAGTTTCGAAATATGCAGCAGTGTAGAAAGAATATTTGGGAGTATAAATTTTATAAATCTAAGATTTATACTATCATGTCCAATAGCATTCTCATTAACGGAAAATAAACCTTTGACAATGTCCACAATTTTGATCGAAATAAAACGGAAGGTTCAAAGGATAGTTACCGATGACTTAGAACGCTACAGACTATATGACTTCTACTATAGACTTTACAGCCAGAACTCCAACTCTCTATCGAACCAGGGAAGACTGGGAGTCAGGCTCAGTAACCGGTAATTCTGATATTATCATCTACACTCACAGCTCAAAGATGGAGAGGGAAACGTTGGCGGGTGTCTTCTCGGAAGGCTTGCAGGCAGTCATATCGGTTGCCTGACGGAAGCAGCGTCTTTCAGGCTGAGATCTGTGCAATTGGGAAAGTGGCCAGGCTGATACAAAGTAGTACAATTCGACCCTCGAATATCACTATCGGTGTGGATGGAGACAGTTAAATCGAAGTTGGTAATGAAATGTCGTACCCCATAAGGTCTCAACTGGGTTCCCGGACATAGCAATATAGAAGAGAATGAATTAGCGAACGAGATGGCCAGAAGGGACTCTGAAATGGACATTATCGAAGCAGATACCTCAATACAAACCCCGATATTTGAACTGTTTAGGAGCATAGATGAATTCACTATTGCGGTGACAAACAACTTAACAACTAAGGAATCGTGACGACTGTGAAGTTTCAAGGGCCTAATGGCCTAGGTTAGACATGAAGAGAATAAAGGTTCTATTAGGACTCAACAAACCTGCAGTAAGGGTGCTTACGGGGGTCATTACCGGGCATTGTACTATCGCAACAATGCTTCAACGTTGGCTTATACCGTCGAGCGGGCTATGCAGGAGTTTCCATGTTGAAGAAAAGATTGAATAGATTCATCACTTTTTATGTCAATGCCCAAGACTACAGTTGAAACGACTTCAATGTTTGGGGCGGCGCTGCTTCACAAGCTTGACAGAGATAACGGAGGTGGACTTATCGGATCTCCTCAGTTTCATCTGGAAAACCAAGTGGTTGAATAGGGATGGTACTTCCAGTGTATAGGGAAATCAAGGGTAAGGACGAGTATGCCACATCTAGGCATTTTTGAAGGCAGTCACAATGGACCTAGATGTCTCCGGGTGGATGTGCGGATACCGTATCCGCACACACCTTCGCAACCTATTCTAACCTAACCTCGAATGATTTGTATTAAAATGAATATTATAAGAGACAAATAACACATCATGATCGGTCAGAGACAGTTGCTCGACCTGTAACACACATGATGTTCCCGATTAAGGAAATAACTCAAATACCAAATCTCCTTGAGAATCCTTTGCATATGTCTTTTAAGATCTGCCAAATACATATCCTTATGTTGAGAGAACTATTTACTACACTTTACACTCACAACACAAATAGTTGACGCCTGCATAACCGAATCCAATGGAACAAGTCCATATTGGTGTTCAGTTGACAGATTTAAGCGTTAAATATAGACTGGAGCTCCTTATATTCCTAATAGTAGGCGCTACCTACAAAATACTGTCAGGACCATGTGAACAAGGGTAATCTTCAAAAGATGTGCAGTATATGTAACTGCTGGCAACAAATGACTATATGTTATGATAAATGGCAAATTTGCGAAATTTAGGGTCTAAGGTTAAATTGTAGGCCATGGCATAAGTCTGAAGCCATCTGCCAAGCTTGAAGTTGTATTAGATATATTATTGTTATTGCGAATCAAATTGTTTGGGGTCACTTTATTATTAATAACGCAGTTAATGGTTGCTTCTACGTCTTGCGGCAATGTGATGTGCGGATGTGTCAAGCCAATCTCTCTTACTTTGTGTAAGTGGAATTAGTAGATAGTAATTCTATAATGAGGCTTTATTGGTGTATAGTTTTTGACCGTCCTGTTGCTTCTTGTCAACTCCTTTAGTTAGGAGTATTGAATGCTACACTTTCTGGCTTTGTTCACTTGCAATAATAACTCTTTCAGTCACTGTTTTATTTCTTCATTTACTAAAAGCCTTAATTCTGTGAATGGGTTCTCTTTTATTACAAAAGAATTATGGTATAATAACTCGAAAACAAAAATCCATCTTTCCTACGAACCATACTAGTAAGAAGCTACTTTCGTATGGGTAAACTATTCTCTCATTAAATATAGTGGATAGTGCCACAGACCCGAAAACACAGAAAATAGAAACATTTTAGTTTGCCATACCTGCAATCATCACTTACACACAAATACTATCTCCATTCAATATAAAAACAGCAACTTTTTGCGACCATCTTCAACAACCCGGACAGGGCTAAGTCTAAAAGACAACCTTCTAAACCAAAATTATGTCAGAAAAGCTGTTGTCTGCAAGGACATGCCCAGAAAATTTTAGCGGACATTTTCCTGCGATTGTCCAACAAGTCGTAGACAACATTTCCTAAGGATGGTTTGTGGACATATTCTGCAGTCTCTCCTGAGTGTGTCTTGATAAATATGTACTGACATACAGTCTAATGTACATATGTAGGAGTGTGAATGTATTGCATGCGCATAATCGCTATAGAAGAGTGCTCTCTCCGTGACTGATGTCATGGGACTGGCAACTGCTCTGATCATCATGAAACTCAATTTTTGATTTCCACTCAAAAGCGTGCTGAAGTATCTTTGTGTATATTAAATTTTTCCCCAGTTCACACAATTTTTTAGACCATGTCAAGCATAAATATTTTCCATATGGTCAGAATCGGTAGTGAACTAATATGTTGAAGAAGAGTAGAGAACTCTTATTGAAGACTTCACAAACTTCGTATACAAAAAAAATCTCGTATGACATTCTGTCCGATATATTCCCACGTACGTGGCTTAGGTATTCTGGAAGAACCATTTTGGAAATTGAGTTATGGACATATAGTGCCCTATTGGAGCTAATTCATATAGCAATTATTAGGAAGGATTATCTGGATAGCTAAGTCCTGCAGTAGTGGGACGAAAAGAACCCAAATAAGAGATGTGCTTGAAAAATCCCTCGCCAAAAGTCGCAGTTTCCATGTTCTCAAATCTTGAGCGAATTCTTACTTGATATTGATCAAAAACGTGGTCGAAATCGTGGGCTATGATAATACTATAAGTCATCACACACACACACACACCCATTGTGGCAGGCTTGTCTCTTTCAATAAAAACGAATAGAAAAATAACCAAATGATCACCTTTGCTAGTAACACTATATATAAAAAGAGTGCCATTAAAGCCTCCATGGGCTTAAGCCTAAGCTTTAGCTTAACATGTCAAGAGGTGTGACATTTAAAAGTGTCAAGAGGCGGCGAGTGGACGACAGCCAGTCGAGACGCTATTAAACCGTTTTGTCCAACGCTATGCAAAACTTGTTCCCGTGCCTGAGTCTCCGCCTGTGACAGCGATTGCGTGTACGTGTTGCGGATAGTTGCGCTGAGAAATCCATGCGGCAAATGTGCAACCGCTCAAATGCTCAACTGTCCATGCGCCAAGTGCCAAGTGACATTTAAGCAATTATCAATATACCAATTATGCATTCAACTTTTACTACGCTCGTGCTGCGCAGAGGCTCACTTACGTGCACATGCATGCAAAGCAAGCAGTTAGTATGGTCGTGGCTGGTAACCTACTAAAAAGTTAGTACATAACGAAAAACAATAAAAAAGTTCCCTAAAAATAACTGAAGAAGTCTGAAGGCGGTGCGGAGCACCTACAAAACACCCTATAATTTAAAAGTGTTTCCAAAGTTACTTTTGTAGATAAAGCGAGAGAAAGATTGGATACTTGATACACTCGAAAGTCATAGAACACAAGGTTAGAAGGCGTAAACAAGGCGTAGAAATATATAACAGAGAAAAGCTCTTTGAGAAGTACTGTCTTTCAGGCAAATCGGGGAGTTGATAGAGTTCCATCGATATTTGATACTAAATAGAAAATGTAGGAGGAAGTACATTTTCTATTTAGTATCAAATTTCGATGGAACTCTATCAAACTTCCCGATTTGCCTGAAAGACACTACTCCTCAAAGAGCTTTCCTTTGTTACATATTTCTACGTAATTTACCAATCATCGAAACTGTTTTATTATATTAGAAGGCTGCGGATTCGAGGACATCACTTGATCAATTTTGAGTCTTTTATATATTTTAAGGGATCCAATGTTTGTAAAGCTAATAAAGAACCAGTTTTCTTAATAACTTTAAGGATCTACTTTAAGAGATGATTGATTTCACATGTACTGTTAATCGATTCAAATAGATAATGAGTATAATAGCCATCATTGGAACTATTCAATATACCTAGAAAAATTTCAGCAAGAAACTTAAGCGGAAGAGAGATGTAATTATATATAATGCAGATACTCTCAACCACTAGGATACTAGGATTTCTTCTATCAACATCAATATCTGATAGCAAATGCAGCAATACTCGTGTTGTTTGCAAAATTTGCTACTTTCAGGTAATAGATAAGGAGTAGGAACTGGTCTGAGGAGATCTCTGTCGCGATTTATCGGTGGATAAACATATCGTGAATTACTATGCACAGACATCAGGTAAACATTGCACATAAATGAAGGTAGAAAATTTGTCAAGCAGATATATACCTTGGATACGTAGATAAGGAGCATCTAGCAGACAGTTGAAATAAAGGACCAATGTAAGTATTATTGTGCAGAATGCTTGGCCTGTCTCTCGGACGAGCAAATAGATAAGGAGCATCTAGCAGACAGTTGAAATAAAGGACCAATGTAAGTATTATTGTGCAGAATGCTTGGCCTGTCTCTCGGACGAGCAAATAGATAAGGTGCATCCAGCAGACAGTTGAAATAAAGAACTAATGTTAGTACTATTGTCAATAATGCTTGGCCTGTCTCTCGGAGGAGCAAAATAGTGTAACATATCAGTCTATACAAGGGTACAATCAATGGTCATGGAGTTCTGGGCAGCCACACAAGTTATTTACCTCCGTATCCAAAATCAAGTTAATATCAAGTGTCCCACCATGCAGAGATTAAACTTACAGAATTTCCATTAGTCAGTGTGAAAACCCTGACCTACGCTTCCCTCGGTGTGTTTCGCAGAGGATTCAGACACTTCCACTTACCAACAATTTCCCCATAAAATGGAGTAAAACCATAAACAACAATTGTCCACTTTTATATTGGGGCATCAAATCTATCTTTGAATTTGAATAAACAACTAGGAAGCGATCCTTTTGCTATCGTCTTGCAGACATTTTTGTGATTGTAGGTTATACTGTAGGAGTCCATTCTGCTGCCTCCTCTTCGCTACAAATTCTATATATATCACTGTGGAATGCATGTATCAAGGTTGTGAGGCATTTGCTGCATGAGGCCATGACTCGGGAATGATTTGGGTTCAGTTGAAGTTGTCTTTTTGTTGAAAATGCGTTTTTGGAAGTAAGTTTATTTATTTTATTTATTTAACATAATTTACTATTACTAATATATAAATAGGGAACTTAGCAGTACTAGCATCTTAGGCTTTCGGTGGTGGAAAATAGTTATTAATTCTTCAAATAAGAGATTGAGGAACTCTGCTGGGTTTATTGTTATGGAAGAAAGGGGTGTAGATAGATAAATAGTTTTATTAAAAGGTGTTATACACCGCGACCTGAAAGATCTATTGTGATGTTTATTTAAAATATGAGGATAGTCTCATCTGTAAATCTTCTGTCAGGTTAATTTCCGACAGGAATTCATGTATTTTGGAGGAATCAAGTTGAGGGATCTGGCTCATATCTAAGATATATTCTTCAAAACACCTGAGTCTTTTGTGTGCCAATCCGCAGTCCGTGATCAGGTGCAGTGAGGTTTCGTCACTTTCTCCACAGAATCGACAGATGGCATCTGAAGATAGACCCAACTTATTCATATGATAGTTGAGTCTCCAGTGTCTGCTTAAAATATCTGTGATGATTCTTAATTTATTCCGTGGCATGACCATGACAGAATTCGTGTATTTTTCAGGAATCAAGTTGACGGACCTGAAGAGAGATCGACCTTATTCTTATTATAGTTAAGTCTGTCCACTTAAAATGCTTGTGAATATTCTTGATTTACTCCGCGGCAAGTTTGTTAACTTTTTAGCTATTATAGGTTTAAAATCTCCCAGAAGAGCTTTAGACTCTCTGAATCCCGGTAGAGTTTTCCAGGTTGGACTTTTTGCATCTGTACACTTCTTCAGCAGACCTCCAATGCTGTTGGATGATAGTCCACAGAAGGGTTCAGGGCCGTTGAAAGGAGATGCCGCTGCTTTTCTTGCTAAGCTATCAGCTTTCTCATTTCCCTCTACTCCTATGTGGCCTGGTACCCACATTAGAGATAACTTGTTCCCACTGCCTAGGGAGTTCAGCTTCCCAATATAGTCTCATACAAGCTTAGACCTCATCAAGGCTGAGCTCAAACTTCTGAGTTATGTGTGATGACTAATTTTCGTAGCACTACGTGGATTATTATTGTGATTTTCATTGTTCCAAGATGTCTTGCTAGGTAGGACTATATATCTTATAAATCTGTGTTGGATAGTATCACGATGTTTTTTCCCCGATATTTCCGGTTCATGTTGATTTAAGAACATCATTCAACAGCGTGAATCTCCGCTTGAAAAATACTTGGGAACGAACCTATTTGTTCACGGAAGTTGGTTCTAGTCGCAAATATTCCTGCCCCAGTTGCTTCCATTGTTTTAGAACCCTCTTTATACCATAAGAGGGAGTTGTCTCTAATTTTATACGTCTCAGTTAGACCTTTCCATTCTTTTTTGCAACTCAACTTTGTACTGGATTTGTGTATAAAGTTGAATTTTCTTGGCATAAAATCCTTGTGAGATGTTTGGATACCATATTCTTGAGCTGAATTGTTACCCCATACATTTTGGGTGTAATTGGGTTCGCTCAAACTCTTAAGTGCTGCTTGACTATCCGATAGCATCACGATGTTTTTTCCCTGATACATCCTGTCAGTGTTGAAAGAGGGGTGTAAAGGTATAAAGAGGCTTCATTTACTTTGGCAGAGGAGAAATTCAGGCTACCACTTCTGTGGGAGTGTCTTCCGTTATTTGCTGTTATTCATGAGGCTACAAAAAGGAACTTTTTATTAAGATTAGGGCTGAATAAAGTTCAGAAAATTAAAATGGAGTTATATAAATTTGGTCTGGTGTACGTGCAATTCGAGTAAGTGTAGGGTAGCCGCAGTTCCATATGGCTACACAAAAACTTTGTCATGCTTTTATTGTTGCTTTATTGCTCAACCATGATGATGCAACTAAGCGGCACTTCAATTGCAGGCATGGAAAATGATTTGAAAAGAGTTAAGTAAAAAGGAAAAATAAATACACAAAGTATTGCTTTGCCATGAAGTTTGTGCAATCATGTCTTCTTTTTTGTTGTCGCTTGTCAGCAACAATATTTTCTATTGATACTTTCGTAGAAGTTTTTGTTCCCATTTATGGAGTTTTTCCTACTACAAGCGCTTTGTTGTGTACATTTGAATTAATCGACTATTTTAATGTTTGTGAGGTCTTAGAAGAGGCTCAACAATGAGAACTGATATATGTATGTAGTTTAGTATCCACCATAGTTCCGATACTCGGTCAGGAAGTGGTGTCTACATATGGGTGGTTGTTTGGTTTCGGTGGTTCATAGTCATCTGTTAGATACGTATCACAAGTAGCGCTGTAGCGCCGTTTGAAAACCACTTCCCCCCCAGGTATCGGAATTGTGGTGGATGCTAAACCCACCCCTTAGAGTTTAGGTAACATGGTAATATCTTCGGACTGACCTCCGAGCAGTCCGATAGGTTGTCAAGAATGAACGTTCCTAGAAACCTATACCTTGTCCGTGTCAAAGCCGGGCATTCTCAAAGGTAATGGAAGAGTGTTTTTTTTGGGTTAAGTCCTCACAGCTTCTGCAGTAGTTGTTAAAGGAGATATGCAGTCTCTCTGCATGAATTCCTACTCACCAGTGTCTAGTGTAAACTGCCGTGAGCTTTACCGATCCCTGTTACCTTGCGAGTTCTCCCCTCATTGTATGAGGACCATGTCGTGCGTGAGATTTTACAGAGTGTTAGTAACCTCCACCTCCTATTTGCCAGCCGAAGACATTGCAGGTACGCGTCCCTCCTCACGACCCTTAGGAGGACCGGCACTGGCATCCCAGGGATTCGTCAAGAAAAGACCCCGACCGAGCCAACTCATCAGCTTTCTCATTTCCCCTCAATGTTCGTATGGCTGGGAATCTAGATGAGGGTAATGTCATCATAAAAAGGTAGCTCGGTCAACACCTCTCTGCACTCTTTGAGCAGCTTCCACTTTATAGTGGTGGACTTAGCTCGGTCAACACCTCTCTGCACTCCTTGAATAGCTTCGACTTTATAGTGGTGGCTTGAAGAGTTTTTATTGCCACCTCAGTGTCGATAAAAACAGCATCCTTCCTCACATCTACTTGTGATGTGCATTACTATTAGTCGACACGTCTGTCTGTCTAATCGCCAGAACTTCCGCCTGAAATACCGTGGCATTATTAGGTAACCGTATGGATTGATTTATGGCCACCTGTGGTCAGTGGACGGCCACACCTACCCCTCAATCCATCTTAGATCCGTCCGTGAATATGGGAATATGGTATTCCTCAAGAAAACTGTTTCCTTTCCACTGGGCTCGTGTCGTCAGTCTTACCTTGAAGTCACTTCTGAAACTCAGTTGTGGTATCCTGCAATCTGTTGTTCCCGTGCCCAGGGAATTCAGTATTGTGCCTAGGACTTTGCTATGTCCACAAGGTCACTGCGCCCGGTTATCAAAAGCCTCATCGCACTATTGAAGGCGATGCTTTCGATGTAATATATGTCAATACAACTTGGTTTGTTCCTTAACCAGGAGCCGCGAAGGGATTCAGTAAAGCATGGCAAAAAGGGCTTTCGTAGGTGTGGTACGAAGAGCCCCAGTGATCAGTAGAGCAATGGATCTTATGATTTTATCGAGGGGTTTGATATTGAAGGCTTTTTCGAGAGCTTGCCACCAGAAGACCGACCTGTATAACGTGTTGGGTTCGACAATGGCCGTGTAGAGACACAGCACGACTCGAGGACGAAGTCCCCATCTTGCTTCAACTGCTCCTCTACAGCAGTATAAAGCGCATGTTGCTTTACTTGCCGTATCAGCTAGATTGGCTTTCCAATTGGGCTTAGGAAAAGAACAAGCTCATTCAGTCGGCTGTACGTGGATGAAAAGTGTGTTGTTTAAATGTGCCATCAAACACGTTCGACTAATCCAGTGAGCAGACCAAATTCCTTGTACTCTTCATGGCTTGTTTTCAATTTCGGCATGAGATTCGATTATATCCTAAAGGTCATTTCTCCTGGTATCTTAGCAACATGAATTTACTTGTCGACTATCTTGACAATTTATCAGATATTTCCCAACTTATACACAAACAAAATTTTGACGCTTCAAAGTAATTCGACAATGGCATTCAATATTGCCAAAAATATCAGATTCGTGAAAGAAAAGGTCCTTAGAAACAATAAACCCGAGGCATTTCAAACTTTGCATACATTTTCATATCAAAACCAACTGCACTTCTCGCACACAACAAAGTAGCAAATAGTTAAGCACTTGAAAGGAGAGAAAATTTCAATACATCAAAAACAAAACTATTCAATTTTAGGTCCTCTTGAATATTTTAATAGGATTGCTTCCAGGCTACTGAACGGTCGAGCATTGCAAAACTTTCTCAAACTTCCCACGACGAACACAGTTCTACAACAGATTATAAAGGAAAATTCTTATTGATTTTTGGGCAGAGGAACATTGCAAGAGCTCTTTGTTAACTCGCTGAAGTTTCTTTCGCCCTTTACAAGTACGGAATTGTTGCTGGAAAGAACTTTCTCTTCGTGCTTTTTTATTAAAAGGAAATATCGAAATAAACTCATTTGTTGAATCTGCTTTTCAAGAACTTTGTGATCAGAATTACAGACACAAGTACAGGAAGTTGACTTTCGTAGGGGTGCGTGATTCGTGTGACGTTGTGAATCGTTGATGAACGACATTTACTTTAACCACATTTCTTTTGGATGAGTTTGTTCTCTTCTCTTCTCTTCTCTTCAATTATGACATTGATTGGTAATTTAGCAAATGCTTCTCGTACAAGTGGCAATTGAGAACGCTGTTGTGTGGCGTTGGATGATATTAATGTAGAGGATATAAATAGAAAATGCAGAGATGCCGTAAAATACCTTCAACAGGAGTTTCAATTTGAAAATTTATACGAGATTCCGCTCGTTTTTTATATACGGCAGGATTGCTTTCCTGGATTGCATGAGTAGGTTAATAATAACTTAGCTTTAGTAGTTTGCCCAATGGCCGACACAGTGACCTAAAAGATCTTTTGTGTCATAAGCTTGCATGAGTAGGTTCATGGAATTCTTTCTTTTGACTGGGATCTTCCATAACGACAGGAATTTAAGGCTTACTCAGATTTACTTGTTCATCCCTTCCTCAATTGATCTGAAAGTAGCATTGTCAAAAGCCCTCGTATTGTCAACCGATGTACAGAGAGCTATTTCTTTACCTTCCAAAGCCTTTTCAATTTTGCTCGCTATGAAGAAAACATCATCAGACTTCTTGACTCGTTTTAAAAGTAGAGGATTATAGTAAGAGAATTATAAGTATGTTGGAACACGGCCTCAGCCTACTAGCGAGCTGGGCTTTAAACACCGATCAAGGCTACATACCATGAGGCACTTTTAAAGTGGCAACGAAAAGCGGCTGTAGCCTTCTAAGCCACGCCTTGAATAGCAAAAAGTAAATTGAGCATAAATCGATGAAACTTTTAGAAAATACGAGCAAACAAGGAACAGAACAAACAATGAAGACGAACACGTTCAGTTCGTCAACTGGCAACAGCAGAAGGACATGCTTGTATACGCATCCCTATGGAGGGACTACAACCATTAACCGTAGAGCAGTAAGAGACAAGACAGGAAGTAAGTGGCCAAAAAACCAATATTCACCGGAGTAGAAAGTAACCGAATAAACATATAACTCTAGCTGGCAAAATAGTGAAAGCCAGAAGACAAATAAGGAATCTCCACCACTGATGCATCTGACAAAAAGTGCACTACAAAGCAGGTCCTACAAAAACATAAAGACAGAAGAGAAAAATATAAATAATAGAAGTTAAAATAATAGTGTATTCATATACAATATTAAATGATGAAGAGGAGACGAAGAAACAAATATGTTTGCAAAACAGAAGAAGTAGTTCATTAGAGAAGAAGGCAAGTTTATTAATCACTTTGGAGCTGCCTGGCTATCTGAAAGAATACATATTCTGGTGCTGCATATAACTCTAAGGCGTGGACCTCCGCCTGAAAAATGAAGCTGTTTTTCCCCACTGCAATTCCTTTTTGGAAATTTGTTGTTACAATTCTCGCTCCAGCACTGCCATCTTCCATTTTAGACCCATCAGTATACCACAACTATGAGCCCTGTTGTATTATTACTTCATTTTTTCTCAACGCTGATCACTTTTGATCACTTGGTAACTGATGATCACTTTTGTGTTTGGAGAAGTCAAAGTTTTCTGTCCATCTTGTCAAATACCATGAGGCACGGAGAATTCCAGACAGTGTCCACAATCTTTGGGTGCATCGTTAGCTTACCTTCTTTAAGATGGGCTAGATTAAGTAGCCTTAGGGCTGCGGTGGCTGCCATCCTCTTAAGCACAAGGTGTAGAGAAGCAGAACAAGGTGTAGAGAAAGAAATGATGACTGAACTCTATCATTCCTAACGCTAGAGTGGGGCACGTTCTCATTGCTCCCGTCACACTCAAACAGGCTATAAGGTGAATCTTGTTAAGAGTCATCTGAGCCTTTGTTTGATTTACCTTTGATCACCATACCAAAGAGGCAAAGATGATCATTGGTACTATTATTTCTTGTGTCTGACCACGCCATCATTTTTGTTCGTAGCCCCCATGTTTTACCGTACAGACTCTCGCAGGCTTGGGTTGCTCTTAAGGCTTTACTAGTTATGTATGATAAATGGTTTTTCCAAGTTAGAGTTTTGTCTAGGATTACTCCCAGACATTTAATTTCATTCGATATTGTTAAGTTTGTGGTCCCTAAACTTAAGGTCCCCAGATTCAGTTTCCTTCTTCTGGTGAAGAGCAGCACATTTCTTTTGTTCGGATTTATCGATAGTCCTTTCTCCTGACACCTGAGAGGACAGAGTTGAATTTAATAGATTAATTAGAAAATAACTGATGGGTTACAAAAGGCTCACTTGATGATATGTCGAAGGTTTGCTGGTAAATCTTGGGGATGTAACCCAAAAACCGTTCGCTGGATGTATGTATATGCAGCCTGGCGAAATAGAATCAGTCTTAAGACAGCGAAATCTGCGTCAAGTAAATTACAACGCATTGCCTGCTTTGTCATCACTGGAGCTATGTGAACCTGTCCCACGGCAGCAATGGAAGTCAAATTAGATCTAACCCCCTTACATCCAGTAATACAACACCCTGCTAGGAAATCTCTTAACAGAATACAAGAAATTATCTCGACGGAATCAAATTACACCCAAAATGTATGGGGTAACAGTTCAGCTCAAGAATATGGTATCCAAACATCTCACAAGGATTTTATGCCAAGAAAGTTCAACTTTATACACAAATCCAGTACAAAGTTGAGTTGCAAAAAAGAATGGAAAGATCTAACTGAGGCGTATAAAATTAGAGACAACTCCCTCTTATGGTATAAAGAGGGTTCTAAAACAATGGAAGCAACTGGGGCAGGAATATTTGCGACTAGAACCAACTTCCGTGAACAAATAGGTTCGTTCCCAAGTATTTTTCAAGCGGAGATTCACGCTGTTGAATGATGTTCTTAAATCAACATGAACCGGAAATATCGGGGAAAAAACATCGTGATACTATCCAACACAGATTTAGAAGGTATATAGTCCTACCTAGCAAGACATCTTGAAACAATGAAAATCACAATAATAATCCACGTAGTGCTACGAAAATTAGTTATCATACATAACTCAGAAGTTTGAGCTCAGCCTTGATGAGGTCTAAGCTTGTATGAGACTATATTGGGAAGCTGAACTCCCTAGGCAGTGGGAACAAGTTATCTCTAATGTGGGTACCAGGCCACATAGGAGTAGAGGGAAATGAGAAAGCTGATAGCTTAGCAAGAAAGGCTGGGACAGCTCATTTCAACGGCCCTGAACCCTTCTGTGGACTATCATCCAACACCATTGGAGGTCTGCTGAAGAAGTGTACAGATGCAAAAAGAAGTCCAACCTGGAAAACTCTACCGGGATTCAGAGAGTCTAAAGCTCTTCTGGGAGATTTTAAACCTAAAATAGCTAAAAAGTTAACAAACTTGCCTCGGAGTAAATCAAGAATATTCACAAGCATTTTAAGTGGACAGACTTAACTATAATATGAATAAGGTCGATCTCTCATCATGTCCGTCAACTTGATTCCTGCAAAATACATGAGTTCCGTCATGTTCATGCCTCGGAATAAATTAAGGATCATCACACTGGAGACTCAACTATCATATGAATAAGTTGGGTCTATCCTTAGATGCCATCTGCCGATTCTGTGGAGAAAGCTAAGAAACCTCACTCATCTCGGACTGCGGACCATTGGCACACAAAAGTCTCAGGTGTTTTGAAGGATATATGTTATATATGAACAAGATCCGTCAACTTGATTCCTGCAAAATATATGAACTCCTGCCGGAAAATGACCTGACGGAAGATCTCTAGATGAGACTATCCTCATCTTTTAAATAAAGAGGGGCATCTTAATAGATCTTTCAGATCGCGATGTAAAGCACTCTTAAATAAATGTGTCTATCTATATATAAAAGGCTCAAATATATAAAGTTGGAGTTGTAGTTTGGAAACTTTGTACATTTGTTTACTTCTTATGTAGTCGTCCTATATGTAATATATAGGTTTAAGATTATTATTCGATGGAAAATGTCACTTTCTTCTGCATATGTAAATAACGGAGATTCCAGAATACAGACAAAAAATGGATAAGTTCATTAAATTGATAATTTTATGCACACAGTTCTTTGATTCTTGATTGAGTCAGTACTGGCGAAAATGCCACAAAGCTCTTCCAAGTTTTTAACTCTATCTTCACCTAAACTATTGCTCAGGATACTTTTCCTCTAAGTTGTGAGCACAGACAGATGAACAGTGTATATACACACGACCGAAACTGCGCCTCCAACACTACAAAGTCTCCCTACTAGGATAGTATATTTTTGAAATAAAATCCAATTACTGAGATATCTTTCTCCATGCTCGAAGGTTGGCGGCATTGACCAGCTATCTAATTGTTTCTTGTAAATGAGTGAAAAGCATATACTGCCCGGAAATTATATCGTTTCATTCACACTCCCATCCGTTAAAGGTTCACTGAAATGTTGAATTGTGAGCTTAAGCAAATCTTAGAAAAGTTTTCTTCTGCAATTGTTTTTGTTGCTTCTGTTAATCGATTATTTTAATAATCGATCATCCCTTTGTGTCTCGAACAACCCCAGCTGCTGGAACAGTCTAGAACTGAAAATATCGTAGTAGGCTAAAAACTTCAAGGAATAAAATATTTAATTATCGAAAATTACAAATTCTTCGTTGATTATTTCTCCGTAACTAAGATGCGCGGCGTAAAGCTTGTAGCGTCGGCTTTGGATGATATCAAAGACGTTATTACCAGCGTTAAACATATGGAACAAAGAATGCGTGTTCTATTAGCTGATACATTAGAAATTAAAAGGAAGTTCGCCATGCAGCGCCAAGCATATGCTGCTGTGCCAGAAGAAGGCACTCAATCCGGAGGAGATTGTATTGATGTTGATGGTGATGATGGTCCAGTGACGACAACTGGAACCACCGAAGGAAATGGACCTGACAAAGGAGAGTTGGCTCTAATGCCAGCTGCTCCGTCAGTCAATATGGCAGCTGCTCCGTCAGTCAATATGGCAGCTGCTCCGTCAGTCAATATGGCAGCGGACAGTGGCAAATGCAAAAGGCGCGTCAATGATTGTCAAGATGCCGGTGCGGGTGGCAGTCGTAAACGTAAAAGGTATATGGGCCCGGAGAAGCAGATGGACGCTATGGAAGATGAAATAAAGTCCATGTTAGGGGAGGTTACTCAACCTATTATGTTGAATACTGTGAATCTGTGTTGTAAGTAGACTTTTGTTGTAAATTACTGAAATTAAAGAACATTTCGTAATTCTATTGAGTTGTGTTATTGTCATGTAATCGCAGCTGCCAAACCTGAGAGGGAGCGCAAGACACCAAACGACGAATCGTCTGATCTGCTTCCCGATGGCGACGATTTCGATAGCTTGTTTAAGAAGGTAATGGCAATAAAACGCACTAAGAAATAAGGGCTGCAATCAATCAACAATGATATTACAACAACAAAAAACTTATCACCAACTTCTTGTAGCACAGGGATCACTGATTGCGAACTGTTTAGGCAATTTAAATATGTAATAGTACTCAATGTAAACTAAAGATTTTTCCTAAATAAAATACATATTCCACATCCCTTAATTTGTTAATGTTATCGATTATTTCTTGCTTCAATAAACGAAACAAATACAGGGGAATTTGTTGAAAGATGATTACAAAATATTTGCCGAACTTCAAGAGTTCCTAAACAGGCATCATTTAAGTAAGGTGAGTATATACTTGCATACAAGAGTATCATCCTATATTAAATATCGTAACATCGATTCCTCTTCTAAATTTTATATGGCTGTGTTCGTCTCGGTACTTGAAGACTGAACTATTGCAACAATTTTTACTATTATAAATATCAGTTCCCTAAAAATCATCGCAGATATTTACCACTCAGTCAACACAATGCTGTTTTGGACGGTTTAAAAGTTTCATTACTCGTGGTATATAACCGATCGAGATACAGGTGTTTCGTGAATCGGAAGGCTAACATAATTCTGGCTATGTATTGGGATGAGTTAGAGACGAGTTCATCTCTTTTCTTTTGTCGAAGGAACTAGTCTTATACAGCACTCAGACCACAAGTCATCCATTGTACTATATATGACTGTCCATTTTCATTTTTCGTTGAATCCACCTGATACTAATACGCTTTCTAACAAACCTCAGTAGATCCTGCGACCTTAACTAGCCAAGGTTTGTACTACTTAGTATGTCAGTGCCAAATATCTCGAACCTAATTCTAGCGAAAGTGGGGTATACGCTAAAACGTGGTCAACCGTCTCATCTTCCTCTCCACAAGCCTGGCAAAGTGCACTCTTTGGAATGCCTGTCTTTTGCATATGCTTAGTCCATGCAAAATGTCCTGTCATCAGTCCTACCAGAAGTCTGCAGTCTCTCCTAGCAAGTGATAGAAGAATCTTTGACGTTCTATCGGAAATAGCAGGCAGCATTGCCTTTGCCCTTCTGCTGCCTCTTGCAGCCCCCCTTCGTGATGCTTAGTCCATGCAAAATGACCTGTCATCAGTCCTACCAGAAGTCTGCAGTCTCTCCTAGCATGTGATAGAAGAATCCTTGACGTTCTATCGGAAATAGCAGGCAGCATAGCCTTTGCCCTTCTGCTGCCTCTTGCAGCCTCCCATTCGTGATGCTTAGACCATGCAAAATGACCTGTCGTCAGTCCTACCAGAAGTCTGCAGTCTCTCCTAGCAAGTGATAGAAGAATCCTTGACGTTCTATCGGAAATAGCAGGCAGCATAGCCTTTGCCCTTCTGCTGCCTCTTACAGCCCCCCATTCGGGGTTCTGACAAATTCACAGGCAACCAAATCAAAAATAGTGGCCTTAAAGGTATCAAAAGGTATGGAAAGAGCAGGTTCCGGAGCAGTAAAACTGGCCTCAGATACCTTATTCGCTAGTATGTCCGCGACTTCATTCCCCATAATACCCATGTGTCCTGGAATCCATGCTAGCTGCAGACTCTTATGCTTTCCAACATAATTCAATCTAGATGCACCTGGAACAGCACCAACTTGGAAGTAACAAGGGGACTGAGTAAGGCCTTCAGTTCAGCTTCACTGTCACTGCAGACACAAATACTTCTGCCACGCCATCTACTTTCCACCACGTAGTCCATCGCCCTTAGGATGGCATGAACTTCCGCCTGAAAGACAGAAGCATGACAACCCAGGGCGTAATGGAGCTGGATACCGTTGAGTTCCACGAAAAGTCCAGAACCCGATCCAATATCAGAAGATTGTATCAGAAAAGTTGAACGATAATTCGCTTCCTTCCACCATTCTTGTTTCGGCTTCTTGGATATCTTTGAGTAATCGAACACATCGAGCTTCACTACTTGGTATCCACGTTCTCCCGGCGAGGTCCAAGTAAAGGTAGTACCGGGAATCTTTCTCGAAATAGATTGCGATATGAACCCAGTATTTGATCGTATATTTCCAGCTAGGAATGACTCGTCGAGAGAATCTTCTATTGATTCGATCATCGAAGCACTTCTAGAAGGAACATCTACAGGAATTATTGGAATAGCTTCAGTCATGGACGATGTGGATGTGGTTTCCGTGTGAAGCAACGAACAAGATGGTCCCGGTAATTTTTCGGCATAGTTGTTTGTAATCCAGTCAAATGTTTCTTGATTCATCTGGGGCTCCATAAACGTCGTAGACCACTTGCTGCTTAAGATTTCGCTGACTAAACGTTTTCTTCTAGGCCACTAAGGCCTTTTGCGCGTTTGAGAGTATATCCATCGTTTGATGTAAACATCTCTTCGCTTGATACTGCTTTTGATGCAATGACAGTGTTATCAATCGTTTTATTGACTGATTCACTGTAAGCAGAATTTCCGATGTCCAAATTATTACTATCAGAGACAGAATTGAAAAAAGACCGGAATCGTTTTCGATGCAAGCTTTCTGTATCGCATCGTCGACGTTTATTATTGTTTTTGTTTTTTTCGAAACAGTTTCCTTGACTGATGGCGTCTTTTTCCTCTTCTACTCCTTCGCAAGAGTCTCCTCTACTACTTGCTATCCGTGAAAATACAACAGCACTGCCTACAGGGCTCAGTCGTACTATGCTACCACTAGTGAGCCTCGGGAGCTTTTATACAGAACCGCCTTTCAGTTATAGGATACGATGGCCTCGATTCAATAGGCATAGAAAGCACACCAATATCCATGTCAGTCCCATCGTCCAGATTCCAACGAGCACCCACTACTGTGCTTCAACCTACAGCATCTCTCTTAGGGCCTCTTCTTGCATAAAAACATCTTTTGCTGGGAAGATTCAACAGCGCATCAACAGCAGCTCCAGAAGTTGTCGGAAAGGCTCCATTACAACAAATAGCCACAGTTGTCTGTAGTCTAGATAGGGCTGATATAACCCCCTTGAGAGACCATATTTTACCCTAGACCACCGATGCGTAGGATATTATGGGCCTGATCACCTTATAAATCCAAAGGACTTTCGAAGCCATCTTCTCCCCTAGATCACAGATGCGTAGGATATTATGGGCCTGATCCTTACCTTATAGATCGAAAGGACTTTCGAAGGAGCCACACCCCACATCTTGCCAAAAATTCTCTTACACTGCCAATAAGCTGACAGTGCTTTCGCTAACTTTAGTTCAACGTGTGATTTCCAGAGAAGTTTACTACCACACTTACTATACTCCAAGATATTTTACCGCCCTGTGGAGTTCCTCTTGTAACTGCCTTCATAATAGTTGGAATCATCTCTGGGTTGATGATTCTATGTTCCAGCATATTGTTGGTCCATTGAACCATCTTGTCATCCGCTCCAATATGCTCCAGAGCCAAACTTATTGATTTAAGTTCCGCATTGTTGAAGGCACCCTCAATATCTAGGAAGGCACCTAAAACATATTCTTTCGCATCTAAACTTGTTTCAATGTATTAAACCACTTCTTGCAGAGCAGTTTCCACTGTTCTGCTTTTAAGATAGGCGTGTTGCGCTCTGCTAAACTTTGCTCATTGATTGTGTTTTCTAAGTGAATACCAACCAGTTTTTCTAGCGTTTTTAATAGAAATGGGGAAAGACTGATTGGTCTATAATCCTTGGCTGAGTTGTAATTCGCTTTACCCCCTTTGCGGATAAAAACTACTCTTACTTCCCTCCATCGCTTGGGAATATAATCCGTTGCTAAGGATCCCTTGAATATCCTAGTTAATCCTTGTAGTAATTGTGGTAAGGATTTTCGCAGCATTGCGGGAAAAATACCATCTTGAATGAGCGGCTTGAATGATCGTACCGCCCACTCAATAGTATAGGTTCTTCATATATACTGCCCCATTGCAAAGATTACTGTACATCAGTCATTAATTGATTGCTGAAAGCCTTCGTACACAAGCTGCGATTTTATAATCACCAATCGAATATGTCCAGATTAACTATCAACATGAAATATTATCGGCAGCGAGAAATCGATACTCCATTGGGGCTGTTTACCTTTATGTCCTTTGCTCATACTACAAATGCAAGGATGTAAATATGCAAAGCAATAAAATAGACTGCTTTGCTATGTGGAGACGACATTCCAATTACACACGCAACGCAGCAGCGAATCAATCCGCTGCAACCCCTTCTGCGATTAAGCAAAGTAAATAAAAACCAGAATTGCTGTGAATGTTGTTAATTTGTTTGCCGGGGCATAAATGCACAAGTATCCTTGTCCAAAGAGTCGCAGCAGATTCCTCTTCATAGAGCTATCTCCCTTTGCAGCGGGCATATTGGAGTTTGGCATGAGTTTGAAGTTTTCGTATATGACTGGAAATGAACTAAAGTCAAGCCATCGTGGCGGAGTATGGGATTATCATTTATATACCATGCTCTGGAGATCCGATAAGTGGTCGGAGAGTGGACAGTTTGAGTGGATTCTATTGATCCCGTGGAGTCTTGATACAGGTACATGCTGCTCTATTTTTAGACATCCATCCAGCCGAGTCTTGATACAAGTACATGCTGCTCTATTTTAAGCATCCATCCCTACGCGTCATCATCATCCTCATTGAGTGACCAGAATAATTTCCTATTTTACCCTCATAAACTATTATATTTCATAGGTGTCTAAAAGAGTTAAGTAGATATGATTTTGCTTAGGAATGGTGAAACACCGTTATATAAAAACTACTCCTTATCAAAGCTTCTTATTTGCTGTTAAAGTTCTCAACCCGTGGCGTCCTATTCCACCGTCCAGTAATTATCCAGAATTCTAACACTCTTACGAAACCCTGCTGACTTTCATCAATCATTGCCAGAGTGAAATCAGGACTTTATTTACTATCTTGCTGAACTTGTGGAGCCGGTTTCATTTTAGATCGAAGTCGGAAGAACTAAGAGGTCTTTACGGGGGCTTTCCTTCAGCTATACACATTCCTACCATGCTATATCTTAGGATATAAGTTGTATATGTATCAATCCGTACAGTTTCACTTCAATTTCTATCCAAGTTGTGTAGAGTCTCCCGTAGTCGGTGTCAACCTAATTCACACTTCTTTGCTGGTCTTCCTATTCGTACTCTACGTTGGATTTATGTGCTGGCAACCAAAAAACAAAAAGGAAACGAAGAGCTAAAAAAACAGACAAAGTATGAAAGTAGGAATTTTAATCCTTTTTAGCATGCCCGGCTTGCTGCATGGCTGTGGAGCACGAGCGGTGCAGAGTGATGTTCCCTGAGTGTTTGGTGCTGCTGCAATGCACTCGATTAAAAATTTAAAGCTCAGCACTTTCGCATGTTTTGGCTTGTGCATGTCGACAAAGGTACGAGAGTATCCTTAAAGTATGCACTTTATGTGCCGTGGCAGGACACGTGTCTGGGCGTTTGCTCGCTTCCCATTGGCGCTGGCTAAGTAACTTCATTCCGACGATGGAGCTTCTTTAGTTTGTTGCAGTGGCATGCTTTTAATTGTTCAAGGTTTTTATTGAAGGCACTTCCGAATAGTTACAATGGAGTGGCACGTGCTTGTGTGGACTGGAAGGTGCCGGGAATTTGGGAGTTGCACTTGTAAATTGTTTAAATTGAAACGAAACTGTGACAGCGGTTGGTAAAGGGAAAATTTGGATGCTATGCGGTTTAGTTGGAGTTGTGTGTGAGTGTGCGTGTGTGTGAAGTGGAACTCTTGTTCACTGAGCTTAGAAGTGGATGTTGAAACCTGCTCAGCCTACCTTTCTATTCCAAGGAAATTCCTACAGAAAATTTCAATTTAAGCCGACAACGACTAAGAATTATGATGGTGGAAATCCGCATCTAGCAACGCAGCGGGCGCGCAGTATTTCAATGGGGACAAAAGACGCCTTCGAATTTAATTTTGTAGATCACAGAGTGGAAAATTTACACTGCTACCTGAGCAAATGTGTGGAACCTTCCTGATTATTAGTTTAGATATTTATGGAATGGCTCATCAGATGTCACTAGTTTTATTCTATCTTACAGGCTTTTATACTACCGTGTGACAGACTGTCCTTTGCATCTTCATTCAACATATAAGTCGATTTCTGTTTTATAACTTGTTTCCTCTGGCGATATGCTATATTTGACCCATTGAAAGCTGCATTCTTTTTGGTCGGAATAACTAGTCAAATCCGACCCTAAAACATCCATTATAAGATATTTGACTTACCATTTTTTCTATTAGTTTCTGAGTTTCCCTAATCTGTGAAAAAATGTCAGTAGATCCTATATACCTTTGAGGTAGTGCTACTAAGATAGTCGCTGCCAAAAACATCGAACTTGATTCTCATTATAGTGGAACAGGAAAGTGGCTAACCATCCCATACTTCTCCGCACAATCCGAACAAGAGCTGCGTCTGCTACGTCTATCATTTCCATGTGCTTAGACCAAGTAAAATGAATCGTCCTCAATCCTGTCGGAAGTCTGCAGTTACTCCTACCAAGTGAACAAGAAACCTTGTCGTTCTGTTAGAAGCAGCACGTAGCATTGCCTTTGCCCAAACACTGTCTCTTAAGACTTCTCAAACGCGATTCTGTGCACATACAACCTAGTAAAGGAGGTAAAACTGGCAACAGATCCTTTATTCGTGAGTTCGCCACCGACTACATCGATTTATCCTGGTACCCACGTTGACTATTACGCTTTCCAACATACTTTAATTTGAATTTACACAACAGTTCAGTACAGCCTGACTATCACTGCAGATACAAATACATCTGCCACACCAACTGTTCTTCACTATATAGTCCATCGCCTTAGACATCGGAAAAACCCCTGCTTGAAAAACAGAACCATGAAGATGAAGGACGTAATGCAAGTGCTGATGAAGGAAGTAATGCAAGTGCAGATGAAGGGCGTTATGCAAATGAGCATCGTTTTGTTCCACGAAAACTCTAGAACCCGATCCATGATATGTTTCGGAGCCATCAATGAAGATACCACGGTACTACATACCATTCTCTAAGTAGTAGGAGGAAACCACAAGTGAGCATCTGGAATATTGATGCAGAAACGTCTTTATGTTATAGGATACGCGGGCCTCGATTCAATGGGCATAGACAGCACACCAATATCCATGTCAGTGCCAACTCATCTTCCAGATTCAAACGCGCACCCACCCACTGCACACTGTGCTTGAACCGACAGCCTCTCCTTTAGAGCCTCTCTTTCCATAAAGACATCTTTTGGTGGGAAGATTCAACAGCACATCAACAGCACATCAACAGCAGGTCCAGAAATTGTCGGAAAGGGTCCAGAACAACAAATAACCACAGTTCTCTGTAGTGTAGTTAGGGCAGATTTAACCCCCTTGAGAGACCATCTTTTCCTCTAGACCATCGATGTGTAGGATATTATGGGCCTGATCATCACCTTATAAATTCAAAGGACTCTCGAAGCCATCTATTTCTCTAGACCATCGATGCGTAGGATATTATGAGCCTGATCCTTACCTTCTAGATCCAAAGGACTTTTGAAGGAGCCAGACCCCACGTCTTGCCAAGGAGCTGACATTGCTTTCGCTACCTTTAGTTCAACGTGTGATTTCCAGAGAAGCTTACTATCACACTTATTACACTCCAAGATATTTTACCGCCCTGTGGGGTTCCTCTTGTAACTGGCTTCATAATAGTTGAAAAGCCCAGAAATGAGTTGATGATTCTATGTTCCAACGTGTTGTTGGTTCTCAGTAGTAGGAGGAAGCCACAAGTGAGCTTCTGGAATTTTGATGCAGAACCGTCTTCCTGTTATTGAATATTGAAGTATAGAATTGGGTATTGAAAAGTGTCGCTATTGCTTCTTGAGTGTTTAATTTCCAGATTTCTGTTTGAGAGGATTTAATTGGCTATGATTATGTTCTTTGATTTGCTAGATTTTGCGAGAGGATTTATCCCGGACAAATTTCTATGCAAAAATTTGTGGAATTCTACACTTTAGTTTTCCTCTTTATTGGCTAAGCTATAGTGATAGCTTCACATAAGAATGGTTAACTTCGAGGTTAAGCCAAGGGTTTCCTTTATGTTTGCAAGTAGTTTCAATCCGTTCATTCCCTTCGTTGATTGGTTGGTGTTGGCAATGTTGAATCTTCATTGAATTGATAGTATCCGCACCTTACTTGACCAATACAACTCTTGTGCCAAAATTGATTTCTTCTTTCAGGAACAAGCGGTGCACATCAGGAGATACCTGCAGTAGCCACTGATACTAAACTAATGTCTGAGATTCCACCCAACTTATGGGGAAGTTTAAAGCAGGAAGCCATACATTATTATAGACCCAGTAGTGTCAGGAATTTAAATCTTATACTAACTTCGTTGCATGTTATAACTATAGAGCAGCATAAAAAGTCCGACTACTGGTTTAGACAAAGAGGCGCATTATACATCTTATAGTATAAACCAACCTATTAATAATTGCTCCAAAACACAATTAAAAGTCCGCCATTCGTAGCGGGACTCCACCCTCAACTGCCAGACCAACATAACAGAATATGGCGGATGTGAACTTCTTCCTGGAACGCTATTTCCTCTCCACCACTATATTGTATATATGTCCGAAAGCACTGAAAGTTGTGTCCATTTGTCACAATTTTTATCTGCATCTGATTGCCATAAATCTGTGGAGCGTGCATTAAACTGGTTGCAACTGCAAAGCATAATTTTGAGATTTATGTATCGATCTGGTGCGAGCGTTGTCATATTTGTCAGACTGTGAATTGTCACTTGCATGCAAGTTTCCACCTTTGTTGACCAAATGATGAAAAGAGGTTAATTGGGAAATAATTTCAGAAACTCATTCTTTATGATTTTTCAATTAATTTTCCAATATAAATTCAATTTATATTTGTACATGCCTTTCCAGTCCCAATAGCGGCCCACAAATTAAACTCCACTTAACGTATGCTGAGAATGTTCCATTTAAATGGCAACTGTCAGTGCGAGTTAACAATGTGTCTGTCGGCCTGTCCGTCCGAATTATGTACACACAAGGACAAATATTAATGTCGACGCTCTCGACTCCCAACTCTCAACGGCAGCACTGCTCTGAGTAGTGAACAGTTGAACATAGAAGCCAAAAAAAGAAGTCCGTCTGAGGTTCACACAAATCACGACGAAATGCCACAGTCACGTTTATTTCCAACTCTTATGCGCCAAAATGCCATACCGTCCAAACAAAAAAATACAAGTGCGCTCCTTGTTTTACACCCTACACTGAAATTGCCGGCGTCTACTGTAAACATTTTCCATTGGAGGCAAACAAGATTGGCGTACGAAGTTCTCTTTTTGTTGTCACTCCAATGCGGAGTATGCAGAAGGCATTTTTAGCTGAACTGCAATAAGCGTGTAAAGTTTTTAGAGATGTCTTATGGAGATAGATGACAGTACAAAAGCCTTCGGGAAGAATTCTCTGAAGATTCGGGAATATTGCATTCCGCTCAGTTGTACAAACTACCACAGATCTGTGGAGCGAAATTGTACTCATAGATTCGAAGAACTTCTAACAATTGCTGTACGATCCCACATATATATCCCATAGAGGAGAAAACCAACTTCCTGGTACTTTAACGGCGCAACAATATCCAAACTGGTCATCCCATAGAGGAGAAAACCAACTTCCTGGTACTTTAATGGGGCAACAATATCCAAATTGGTCATCCCTTAGAACACAACAAAAACGTTTCACATAGAATCATTACTATATCATCATTACTATATAATCATTACTATATAATATAACATAATGCTTAAGAGAGGAACTAGACAGATCGACTAACATGTGTTACATCTATATTCATTCCGATAGCAAGGCGGCGTTACTAGTACTAAACGCCTTCGAAATTAAATCGAAATTAGTTTGGAACTGCCTAGTCGGTAGGTAGGTGGGAGTGGCAGCTTAGTTCACCAAGAGCACACTTGAGCACAACTAATGGTCTGTTATTATACCACAGTGTGGCGCTGTTCAAGTTCTTCTCAAAAAACTTGAATCACATAACAGGGTTCGTCTCATATGGGTGCCAGACTACATTGGATACCTAGAGAACGAAGAGGCAGATGAACTCGCTAGGAAAGGAGCTGCCAGTAGTTTTACTGGACTGGAACCATTCTGTGGATTGCCTTGGAGTTCAACCACACTTGAGGGCGAATTGCACCAATATTGGAGGGAAACTAAAGATATTAGGGTGGCCAAAACCTTGATGCCAGAGAGTTCTCCCAAGAGAACCACAGATATACTTAGTTTCAGCCGTGTAGGCTTTCGCATAGTCACACGATTTTTGACTGGACATTGCAGAGTGTTGAAACACTTACATAAAAAGCGAATCATTCAGTCAGTCGAAGAATATTGTATCATCAATCAGTCGAAGAATACTGTAGATTGTGTAACGAGGACGAGGAAACAGCAGAGCATTTGCTATGCCACTGTAACTGTCTCATATGGACGCCACTACAATATTTAGGTTCTCACTACCTAGAACCGCTAGAAATTAAGGACAAATTTCCCAAGAAGATCTTTGAATTCTTAATGAATATCAGACTCTCAGAGCATTTGTAACTTATTGAGTGTGTCACAATAGGCCCATTTGAGGGCGCAGTGACTACGTGACTAGATTTAAAGTTTCAAATTTATTAAATTTATTAGTGTTCACATATAAGACAGGGTCTTTTAAGTGTAGCAAGAAACAGCAGAATAACAACGCCAGTATATCCCGCTCTTCTCTAATCTAATCTAATATAACATGACGATTTTGTATGTACTGTAAAAATGCTGAAGATCAAAGTATTCATGCATCTTGCCGTAAACAGATGAGCATTATTTATAAAAATGCAGCAATTTGAGGATATAGATCTGATCTTTGGACGAAATACTTTGATGGTGTATATCCCAACGCTGGCGTTATTCCATTATAGAACTAAATTGAGCATTATTCAGATTGTGTCTCGTTGAATCGGTGTTCAAATTATCGCTTTCTGTGGTACTAATTGGGCTTAATATGCAAGGCTATCAGCGCCTTTTATAGGCAATGTGCCACACCATTTTCTAAGAAGTCATTTTTAGAAAGCTCCCGACAGACTTTCACAGGAAAGACGAGAAGTGACCACACAAAACGGCAACTTTACAGGCGGACTTCGCCATTTGTAGCACACGCTAAAGTCGCATTGTGCCGATTTGCAATACTTTTGCTTTTTTCCTCAGTGACTTTATTTCTTTTTGTTGCTTCTTTTGAAATATGTTTTCTTCTGTTGCGTGGTTGTTTAGCATTTTGCTAAATGTCATGTAAGCCGCAGTGTAAACTCACCTCAGCTAATTAAATTTGCGGCAAGAAAGAGGCAACATGAAGAAAAATCAAATGCGAAGACGAATCGTGTGTCACGAATTGAATGCAATATTTTTCATTTTATTTAATTTTTTTTTGGAAATTAAACCCAAAAACTTTTTAATTTTTTATTTATAGCAGCGCAGTTGTTCAAAAATTGCTGGGAAGCATTCATTTATGTAAATCCATTGTTGATAACTTGTAAGCAGCCAAACAGAGAGTGGAAGGAGCCACAGGCCTGGGGTAACATCTTCAGCACGAAAACGTGTTTTCCAGCATGTCTTGAAGTGAAATACCAACAGAAAGGTACGAGATTGTATCATATGCAAAATATATTTCCAATAGGGGGCTGTGTAGATCTTCACCTCTTCCTATAGAGTGTGTTTACAAATATTTACAAAGGGGAGACTGCTCTACAGAGGCTCCTCGGTAGAGACTGCTCTACAGAACCTCCCTTATTTCCATTGCAGAAGGGTCATTGCATAAGCAGAAATTCAATGTGGCTGCTTTTTTTGATATTGAAGGAGCCTTTAATAACGTCAAAGGAGAGGCCATCACTACAGCACTTACTGAACTTGGATTGGAAATGGGCCTGGTAGGCCTAATGGGTAATATGCAGAATAGCAGAATAACTGAGGCGAATCTAGCAGAATCGGTTCAAGGCAAGTTGGTGGGCAGGGGTACACCGCAAGGGGGTGTCCTCTCACCGTTTCTATGGAACACTGTTGTTAACAAGCTCCTGTTAGGATTAGAGGTGGTGGGATGTAAGGTGGTGGCTTATGCCGATGATATTGTCATTGCTGTCTCTGGAAAAGTCATATTTACTCTGAGAGATTTGTGGCACAATGCTGTAGAAATTATTTCAAATTGGCGGAGAACTGCGGTGTTGGGGTAATCCGGATAAGACTCAATTCATTATGTTTACTAGGAAACATAAAATTCCTCATTTTAGATCCAATTAAGCTTAAGGGAAAAGCTTTAAGGATTTTAGAAGAAACGAAATATTTTGGTCTTATAATTGATAGTAAACTTACTTGGTAGTCAAACACCTTAGAAAGGTGTGTCAGGAAATCTGGGGTGGCTTTTTATGCCTGCAAAAGAACTATAGGTAAAATCTGGGGAATTAAGCCTAAGGCAGCTCACTGGCTTTATACTGCAGTCGTCAGGCCCATTCTCCTATATGGAGGAAATGTTGTCTGGTGGACTGCAATCTAGAAAAAGAGCTAGAGCGAAAAGCTGTGAGCTGCCAAGGTACACGGAATACTCGTATGCATGTCAAAAATCCCACTATTCAGAGACACTTGACAGAGACCTGCAGAAGCAATAAGTGGCACCATGACAACCACGCCGACCCTGGCATTCAATATCATACTATATGTGCCCCTACCCTTCGATCTTTTCTGCAAATATTTACTGGCATGTTCCGCCATTCGGCTCAAGGAGAGCTCACAAATGGAAAGCGGTCCCTTATGGACATGCGACAATACTAGAATCCTGTATGGGCATTCCCAGTGATAATGATTGCCTTCCTTCGTCTTTTGTTTCAAAATCAATTTTTCGGTAAAGATGCCTTCCAGGCAAGAATGACTCGAGGAGAATCCATCACCAGATACTCCCATCAAGATATACACAGACGGATCAAACATGAATTCCGGTGTAGGATCAGGGATTTATTGCGAAGCGCCCTCAATCAGTGAATCCATCAAACTAGTGGATCACTGCAGTGTTTTTGAAGCGGAAATCGACGCTATTCACGAAGCCTCGGATTGGCTGAGGATAAACGAGGTAACCTGTAAAGATATTTGCTTTTTGCTGCCCTAAGGGCCTTGGATGTATTCAAAATAACATCAAGGAGTGTCTTAAGACTGTCGCCCATCACTTAGCGATATGGCTACACAATTCCATATCCATTTATGCTGAGTACCAGGTCATAAGGATGTGTCATGTCATAGGGATGTAACAGGTCATAGGGATATACCAGGGAACTGCAAGGCTGAACAGCGTGCTAGAGACGGCACTTGTATGCTAAATCTTAATAGGCATATACCGCTCGTAACTTGTAAGTTCTCATAAGGGAGAGACTGATTCACTCTGCCAGTCAACGGTACATATGTGACACTACCTGTGAAATCGCCACGCAAACATAGCCGAGTCCAATTCTACATCTATACAAGAATATCATTAGACTCAATGGACTACAAATTAGGACTCTATGAGGAGCCCTCACTTTGCATTGTCTAATAAAGGATATCATTATCCTCAATAGACTACAAATTAGGACTCTATTGGGAGCCCTCACGGGACATTGTCTAATATCATATATAATAATCCTGCCAGAAGAATGAGGGTTTATATGCATGATTTCTGTTACAGCTGCAGAAACGAGGAGGAGCTGGAAATGGTTCAGCATCTCTTCTGTACATGACCAGCTTTTGCTAGAAATAGGGAACGTTTACTAGGATCCCACTTCATAACAAATATAGATAATCTACACCAGTCAGGTGTTAATAACCTTCTTCGCTTTATTAAAGGCTCTGTTTAGTTAAGTTTGGAGAGGGAAGTGTAGCCATGCCTCGCATCCGCGGCTCACAACGGACCCAACTGGTGGTGGTCTAAGTGGCATCACTGTTTTCTTGGGGTTGCGGCTGCCCAACCTACTTAGCAGGTTAGTTGCTTCTTCGCTAACATGAGAACTTAGTCTGACTGCATGAGCTTCACCAAACCGTTTTACGTCGTCCTTCACTATTCCCACTTTCAGGTCATGGTGGAGGTCACAGTTTCTGTTGTTCTAAGGGTCATTATCTCAGATCTTAGAGTCATACATCTCAGACTTTGTCATATCATCAGACTTTGTTTTGAAATCGCTGAATTGTGGTTATGTTGTTCTGACTAGCGCAGCCCCAGAGTTGGACGCCATATGACCATACTGGTTTCAACACAATTGCTTGTATATGCAAATTTTATTTTCAAGCAACAGAACGGATTTATGTCCTATGAGCCATTTTATCGAGTAAAATTTCTGGTCCAACTCTTCCCTTTTCTTTTTAATGTGTGCTTCCCAGCGAAGCTTTGCTTCGAGTGTCACACCCAAGTACTTGGGAGTGTTTGTATATGGGATCTGTATATCATCGATGTAGATAGGAATATATTGAGTATTCTTATTTGAAAAGTTGATGTCAACCGATTTAGTGTTGTTTAGTTCAATTTTCCATTTTTTACTCCATCTTACAACGTTCTTTATTTCTGCTGGCAATATCACAGCAGACTCTTCCTCTGTTTTGGCTGTTGCCAGTATGGCATTATCATCTGCGAACATTGTAGTGGCTCCATTATTTAAACTTGGTTGGTCACTAGTGAAAATTAGATTTAGCAGGACACTACCCTGCCTTGATTTCATGCAGTTTCGCAAAGGTGGTGTTAATAACTTTCATTCTGAAGTATATATTATTCAAGTACGATTCAAGGATATCACAGTATTCGTTTACAAGCAGCGATTGGGTCTATAAATGCATACAGTCTCAGATCGATAAAGTGAGGAGATAGGGTCCATTTACCGATATATTTCATTGTCTTTTTAACACTAGAGATTTGGTAAGACCACAAGGAAGCTGAGATGAGTCTTAAATAAGGGAAACACTTCCACCCACCACCGCTATTCTAACCGATAGCTACTCTACATTAAAGTTTAAGCCTACATAGGCCAAAAATTACGCCAAAGTGGGCTTCGGTGAGCCCATTTCATGTTTCACTCTGTTCAAACGGCAGAAGTGCCCATCCATGACCACTTTTACACGCTCGCTTGCCACGAGCTCTGCTTTAGACAGCTCTGCGCTACCCTCCCCTCGCCGCTCAGCGCCCCCGTCACTTTCATTACTGCAATAATTTATTAATTGTTTATTTGGCGCCCCAGCGAGCAACTGACTGTGCTGTTGTTGCTGCTGCCGTCCAGTGTTGCTGACACTTGTTAACTTTTTCATGTTTTCATTTTGCCATTGCTGATTTTCTTTTCTTTTGTTTTGGTTTCGGTTGCTATTGTTGCTGTTGATGTTACTTTATTTGTACTTTCCTTTGTTTATGTTGCGTTCTTGCTACAATTTCTTCAGGCACACGCTTACGCACCACAGTTTGCTGAGTCAGACCGAAACACGCTGAAACACTTTGACACGTAACGAAGATTTATGCTCTGGATGCCATTTTTCGCTTGAGTGCGATTTTACGACTAATTGTAGTGATGAAATGTTGCCCAAACTCGTTATTTATGAGCAACTTTACGCAATCCAAGTTTAGTTCCAATGAGCACCAGCTCCACCACCCCCATTTTCCACCCCGTCGCAGACCTTTTGTTGCTGTTGTTTTTAACTGGCTACAAGTTGCACTTGTAAAGTACTTCCAATCCTTTACGGATATGCTGGCAGTTACTCTCGTCCAGGCTACAGAGTCAAAGGTTCAATGGAAAGTATATTTGTTCAGTCTGGTGCGGCCGGAATGCAAATAAATTGATTGGATGTCCACGGAAATAATTTGTGAAGACATAATTTCACTAATTTCTAATTTCTTGACAGTACGCACAACTTTATCTGTTTATCTGCGTGTCTTTCCTAAACCACGCAACAACTTTCTAATCAATCAAATATCTAATTTGATTTCAAATGTTTCTCAGATTAGACAAATCTTCTAATGACGTTGCTGCTTCAGAATGTTGTGTCTCATGTGATCACCGCAACTGATTCTGTCCAACTTTCTTGGAATTGCGTCTGGACCAACGTCATCCATATTTTGAAACACAATTTATGGATTGATTATGGTCTGATAAGGAACCGCAACTAGTTTTTAGTCAACGTCGTATTGTAGATTTTCATATATACAAGGTTGTAACGACTCAAATTTCTGTCGGGGTATCCTCAGCGGTGTCCAGGAGTCTTAGACAGAATTCTTCATACTTTTAACCTTCTTATCCTTATTTGTTTATTTATTATTAATAAAACTTCCTGGTTCACAATAATTCTCGGATTTATTTAATTTCACTTGATTGTCCTTATGAGGCCTCTGCCTGTCATTTGATCCTGTAGTCGCTGATGTAGTCCAACTTTCTAATGTTCGTTATGTCACTGATGTTTCTGCTGTCGCTGATATAGCCCAAGTAGCTTGTGTTGGTTATGTCACTGATGTTTCTGCTGTCGCTGACAAGTTGCTTATGTTCCTTATGTCGTCGACATCTCGGTTGTGCTTAATACGTTGGGAATCCTAAACGATCTTCGAATGCTTGGTTTTTCACTTTGACCTCTTGTTATTCCACACGAATACTTGTTTCTTTCACCTCGAACGCTTGTTATTCCATACCGAACGCTTGCATTCCATACCGAACATTTGTTATTCCACTGAACGTTTGTTATTCCACACTCTGAATGATTCTCCACCTACTAAAAGTTTAACGTGATTGAGAATTCGTTTCATACAAAAAGAACGGAGTTATATATTTTGAAACAAATGATTTTGAGCGGGTGAAATTTGGCACTGGACCAATTTCATCGTCACAAGATATACGAGGACTGTTCAAAAAGTATCGCGAATTTTGAATTTTTGTGGGCTATGGATGTTCGATTTTCGATATTTTTGTGGCGTTATGTTGGTACTCATGTCCCTCACTTATGTTGAGAATCTCGGCCATTTTGAATGTTCAGTCACTTTTTGACAGCTATTGTGCGTGGACGTGTTTTAGCTTGTCTTGGATTTTTGATACTTTTTCAACAAACCTCGTATGTAATAATTATTAGAACGTTGCTAATGTTTCCCTCACTGGATTTAGTTTCATTTAATTGCAATCCTTTGAAGCAATACTCATCATTACTATATATATTTCCCATATAATTTTTCATTCAAGATAAACTCTACTTCTATGACACACAAGATATATGGACGTGCACTTTACTTATATAGCACATGGTTCTACTTCTAAGTCACCACTACACAGTACCGCCAAGACACTTAGACTTTATACTCTGACAGCATTCTAGGCAAAAAAAGGGATAGATACATAGATTTATTTAAGGGTGTTATACACCGCGATCTGAAAGATCTATTGTGATGGCCCTATTTATTCAAACATAAGGAGAGTCTCATCTATAGATCTTCTGTCAGACCATTTTCAGACAGGAATTCATATATTGTGTAGTAATAAAGTAGTGGGAGTTTGCTCATATCTAAGATATATTTTCCAATATTCTCCGCAGTCCGTGATCAGGTGTAGTGAGGTTTCGTCACTTTTACCAAAGAATCGAGAGATGGCATCTGAAGATAGACCCAACATATTCATATGGTAATTGAGTTTCCATAGAATGATGAACATGACAGAATTCGTGTAGTTTTCAGGAATCAAGTTGACGGACCTGAAGAGAGATCGACCTTATTCATATTATAGTTAAGTCTACAGTGTCCACTTAAAATGCTTGTGATTATTCTTGATTTTCTCCGAGGCAAGTTTATTAACTTTTTAGCTATTTTAGGTTCGAAATCTCCCAGAAGAGCTTTGGACTCTCTGAATCCCGGTCGAGTTTTCCAGGTTTGACTTCTTTTTGCATATGTACACTTCTACAGCAGGCCTCCAATGGTGTTGGATGATGGTCCACAGAAGGGTTCAGGGCCGTTGAAAGGAGATGCCGCAGCTTTTCTTGCTAAGCTATCAGCCTTCTCATTTCCCTCTACTCCTATGTGGCCTGGTACCCACATTAGAGATAAATTGTTTATACTGCCTAGGGAGTTCACTTTCCCAATACAGTCCCATACAAGTTTAGACCTCACGAAGGGTGAGCTCAAACTTCTGTAAATTGTGTGATAACTAATTTTCGTAACACTGCGTGGATTATTATTGTGATTTTCATTGTTTCAAGATGTCTTGCTAGGTAGGACTATATACCTTTTCAATCTGTGTTGTCACGATGTATTTTCTCCGATACTTGCTGTCAATGTTGATCTGGGCACATCTTTCAATAGCGTGAATCTCCGCTTGAAAAATGCTTGGGAAAGAACTCTTTGGTTCACAGTAGTTGGTTCTAGTCGCAAATATTCCTGCCCCAGTTGCTTCCATTGTTTTAGAACCCTCTTTATACCATAAGAGGGAGTTGTCTCTAATTTTATACGCCTCAGTTAGATCTTTCCATTCTTTTTTGCAACTCAACTTTGTACTGGATTTGTGTATAAAGTTGAACTTTCTTGGCATAAAATCCTTGTGAGATGTTTGGATACCATATTCTTGAGCTGAACTGTTACCCCATACATTTTGGGTGTAATTGGATTCAGTCGAGATCATTTCTTGTATGCTGCTAAGAGATTTCCTAGCTGGGTGTTGTATTACTACATGCAAGGATGTTAGATCTAATTTTGCTTCCATTGCTGCCGTGGGACAGGTGCGCATAGCTCCAGTGATGACAATACAGGCAAGGCATTTTACTTTACTTAAGGCAGATCTCGCTGTCTCAAGTATGACCCTATTTGACCAGGCTGCAGAACCATAGGTGATGACTGGTCTTACCATCATGTATACATCCAGCGAACGGTTTTTGGGTTACATCCCCAAGATTTACCAGCAAGTCGTCTAAATATCATTAACGAATTTGTAGTCCTCTTGGTGGTTGCTGTCAATAACTTTTTGTCGAAAATGACTTCGATTTGTGTAGTCTCAGAGCTAATATCGACCTGTGTTTTTATTTATTAGAATAGGGTTCATATATGGTAAGGATCTTTTTCTAGTAAACGGCACAATGGTGGTCTTCGAGGCATTGAATTTCAATCCTGTTCCCCTGCATAATTAACTAGCTGCTAATAAGACCTTCTGAATAATATCACAAAGGGAGGATTCAGATGCTCCTCTAGCTATTATCACAATATCGTCCGCATATCCTTGACATGATATGCCTGGATTTGTTAGTTTTACTAGAATATCATCAACTATTATGCTCCACAAAATGGGTGATAATACCCCGACCTGCGGGCATCCTTTAATAATAATAATTTAGTTTTAGTAGTTTGCCCCATGGCCGAAACTGCGACCTAAAAGATCTTTTGTGTCATACTACATTTGTCATTAATGATACATGTGATCACAACTGTCAGCGGACATCCTATATTGACTTTGACTTTAACAGTTTTGTCACCTGTTTCAGCTTCAGTCAGTCTACTGTTGATTAAAGCTCGTATCCGGGGTTGAAGCGTAAGTTTCGCTGGGTTACCTAACCTATTTCTCTATTGTTGAGCGCCCTTTCCACATATTCGTGAGGAGTGTTGTCAAAAGCCCCCTCAATATCAAGAAAGGCAAAAAGTGCTGTGTCAAGTTGATCTGGGCACATCTTTCAATAGCGTGAAACTCCGCTTGAAAAGTGCTTGGGAAAGAGTGTCTAGAGCATGGGTCGCCAAACTTTTTTGATCATCGACCCCTATATAATTTTTCGAATTCTCAAAACAAACTTTGTATATTTTTATGAAAATCGCAAAATCCCCTGGCTCAGATCGACCCTCGCTTTTTTCAAATAGACCCCTGGGGGTCTATATAGACCACTTTGGCGACCTCTGGTCTAGAGTGTCATATACGGCTCATTTTGTAGGCATGTGGCGATTAATTCGGAGAAAGCGAGAATTTCAAAATTTCCAGGACACCTCCAGTCCGCCGTACTAGCACGAGCTCTGGATTTGGAGACTGGCACACTTGCACACCTATTAAATGTACGGAGCAGGGAGCTTTTTCTACACCAACACGAACAAAGTACTCAAAAGCGCTTCGACTCACTTTGCTCCGTTCCAACTAAGCAGTTGTGGAATGTTAAAAATAAGCGAAGCATATTCTAGATTCATTACTTGAAAAACATGATTGGAATATTGAATCTGCTCCTGCTTTGAGTGTTTCGAGTTTTTATACTTTTTTATTTAGATTTTTGTTTGCAAAATTTATTTTGTTGAGACCATGTCTAATGAAAACGGAAAGTTTGTTGCAGAAGTCTTGTTGGATCTCGACTGTCCCTCAAACCTAACTGAAGTTACCATCGCGGTCGCGTCTCGACTGGGGGTAAATTAAAGAATAGGAATTTGAGGATTTCTCCTGATTTTCTATTTTGTTTCAGACCAAGCCCAAAGAGGTCCGTGATTTCGTTAAAGACACCTTGGAGGGCGGAGTGAAATTCGGCTACATCCAGCGCAAAAGACATAAATATATAGCTACAGAGCACCCAGCGGAAGTGACCATCCCTAACATTTTTCTTCTAGCTCGTACGCGGAAGCGCGGAAGCAGCCGCTCCCGAAGTGAGTCGCGATCGCGCAGTGACAGCCTCGAAGAAAGCGATTATTCGAACAATAATTAAACCAACATCGTACATTTTCAAGACGGTCATTCATTGACAACTTTGGCAATCTTCCCCTGACACCTCCCATTTTTATGAAATATAATTCAAAATTTTTTTCAAAAAAGAGTGCCATTGAAAAATTTTAGTAAACTTAAAAAAATCGTATAGATAAAAATTGAAATGAACAAAAAACAACTACAAAAAAACATGTACGCGGCATGTTCTTTGTAGTTTTTAGTCGGTAACCATGGAGGAGTCCGACAAAAAAAACACCTCCTTTCTTCGGGAATGTTTTGTCCGCCCTGGTAGACTGTTTTCAGTATTACTTCCTTTTCTTTGGCTATCTGCCTTGTCATCGTCCTCTTTATAGCCCACGTCTAAGCCTCCGCTACACATTCCTTCTAGCTGTGACTCTCTGGCTGGGCATCGAGATCTCTCTTCTTGACCCCTTATACGTATTGGCGAAATTACGGTCCAGTTTTCTTCGCAGTTATTCGACCACGTTTTCAGCTGTTTGTGAACCGGTACATCTTTCGAGTTCACATCTTTTCTCTGTCCATTCTTTGCACTTGAAAAAGGTATGCTCCGCATCATCAGCGTCTGCGTAACCGTATACTCGTATGCAAGCTGGGCTTTTTGTTTTACTCATTTTGTGGAGGTATTTAGGAAATACCCATGCCGGGCGGTGATGACCGAAATTTCGGTTCAACCAGCTATTTAGCTCAGGTATAAGACGATTTGCAGTATCTCGCCGGAGGTTATCGCGCCGGAGGTTATTTGCTTTCTTGTCCCATGCTGCCAAAAATGCATCTTTTGGGTCCTATTACTCATACTCCCGCAACTTCATCCATTTTAGAGCCGTCTGCGTACCATACATGATACATAGTTGCAGGTTTAGGTCTATTATGTTCCCTATTAACCCTATCAGGAAATGTGACCTTGAATTTATTCTGTAAGTTGTATCTGGTTTTGCAGAAGTCGCTTAGGGTCAAAAAGTAGTAGCTTGTTCCAATCTCTTTTCTCAATAGAGATCGAAAAAGATGAGACGACCCTTCTTCATTTTCTAACATGAACTTTGCCGTAAATTGCAGAGCTTCTTTTTTATTAAATTAATGAGGATTTGGAAGATCTAAAAGCCGGCAGTCGGAGTACACTTTATAGCCCCAATTACGTAGACACAGGCTAATCTTTGTACTCTATTAATAGTGGCCCGAGCTGTAACTTTGTCTAGCTTGCTGGTCTTGTAACTGCTGCAGCCACAGCGACATCTTTGGATATAGTCCCCAATTTTTCCTCGCTAAACTTTTGCTAGTCCGTATTGCGGCCCTAGCCTTGTTTGCTTCCCCACTAAACTTTGCTGGTCCATATTGTGACCCTAGCCTTGTTTGTGGTTCTATTCGGATTTAGTCCCCAATTTTTCCCCACTAAACTTTGCTGGTCCATATTGCGACCCTAGCGTTGTTTGTTTCCCCACTAAACTTTGCTGGTCCATATTGTGACCCTAGCCTTGTTTGTGGTTCTATTCGGATTTAGTCCCCAATTTTTCCCCACTAAACTTTGCTGGTCCATATTGCGACCCTAGCGTTGTTTGTTTCCCCACTAAACTTTGCTGGTCCATATTGTGACCCTAGCCTTGTTTGTGGTTCTATTCGGATTTAGTCCCCAATTTTTCCCCACTAAACTTTGCTGGTCCATATTGCGACCCTAGCGTTGTTTGTTTCCCCACTAAACTTTGCTGGTCCATATTGTGACCCTAGCCTTGTTTGTGGTTCTATTCGGATTTAGTCCCCAATTTTTCCCCACTAAACTTTGCTGGTCCATATTGCGACCCTAGCGTTGTTTGTTTCCCCACTAAACTTTGCTGGTCCATATTGTGACCCTAGCCTTGTTTGTGGTTCTATTCGGATTTAGTCCCCAATTTTTCCCCACTAAACTTTGCTGGTCCATATTGCGACCCTAGCGTTGTTTGTTTCCCCACTAAACTTTGCTGGTCCATATTGTGACCCTAGCCTTGTTTGTGGTTCTATTCGGATTTAGTCCCCAATTTTTCCCCACTAAACTTTGCTGGTCCATATTGCGACCCTAGCGTTGTTTGTTTCCCCACTAAACTTTGTTGGTCCATATTGTGACCCTAGCCTTGTTTGTGGTTCTATTCGGATTTAGTCCCCAATTTTTCCCCACTAAACTTTGCTGGTCCATATTGCGACCCTAGCGTTGTTTGTTTCCCCACTAAACTTTGTTGGTCCATATTGTGACCCTAGCCTTGTTTGTGGTTCTATTCGGATTTAGTCCCCAATTTTTCCCCACTAAACTTTGCTGGTCCATATTGCGACCCTAGCGTTGTTTGTTTCCCCACTAAACTTTGTTGGTCCATATTGTGACCCTAGCCTTGTTTGTGGTTCTATTCGGATTTAGTCCCCAATTTTTCCCCACTAAACTTTGCTGGTCCATATTGCGACCCTAGCGTTGTTTGTTTCCCCACTAAACTTTGTTGGTCCATATTGTGACCCTAGCCTTGTTTGTGGTTCTATTCGGATTTAGTCCCCAATTTTCCCCCACTAAACTTTGCTGGTCCATATTGCGACCCTAGCGTTGTTTGTTTCCCCACTAAACTTTGCTGGTCCATATTGTGACCCTAGCCTTGTTTGTGGTTCTATTCGGATTTAGTCCCCAATTTTTCCCCACTAAACTTTGCTGGTCCATATTGCGACCCTAGCGTTGTTTGTTTCCCCACTAAACTTTGTTGGTCCATATTGTGACCCTAGCCTGGTTTGTGGTTCTATTCGGATTTAGTCCCCAATTTTTCCCCACTAAACTTTGCTGGTCCATATTGCGACCCTAGCGTTGTTTGTTTCCCCTCTAAACTTTGTTGGTCCATATTGTGACCCTAGCCATGTTTGTGGTTCTATTCGGATTTAGTCCCCAATTTTTCCCCACTAAACTTTGCTGGTCCATATTGCGACCCTAGCGTTGTTTGTTTCCCCACTAAACTTTGCTGGTCCATATTGTGACCCTAGCCTTGTTTGTGGTTCTATTCGGATTTAGTCCCCAATTTTTCCCCACTAAACTTTGCTGGTCCATATTGCGACCCTAGCGTTGTTTGTTTCCTCACTAAACTTTTGCTGGTCCATATTGTGACCCTAGCCATGTTTGTGGTTCTATTCGGATTTAGTCCCCAATTTTTCCCCACTAAACTTTGCTGGTCCATATTGCGACCCTAGCGTTGTTTGTTTCCCCACTAAACTTTGCTGGTCCATATTGTGACCCTAGCCTTGTTTGTGGTTCTATTCGGATTTAGTCCCCAATTTTTCCCCACTAAACTTTGCTGGTCCATATTGCGACCCTAGCCTTGTTTGTGGTTCTATTCGGATTTAGTCCCCAATTTTTCCCCACTAAACTTTTGCTGATGGCCCTAGCCTTATTTCTAGTTATATTCCATAGACTATTCCAAAGCAACTTGTCATCAAGTTCTTAACTTCTCTCGAGAAAGCAATATTTGCACCAGAAATGGAAGGTTCTCTGAAGGAGTCCCTAAGCCTTTTCCTAGTGAATAGAACGATGTAGGTTTTTGGAGTTTATTTGAAGCCACACCCCCTGCACCAATTTGATATCAGGTTCAGTGCTCTCTGGAGTAGATCTGAAATTGTGTCTCCAAATTGGCGTGTAATAAGTACGAGATGATGTCGTCAGCATATCCCTGTACGTCAGACCCGTTATTACTTAGTAACTTCAGTTGTTCATGAACAATAATAGACCATAAAAGTGAAGACAGTACCCCACTCTGAGGACACCTTTATGCTGCCTGAAGGTAGTTAAACCCAAAGAAGGGTTGAAAAGATCTGACATCTGTAGAAGCTGACACCAAGTAATATCTCCCAGGCCACAGATATACTGATGGCGAACTCATTCTTCTTGAATTGGTGACTTTTGAGCATATTTAACTCCTTAGAACACCAAAGTAATTTATATACCTTATTACGAGTAGGAATAAGGCAGTGCATACATTACAAAGAACTGTTCTGAAATATCTGAAACTCTGAAGAAAATATTTCGCTGAACAAAATATTTCATTGAACTAAATATTTCACTTAACAAAGTATTTCAATGAATTCGGTTATGAAGAATTAGACAGCGTAAGCTACTTGTCCGTTAAACACATGAATGGTTTATAATTAGCCCGAGTGTTATGATAATCAGGGGAATTTGAGTGCTCGTAAATGGATTGTGATCAATTTCGAGCACTTGACTAACTCACGGACTTTGTTTTCCCAAAAGTTCCCATTGGCGTTTGGAGTTGTCTGCCAATCTCGCCGCACAACGGGCTGAGCCAGTCTGTTGTTCTGCCTACGACCCCATTGACCTAATCTGCAACCCCATTGACCTAATCTGCATTCAACATGCTCCGCACCTCTCGTTACTGTATTTATTCAGCCCTTTCCTGATACTGCTGTTGGGAGCGCATCCAACGCAGCTGCCTGTGCGTACTCATATGCGCTGCGGATGGCCGGTAACCCCAAAACCGGCGCAATTACTGCTCAGTAATGAAATTGCTTTTCCCTGGGAAATCTGTTGTAAATCAAAAAGTGCACTAAAAATCGGCTTTAAATTAAAAACTTATACAACGAAGTAAGTAATTTGTTTACACAAATTACCATGGTAATGCACTCATCCTGTTGGTTCCGTTTCGCTTGTTTTTGTTGTTGTGGAGTATAATTTCCAATTTAATTATTTTAATACACACCAGAAATGCGCGCGTGTAACAAAAACATTTGCACTGCATTAAAATAGATGCACTTTGGGGCTTATGGAATTCCGTGTTGATATTGTTGTAGTTGCGGTTTCCGTTGGAATTTTGTAATTAATTCGCAACCCAAAACAAACATGCGGAAAAATTAGTGGGGGAAAATTAGTTGAGGCATTCATAATACGGAAAATAATATGGAAATGTTATAAACTGATTTTGTAGGTAAAGTGGTGCAAAGGACCGGCGTGAGGGAGTACGCTCTCATACACACCTAGTTGAGAAGGGTTATATCGGATGCTGCAGCTTCAGTTACTATGTAAGGTATGTAAGGCACATCTAAATTGGGTGTTATTGCTGTCCACAGATGATTCGAAGGAAGGGTTTTTAGCCTTATTAGTAGTGAGACTATTGAAACCCTGTAGAATCCAGCGAAGATGTCTGCGAGATGAAAGATGAGTGGGTGTTTGAAGCTATGTTTACAGAACGGCACGGAACTCTATCCTAGTAATGTCATTCAACAGTTCAAATCAAACACAAACTCATTTATCCAAGCAGAACCAACATAGAAATATCAACAGATTGTATGAAATATTATATGATAAGAGGAAGCTAATGGATAAGAGGAAGTTAATGGATAAGAAGAAGTTAATGGACAATAGAAAGTTAATGGATAAGAGGAAGTTAATGGATAAGAGGAAGTTAATGGATAAGAGGAAGTTAATGGATAAGAGGAAGTTAATGGACAATAGGAAGTTAATGGATAAGACGAAGTTAATGGATAAGAGGAAGTTAATGGATAAGAGGAAGTTAATGGATAAGAGGAAGTTAATGGACAAGAGGAAGTTAATGGATAAGACGAAGTTAATGGATAAGAGGAAGTTAATGGATAAGAGAAAGTTAATGGATAAGAGGAAGTTAATGGACAATAGAAAGTTAATGGATAAGAGGAAGTTAATGGATAAGAGGAAGTTAATGGATAAGAGGAAGTTAATGGATAAGAGGAAGTTAATGGACAATAGGAAGTTTAATGGATAAGAGGAAGTTAATGGATAAGAAGAAGTTAATGGACAATAGAAAGTTAATGGATAAGAGGAAGTTAATGGATAAGAGGAAGTTAATGGATAAGAGGAAGTTAATGGATAAGAGGAAGTTAATGGACAATAGGAAGTTAATGGATAAGACGAAGTTAATGGATAAGAGGAAGTTAATGGATAAGAGGAAGTTAATGGATAAGAGGAAGTTAATGGACAAGAGGAAGTTAATGGATAAGACGAAGTTAATGGATAAGAGGAAGTTAATGGATAAGAGAAAGTTAATGGATAAGAGGAAGTTAATGGACAATAGAAAGTTAATGGATAAGAGGAAGTTAATGGATAAGAGGAAGTTAATGGATAAGAGGAAGTTAATGGATAAGAGGAAGTTAATGGACAATAGGAAGTTTAATGGATAAGAGGAAGTTAATGGATAAGAAGAAGTTAATGGACAATAGAAAGTTAATGGATAAGAGGAAGTTAATGGATAAGAGGAAGTTAATGGACAAGAGGAAGTTAATGGATAAGACGAAGTTAATGGATAAGAGGAAGTTAATGGATAAGAGGAAGTTAATGGACAAGAGGAAGTTAATGGATAAGACGAAGTTAATGGATAAGAGGAAGTTAATGGATAAGAGGAAGTTAATGGATAAGAGGAAGTTAATGGACAAGAGGAAGTTAATGGATAAGACGAAGTTAATGGATAAGAGGAAGTTAATGGACAATAGGAAGTTAATGGATAAGAGGAAGTTAATGGATAAGAGGAAGTTAATGGATAAGAGGAAGTTAATGGATAAGAGGAAGTTAATGGACAATAGGAAGTTAATGGATAAGAGGAAGTTAATGGATAAGAGGAAGTTAATGGACAATAGAAAGTTAATGGATAAGAGGAAGTTAATGGATAAGAGGAAGTTAATGGATAAGAGGAAGTTAATGGATAAGAGGAAGTTAATGGACAATAGGAAGTTTAATGGATAAGAGGAAGTTAATGGATAAGAAGAAGTTAATGGACAATAGAAAGTTAATGGATAAGAGGAAGTTAATGGATAAGAGGAAGTTAATGGACAAGAGGAAGTTAATGGATAAGACGAAGTTAATGGATAAGAGGAAGTTAATGGATAAGAGGAAGTTAATGGATAAGAGGAAGTTAATGGACAAGAGGAAGTTAATGGATAAGACGAAGTTAATGGATAAGAGGAAGTTAATGGACAATAGGAAGTTAATGGATAAGAGGAAGTTAATGGATAAGAGGAAGTTAATGGATAAGAGGAAGTTAATGGATAAGAGGAAGTTAATGGACAATAGGAAGTTAATGGATAAGAGGAAGTTAATGGATAAGAAGAAGTTAATGGACAATAGAAAGTTAATGGATAAGAGGAAGTTAATGGATAAGAGGAAGTTAATGGACAAGAGGAAGTTAATGGATAAGACGAAGTTAATGGATAAGACGAAGTTAATGGATAAGAGGAAGTTAATGGATAAGAGGAAGTTAATGGATAAGAAGAAGTTAATGGACAATAGAAAGTTAATGGATAAGAGGAAGTTAATGGATAAGAGGAAGTTAATGGATAAGAGGAAGTTAATGGATAAGAGGAAGTTAATGGACAATAGGAAGTTTAATGGATAAGAGGAAGTTAATGGATAAGAAGAAGTTAATGGACAATAGAAAGTTAATGGATAAGAGGAAGTTAATGGATAAGAGGAAGTTAATGGACAAGAGGAAGTTAATGGATAAGACGAAGTTAATGGATAAGAGGAAGTTAATGGATAAGAGGAAGTTAATGGATAAGAGGAAGTTAATGGACAAGAGGAAGTTAATGGATAAGACGAAGTTAATGGATAAGAGGAAGTTAATGGACAATAGGAAGTTAATGGATAAGAGGAAGTTAATGGATAAGAGGAAGTTAATGGATAAGAGGAAGTTAATGGATAAGAGGAAGTTAATGGACAATAGGAAGTTAATGGATAAGAGGAAGTTAATGGATAAGAGGAAGTTAATGGCTCCGTAGACCGACATGACTGGGAATGGGATGGGTTCGAATCAAAGTCGCAACCGACTAGAAAAATAGCTTTATCGCAGATGAACATCGGCAACGACAATAGTAAAGATTGTGATAAACACATAACACACACATAAACAATGCTTATAGATCGGTAAGTAGGTAGGCCAAGTAACAAAAGTAGAAAGAATTCTCCAAGCACTCAGGTAGGTGATGACCATTGTACTCTAAGCCTGTCGATAGGGGAATTGGAGAGGCGGCTAATAGAGAAGTTATGGGAGAAGAAGATACGCTTTTAAAAATTTCTCTGACTCTTTCATGATGCTTGGAATTCTATCCAATGATACAGTTCATAGTATCTTGGCCATTGCTAGTACTTATGATCGCCGTTCTCATTCTGGCAAAGACAAGCCAAATTCTGGCTAAATGCTCTGTAGTATTCCTCTTCCAGACAGTAGACGGCGTTCGGACTCTCAATGATGCCTATGGTCGTTATAAACTAGGCTCATGGATTAAGTTCCTTAATTAGCCTGAACATATATCGAAGCTTGTGATACTTCTCTTATGCCAGAAGCATCTGAGATCTCCATATAGGTGCCTAGAAGCCAGTTCTAATTCCCTTTTCAGTTTTGAAGCCTTTAATTAATAACTTATAATAAAACTTTTAATAAAACTTTTAATAATACTTCTGCCAGATTGCCTAGAAATCACTGTTGACTCCTGCATTGTCCCCTTGTCAGGTAAGGTTAGGTTAGGTTAGACTGGCCGGATCCATGGAAACCCTTATTTTTGGTGCCATTTCTCCTTGAACAGATCGTGGCAATATGTGCTCGTATATTAGCATATTTATGGAGCATCACACGAGTAATAATTCCACTAATGCGTTGGATTTGATTCGCCCAATTTGTATCTTCCTATTTAGGTGAACTCAGTCTGACTGGCTTGGAAGGACACCCATAGGTTCCAAGCAATGACAGATGAGTGTCGTTCTAGGAAACGCCATATTTATCGTTTAAAAGACAGATGTTTTTAACGAATCTTAAGAGCGCCACTAGGTTAGGTTAGATGAGACTGGCCGGCCATTAAAGCCACACATAGACCTACAAGGTCCTTTGCGGTGCCAGATGGATATCTATTTAAGAGCTATAGTATGAATCGTTGAACAGGGGACGCTCTTAGCAAATCTGAAGAGAGAAACTGTCCCTAGTTGTGCGACCTCTTCTAGTCCTTCAAACCAAGGGGCTCCCAAATGTGATAAGCGCGCTTTAGATATGGCGGGGCATAGGCATATTAGATGCTCCAGAGTTTCTCTTGTGCCTTGCTCCCCACATTTTCTGCATTCATTTTTGTTTGTGAGTCCCATCCTTTTAGCGTGTACCGCCGTTAGACAGTGACCTTCGAGTACTCCTACTACCATTCTGCAATCCTTTCTCGGAAGTGCCAGTATCGATTTGGATTGAGTGCCGTACGGGTTCCACATAAGCTTTGCGATCTTACATGTGACAATACTCCACCGTCCTTCACTTTTCTCATCATGCCTTGTCAGGTAACATATTACTCCATAATATTTTAGATCATATCTCATATTGTACTATTTAAACACGTATTTGGTTTCGGAGAAAACAAACAATATATGGGAAATGGTGTAAGCAGCGAGGTTCTGGATTTAAGACTTAGAGCTGGTGAAGCTAGGAAGAAAGTTGAAAAAAATTAAAATAAAGTGTAGCTGGGAGATTCATCCTTGTAAGCCTGATGGTGAGAAACTTCTTTCAGTGGAAAGATTGATGATGTCATTGAACAGTATTATGAAGAAAGGTTCCAGAAAATGATATGTATGCCTATTGGAAGACGTTTCAAGGATGAATGGGTCGTATGTTTAAGCAACATCATCGATTCTGCGCAGAATCTCTTGAAGACTTTCAGGTTTTTGACTTATAACATTTGAACAAAATGGAGATTCTCGGGAAACTGGAATAAAGAGATATAACTGTTATATAGAAATTTCAAAGGAGGCTGAAGTCGCATAACATTTTTTGTAATGAAATTTGGACACTAGAAGTTATTTGAATGAAATGATTCATGGTATACTCGTACATACTATTTACGGAACTATGACAATCCTGTTTGGACCTAGAACCAACAATTGTGAATCAGTGGGTTCCTTCCCAAGCATTATCAAGATGAAACTCTCGTCTTTGATCCAGGATCGTTCAACGAGTGTACAACGCAGCAGGTTCCTAGAGACACCAGTAGTGACTACGAGTAGTACTGACGGATAAACAAACATAGACAGAGCCAGGAGATTATGGTTTTAACCGACTCTCCTTGGAACACAAAAACAAACATAAACAGAGCCAGGAGATTATGGTTTTAACCGACTCTCCTTGGGACACATAAACAAACATAGACAGAGCCAGTAGATTTTAGGTTTTAACCGGCTCTTCCTGGGACACTTATCCTAACTAAACATGAAATATGTCTCCAGTTAAATATGGACAGGAAGTTTGGGGGACAAAAGTGTGATACTATCCGATAGTGAAACAGCATTAAACAGCTTGAAGTCATTCTTGCTGAGTTTCAAACCGAATATCGGACTAGGACGTATAAGGGCGGATAAGGAAACTAAACTGAAGAAAATGAGAAGGATGGTGGCTTAGCAAGGAAAGCTGCGGCTTCTCATTTTAAATATCCTGAACCCTTCCGTGGACTATCATCCAAAACTATTGGGGGTCTACTCCATACAAGTACAAAAATATGAATGCTGAAAGAGTCGTCCGGGAACGGTCCAAATTCCTTTTGGGAGATTTTAATCCTAAAAGAGCTATAGATCAGATAATCATGCAAGGCGTTTTGAGCGGGCACTATTGACTCAACTATCATATGAATATGTGTTGTGTGTAGCTTTAGACAGCAAGTGTAGATTCAGTGCAGCAAGTGATGAAGCCTCAGTAAACTGATCAAAGATTATGGAGCTCGTGTATACAAAAGAATTATAGAATACATCTTAGATGTGCAAATAGTTCCTTAACTTGAAGGAAACTGGAGAGAATACTTCATCCTTTAACCAAATAAGTACACTGTATATTTTAGCTCGCTTTAACTTCAACGGTGAAAGTTACCGGACCATAGTCAATGCATATAATTTTGAAAATACAAAAGATATGATCCGTATTCAGCCGCAACCGTAAGCATCGGCTTATGAAAGTCATAATTTAGAGATAAGTCCACAAATTTACCTGTCCTTTGGCTCTTAGGATTTTGCAATCTATGATTTATCTCTCGTTGGGATACGTGCAGACACAGGAGATGCTGATAAACCAGCAGCAATTGTCATTTCGGAATAAGATCTGATCCGGATTCAGCAACCACAAGCATCGGCTTATGAAAGTCATAGTCAAATAAGTACACAAATTTAACTGTATTTGGTTCTTGAAATTTTGCGATTTCTTAACTATCTCTCGTTGGGATACGTGCAGACACAGGAGATGCTGATAAACCAGCAGCAATTATCATTTCGGAAGACAACTTGGTTGAGTTGTTCAGGGTCAACATTACTCGCATATGGACTTTCAGAATAAACTTCATCAAAAACTTCCTGTGCGAGAGGTTATCTTGAAGGTGTAAGAATACAAATCAAAATTTTTCTAATTCGTAACTATTCCATGTTTTAAACAAACTCCGAAAGTAAATACCCATCATTAGATATGAGTCACAACAGAACATTTTGTAAACAAAATAATAAAGACATACTTAATTCTGTCTATTTTTCATCTGTAACTTTATTGTCAACGAGCATTTTAGTACGAACTCAAAGGACAATACCAAAATGAATTTATTACTCGCATTTCACTCCACCCCTAACCGAATCGCGTTCCTTGTTGTTTTTATCAATTCAGCACAATTTATTTGTCAAGTTTGGAGCACAATTGACGCAAAAGGAAGAAAGTGATTCGACATGCAACAATCGAGTCTCGCTTTTCGTTTTAAATTGCGCAATTGTCTGCGTTCGCATTCGATGTGCTTCGACTTGACGTTAGTTTGCAGACCAGGCAAACAGGTGGGCACCAGTCTCATTATTATCTTCCTTCCCTTTCTACGGTGTTGCGATGCGCTAACTAAGCCAACAAGCAGCCAACCAGCCAACCAGCCAACCAGTCAAACAGTCGACCCCAGCAACCATTCATTTAAATGACAGACAGCAATTGAACTTTAGCTGACTACCAAAGGCTGCTGCAGATAGTCATCAGCCAAATGAAGTAAGGGCAGCAGTCCAGCACAGGCACCAAGGAAGGAAGTTCGGAAGGAAGGAAGGAAGTCTCAGAAATTAAACTAATAAAGATGGCCGCTGATTGCAAGCAGTTTAATGAAGTTGCGAGCAGTGCAAACCACGAACAACCATTCTGGAAGGGTTGTGCTGTAATAATTGCGTTCATAATTTTCTTTAATGGCATTTGGGAGCTTAATGAGCATCTTGCACTATGCAGGCGGATGCTGTGGAAACGGAATTCCAAGAAGCGGCAATGAATTACCGTGCTCAAAAAGAGAAAAGTGTTCTGGTTGTTGCTCTCAAGGCATTCGTTTACAATGCACCTTAAATTGCCTTAAAATATATCCATTTTCCTTTACGTTTCTAAATTCTATTCCTAAAAAGTCCGTCAAAGTCTTACACTGAGCTCACAGTTGACAGAACAGAAGTTATTCTAGGATGGCGGAATTAGAGGAGAAGAAGGTGAGATCATTAATGGTGTTCAAGGTAAGATGAATCATTGGCAACTGATTGAAGAGTCACATCAAAGAGCAGCATTCCGTTAATATTGAAATTGAAATGAAGGCGACACTCTTGAATATCGCTTGGAAACTATTTTGTCCAAAACATGGAAATTTCAAGAGAAGGTTTACGTTGGATGCTTTTTCAAAAATTTCGACGTGGATTATCTCAACGAGAATGTGTCGATGAACTCAGTTCTTTGTATGGCGATAGAGCACCATCAAAAACCACAGTATATCGCTGGAATAGTGAATTGAATCGTGGTCGTAGTTCGGTCGCCGACGACCTCCATGAAGGTCGTCCAAAATCGGTTGTTGTGCCACAAAACATCGATGCAGTGTGTGAACTGATAATGCAAGATCGTCATGTGACATATCGTGAGATAGAGGACACTTTGGGCATGACTTCCACTTCCATACATTCAATATTGCATGAACATTTGGCTGTAAAAAAGATTTGGTCGCGTTGGATCCCACATAATTTGACAATCGCTCAAAAGAAGGCTGAAAATTATTAAAAAGTTCGACCATGGTGCTTCAAAAGATGTGTATAAAATCGTGACAAGTCACGAATCACGGATATATGCGTATGAGCCGGAAACAAAGCAACAATCGACCGTGTGGGTATTCCAAGACGAGCTAAATCCAACAAAAGTTGTTCGTGGAAGAAGCACAGCGAAGCACACGGTCGCCTGTTTCTTCGGCCGAATGGGTCATGTGGCCACTTCCGCTTGAGCAATGTAGGACGGTCAATTCTGTATGGAACTGCGTTCGGAGCTTTTCGTACCACGCGTATAACCTCTTTGATGATTGAATCCAACACACATCGCTACAAAATAGAAGACATCTGATAACTGGCAAATTTTGAATAAAATCCTTTCTTATGTGCATCAATTCACCCATAGTCCTATGCGTAGCCAAACCACATCTCTAATAAGAATATGCAAATGCCATCTGTAATTAAAAGAACATTACTATTGACCTCCCCTTTCAACATCCGTAAATCCACAAATTCCTCTTCCCCTATTATAATATTATCTTTAATTGTGATATTATTTAATGTTATTCCATTTAGACGTGCTTTGTAAGTGGTCTCTCCTCATTTCATCTAATTACAATGTAAATAAAGGCATCATATTCCCATAGTTCAATGTTCACGTAGTTGATCGCAGCACCACTATAAACGCACCCTTAGAGATGGAAACGGAATAATTTTAAATGTAAAATGGTGAAAATCAAAAAGTCACAGAAAATCTGTGTATTTGGGACACCCAACAGTTCTGGGCTTGTTCCATCAACGGTTAACAGCAGCCTTCAATGGTACCCAACATGCTTGACAGTGATAGTCACATCATAATTGCCACAAAAAGTACGCAAAAGTGAGTCGGACCTTCAACTGGCGATGAAACGATGCTGTGCGCTTCGGATATTGATTGGGATGAAACAGTGGAGCTGTATTGCAGTGATTAAAGACTTCAATTTGAAAGGCAAAATAAGAACGAACGAACAAACGGGAGAAATCAGCGACGTGTTGGATGAAGTTTATGGCACATTTGCTCCAGTGTTTAAGACTATTTTCATTTGAGTGAATGAAAGTCGTTGTACATCCACAAGTTATGAGTATTGTTCGGGAGATTCAATTGAGGTGATAAGTCTGGAAGTTATACACAAAATCCACGCTGTAGGCGAGTAAAAGTAGGCCAACTCTTCGAGACTGACTTATGGGAGTGTGGCGGACTACAACTAACAGGAGAAGCAATGTTCGCTTTATCTGATGTCAAAGCGCCACCTCCATAAATAATATTTCCTTCCGCAAATGTAGAGTTCATCCGTCATACAGAACATATCGTTAAGTTCAGGGCACTTCCTTTACAGTTTCGATCTTTATTCTTACCTCGCAGTAGGAAGAATTATCTGGGGCATTACTGGCCCAGGCAGAGACATTAGAGCAATGAGCCCCAACTCAGTGCTAAGTTTCATTAGAACTGTTGGACTAATAGAAGACCATTAATAGGTACATGCAGGAGGAGTACAATAGATCAAATTGGTCGAAGTACGTTTTCCCTCTTTATTTCATTCATTCATTCATTCATTCTTTGAACTGAAGGAACAACTGATGAATCACTCCATTAGTTACACCGACTGTTTGAAAATCAAAAGCACTGACGAAATCGAAGTTACCAAATTTAGCGTACTTCCCGAGTACAGTTGTTTACTTTCAGCTGACGTAATTGCCCCAAAATACGCTAAAAGCAGATATGGAAACTTGTCAGTATGTTCCAGTCCCCTTTCCTCTCCCATCTTTATAGCTAATATTCAAAATTCTGACTTCTGTGCTACAAACACTGGATAAGTTCTGATTAAGAAATACCCAAAGAGGACAAACATAACGCGATGAGATCGCAGATCACTCACTGTTTCTGCGACTTCTACATCGACTACACTGCTCTACACTGGTCCTACAACTTCCACAGTACAACTGCACCGACATCAAACACCTAAAAACACACAAAAAAAACTCAATTTCTTGTGATTGTCGGACCACAGAAACAATCAGTTGACTGCATGGCAACAAATTACTACGACTAATGTAAGCTCCCTCAAAAATTCCTCACGGACATCTGATGGGAATCCAACCTAACTACTTCATATATATATAGTCACATTATTTTCTTATAATTTTTATCATCATTAAGGTAGCTTATTGGATATACACAGCTGTGGTACGACCAGTCCTTTTTTGTGGACTGCTTGCTTGGGGGACAGCCCTAAGTAAGTCCACATACAACAGGCTGGTAGCAAAGGTACAAAGGATGGCAGTGGTATTCATAAGTAGTGCCATTAGAATGACTCCAACGGCAGCTTTGGACGTTATGCTCAATCTGCTGCCTGTAAGACTTTTTGGCGAAAAAGTGGCTGCAAGCTCAGCTATAAGGCTAAAAGCTACGCATCAATGGGTTGCCAGGAACGTAGGTCATGTGTCTATTTTAAGACATTTTGAGGGTATTCCTGACTCTTTCGATTACATCACACCAATTTATGCCTTCAATGGTATGAGCAGGATCTCCATTCCCTCCAGGGATGAATGGAAGGATGGCATCCCCCTCATGTAGAAGGGTTTCACATCTACACAGATGGATCCAAGTTACAGAGTAGGGTGGCAGGTGGTGCATTCTTAGAAGATTTGGAGATTAACATGTCCTTTAGGATGCTCGACCACTGCAGTGTTTTTCAGGCATAGGTCGCAGCTATGGAGGCAGCACTGTCTTGGCTAAAGAAGAAGGAAATATCTGAAAAATTTTGGGAATTTGAATAAACCAACCAGCGTCGTTGTTGAGTGTCACCATTACTTAGTTTTCTGGAAAAGTGAAAATGAGAAAATTGCCCACGATCCTCGTCTTTGTGATAGGTAGGTAGGTAGGAGTGGCCGCCTAGAATGCCAAAAGGGGACTCCAAAGGTGCGAATTCTTCTTCTGCTCTAGGATGGGCAGTGGCATAATCGTCTTGGTGATAATCCTCATCACTTCTATTGAACTGCTGTGTAGGGCCGCTTTGAACTATATCATGACACTGAGAATCCGTTGTGGGAAACATACTCCCGGATCTAAACTAACAACTGTTTGTTTAAGTACATCACTGGCATCGCTTCTAACTTTCGGTGAACTTCTTTGCTCTTCATGAATTTTGCTACTTAACACAGGAGTTATAGTTTCAGATTCTGATCGGCTACAGCTTGAGCCATTCTCTATTTCCGGCAGTGGTTCGGTCCTTCGTCGCTCACGCCTTACGCCGCCTCTGAGCGTGAGTGTGATACTTACAGGCCCTTTGGCTGCAAAGTGCTCTAATATGAATTGAACTCAACTGCACTCTCAGCCCGATTAGCAGCAATCAGTTATTTTTATTCCCTTTCCTCCCGTTTATTCCCTTCCCTCCCTTTTATACCGCTCTTCTCCTGGTTCACCTTTTATATTCCGCTATCAACGTTGCATAAATTGCTTACATAATAATAATATAAATTCATAAATTCTTTGCTCGCATATAAAGGAATCTCTTAAATGTTTTTATTCGATGCAAATAATCGAATAATTGAATACAAATATGCATCCCTGCCAGGACGAAAATTGTGTGAGTAAAATTCCATTTCATAAAATTTTTCTATTTCGACTTTAGTCGCATTCCAATAGAATAAAATTTAATAAATTCTGTCAATATGAGGGGACACAATTCTAATAAATATTAGCCAACAAATTCATTTTTGCTTTTTGTGGCCATCACACACATATATACGCACACAGACAGGGGAACACAACAGGCAATACGCTCTAGCAATGGTGCAGAAAGTGCACAGCTTTCTGTGTGCTGTCATCCTGTCCAGCTTCTGGCGCAGAAGTTTCGCCCAGTTTCGCAAAACTTAAATGAATCAATGAATTTCGTGTTGCCACCATTATTGGCGTGCACACTGAGTTCTGCAACAAAGTTTGTGGTTGAAATGTAGCACACAAATGCGAAAAGTTTCTGGTGTGCTGGCACTGTTCGCCGTAGTGTGTGTAGAGCGCTCGGATGGGCTGTGGCGAGGTGAGTCGCAGCACTGAATTCAGCACAACAAATTTGCTTTGTTGTTAATTTTAGCACTGTGCGCAATGCAACTGGGCGAAAAATTGAAACACATAAATAAGTTTCCACACAAAACTTCGACCGCACTCTTCTATTTGTGTAGCGGTGCTTTATTGAATGCAACTTCTGTGCACAGCATGGCGTATGAGTGATGTGACAAGCTTCACACACAATGACACGGGCAGCAGAGTACGGCAAGAGGAGAACGCTTTCTGTGATGTTTTTCTATAGCTGGAAAGTAGATTAGGAGGCAAAATGAAAGTACGAGTCAAATAGTTTGGTGCTGCGCCAGTATTAGTAGAGGGAGTGGCATCTGTTGTGCAGCACTTGCATTGCTTGCAAACACGAAGAGGGTAACATTTCTGTGAGGATGTGCAAGCTATTTCTGCTTCTAAATAAACCTACCTCCCAGTATTGATTTGTAAGTTAAAAAGGAAGTTAAGGAAATGAGGAAATGTGGTATGAGTGCTGTATGAGTTATCGGTCTCATAAATATCGACACCACAATAAGTGAAGCGCAACCTGTTGCCCTGCAGTCCCTGTGACACATTTTGTGCGTCATTAGAGGGGTCTTCAGCAGCAGAGTTCTTTAAGAGTTGCTGAAAATCTTATTGTAACTTATTGTGAAGTAAATTTGAATTCTACATTCGTGATGATGAGAGTGCAGGTTGGATTCAAAGTACGATATTCACTGCTGTTGCTTTCTTCCTGGCCTGATATTGGGCGGCCTCAATTATGTGTGGTGAGCAATGTTCCCTCTAATTTTGTAGCTGACTGTGCGTTACAAAAGGATATGGGAGCAAAAATGTTGAAAAATTATGTGAAAGTGTGCATAAACTTTCCTTTCCTGAACTCTCTCTTGGTTAGATTTTGAACAAACTGGGAGAATTGCCGATTCTCATCAGAATGAAGATGTCAATGAGTGACTGGGTTGGTGCTGATAGCGTAGTAACTAACGGTTCTATACTCCTATAAACGAATTTTATACGATATTCAGTTGCTTTGTTAAGTTGTTGTGACTGCTTTTGGCTTGATGTGCCTGATAACTTTAATTGTGTATATTTAGTCGTTTAAGCCCAGTTGAGAGACCACACAGAAGACAAAAAAGCATATTCTATTCAATTGTATACACAAAATCGGAACTGCTGTTTTTGCAGAGTAGAAGTGCCTGCATCAGATATGGAAATATGACTGTAGGTTTCGAGTAGATGTCTGGGAGGCATGGACATATCTACGAAATAAGACACCAATTTATTAATACAGTCAGAAAGCAGATGTTCAGCTGTTTCCTCTTCTTCCTTCCATAACCATCAGAGGATTTGGAGATTGGGAACAATTACTAGCGAAGAGAGAAAACTATATACAAAGAAGCTGGGCATAATTCGAAACTGTGACCGATTGTAAGGCTAGAGTGTGTACCACTGAACAAGTATTTTTAAGCCGGTGTATTACCACCCATTGAAATTAAGAGTTGAAAACAGCATCTTAAAAAGAAGAGGAATAGTGCCAGAGAAACAAATACTTGCAGCGTGTTCACAATACGAGTATGTTTGCTTGCCAGAGTCCACCCATCAATACATGCAGAAAACATCTGCTAACATGTTGGCAAGAGTGATCTGATAAAGTCCACATTCACAGTGGATCAATCGACTGTTAGGTTAGGTTAGGTTTGCGTGGTAGCCAGTCTAGAGGCCAACTCAATCAGACCACTATGGGTCCAGTGCGATACCACCACGTAACACTGCACCTCTACTTTACTCGAGAAACGATTTCGAAGCCCTAATAAAGCGCAAGATTTGTGTGACCTTCGTGCCGGGCATTTCCGTAAGAAGGCCGAAACCTATTGGTGTGTATCACCTGTTCCGCTCTGTTCCAATGGAGTGTTTGCAGTATCCTTACGTAAGGAATGCATATTCTCCCATTCTTCTTCCCGGCACAACTAAGTAACCTCCTGTTTTATTCTGCTTTCCGATGTTAAACTTCAAAATTGGCGGTTTCTCCCAAGTAGCAAATAAGTGGTTCGACATTGCGAATATGTGGCAACAAGAGTGCTCCTCCTCCACAGATTGACGCATTGACACACTGGTTCACCAACCATTACTGTCAAGTTTTTTTGTCACATTTGAGTACACTCTTCACAGTGTGGCAGCTGCTCCTTATTTCTTTTTCCCAACAAGTTTCCCACCTTCTTCACATTTCCATGAGCTTGATTGTGTGTGTTTTTATATGCGTGGTTGTGGCATTATTCCCGATTTCCACTCACTAACTGTGGAGTTCTTCGTATTTCAGCAGGGCACTCTGAGCTCTTACGAACTCGTGTTGTGGGTAGTGAAAGCAGACCTCTGCTGCGTTTGGCTGTGAATGAGCGATTTGTTCACGCTGCAGGCGAATTACTCACCTATGCATATTTTTATGGGGAACCGCGACACCAAATAAATTGACACTGAGGCGGCCAGGCAGGCAGTAAATGCGATTCAGCTCCTTGTTTTTGGAGCCATACTTGAAAATATGCATTCACAAGTGTTGCAGTTGGAGGATGTTGGCAGAGCTTATTATGATGGGACTACAGTTGCATACGGGAGCCGTTTCGGTTGCGTCAACGAACTTTGAGAAGTCAATGGATAAAAAGTTGTAACTGAGCAACACATCTGCTTTTGTGGTAAGAGTACTTAATTAACAAGTGAGAGTGGAGTAAGGATATGGGGTGGAATAAGTGAAGCAGGCTGCCATGAGAGAAGGTTCCTTCGACCACTGCTGCTATAAATACATCATTGGATTAATTCTAAAGCGCTCCAGGTGGATAATAATTTATCTGAAAACTTGCAAGCACATGACCTCTCATTTCCCTCTTACAAAAAAGATCAAGCAATATTTGCTTTAAGACTATTGGGATCCTCCAACTACCATTTATATCTACTATGCAATTGATTGTTTTATCTCTCTCTATAAATGTTGTTAACATAATGTCCTTGGAATAACTCGTTTTTCGACGTACAATTCGCTCTGACAGTATCTAGATATTCTATCTTCCTACAGGTCTTGTAGCGGGAGAACCTTTCATCGGTTCATAATAGACTTATCTTAAATTTTGGTAAAGTACTTATTTTTGATTTTGATTGAATCTGTTCACCATCATTCAACAATTGCCCAAGTATAGTAAAATTTTTGACATCATTTTGGGTCTATTTTTCTTCAGACTCCTCTTTTAAAAGTATCTGCTTTGCCTAATATTGCCAGGTTATTGAAATCTGTTAACGTCATATGGAAAGATCAGTTATACGAAAGGGCCAAGAATATTATCTGGATGAACTCTGTATTTTTCTGTTCACAGACTGCAGAGAAGTGCTTGCTTGAGCATTACGGGTGCTGCGAGTATTGATCACAGCACTGAATGGTTTGTTGAACTTGATAACACTGGATGTTATGATTCAACAAAAGGCGATGAAAACGATATATCGGCTATATTCACATTCGTAAGACGACAAGAACTTTGGGCATAGAGAGATGTTCAATATGCTGCCATAGCAATACCCGTTATATCTGACACGGAAGGATAAGCTTATACCCAAAGTTTCTTTTGAAAAAAAGTATAACGTCAACTTCCCGACAAGGGACCAATGGAGAGATCCAGCATTACTTCTAGGCGGCCTGGCGAACACTTTCTTCACTAATGGCTCCAACACTGAAAAGGGACCTGGGGCTGGCTGGGATCTGAATGAACATGTCAGATGTTTCTCGGCTATGGGAATTATGGCAACGGCATTGCAATCGGAAGTGGATGCTATATTGAAGGTTTGCTATACTGAAGGTTTGCTATACTGAAGGTAGCGCACTACATAATTGAGAAGATATGGCACTGCAAACAGATTGGAGTCTGTAGTGACAGTCAGGCTGTGCTGTAGGTCCTAAAAAACGCGTTAACCACCACAAAAACTTTCCAAGAATATAAGTCAATACTTCATTCCTGCACAGGGTGAAATTTAATTGAACTTATATGGATTCCGGGACACTGCGGTGTACGGGGGAACGAAATAGCTGATGAACTGACAAACTGTGGAAATGCAGGTACTCCAATGGGAATCAGAGCTATTTCTCGGTATGATTTTAGCAGCGATTATTGATTGGATCACGGGTCACGTGGTTAATATTCACAAGGACCGACGTTGTAGATCAGTTGCCTACAAAACACCCAAGTAGAGCCCAAACAAAAGAGTTGCAGATTTCGTTCTAACATTACGAAGCAAATATATTCGATCTTTTGTTGGGCTAATGATGGTTCATACTCCATGGGGCCTTCATATGGCGACCATAGGCATCATCGAGTGTCTGCAATGTTTGTGCTGTCTGAAGGAAGAACAGGATAGCACGGAGCATTTTCTTTGAGCTTTTCCGGACTTTACCAGAATGAAGGAGCGCCTATTAGGGTCAGATGTTTTTGGCAATAGACAACGTACATTACTTATCTCTGGACAGACTTCTGAACCCAACTAATGGGCATTTTATCTCACTGGAATGTGGTTTAAGAGGGCAATTACTCATTTTGTGAGTCGCTTACTGACTTTAATCTACTTTCGGGATTCTTCTTTTAGTTTTTTCCTTGACAAATAAGTCTTAAATGATTGTTACTGACAATTGTCGGCCCCACTTTCTTGTTGGAGTTATCCCTATTTATCTGTATGCCCAACATAAAGTTCCTAAAGCCTTTAAATATTGTGGCTGATTTACTCATTTTAAAGTAGAATGTTGTTGAAGAAGAACTTGGAATAACTCCATGGCTAAAACTTCCCTCAAAGTTCTAATCAATTTTGGAGATGGTTCCTTGGCCATCACTATAGTGGTTGTGAAAATAAGGGAGTTTTCACCACTGGATTAGCGAGTGCAGGAACCAGCTATTTTGCTTTGGAATTTGAATTATATTTTGTGGGGTCAGTGGGAATGGGTGGGCGAGTTCATGGGTAAGAGGGGCAGTCAAGAGAAATGTATGGCCTTGGCGTTTTTATTCACCCCGAGCGTGTGCCAGTTGGCGGAGAAAGTGTGAAAGAACGGGTGTGTTAAGAGTAAGTGGAACCCATATAAACAGAGAACACAGAGAAGGGACACTTAAACGTCAAATTTTCTGACGTTTAAAAAAATATCTTTTTTTATCATTAGTTGCTTATATGGATAGGTTTGTTTATCATTGGTTAACCAAAATTCTGAAGAAAATCAGCCACACTACCACAGTATTGCATATGTGTAAGTGTGCGCAAAACAAGAGTCCTTTCTCTGTATTCTCTGATATAAGCGAGACTTACAGAGTAATCCAGGCCTGTTATGGTTTATCCCGGATAGGAATCGTGTGATTTTAATTGTGAATATCGAATGAAGAAAATAAGCTGCCTTAATATGAAAATAAGTTATGTACAAATTCGTACAAGTATCTTAATTCAATATTAAAGAAGTTATAGACAATTTCATATTGACAATTGCAGCTTATTTAGTATTAGAGCAAAGCAACCCTTGTCTTATAAGAATAGTCCTCCAACAAATTTTGTTATAGTGATTACGATTGTAGTGGTGGCTGTGTTATCAAACATTGATCAGGCTCTCTTGAGTCCTTCCGTTGAATTGCCAGATGGGATGCCAGAGCATCCATTCTTACTTTCAGCGACTTATTCGTGAATTCAGTTCAAAAATACCAGCTGGGTTCCATTACTACAATATTTTTGCTACTGCATAGAGTTAGGAGCTCACAACAGACCCAACTGGTGGTCTAAGTGGCATCACTGTTTTCTTGGTGATGCGACTGACTAACCTAGCTAGAGTTCGACGCATATTCTGAAGTAAGTTTTGGTTACGTTACTACTGACGAAATTGTTAGAGTAGACTGTAGAGCTGATTGCACTTTGCGACTTGGTAATTTATTGTATTGTTACGAAATTGCCCACCTGACAATTTACTCTAACTCTCAATACTCGGATTCGTACCACTGGATTGTGTAGTAATCAAACGCTGGTTAGATTAAAATAATTAACTTTATTTTAATAATTGCAATTTACACACTTAATATTAGTTTTAAAGTTTACTTTAATACTATTTGGTACTTTATTTAGTAATTCCTTAATCACTTTATTACTTCTTAATACTGTAACTGCTACAAGTGAAATGCATGATCTACACTGTTACGATTGCTATTCAACTGCGTCTCGTCTTTAATTGTATGGTGGCTTATACACCTTTATTGTGGTTGATGTAGAACATTCTATAACATTCCCTTCACTTGGGTGGAAATTCGAGAACATTCCCGACACTTCGGTAGAAGTTCGAGAACATTCCACACACTTCGGTAGAAGTTCGAGAACAGTGTCGAATTTTATCTACACTTCGAAAGAGGGTTCTTGAGTACTCTTTTTTTCGAATGGATTCTGTCTTGAGTTATATACACCTCTCTCGTAGTAACTGAACTTAATAGAAGTATCCTAAAAGTATGCAATCATTTATGTTTCAGTATTGTGTTTTCACTGAGTACCATCTTTGGACACAAAAACGGTTTGAAAAAGTGATTCAATACTGAAAGTCGTTTCGGTAGTCCTCTTTAAATATTTAAAATCATTTAAAAAAGTACACGCGGAATGGACTCCGCTGTGGTATAATTTCAAATTGAAATAAACAACTCTAAACTCGCGACTAGCGCATATTCCAATACAAATTTCCGATATTACAGTTCGCACATCCGATCCTTTAAAAGCTTTTAACAAACCACAAACATGGTCGCATTTAGCTCAAGCCTATAATTGGCGGTTAAGATATATCAGCTACGAGTGGTTAAGTATGCAAGCGAAATCCACAAACGCAAACATAATTTGCTTGCACACACGCAGCAGCCGTTAACAAGCACACATTCCCTTGCATTTGCATATGTGGAAACATGTTTGAAAACACCAGCAATGCAAATGAATTTAAATTGCTCTTGTATACACACACGCACGCACACACATAAACACACACCCACACACGCTCCTGCAAAAATCAAACACACTTGCAAGTTCCTATGCACACACACACACACACACTCACTCAAACCCCACGCTCAAAGCGGCAAATATGAGTTAATGGTCCCTAAAACCCACAGATTATATTTTGGAAGAGCGCCCTGAAGTATGCTTCAAATTATATGCAAATATATACAAAGAGTTTATAAATTATACGAATAGTTCAGCTTGTCTGCGAGTAGAAAGTGGGCTGGAATGCCTTGTATTATGCAATTACTCGTATTATAAATAGTTGTACAACGCCAGCACATACACTGAAACAAAAGCTACAAAGCACTCGCACGGGTATGTGAGTGAAAGGTCCTTTGAGTGGCAGTCGCTTGAGTAGCTCTGTGCTGTATTTGATGGCTTTTTAATTGAGCAATTTTAATTAAGGAACTTCAGCGATTTTACGCACCAACTGCAAAAGGCTGTCGGAATACGCATTCCAAGGAGATTAATAATGCGTAGTTGGTGGGTTTCACCCAAGCAAGCAAGAGTGACAGCGGAGTGCTTAAAATCACTTGTAAGTAAACTTACCATCATTGTCAATCAAGATTATACAAAATATAATAAATAAATGAAAATAGTGGTCTGAAACAGACGGAACGAGCTGACGAGTACACAATATGGGAATACACAAAATTCAAATTTATTTATAATTCGATTTTGCTGCGGGAAGTGCAACAAATTGAATACGGGAGGCGAGGGACAAGGACAACACAAATATCCCAGTACTAAGAAAAACAATTAAGAGACTAAATCACACAATTAAGTTTAACTTCATCAAATAAAAATAAGAAATATTCATTTGCACATAATTACAAAGATAAAATAAATTGGGCAAATTGAAAGGTGAGCAGTCAACTAAATTGGATGTGTAGTAATTTAAATCAAAGGACTCAATGCACGCAGATTCTTAAGATGTAATATTAATACTCATATTTAAAGAGCGATGCAATTTTAGACCACACTTGAAAAGACAAATTAAAGGAGAGGAATCGAGACTCATTTATTATATAGGAGGGGTACTATTTATATTTAGGGAACTGGCAACACTAATGTCAATAGCTAAAATCTGGCAACACCATAATAAAGTTTGACATTTTTAAGCATAAACGTACTCACAACGTGTTGATGTACAAGTGCTATTTGTATTGTTTACAGTGAGTTGAGAAAATCAATTTGGCCAAAAAATGGAAATTTCAGGAGAAGGTTTTCGTTGGATTATTTTTCACAACTTTCGACGTGGATTATCTCAACAAGAATGTGTCGATGAACTCGTTCTTTGTATGGCGATAAACAACCACCAAAAACCACAGTATATAAAAAAGGCGCGTGTCAATTGGTGTAAGGTAATGATTAAAAAGTTCGACCGTGGTGCTACAAAAGACGTGTATAAAATCGTGACAGGTGACGAATCACGGATATATGCGTATGAGCCGGAAACAAAACAACAGTCGACCATGTGGGTATTCCAAGACGAACTAAATTTAATGGTTTGGTCGAATGCAAAAGTATATTGATCATAAAGGGGAATATTTTGAAAAACAATTCATTTAAAAATGTTTGTTATTATTTGCTATTCCCGAAATATAAATAGTACCCCTCGTATTTATTAAAATTATATTATTTATTAAACTTTAAATACTCGTACTCGACTATGCAATACAAAGTCAGCATTTGTTTTGATATCGTGAAGTGTTACAGGACGAGAAGAAGCCCCCAGTTGTCTAGTACGATAACAATGCAACACGGTATGATGACATGTGCCGGCTGTGAGTTGTGAGGAGTTTTCAATACTGTGACACTACATTGTTTTTGTCACTTATGACTGGATATGGATGAAGCATGACTCTAATCAAAGGTGCTAATTCTTTGCTGAAAGTCTTTTTTAAAGTAGCTTAGTATTTGCTGAAAGTCAATTAAAAGGCGCTTAGTCTTTGCTGAAAGGTCCCTAATGAAAAGTCGTTAGAAAGAAGTCATAAATAGCAGACAACGAGTAACAAACAACTTAGGCAACATGTCAGAAATGATGGTATCTCTTTCGTCCTAACGGATTTAATTTCAATTTAATGCAAGAGTGCGTTGAGTGTCCTCGAAAGCACCAACAATTTTTAAAAGGGAAATCTTTGCGACTTTGTATACCAGGGCTCCGTAGTCTGAGGCTAGACCCCACTTATTAATGTTATCACATTCTGTCTGCTGCGGGCTCTCAAAAGAGGAATGTTTCCTAGCTCATTAACATTTTTAGGATTAAAGTCTCTCAGAAAAGCTTCGAACTCTGGTAATCCAGGAAGTTTCTGTCAGGCTTCTTTTTCCATTTATACATTGCTTCATCGGACATCCAATAGTGTTGGATGATAGTCCACAAAACGATGCAAGACCTATGAACTCAGAGACCACAACCTTCTAAGCAAAGTTATCAGCCTTCTAATTTCCTTCTACTCCTATGGCCTTCTACACTCAGTAAGGATATCTTATGAGGACCGGCTAGGAAATTCAGTTTCCCTATACAGTCACGTATCAGTATATATCTCAATAAGTGTGAACTTGAACTTTTTAATACTCCTGACTATGGAATAAATATACCATATTTTTAACCTGATACTTTCTTCCAATTTATATTTAAATTGGGGACATGTTTCAATAACGCGAATTTCCGCTTTAAAATTGCTTCGGAAAAAACACAATGGAACTTGGGTCTAGGCCGAAACACTCCTGCCGCCATTCTGTCCATAGACTCAGAGCTGTTTGTATACCATAAAAGGGAGTTTTCTCCAAACTTATATTAATTAATTGTTGGACCACAAATTAGATAATTAATGACGGATTCAACATTAAAACGTAGATCAACTTTAACGAGAAAGCTCCATGGACAAATTTGACTGGAGTGATAAAAAATTATATATAATTTGGGATTGTTTTAACATTTTCTCATTCACCCTGCCACACATAGTTCGGAGTCTTCTAGCTACCATTATATTATGCTTCGAGTATTGCTGTCTTATATTTATGATATTGGATAACGAACATATCCGGCATTGTTCGGTTTGATTTCCAAAAATTCTATGAACATTGTTTCAGGAATAGATTTGGTCTGTTCGAAAATTCTTTGTGATATGCTTTGTGACCTCTTGAATTGGTACGATTACGAAATATTGGCAATATTCAACTTGAGTTGGAGCCCACATGAATGACAAACTTCAGCAGCCTGAATTGAGTGGAGCTGTAGTCTTCTTCAATGTTCGATTCTATGTAAATTTTGCTTAAGAGATCAACCACCACAGACTCTTACATACGAGTCGCGAAGAGCGTCTTGGGTTTACTCATGCAAATAACGAATGTAGTGGCAATTACCTACCTCCTGGCAATTACATACCTCAAATGAAAGTCATTTTCGTCAGGAATACTGGATTGATTCAGTGGCTTGAAGATCAGGCGTTCTCTGCCAGGTTTTGAGTCAGCAATTGTTTGTAGCGAATCAGATTATTTTATCCTCCTCAGCGGTATAGAACAGAATATGCTCAACGTTCCGTCGAAGACAACACTCCTATGCCTTAAGTACAACAACTACGACGTTAACAATCATTGGAGTGTGAAGCTTGCGGAAACATTTCTATCCAATGACCATCTTTGCCAAATCGAATTTAGTATTGTTTCGATATGAACGAATCATATTTTGTACTCGTTTCGGTGAATCTTGTAGTAATACTAGAACAGTTCTTTTGAGCAAAAATGTGTGCAATCATAGCTAGAAAGAAAAGGAAACAGGAACCAAGCACCAGAAAGTAGACAACATAAAATCCAAAGGCTCTAATTTTGTGTACGCCATTAGCGCGCCCAGCTATTCCGCATTCCTGTCACTTATTGACACACAACTGTGCAAATCTGCTGCGCTTTGATGGCTCACTCATGCGTGAAGATACGAGCAGACGCAAACCCACATGCAAACACAAATCTTCTTCGACTCCACCCAGCAGAAAATGTATTCCACACGTGTTGATAGAGTCCGCGGTGATGGCTCTGAAACTTTTTTAATTAAAAATTAAGTCGACTTGACAGGGTTGATACTGCAGATGACATGTCATTCAATGCATTTTAATGCATTTTAATTAGTAGGTAGTCCTGCTAGATGATTCTTGTCTGTTGCCTGCAGAGCTTGGTCCCCCACACGAACTCGCAGTGTCATCAAACTTCCCAGGTACTGACATGGTATATGACAAGTCACCGACAAATTTTTCAAGAACAATTTCACAAGAAGTTTTGTGTGTTTTTTAATTGTGAGTTACAGATAGCATTGCATCAATAATCTTCAATTTACTTCCTTCGAAAGGTCCTTGCAGTTTTTTTTTGTTAAATTATCGCCACATTCTTTTTAGTGTTAGGTCCCAGACTGATTTGATTGACAACTGTGTATGACTCAGTTATCTGTCAAATCAGTCGTGGACTCCATATCATAAGATTTCACTTACAATGTGTTCTTTGTAGAAGCCTTATTCCGCGCCTGGGTTAAAGTTTGGATCCTCAGTACCTAGCTTTGCATACTCATTCTGATTGTCATCGAAAGCTTTGCATTCTGATTGCTTCTTACTGATAATCGCTGTCAATTCACTGCTGGGATGCTGCAGACACGTCGGAGGACACTTAAAATGTCACCCACACAAAGAAATAAACAACATGCATTAAAATATTTCTTTCTCTACTTCAGTGAGTCTGAATCCTTATGTTATGCAAATCCTGCGCGCAAATTAAGCGTAAAAGTATGCGTTAAAGCAACAACTTCGCAACCACAACAACAAGGGCCGCAACATACTCGAGCAGCACGTAGTTGGTGGGCGTTGAAACCGCCACTTGTGCATGCTTGTGCAGCCAGCACAAAAGGAGTTAAAGTCCCTGCGGTGATGAGCGCACACACAGCCACACTCAGCTAAACACACACGCAAACACTTGAGCCGAGTAATGGAGCAAAGTGAGAGGAGCACTTTTCGGAGCACCTTGCGCAGCTAGCAAAGGTGGCATAGTCGAGACGGATTGTTTGCTATGTGCCTCTGGGTGTACACGAAGGTGCGTAAGTGCAGCGGTCGGAAGTGGAACTTTGCTTCGCACATTCTGCAATCTGTTTTTTTCTCTTCCTCCGTTGTTGGGTTTATTTTGTTACGTTTTTTAGTACTATAATATTTTTCACCGACTGCACAGAGGAGCAAAGGTGAAAGTTGGAACTATGCTTTTGCGAATGTGCATTGGAAAGACAGGAGCTTGAACACGCTGCTCACTAAATTAGGCAATTATTAGTAGTGATAGCTGCAGTCGGGTTGGACCGACTTCTAGTCACGCTACTGGCTAGTGGAATGCTACGCCATTGAACATACAGGAACACGATGCTGATCAGTTACGTGTTTGCAGTTTGTATATGTTGGTCGACATGTCAATTGAGATTTGGAGTCTAAATTTTATATAAATATCTTCTATCAAGGATAAATCTTGGATGGCATTTGCATATTGTTACGTAATTGCCTTTCTGACAATTTATACCAAGCTCAGTACTTGGATTCGTATCGCTGGATTGTGTAGGGTAGGTAGGCAGGAAAGGCGGCGGAACGAAGGATGCTCTTAGGCCTTAATTCACCCCTTGTGATACCGCCTGAGACACAAGTCCCATTCCCTTTCAAAGGACCAGCCATTTGGAACTCTTAAGGAAGCAGTTGATAGAGCTTATCTTCCTATTTCGAATATCTCCCACAGAGTCCAGAAAGCAGTCGCCTAGGAAAGCGCACCTCCTTCTAGACAGCACTGAACACGTGCATAGCAGGTGTGCAATGGACTCTTCCTCCTCCTCGTCCATGCAACTCCTGCAGAAGTCGTTAGAGGCTATCCCCAGCCTACACCCGCGAAGTGCCTAGAGTCCAGTGTCCCGCTAGGATGCTAATCACGGCACCTGTACTTTGTCTATTTAGAGCCACTAGGTCCTTAGAGCGCTTCACATTTATCTCTGGCCAGGTTTGTCTACCTATTTTACATCCTGAAAATTCAAACCAGCGCCTGCTCGCTGTGCCGAAGGATATTGTATTTGTATCCGGATTGTGTAATAGCAACCAATTCCTTCTTACGTTGGAACAATTGGCATTAATACTATTCGTCCAACTTACTATTGACTTTAACAGTTTGCTCGCTTCTCATACTTCGTCTTCGCTTGTAGTTTGCTTCAGTCAGTCAGTTGTTGCACCACAATTTTCTATTTACATCCGCTTCAACTGCTAAAACGATGTCCTCTCTGCGACGATCACTGCTCAACAGCCCGTTGGTAACACGATGTCACCTCTGCGACGATCACTGCTCAACTGCCCGTTGCTACCACGATGTCCACTCTTCGATGATTACTGCTCAACTGCCCGTTGCTAACACGATGTCGGCTCTGCGACGATCACTTGCTAACTCTCGTTGATAACACGATGTCCGCTCTGCGATGATCACTGCTCAACTGCCCGTTGCTAACACGATGTCTGCCCTGCGACGATCACTGCTCAACTGCTCGTTGCTACCACGATGTCCACTCTTCGACGATCACTGCTCAACTGCCCATTGCTAACACGTTGGCGGCTCTGCGACGATCACTTGCTAACTCTCGTTGCTAACACGATGTCCGCTCTGCGATGATCACTGCTCAACTGCCCGTTGCTAACACGATGTCGGCTCTGCGACGATCACTTGCTAACTCTCATTGATAACACGATGTCCGCTCTGCGATGATCACTGCTCAACTGCCCGTTGCTAACACGATATCTGCCCTGTGACGATCACTGCTCAACTGCCCGTTGCTAACACGGTGTCCGCTCTACGACGATCAATGCTCAACTGCCCGTTGCTAACACTATGTCTGCCCTGCGACGATCAATGCTCAACTTCCCGTTGCTAACACGATGTCTGCCCTGCGACGATCACTGCTCAACTGCCCGTTGCTAACACGATGTCGGCTCTGCGACGATCACTTGCTAACTCTCGTTGATAACACGATGTCCGCTCTGCGATGATCACTGCTCAACTGCCCGTTGCTACCACGATGTCCACTCTTCGATGATTACTGCTCAACTGCCCGTTGCTAACACGATGTCCTCTCTGCGACGATCACTGCTCAACAGCCCGTTGCTAACACGATGTCACCTCTGCGATGATCACTGCTCAACTGCCCGTTGCTACCACGATGTCCACTCTTCGACGATCACTGCTCAACTGCCCGTTGCTAACACGATGTCGGCTCTGCGACGATCACTTGCTAACTCTCGTTGATAACACGATGTCCGCTCTGCGATGATCACTGCTCAACTGCCCGTTGCTAACACGATGTCCGCTCTGCTTGCTGCCACTCTCAGGATTCGGCTATGATAACTTTCACTGCTTGCTGCCAACGATGTTCACTTTGCCACTGTCATTGGCTAACTGATCTGCTACTACGATGTTTAGTCTCGGCTACGTTCACTTTTCCACTGCTGCTGTTACTACGATGTTCACTTCGTCACTGTCACTTGTTCACTGATCCCGATGTATATTGTGAAGTCGCTTATATACTTCTTGTATAGAAGAACTTTCACTAGCCTTTGAACGCAGTGACACATGCCTTCTCGCGTGTGTATTTTTAGGGATTGAAATTGACTCTTACCCAAAAACTATCAACCAATCAGATGGCGTGTTGATTTCGTAACTATATGTTTCCTTAGTGGGTTAGTAGACTTATCGTGGCCTGCTTAACAAAGAAGCTGCTATTTTAGAAAATTGGCTTTGCAATCGTGTTTGGTTTTAAAGGTAAACTTCCAAACTCGACTTGAAATCTCGGAACTGCAAACGAATGCTGTCCCACCCGTGTTTGCAAAGAACTAATTGGTAACTTCAAAATTCATGACTTAACCCGAATAAACGCTACATCCGTATCGTATATAGAACCTTCAATATTCTCTAGTGCATTATATATCGTTAATCCATTCATCTGTGCCACTAGTTCGGTGTCTATAAGGCATTTGGGTATATTAAGAGTGTCATTGTTACTCCCGGCGTCATACTATCCCCAGTGATTCTACCTCTTTCGTAGAGCACTGTCAAGCATACTCGCACTTAATTGTTAGTTTGCCAATGTCAAGGAGAAATTTATGGAGCAGGAAGCGATGGTACCGATGATGTGGCTACGAGGAAGACGCCGACTTTAGTGTCTGAGTATATAGAAGACATCGTTCTTGTTCGTTGTAGGTATCAATGATTAGTGTAAAGTGTGTGGCATCTAAAAAATCCTGGGTTTCTTAAAGCCTGACTTGAATATTATTCTGTTTTATTTCTCTACAGCACTGGATCCCCACTCATGTTTCAGCTTCAATCGTCTATTGCTGAGCTATGTAGGTAGGTTGGGCAGCCGCATCGCCAATAAACCAGTGATGCCACTTAAACCACCAGTTGGGTCCGTTGTGAGCTGTTCTATGAGTTGAACCGAAAATTGTGTTCTGGTCTTCTTGGAATGGTTTTAATATTCTTTAAGTAATCATGCCAACTCGTACGTCACTTTTCTAATTTTCTCGTTTATTGCATTTGCCATACAAACCGATTTCCTGGAGCTTCGGTCATAAAAATTATTTATACGAAAAGTCTGCAAAACCTACAAAAATAAACAACGAGACAACCAACACTATAACCCAACAGAAATGCTTTAGAGCACATTATAATCTTGCGATTTTCCTTGTAAAACCTATAAAAGCAACAGAAAGAACAAGAAAATTTTGTCAACTGAAGCAGATGGAAACGAAAACAACAACAATAACAATGACATCACACGATGGCAGTAATGATGATTGTCAACATGACGCAACGACACGAACCAAACGGCGTCCAACGACGCCGTTTTATGACAACTCAGCTCGGCTCAGCTCAGCACAGCTGAATGCATGCAAATGGCTGTCGGGAATGGCGGTAGGAGGAATCTGACGGACGTTTCTGGCTGGCTTGACACTTCTCCGAAAAGGCATTTACGCGCGCGATTTACTCGCACACGCTTTCGCATAAATTTCTTAACGAGCAGCGTCTGGCCGGATTGCCTTCGAGGCGCTTCCTGCCGTTTAACAAATGCCATAAACGCATTTTTAGCACAGCTTTAACGACCGAAAGCGCAAAGTTGTACGTTAGCGACCGAATGTGTGTGGGTATGCTTGTACATATTCTTATAGTGTATGCGAGTAGGTGACTATATAAATATGTGCCGCCTCCTTACTCCATTCTCAGTTAGACTTTGGGCTGAAGTTTTTTATGATGTGCAAGTCCAGCAAACAAATTGTCACAGTTTTAATTGTTCGAAAATGTTTATGCTCTTAGTTTGAAGTGAAATTTTCAACACTTTCCACAAATGTCTGCATGGACAACACGCTTTGCCGCTTAGTCAGACACAAGCGGCAGGGAGAGAGCTCTGTTGTCACACAAATCTCCACTAACGACAACTGCAATTTCCTTATTCCCTTTTCATGTCGTTTCGCCCGAAGTTAAATTTCCGCTCATATCCTTTTTTGCTTCCTTTTTTGTTTGTATCATACTTTTGAACTATGAACATTTGCTGGTTTTTTGTCGCTCTTGTGCTGCATCCACAGTTTCCCCACAATTCGCTGCAATTGCTCCTTTGGGGCATATTTGTATGCAAAAACGTGCATAAGCGCTGTAAAAACAGCACCATCCACAAGCACTGAAGCCTTCAGAATTCATACTGACGGGATATTTCACTCTTCGTGGAATATCCTTGCTGTGCTTACCTGCTATCCTGTTGGATACAAAAGGAGCACGCAGCAATTTACAAAAGTAAACACGCTTGCAAAGCAACGCATTCAAATGCGGGGTCACAGGCAATTTCTTTGATTTGGCATGCTTTGTTGTGGCATTTAAGAGTGTTGGGGAGTGTTGGTAGGAATTGAAGAGAAAAGATTGTTGGTGGGAATTGAAGAGATTCCAAAATTATGTTCCTATATAATAATGTTCTATATAGGAACATAATTTTGAAGCTTTGCAATCTCTTCAATTCCTACCACTCCCCACTGTCTTAAATGAATTGCATGTTTTGTGGAGTTTTTATATTGGAAACTATTTAAAGGCGTTCATGGGGTGTGAAACTTTAGTTCCATTGGAAATGTTAACTCAAAGCCCACATTTTACTAGGGTACAAACGTGTTTGAACAATTTAGAAAAGAGTTTGTTTGATTGCTCTTTTGTAGCATGCCAAGTAAAGAAGTTTCCTTCTAGGAACTTCAAAAAAGGGATCCGCCAACTCAACCTGAGACTTGGGCTTACGATCAGTTCATCTATAAGGAAAGCATATTCATATTTGCCGTTTCCAATATAATAGTGCTTTAAACCAGCTCCGGTAGCTTAAACAATACGATACTTATTTAGCAAATTTACTTGTCTTTATAATAAATTAAAGCTAACTAAGCTAATATGCGCCTATGGGAATGGAATGGAATGTCTTCGGAGAGTGCATCCACATGGGGCTTTTGAGCGGATACCGCACATGTGTGCTGGTTCAGCAACATAGCGTTGAGTTGTGGATTGTGCGTTGCTGCAGTTAGATTGGCACACGTGTCCTTGGTTATGGCAACGGATGGGGTTAATTCCTTCCCCATCAAAGATCAGATGATACTGTAGATGATACTGCAGATGATACTGCAGATGATACTGCAGATGAGACTGCAGATGATACTGCAGATGATACTGCAGATGATACTCCAGATGAGACTGCAGATGATACTGCAGATGAGACTGCAGATGATACTGAAGATGACACTGAAGATGACACTGCAGATGATACTGACTTTCTGAGTGATTGAAGGCACCGATCCATGGCTGATTTCGTGAGATGGCCGTGGAATTTCTTCCAGTTTAACATGACTATTGAAATGGCTACCAGAAAACAAGGAAAGAAACCCAATTATGGAATAGTTGAATCTGTGTGTAAGGTCGATTATTTTCTCTTCATTCGCTACACTCAGTCTATGGAAGTAAATCTCATCGACTTTTCTATTTTCACCAGTTTGTTGGCTGGTGCGACTGGGAGAACTTGGACCTTCGTTTACACTTTGCAAGTGACTGTCCTACCCTTGATGGCAACACTCTCGTTATTAACTTGAATCACGTACGTCCCAGTTAAGATTTTATCGGAGTTCTTTTTTATCTTATGACTGCAAAGGTTTAGGGGAATGAGTTATCGGAGCTATTAGAAGTTATACTGCTATTCAAACTCGACAAATAAGTGGTGTCTTCTTTAATGGATTCAATGACTTCTTCCTGGTATGTACACTTGGCATGGCCTCCTTTCACTAGTACAGTTTCTTCTTTAATGGATTCGACGACTTCTTCCTCGTATGTACACTAGGCATGGTCTTCTTTCACCAGTACAACAAAACAAGCATCTTCCGTAATTCTTCTTAGGGATCTGTCTTCTGTCTTGTAGCTTTGTTAATTGAGAAGCATGAACCTATTATGCCGTAAGAATCTTCGTGATTTATGAGCATTTTGTCGAATTGCAAATCGATTTGTCTACTATTTCGAATAGGAGCTCTGGTGAATACCATCTTAAATTCTTTGCTACTGACTTTTCGTATAAAGAGGATGTTCAATAGCGGTTTGTCCTTTGAATAAATCCATGGTGTGCCAAATTCGATTGCTTCTGTTACATTGGAATATGGCAGTGTGTCTATTTCAGATAGAAACTGATTAACTTTTAACTTCTTTAACTTTAACTTCTTCTCAAAATGGCTAGAAGTAGTTATCTTACTTCTAGCCATTTGGCATGCTCTAACAATTTCGCTAACCTCCTCTTTTACAATTAGCATTTAGCTTAGAACATCTGGTTCCAACTTCAGGTCAGTTTCTTCTTTGACTTCATTATTAACTCTGTCGACTTCGAGGATCTTCTGGTCAAAAAGTGTTCTGTTTACTTTATATTGGTGGTTATGGTTTTGGATTACATTCTGTTGGCTTTCCAAGATTTTAGCTCAATCTGCCGCATTGTGATTGCCTGCCAGCCATTTCCATGCTGACCTCATCCAATTGATTGAGCGGGTATTCCTGCAATGGTTTCCCTTAAACTGATTTACTCGTTCGTCCAATTGATTTAGAAGGAAATTGATGATGGATTTCCTTTGGTTATTTTTCAAAATGTTGTTAATTGCTTCGGTTGTGACTTGAAATAACTGGTACGATAATGTGCAGAAGTTTGAATCAATTCGGCTTTAAGACATCTAAAAATCTCCATAAGTGTAGAGTGAAATCATTCCACTTGGCCATTTGTTTCACATCTTTGTGAAGAAGTTTGGTAGATTTTGATGCCAAGCAACTTCAAGAAATTAGTAATTATAGGGCATATGAAGCTACTCTCATTCTCAGTGACATGGATTCTAGTACAGTTCCTAGAGTAGTGCAGTATTTTAATGATTTTGCTTCTGACATGCAGGACAGAACGTTTCTTTATCTGAAATAGTTTGTAATGTTAGAAAATTTACCTATGCAGCAAATAAATTTGACATTTTGAATTTCGACTCTGTCCAGATGAAGTATCTCACATGGATATGGTGGCGTAGGTGTCACATGAAGGTCCGTATTTGTGTCTATCATACTTCTTTGTTTTACAGACATCACAAGGTGTTCGTATATCTTCTAATAAGGCTAGCCATGCCCGGAAAATAATACGTCTTTCCGAGATCTGTTCTTTATTCTCAATCGCATACCGATGAGCTCGTTTATGTTCCTGTTACCTCACAGGCCACTGTCGTTTACGAAGCCACCTCATGAAACTGGGACTCTCATCAGTAAATACGTATAGATTCTGCACGCAGGCAGAAGAAACACCAGAACACCTTCTAATGAACTGCGAAGCCTTCGATCACAGTAGGGTATCTGGGGATTACTGGCCCGAGTAATGAAACCCAACGCAGTGCTAAGTTTCCTTAGAACTGTTGGACTAATAGAAGACCTTCAATAGGTACATGCAGGAGGAGTACAATAGATCAAATTGATCGAGGTACATTTTCCCTCTTTATTTTATTCATGCAAGTTCCTGTTCTATAATCTGGAACACCCGATCTCTATTTTTTACGTCTTCAACGATGCATTGGGTGATGCGAATCTTATAATTACTGAAATTCACTGGGTAGACTTCTTGCAATAGTCCCACATACGTTTTAGGGATTTTGATCACCACCATTGATCAATTTTGGTCTGTCTTCTTAATGGAGCTTCGGTTAATATTTGCTTATTTGGGGCTTCCGAAGCAATATAGTGGCTTGTGTATCCTGTGTGAGGTTCTTCTACAATTTCCAGTCCTTTACTTATTTGGAGTATGTATCCTGGATGAGGTTCTTCTACAATTTGCAGTCTTTTACTTATTTGGAGTATGTATCCTGGATGAGGTTCTTCTACAATTTGCAGTCTTTTACCTATTTGGAGTATGATTTGGTTCCGGAACACATTCAGTGCTACTTCAACGTGGGGAATGAGATCTGAACTATCTCTATCTGCACTAAGGACCGACATTTCTGAGCTCGTTACTTCAGATGCTGTGTCTGTTGTTGATCCATTAAATATGCTCCTTGCGGGATAGACTATTATTGGCATTCCTTCACTGGCGTTATCGGTGGTAGATCCTGGGTGATTCTCATTTAGATTTTTTATTATTGTAGCTAATTCCGTACTCGTCTTTCTGCGAACGTCATTATAGAGGGGCTCTTTCACTAGCTGCATCAGCCTCAGAGCATTCGGAGGCTGTTAAGTGATAAATTTTAAGCAATTTGCACACAATTTTGGCGCTGTCCTTGTACTGATTATGGCCATCTTTAAGTAGGAGAATTTTAGTCAGTACTTGAACAGCGGCACACCGTGGCCATTAGGTGTGCTCAAGTGTGCTTTTGGTGAACTAAGCTGCCACTCCTACCTACCTATACATATTTTTAGAGTTTTAGGGATTCTAAGTACTAATAAATTATAATAAAATATCTGGAGGGGGAAGCGTAGCCATGCCTTGCATCCGCGGCTCACAACTGACCCAACTGGTGGTCTAAGTGGCATCACTGGTTTATTGGTGATGCGGCTGCCTAACCTACCTACCTACCTATCATGGAGGCGATTTAACTCTTCTCTTTGGATCTACATGCTTCTTATATAATGGAGTGTTCACTGGTTCAAATCCCATCCAAAGCATGGTCTCGTAATACTTTTTCAACCTTGGTTGTCCCTTCGAGTCTTAGTTGATTATACTCGTTGCTGCAATACCGATTTGCGACCAATCCACACGAAATACACCAAATGGTAATGTATCCACAGAAAGTCACTGTTTGGTGATGCAGCCGGCGGCTTCGTAATTCATTGAAAGCGACGATGGCATTCCCATCGCCATCAATGGAGGCGGCTATCGATCGATAATAACCAATTTCTTTTGGCCCAAATTGGATGATACGGATTTGAACGACATGTGGTTCCAACAGGACGGCGTAACATACCACACAGCTGATGTCGAAATGGGAATTCTGTACGAGTGATTTGAGGACATGGTTATCTCTTGCAGAGCCACCTTCACCTCGCCAGCGAGATCGTGCAATTTGTCCCTGTTAGACTTTTTCTTGTGGGATTTCTTTAGGTCGCAGGTCTGTGCCAATAAGCCGCAAATGACCAGTGACCGCAAAATCAACCCAATCGCTCAAATTAAGACTGATCTAGGCGTCAGAATCAAAGAAAATTGGACTTTTGATTTCCACATCTCTCTTTTTTAAACTTAATCTCTTAAGTAGAGTGTCAAAAATTATTGTGATGCGCTACTTCCTGTAATGTGACTTTCGGGTCCATTCTGGTAAAATTAACAATTCTCCAAAAAAACACTCGGGAAACTTTGTAAGAGAGTCAAAACGGGCTACGAAGTCCTATTCAGCCAACTATGTCAATAATATTGTGACCAAATTACCACTTTAGTATTCATGAGTGAATATGAAAAACCTCATCCTTGATAAGTCGTCAGTCATAAACGACCTTATTGACTTGTTTCCACTAATTTCCTTTAATTCTTACCCATGCAAACGGACTGTAGTAGTTATTCCATAAGAAACTTTGCACGCTGTCACTGAAGTTGTTAAGCATTGCTCGGAACGTTCAACAGCAGTGCTAACGAAGGATTTGTAACCCCCTGATGCAGACATTCGCAGTGCTTGAAACTGTTGAAGGACCCACTATAGTAGCAAAGCGAATACATTGCAATATGCAAAGCGAAATCCTTCAATAGCTGCGTGCGCAAATCTCCACAAATATGCCAGATGCGAGTACCTCCTCTAAGCTGCGCCAATCGAATGGAGTTCAGTAAACCCAAAGAAACAAAATCGCCATCAAAAACACAGTCAAGGAAAAAGAGAGAAGTCGCTTGCAGTCAGCAAAGCAGATTTGCATTAAACCGTAAAAATATTTACGAAACATGGTAGCAGACTGCAGCCAAATGCGGAGAACAATAAAGAGAACTGAACTAACTCTACACACGCTGCCATTTCTACTACAAGAATTAGTTACGCCGAAGTTTCGCGCGAATGTCTGGCGGGCACGATTTCGATGTAAAACGCTGCTCATTGTTCGCGACGAGTATTTGGCGTTTGCCAGCAGAGTGGAGTGGTGCGGTAGTGCCGCGGAGATACGGAATTGCATGTTGTGGCCACATTGGGGGATTCAGTGTGGAAGTTGCTTTTCCGCACACGCTCACTGGTTTTGCATAATTTTACTTCCATTTTTGTTTGGTTTTGTTTTGTGTTTGGCGCCCAGAGGGCAAATGAAAATTGCATAAGCATCAAATGGAAAATAAGAGAAAATCACTGCACCAACAACTAACAGCCGACAGCCGACAACCGACAACATTGGCCACATTAACGATGCAAGTTGAGGAGAATGCGCCCGTTGCCATTCAAGCTGCGGCATGACATTGTTGCACTTCATTGCCAACGAACGCCTCTACTCGAACGTTATCCTGCACGAGCTGTTCATGCAGAAGCGCTGCTTATATTTCGTTGGCGCGCATTCTGGAGCAGACACAGTGGGCTGAATGTCAGACATAGCGATTGTAGACATATGCTCCCACAAGTAAGAATGTGAAATTCACAAAATTCAAAGCATTTTGGAATAGCTCAAGATTCCATACCAGACAACTGTGAGTGAGCAAAAGTGAATTGCTATCAAAGAAAACTGAAAAAGTCTACACAAATAAGCACAGAAAACTGCTTCAAGGTAGGAAGTTGTTTCAAAACAATGTTTCAAGATAGCAAGTTGGCATATATACTCTGTCAGATCTCCAAACTCGGCGCTGTATCAACAATCATAAAGAACCCTGGAACATTTAAGCAATTTCATTGTCGAATAGCACACTTTATATGAACTATATATAGTGAAGCACATTTTATAGATATATAGAAAGATCTATTGTGATGCCCTTCTTTATCTGAAACATGAGGATAGTCTCACCTACAGGTTAATTTCCGACAGGAATTCATGTATTTTGGAGGAATCAAGTTGAGGGATCTTGCTCATATCTAATATATATCCTCCAAAACACCTGAGTCTTTTGTATGCCAATGGTCCGCAGTCTGTGATCAAGTGCAGTGAGGTTTCGTCACTTTCTCCACAGAATCGACAGATGGCATCTGAAGATAGACCCAACTTATTCAAATGATTGTTGAGTCTGCAGTGTCCATTTAAAATGTCTGTGATGATTCTTAATTTACTCCGAGGCATATTTATTAACTCCTTAAATCTTTTAGGAGTAAAATCTCCCAGAAGTGCTTTGGTGTCTCTTAGACCCAAAAGAGTTTTCCAGGTTTGACTCCTTTTTGCATCGGTACACTTCTTCAGCAGACTTTCAATGGTATTGGATGATAGTCCACAGAAGGGTTCAGGGCCGTTGAACTGAGAGGCCGCAGCCTTCCTAGCTAAGCATTCTCATTTCCCTTACAAAGCAGCATATATAAACTTCTTCTTCATTATATCAACATAAACTTCTGTACATATCAATCCAGAGTATAAAATTAAAGGTATGACTAGGTAGGTAGGGTAGGTAGGTAAGGCGGCCGCCCGAAGTCCCCACTTAGGCCAACATTGACCCTTTGTGATACCGCTTGAGACATCAGGTCCCATCCCTTTCAAAGGTCTAGCCATTTGGAGCTTTTAATGAAACAATTGATGGAGCTAATCTTTTTTCTTTGAGATATCTCCCAAACAGTCTAGAAAGTAGTCACCTAGGAAAGTGCGCCTCTTTCTGGATAGCGCTGGACACGTGCACAACAGGTGAGCAATGGACTCTTCCGGTATGACTAAATTTTCCAAATTCTCCACAACGTTTATGAACAGTACAACATCTTTTTTACATTTATGGAAAAGTAAATTTATAAAGTCTCCAAAATAAAATAAGATACGATTGCCGGAGAACAGGAACAAGTTAACCTAGTCACAGTTTAAAAGTCTCCAAAATAAGATAAGAGACGATTGCCGGAGAACAGGAACAAGTTACCTAGTCACTGCGGCCGCCTTTGGGCCTATTGTGACAAGCTCTGTAGTTACAAAACATCCCAGAGTTTAGAGTTCATTAAGAATTCTGAACTCTTCTTAGAAGATTTGTCAGCAATTTCTGCCTGTTCTAGGTAATAAGTTCCCAAGTAACGAAGTCTGGTCCAGATTAGACAGTTACATTGACACCACAAATGTTAAGATGGTTCCATTTCTTCATTACAATAGTCATTTGGACTTACCTTCATGTTATATACTCGTAGGTGTTTGTTCACTCTACAATTCCCACTTACAAATCCTGAGACAATGCGAGTACCTGTTGTCGTTAAACCGAGAAATACTATAGTTCTTTTACGGGAACTTTTTGGCATGAACTTGTTTGCGACTATATCTTTTCCTTCCATCCATATTGATGTGAATTTAACTCTAGCCATTGATTTAGGTTGTACTTCGTTGAACTCCATGGCAGCCCACAAAATGGTTCCGGTACAATAAAACTACTGGGTGCTCCTTTCCTAGCGACTTCATCTGTCTCTTCACTCCCTATATGTCCGCTGCGACCTGGTATCCATATCATACGCACTCTGTTATTAGTTGCTAGTCTTTTCAGCAGTTGAAGACAATCTCAAACCAGGTGTGATTTTGTGACAAAGGAGTTCAGCGCTAGCAGTGCTGCTTTACTGACAGAGTGGATAAGGATGTGGCTATTTATGGTACGTCTATTTAGTTCCTCTCTTAGGCAGAGTTCGATAGCGTGAGCTTCGGCCTGAAAAACAGAGTTTCTCGGCCCATGCTTCCGAATAAGTGACTTCTTGGTTTTTCCCCATAAACCCCAGTCCCAACTCCCTCCTCAGTTTTTGAGACGTCTGTGTACCATGCATGGGAATTATAAGGTGGCGTTGGTCTATTCTGTTCCCAATTAACCCTACTCGGGAATGTAACCTTGAAGTTGTATTTGAAGTTATACTTTAGGGGGACATAAGTCATTTAGAGTCCGATTAATCGTTTGTCTTTCAGTTTCTTGCCTAAGTAAGGATTGCCACAGGCGTACTGAACCTTGCTCATTTTCTGAGATGAGTTTTGCTGCGAATCGCAGCGCTTCTTGCTTGATGAATACAGGATTTGGAGGTAGGTTTCATAATACCTCCATGCTTGCAGTCTCAACTTCTTAGTCCATCTTCACGGTCTTTCAGTGGTTTATGGATCCCCTGTTGGCATTTCAACTTTAATAATACCTCCAGGCCTGCAGTCGGAGCTGACTCCGTGGCCCCCATTGTGCAGACACAGTCTTTGTATTTTATTGACCTTGGTCTGTGCTGTTTTTTGTTCCAGCTTTTTGCACCAGACAGTTGCCGCATAGGTACAGATTGGTCTGGTGATAGCTGTATAAAGTCGAAGCGACATTTTGGGATTAAGTCCCCAGCTTTTGCCCAGTAAGCATCTGCTCGTCCACAGAGTGGCCCTAGATTTCCCAATGGTGTTATTTAGGTGACTCTTCCAAAGCAACATTATGCATTTTGTAGACTCTGAGTTCCTGTGAAAACTTTCACCTAAGGATAAGATCAAATATTTTGTTAAAGATCTCAAAATAGATATCGGAGATATTATGTGAATGTACCGCATTTCTACAAACTCTACACACATCTGCCATACATCAAATCGAATCAGATGCTGCTGCTACATAAAGAATTGTGCGCGATTCTTTCTTTCTCTCTGGCCAGCAACAAAAACGTATCATTAATGTCAGCACCAAATCATGATATCACAACAACAACAACAACAACAACAATAATGGGAACAGCACTACCACTGGCGCAACAGCAACTACAACAAAAACAAGTAAATAAAAACATTGTAATTTGAAGAAGAAAAACAAACTACGAAACGCCTTCAACAATTGAACTCAACAAAGGTGCACCACAGTCAGAGCCAGAGCCACAGCCACACAGCCAGAGCTCAAGTAAGAGCCCAAGTAAGAGCCACATCAGAAGAAGCACATATTTCGTATAGTAATGCCATTAAAGCTGGCAACACTGGCCCAACACTGGCGCAACAACAATGGGTGCCATTAATGTGAACATAAAAGAAAGAGGCAGCGCAAAAAGTATGAGGTAAGAATTTAAAGCCAAAGATATAGCAAATAAATAAAAATTGTGGGTATTGAAAAAAGTATAGAAATGCAATGCATTGAGCGTTTGATAGTAGAAAGCAAAGACGGCAGGCTAAGGTACGGTAAGGTAAAGGCAAGGTAAGCCATTAGTTAGGGAAAAGGTCGTGAGTGAGCGAGTCTGGGCCGTGCAGGAAAACTTCCAAATACAAAAACTAATATTGTGCAGAGCCTAATGGCACTAATGGCACAACAGAACAACAACAGCAACAACAATAACAGCAACAACAATAACAACAACTACAACAACAGCAACAACAACAACAATAACTCAACGACACTTACAGCACCCTTTGTCTGAGGCTGTCTGTCTGTTTGTCTGCCTGACATCGATGCTTGGCTCTATTCCCAGTAGGAAATCACATCACAGCTGACTGAAATTACTGTATGAAGTCTCTTATTTTGACTGCTGATACGTTAGAGGACACGTCCACAGAGGTGTCAGTGGGAAGTACTACCATATATTTATTGTTATTATTCAATCTTACACCATAATTAACTATGTATGTAAGGATTTGGGGAATTCAGTACTAGCAACTAAAGCTGTTGACTCAAAGCGAAGAAGATTTGGAAATAAGTATTTCGAGACCATGTTCTAGGTAAGATGCGAAGCCACAACTGTGACACTAGCATTCTTACCACTAGAATTACTACGGATGCGGGCACTATATAGACTTATTCTTTGGAATGTCTTCAAAATATAAGTTAATTATAGAAGTTTAGCGCTATGATATAATTATTATTATTATTATTATATCTTACAGTGTCTAGTATGCTTACCACTGGACCACAGAGGGTGGCTAATGATATACTTACTTTGTTTCATACCGATTTCCTCCCACATTTCCTGGTTTATTGGAAGATCCACTTAAATATGAGTATACTAAATTGTTCACATCTCAACTCTTCACTTATTCATGACAAACATACAAATGTTATTCTTCTGGAGCCTTTGATTCGAAGTGTCACCAAAGGATGAGTCTCTACATCTATTTTTTCAGGTATATCTATGAAGGGGAAGGTCAAGGTTCAACTAGGACCGTTGAGCCAACAATGATGATGATATCTATTATTGGGACGGCTCGTGGCCTTTTGTCACATATTTAGAGTAATTCCGTGGCTCTGTGGGGTAGGCCGGAGAGCCGCCAAAGAAGGAGGTCTCCAAGCACTTAGACATTGATGCTCATTGTACTAACCAAAGTGATTAGATAGAAGTAGATAGATAGAAGTGGGGTAGGCCGAAGAAGGAGGTCTCCAAGATCTCAGACATTGACGACCATTGTACAAACCAAAGTGATTGGATAGAATTAGATAGGTAGAAGTGGGGTACGCCGGAGAGCCGCCAAAGAAGGAGATCTCCAAGCTCTCAGGCATTGATGCCCATTGAACTGACCAAAGTGATTAGATAGAAGTAGATAGATAGAAGTGGGGTAGGTGGGAGAGCCGGTCTCCAAGCACTCAGGCATTTATGCCCATTGTACTGACCATAGTGATTAGATAGAAGTAGATGTATAGAAATGTGGAGGATGGGACAGTCGCCGAAGAAGGAGGTCTCCAAGCACTCAGGTATTGATGCCCATTGTACTGTCTCTACTGTCAGCAAGACGCAGACAATACTTTTGAGTTGTCCTGATTGTAGGGACCTTTAATATGTATTTTTAGGATCGTGGCAGTGATGAAAATAAGTCATACAATTTCTACAGTCAAACATCATGTTGAATACGAGTATTCTCTACCATGTGAGAAGTATTCCTTTCGGCAGTATTCATATCACTCTCTATTCATATCACTATTCATATCAGACTCTATTCTATTATGTTTGTTATTGAGTCAGGTGTGGAGAGATGCTTCCTTGATTTACTTTGTTTTTAACTTGTTGAAGCTTTTTTTTGCTACAAATAAGGACTGTGGCCGACCTTTTCAACTCAGATATATCCGATGGCGTTGATGTTTACTCCAATGTTCTTTATACTTTACACATTAGACGAACTTTCTTTCGGTTCTACTGGAAATGATTATCACAAGGGGTCACTGATGGCCTAAGTGCGACCTTCGGGTGGCCGCTTTACCTACCTACTGGAAATGATTCACCGTTCAGTTAGATATAGAAAATCATACTATGTTTGCAGGCGAAGAGGATACTCAGATTTGTCTCATTGTACACACTTCTGCGGCTTTAAAACGTTACTTTCATTCTGTTTCTTACTGAAAGGATCATTTATAGAGACCAGTAACGGGGTCCACCTTGAAATTATTTGTTACAACCGTTTGCTGCAGCATGATCGCCATATCTCCGAAACATATTTCTCGCTGACACTCACTTTGGGCTTGTGGCCACTTTGGCACATCATTTAGTGAGTCGCTGAAGCAATTTCCTATTGGGTTGAACGACTTGATTTGACTTGGCTTGGAGAGTAAACCATGTGAGAAAAGTTTATGGAAGATTTTGTGCGGGTGATAACGTAACGTGAATCACGTTTTCTTTTTGCCTGCAAACAACAACAGTAACACCAGCCGTAAGAACAGCAACAACAGCAACAACAACAACAACAGCGACCACAACAAATAGCCGTATCACATAAAGCAGCTTAAAGTAACTATGCGCCGCAAGTCCTCCTAACTAAGACGGCAGCAGCGGCTCTCTGAAAAGGTCGCTAGGCAACAATTGCTCGTAAAGGCAGCTGAAAAAAATTGGCGAAAAAGAAGCTTCAAAAGATTTGCTTTAACTGATTTCAGCTGAGAAAAGGTCAATTTGCAAAGGGTCTCTTATCTGTCTCGGGCTCTGTCTGTCCGTCTGTCTGTTTTGCAGTCGATCCGACTGTGTGCGATTGTGTGCTTGTGTGCGACTGATTGTTTGTGTGTGCGACTGTGTGATTGTGTGTGGCTGTGTATGCTGTTATTGTGCGCTACGAAAACGTGAGAATTTAATTTTTATTTTAGCCTAAAGCAACGGGCCAAAATAGGCTAAAGTTCCCCATTTCATTGCACTGCGCTGGCTCCATTCGCATTATTTATTATTATTTTTATTCTTTAATTTTGAAAGTTTTGTTTCTCATTTTCTACATTTAATTCCTTTTACATATTTTTTAAAATTTCAATTAAATTATGCCAAAGGCCAATGGCAACGTACTTCGTTAAACAAAACGTGCCACTGGCTCGGCAGTCAAGTTCAAACTGTTGCTTGCATTCGAATTGTAACGCGGTTGGCGTATTGCACAAAAATAGCTCAAAACTACTTTAACTGTGCAGTTCAAATTGCTTAGAGTCAGTCGTACCGACTGCAACAAATGCGGTACAAAGGAGTGAGAGACATATGGTAATACCAACTGAAAGCAGCCTATCGGAAAGTGGAGCGTAGTGCGGTGGTAAAGAGAGTGAGTTGATGTAAGGCGGTCTGGTTTTATGTCCAATTACCCAAGCAAACTGTCTTCTTTTGCAGTTCCCTTTCTGGACTCTTTGACAGATATCACAAAAAAAAGATTAGCTCCATCAACTGCTTCATTAAAAGCTCCAAATGCCTGGACCTTTGAAAGGGACGAGACCTCATGTCTCATGCGGTATCACAAAGGGTCAATGTTGGTCTAAGTGAGCCATTGCGGCGGCCGCCTTACCTACCTACAGGCCTATATCCCTTTGTTGCTGTTGTTGTTGTTGTTGTTGAAAATTTTACAAGCTACCCACACAGTACAATTCATAATCAAATAATCAGTGAAACAAGTCCACAAAAGCAACCACTAAATTTTGCAGTTGTACCGATTCCTTATAAAATTGGTGCAACAAGTCAACACAAGTTATAAAGGGTGTTTTTTTTTAGAGGTGTGGTTTTCAAGCAGAAATAAAACGCATATAATTTTATGTTATGGCCAAGAATTTAGCTTTATTATAAAGATAAGGATTTGCCATTATGTTTTAAAAATGATTTCGGGCAAGTGGCTGCCGCGGCTGCCTCGAATAAATTCCAACCGAGAGGCCCAATTTTCGACCACTATTTGCAGCAATTGGGGCCGTATGCCAGCAATAACGCGCCGAATATTCTCCTCAAAGGCGTCAATCGACTCGGGCTTATCTGCGTAGACAAGCGATTTCACATAACCCCACAAAACATAGTCCAGCGGTGTAAAATCGCACGATCTTGGAGGCCACGCCACAGGCCCACGACGCGGCATAATGCGCTCACCAAAAGTTTCCTTCAATAAATTGATTGTTTCGTTGGCTGTATGACATGTAGCGCCGTCTTGTTGGCACCAAAGGTCGTCCACATCAACATTCTCCAATTCTGGAACGAAAAAGTCATTAATCATGGCTCTATACCGTTCCCCATTGACTGCAACCGTATAGCCGGATTCATTTTTGAAGAAATATGGACCAATGATTCCCTCTGCCCATAGAGCACACCAAACAGTGACTTTTTGAGGATTTAACGGCGTCTCAACAATGGCGTGTGGCTTTTCGTCACTCCAAATGCAACAATTTTGCTTATTAACGTACCCATTCAATCAAAAGTGAGCTTCATCGCTGAACAAAATTTTCTTGTGAAAATCGGGATCGGTGGCCATCTCGTTTTGCGCCCATTCACCGAACGTGCGACGCGCTTGATGGTCGTTCGGCTTCAATTCTTGCACGAGTTGGATTTTTTAAGCCCGCAAACCAAGATCCTTCCGCAAACTCTTCCATAAAGTGGATGGGCACAGCTCCAATTGTAGCGTGCGATGGCGGATAGACTCATTCGGGTCTTCTTCGATAGTCTGCTCCACACAGGCAATGGCTTCTTCGGTGCCCACTGTACGGCGTCTCTGAGGATGCGCATTATCCACTAGAGTAAACGTGGTGCGAAACCGATCCATGGTTGCTCGAATTACCGACTCTGCTGGGCGATTATGTCGACAGAATATTGGACGCAGCGCGCGATGTGTCGCGCGAATTGAACCATTATTTTGGTAATAAATTGGCACAATTTGCAAACGTTGTTCAGGAGTAAGTCTATTCATTATGAAATGGCAAACCACTGAGCATAAATCAAGTGACAGCTGTCAAAAAGACCGACTCCGAAAACAGTATTGTCAGATTGAAAACCACACGTCTAAAAAAACACCCTTTAGTTCCTTCAATTTAGTTTGATGGATGCAGATCATCGTTCGCCCACAGTTTGTAACATTATTTCATTTTACAATGACAAATTTAACTTTATAATGTGTAATGCAACTCCTAAAAAGTGCGAAACATTCTCACTACTCAAGATTCGAAATAGACTGTGGGTATATTGGACTGCGAGTAATTGTATTTTGGACTTTGAGTATATGGAACTATGAATACTCGAATATTGGACTTTGAGTACTCGTATATGGAACTATGAGTACTCATATATTGGACTTTGAGTACTCGTATATGGAACTATGAGTACTCGCATAATGGACTTTGAGTACTGGTGCATGGAACTACGAGTACTCGCATAATGGACTTTGAGTACTGGTGCATGGAACTAAGAATACTCGTATATTGGACTTTGAGTACTCGTATATGGAACTATGAGTACTCATATATTAGACTTTGAGTACTCGTGTATGGAACTATGAGTACTCGAGCGGACATACTTTTGCCAGATCCCAAGGATGTTGATTCTTTCCTTGCGGTCTACATTATGTCGAAGAAAAATCCTTGAATTATTCTTTAACATTACCTACCGATATTGATTTTTCAGTTACGGTCATGAAGATCCACATCATCATCATCATCATCATCATTGTTGGTTCCACGGTCCTAGTTGAACATTGACCTCCCACAATTTTTGCCTCCAGACGTCGCGATCTTTTGCAATCGTCTTTCAGTTTGTGAAACCGATGGAGTTTGCGTCGTCTACGGTGTATTTGCATATTCTTTTTTTTCGCGTCCAAACCAGCACTTAGAAATTCCCCGCCTCCCAAGCTACAAAAAGACACATGGATATGTCGATCAATTTGCACATACTCGCAGCGATATAAAAATCCATATATCTAAGACTCATATAAAATATATAGAATATAAACACCCTACTACAAACAAGTTATTTGGGGTCAAGTTGGCACATTGGGTTGATCTTGGCTTAAGGGTTCCCACATAGCTCTATCTATATTCCAAAATTATGATGCGAATACGAACGAATTTTTTGAATGATATTCGAGATTGTGTTGCTTGTTCGAAAGAAGAAGCTTAATTATAGTCTCGTTTTCCTGATGTTGTGTCAACTTCGAACGTGTGTCAACTTCGGAAATTTGTGAGTTGACGCTGCCAGATAATCTTCCACACAAAGTAGAAGTATTCCAGATAATCTTCCACATTAAGTAGATGGTTTCCACATAATCTTCCACACAAAGCAGACAATTCACAAATGGTCCGCAAGAGCAGTTCTCTGGAACTAATACAGTAACACATTAGAGTCGGGTCAATCGTCATTTGCCAACCGTGAAAGTTTTTGGGCTATCTTCCTAAATTTGGCAAATATTGTAGAGGAAGAATCATCATTACAATTATTATCATTGAGTTCAACCTCAACAGAAAAGACCCACACGATAATAAAACATGATTATCCTAACCAAATGTAGGATCTGGAGAACATTAATGGGTCTACCAAGGGAAGTTCAAATAATATGGATGGAACCGTCGTTGTTTTAAATTTAATATATCGATATATCGGAACCATACTTTTGAAGTCGATATATCGATGCGTCGGTTTTACAGAGTATTTAATAGAATATGTTTTCATTTAACTGGAATATTGAAGTTGATATTTTATGTACCGCACTGGACTCTACAAGAATGGTGAACTATAACGCATTTCCTGAACGAATCACCCCCGCTATTGTTGTTTCAGTTTCATACACATAAACAATAGTTTCGGGAATTTGGTAGGCAATTTGGGATACTGAAATTGTTTAGCTAACAACATGGGAGGAGGTAACAGGTTCCTATCTCAATGTCGATATATGAAAATAGACTGGTAGAATTTATACAATATAAATACAAGTATTCATTGCCAGGAAACTTTTAGAACTTTTCACACAGAGTCATTGTTGTACCATTTGAGTGGAACAATTTCTTGGAGATCCCCTCAAAAATCCTTGAACATTGTCTATACCAATTGACTAGTAGTCTCGCGAAGTCATTCGTACATACATAGATCCGAGAAAATTTTGGAGATCCCCTGCAAAATCCTTGAACATTGTCTATACCAATTGACTAGTAATCCCGCGAAGTCAGTCGTACATACGAGTACATAGTTCTGGAAAATATCGGGTTCGCTGATACTTAAATTAATAGTCCTCAACAGACGATAACAATAAACTCTCTCCTGAAAATTGTTTCCTTTGTCATAACTCTAAAGCTCAATTCGTAAACATCGATCCGCGTTTGCTGGCCCAGAACTCGATAGTGTTCCTCGAACTGTTCGGAGCTTGTAGCTATCAATAAGAAAAGAAACACTAGTAAAATGAGTATAACATCAACAGAGTTTATTGGAAGTTAATATCCTGAGAATCACAAAAGAAAATCTCTAACATAAGAACTAAATTGGAAATGGATTTGCTGCGAACGCTTCAAACGACGTATTTGGAAAAGTAAACATAAGTATGGAATATATAATATATATAAGTATATAATATATCAGCACATTTAATCTGGTTTTTCATCATGCTGATTCATTTTCTGGTCTTCCACATACGATTCCACATAACCCGCAATTTCACATAGAGCCGATGTGCTAAGTTTTCCGAAATTTATTTCGAAATTCCCGGGAGTGGGGTTGCAGCTCAGCGTTGGTTCGTACTCATTTATTATTTCAATAATTCCCTCAATTTGCTCACCTGAGGGAATATTTAGAAAACAGAAATCGTGCTTAGAATTATTATTAGCGAATAGGACCCCCCCCTCCACAAAACACATGTCGAACAGAGAAATACTCACGCGGTAAATCCTTGATAATCTTGATCAAACGTAGAATGAGTATAAGTGGAACTGATTCAGACTCGTCTGATTGCTTATCAGCTGAATCTGCCTCTGAGCAATCACTCGCACCATCGTTGGTGTTAGCAGCATCGTAACCGTTCAACTTCAAGTCCAATGCATACGGTTTCTCGGTTTCTGTATGCGAACAAGTTGCAGTCTCCACTGGTGGAACTTCTGTATATTCAGTTACCAATTGCGATCTTTCCCCTGAAGCAGAAATACCACCATCATTATTACCAATAAGTTGCGTGGTCGTTGAATCCACATGATCGAAATCTGCACCGTCATCCACAACACCAACAGCAGCACGACCGTCGTCGCCGTTTATCACTACTTCGTGCATATCATTCTCGACGCAAAGCAGATTTCTCTCCAGCTTAGCCATGCTGCTTTTTAAAAAGGACATAATTGATATCCTCGATCAGTGAAAAGCAGCAACTAAGAAAATTTTCTGATACTGTCTGTGGAATTATTCCAATCAAGCACTGTTTACAAACTGTCCTAAGATATTTTTTATTCGATATCTGTAAAGTGTGTCTTTAAAGTTGTGTGAATACTCGAATAACTGAAATAACACGATGAAATTATTGCTAGGTATTAACTCATCCCCAGGATATGGAAAACTGTTGAGGATCTGAACTCACAGACCGTAGTCACAACATTGCATTCCTACAAATAATTACAAATAAAATGTTTTGTGACGAAACGAAATGTTTCGGTCTATGAAATTATCAAAGTTTATGATGAAATGAATTTCGTCGAACTCTTTAAGGGATCATTTATTAATCCATCCATCATTTCTGTTTATATATTTACTTATGAGAATGTCACCACCTTTGTTGGGCGGTTGTACCATTTATGTCTTGAAATGTTCTTCTCCTGAAGTAGGGATTCTTCAATGCTTAGGGAATACTTGAAATTTTATTGGAAATATTGACCCTCATCGGGGGTTGATCCGAATGTGATTGAACTGACTGAGACTGTACTAGTCAAAAGAAAGGTAACTGGTAGCTTAGAAACCTGCACTTTAAGCAGACAAGTCTGCAGAGGTACTCCTCATGGTGGAGTTATTTCCCCCCTGCTCTGGAATTTAGCGGTAAATCCCTTACTGCTAGCCCTGGAGAGGAGGATTTGGCAATTGTGACTAGAGGGAAATATCCAAACACACTTATGGATATTTTCCAGTGTTAGTAACCATGCCCTAAAAATGAACGAAGAGAAAATATCTGTCATATCATTCATTCTGTCTCATTCTTCGTGGAATCAATTTTGATTCCTTCTTTGAACTTTAAGAATGTAGGAATAAATCACCCTTATTAGACTCCAGATGTGAATGTAGCAAGTGCGGGGGATTTGCTATTATTTCAATCAAAGATTGACCCTTCGTCCTCTCGCGCCAATTTGTATTCTATTCCAATGTGATTTTCCATACAAAAAAGTATATTAAAGAAACTTTATTCTATTTGCTCAGTGACTTCCTCCTCTTCTGTGTTTGAATCTGTCTCTAACCATCTCTCCCACTCCTATCGTGCTAATTTAATAAAGAACCTGCCAATCAAAGTGAAGTAAAACTAATATAATGGCAGCTGAAGTTTAAGAAGAGAACAATTGTGAGGGGAGACAAAGTGTGTGCCATGGTCGGACGAGGCGGTTGACAATTGAAATGAGTCATCTGTGTCACTGTTGGCAATGCGAATGTCAATACTTGTCAATTTGTTGTTGTGCGGATATAAATTACTTTGTGACACTTCCCTCCCACAGACCCACTCAGTTGCCCACGTTGTTGCCCACGTTGTTGGTCACGAATTTGCTCACGCTGTTGCTCCCCCAGCTGTCTTAAATTGCAGCAAATAACGCTTAATGAGATGAGTTCGTTTCTGGCAGGAGGGGTGAATGGGGTCTAAGAAAAGATACACACGCTACACCCACGAGCTGAAAACTTACTGTGAGCAAGCTGAAAAGCAAGTTAATGAGTCTAGAAACTACTTTTGTCACAGATTCTGTGACAACAGCAGGGGCGGAAAGGTTGTAAGGGCCAAATAAACACAAAACTTTGCGCATTAAATTGATTTTATGATTAAAGATAACGATAATGATAACGAATGTCGACAAATGCTCTAAGGAAGTTTGTTGAATTTAATGAAGCGTTCGGATGTAGCAAGTAAGAAGGTTGGTATTTTGGGACCGTTTAAGCCCTCCATTTGGGGATGCCGCAAACAGTTCCATGTGAATAGTAGCTAAAATCTGTTAATGCCGGTGTTACCAAGTAGGGGAGAAATGAGTGTATGTCTATTGATATTCCATTTAAGCCCAACGATATCATTGATGATGTACGTAACTAGAAAATCTGAGAGACAAAACTTCGTTACTGAAAATGTGCCGCATTAGCCACTCTCATCATAGATCAATTCTATTCCTGCCATGTAAATATGGGATTGAGTATCTTCTGCTTATTACTCTTAGCCTCCAATTTTTGTACTTTTTGGAGGCACAGAAACCAACTCCCGATCCTTGTGTGGTACATGCGTGTCCAGTGCTTGAGCCCTAGTTTAGTCATATTTAAAACCCTTACACTATAGGTACTTATAAACTATATATTCAATAAAATTGCGGGGCCAGGATTGACACAAATTGGCCCTTCAGACCCTCTTCAAATATATAAATATGTAACTAACTCAACTTCTGAGAATGTGCACATTTGGTGCGGTTTGTATGAATTTAAAGAGCAAATTTCTAGATCTAGAATCTAAACAAACGAAGTCTGGAAGGTAGGTAGGTAAGATGACTGGCGACGTCGGGTCGCCTCAATTAGCAATAGTGACAGTTTCTTGTCATGTCCTCGCGAGCCTAAAGAAATGGTAGTACTTTTGAAACATTTACAACCAGCTGGAGTTGTTAACAAATTTGGATAAATCTGAAAGTTATACACTATATTCCCCTCAAAGGAGGATTGGGATAATGGAATCATGAACTAAAAGAATGATATTAGCATTTATACTGACGGTTCAAAATTTAACGATCGGGTGAGTAGAGGTGAGAAGCTGAGCGTCAGTTTATCCTTCCGCTTACCGGATCATTGTAGTGTGTTCCAAGCAGAAGTAATAGCAATAAGAGAGGGTATGTTGCACATAAAGAATAGTCCGTTATGCACAAGAGATATATATATATATATATATATATATATATATATACATATATATATATATATATATATATATATCTACTTGGTTAGCCAAGCGGCTTTAAAATCGTTAGAGTTAGTAAGGCAACAGTCTAAAACGGTAGAACAATGCCCTAAGTTATTAAGCGAATTATCGCAATACTTCAATATAAACCGGTCTGGGCGGCGGGTCACAGAAATATAAAAGGAAATTGCAAAGCTGATGAGCTGGCTAGGGAAGGGACAGCATTAACTATCCTCCCGGATAAAGTGCCTTTACCAATGCCTTTAGCTACATGCAAATTGCTAATAGAGAGACACGCTGTCGAAGTTGCAAATGTTCAATGGGGGCAGTTATCATCCTGCCTAACAAGTCGACAAACTTGGCCGGAATGGAATCGCGGCCGTACCAAACTGCCATTTAAGCTAACAATACTGTCTACTTATCAAATCCACAGGTGGGTTTAAGAAGGATCCGGAGGTGTAGGGAGAAAGCTCTAGTGTTGCCACAATGGGCCTTGAACAGGCCTAAGTGACTTTACGGACAGCCATTCAACTTAACCTTCACTCGAGAGGGCTTTGATACTTCTAAGTGTATATTCCTTTTGGTGCAGTTTACCTTTCTAACTATCTGCATAGTTTCACGCTGATATGTTTCTGTTGCATTCCTTTTCCCTTCCTTTGCATGCACGTACATCACTGCAGTCTACCAAGTTCGTAAGCAGGTTTTTCAACCACATGAACCAAAAATGTCCTTTCAGTTTATTCACTTTAATACAGAAATACTCAACTTTTCCATTTTGAAAAGGAGACACACTATGCCACAATATACCTCAAATGCGGAACGACGTCATAAAAGGTTCTATTTAAATAACCCTGGGGTCTATAAACGTCGAACTTCTGCCATAAAACATTGCCATTCCACTTTAATGTTTAAAGTTTTCATTATCACCTGAAAGTCATAAAATTCCAGCAGGTGCCAACACATCAGCTCCTCAATTGCAGATTTCAAGAACAAACAAAAGCAACAACACGGTGGCCGAATAGAAGCAAGTTGACGTTGCAGCACTAACTTCCGAGTTCTTTCAGGACTGGGATGTGTGAGGGTAAATTTTAAAGTACCACGCAGTAAACTGAAAAATATCGCCAGTTATCACAGCGGGTAACCTGGACTTACTGCTCGTATATTGATGCAGTAATTGCTTTATACCACGCAGTCCTCGCCAATCAATACGAATGCCAGCGAATCACATGTTGCAACAAATGAAACTTACGAGGATTGCCTGCACCAATAACAACCAAAACTATTAGCGGAAAATAGTGAGAGCGGTCCAAAGAGCACGTTAATCCTACCCGTATATGTATATAATGAATCAGACACCCAAATCTAAGTAAAGGGTGTTTTTTTTAGACATGTGGTTTTCAAGTAGAAATAAAATGAATATAATTTTATGTTATGGCCAAGAATTTAGCTTTATTATAAAGATAAGGATTTGCCATTATGTTTTAAAAATGATTTCGGGCAAGTGGCTGCCGCGGCTGCCTCGAATAAATTCCAACCGAGAGGCCCAATCTTCGACCACTTTTTGCAGCAATTGGGGCCGTATGTCAGCAATAATGCGCCGAATATTCTCCTCAAAGGCGTCAATCGACTCGGGCTTATCTGCGTAGACAAGCGACTTCACATAACCCCACAAAACATAGTCCAGCGGTGTTAAATCGCACGATCTTGGAGGCCACGCCACAGGCCCACGACGCGACATAATGCGCTCACCAAAAGTTTCCTTCAATAAATTGATTGTTTCGTTGGCTGTATGGCATGTAGCGCCGTCTTGTTGGCACCAAAGGTCGTCCACATCAACATTCTCCAATTCTGGAACGAAAAATTCATTAATCATGGCTCTATACCGTTCCCCATTGACTGCAACAGTATGGCCGGCTTCATTTTTGAAGAAATATGGACCAATGATTCCCTCTGCCCATAGAGCACACCAAACAGTGACTTCTTGAGGATGTAACGGCATCTCAACAATGGCTTGTGGATTATCGTCACTCCAAATGCGACAATTTTGCTTATTAACGTACCCATTCAATCAAAAGTGAGCTTCATCGCTGAACAAAATTTTCTTGTGAAAATCGGGATCGGTGGCCATCTCGTTTTGGGCCCATTCACCGAGCGTGCGACGCGCTTGATGGGCGTTCGGCTTCAATTCTTGCACGAGTTGGATTTTTTAAGCCCGCAAACCAAGATCCTTCCGCAAAATCTTCCATAAAGTGGGTGGGCACAACTCCAATTGTTGCGCGCGATGGCGGATAGACTCACTCGGGTCTTCTTCGATAGTCTGCTCCACACAGGCAATGGCTTCTTCGGTGCGCACTGTACGGCGTCTCTGAGGATGCGCCTTATCCACTAGAGTAAACGTGGTGCGAAACCGATCCATGGTTGCTCGAATTACCGACTCTGCTGGGCGATTATGTCGACAGAATATTGGACGCAGCGCGCGATGTGTCGCGCGAATTGAACCATTATTTTGGTAATAAATTGGCACAATTTGCAAACGTTGTTCAGGAGTAAGTCTATTCATTATGAAATGGCAAACCACTGAGCATAAATCAAGTGACAGCTGTCAAAAAGACCAACTCCGAAAACAGTATTGTCAGATTGAAAACCACACGTCTAAAAAAAACACCCTTTACATAAATACGGGGACCGCAGTTGTAAGATTATGGCCGGCATTTCAATAATGGCTTTATTTTGGCAAAAACATTCATTCGATGGACGATGAGAGTGAACCCTAAATGTAGAAGAGTTTGATGTGGTTCTTGTTTGTAATGTGGCAATTTCCAGAACATCGCAACACTTGGGATAAGGTTATTTATACTAATTCCGTGCGACATATTCTACAGTACTCTGTTTAGCTTTGACGGCCATTGATAAAATTGCAATGTTGGTGATTAAGTCCGCTTCAGGCAACTAGGAACCCTACTCCAAACCTGTGTTCTAGATAGATGGTTTGGTTGCTGTTTGATCTTTGAACCCAGGTCAAGACGGAATCATAGATTTCTTCTTTTACGATTGGTATGTATAGGTCAATATAGGTTGATATTCTTGATAGGTAGGTTACTATTCTTTATAGATAGGTTACTATTCTTGTTCGAAGATGCGACAGTTTAGATTCTATATAGTTTGGAGTGAGATCTTTATATTAATTTTATATTAGAGTCGCTTGCACCACCTCACAAATAGCTCCCGCAAGTCCAAATTGGATTTCAAATTACTTTGTATAAAAGTGTTTTGTATTCAAAACTCAATCTAGGTTCATTATGCATGAGCCAATGTAAGCTATTAGCTCATAATGTCATATCCTGTTTTTGGGCTTCGATGTGGCGCTTCCAGGACCTAAATACTTCACTTCTTTTGCTTGAGGCATAGAAATATCATGTAGTTGTATCCACCTTTTTCAGACTAAATGTGATCTGCGTACACTTTGATTCATTGAGATTAGTTCGTCAGGACAAAACGGGATGCATACAACAAAACTTTCTGTGGAATATTTATCAGCAGTGAAACACAGCTGGATTATAAAAATTCCAGCAGCTAAGCACACGGTCTCCGATATCGATAGCTTTTCTTATTTAGTACAGCATCAGCATCGATACACAGGAAGAGGGTCAAACAAGTCCTGCGCTTTGAAATGGTTTCCCGAGTAAAGAAGAGGTGAAGTGTTACGCGGTGGTATCGCAGTGGACCCAAAGTGGTGTGAGTGAGTTGGTCTGCAGAGTGACTATCACGAAAACCTAAGCTAATCGACACACATACATGTGGTTATGTAAATTAGGATATACATTGACTCCCACTCACGGCAAAGATATTTCCCGGACAGAGCATCGCTACTGTGCACTCCTGAACGCAAAAAACCGTTGTGATTTTTACCAAATTACGGATTTATCACTCAGCTTATAAGAAGACCACCCATGAATGGGTTACCAACTATTACTCTTGCTGGTATCAGGCGTATATGAGGGGTGTATGATAAGTATCCGTGTTAGGCAAGAAAACGTTTTTTTCATATTTTTTATTTTTTATTTCTCAATTTAGTCTCCTTTCAGCTCGATACATTTGGTCCAGTAATATTCTAACCTTTTCACGCCATTCAAAAAATATGATTTGAGGAACTCCACAAAATAGGCCTCTGTTGCGGCGACGTGAATCGCTTTCCACCAAGCCATTTTTTCATATTTGAAAACAAAAAGAAATCGCATGTGGCTAAATCTGGAGAATACGATGGATGAGGCAACAATTCGTAGCGTAATTCGACCAGTTTTGCTGTGGTGATTGGGGATGAGTGAGCTGGTGCGTTGTCATGGTGAAATACCAGTTTTTTCTTCGCCAAATAGGGCTATTTTTTCATCCATTTTGCATTGAATCTGTCTAATAAATCAGCATAGTACTGCCCAGTGATTGTCCTTCCCTTCTCCTAATAGTTGGTAAAGATGATGTCTTGCGTATCCCAAAAAACGGTGGCCATGACGTTTCCGGTCGATGGAACCCTTTTCGCCTTCGTTGGAGTGGGTTCGCCGGATGAAGTCCACTGTTTCGACTGTTCTTTCATTTCTGGCGTGTAGTGATGGATCAATGTTTCGTCTGCAGTCACAAAACGCCGTAGAAACTCTATCGGTTTGCGCTCAAACATGTCCAAACAGTGCTCCGAAGTTGTCATGCAATGCCGTTTGTGCTCCACTGTGAGCAAACGCGGCACCCATCTCGCCGATAGCTTTCTCACACCCGATTTTGGAAGTGGGATATTTTGTATGCGTTCAATTGAGATGCGGGCAATGTCAGCGATCTCTCTGGTTTTTACCCGCCGATCTGTTAACACGATATCATGGATTTTGTTAGCCATATCCTCCGTAGTCATCTCCAGTGGATGGCCTCGGCGCTCTTCATCAAAAACGGATATTTTCGGCCAAGCTTGAATTCATTAAACCAATATTTGATGGTAGTCAGCGAAGGTGCATGGTCCTTATAAACGGCATGCAACTTGACTTTGACTTCCTCCCATTCGAAAAAAAAGACATCTAATCACTGATCGACATTGGTTTTTCTCCATGGTTGCAAAGAAACTCGAATTTGACTACTTTCAGCAGTTGTCAAAACAATACTAATCTATAAATTTATCTGAAATTTTAAGAGTCATCGTTTTAAAGTTAGAAATAAATGATGGCATACACATCTTACGCAGGCCTTTGATAAGGTGTGGTACAAAGAGCTCATATATAAACTTAAAGAAATTCTTGCAAAGAAATTTCACATACTATTTGAAACCTACATTAAAGGCAGACAATTCATGGTAAGCCAAGGTGACTCTACATCCGACTACTTTGATATCAAAGCAGGAGTCCCTCAAGGCAGCGTGCTTGGACCACCGCTGTATTTGCTTTTTACAGCTGACATGCCAACTGAGTACAAATAGCTCCCATCTTGAATCCTCACAATGGCTACAGAGCCATTTACTGTCTATTGAACAGTGGCCTAACAAATGGAGAATAAAGGTCAACGAAGCTAAATGTGCACACCTAACATTTACCTTAAGGAAGAACACGTGCCCCCCCTATTCGCATCAATGGTCAAAACAACCCACAACGCTCTGACATATGCTGTGCATATGACTCTTACTATGCGATGCACTTGCTCTAACGTTCCAGGCTCTTCACGGAAGCCGAACCTGTATTGGGGAATAACATTATTTTTATTTAAATACTGGAAGACCTGTCTATGAACTATTTTTTCCCCAGTACCTGGGAATCCACTTAGACAGACGATTAACCTGGACAAAACACATTGCAAACCTTGCCTGGGTATTAGGTACTAATGTACACTAGTGTCATTAAGCCAATATGGACATATGGTATTCAATTGTGGGGCACCGCGTGCCGAACAAATTTTGTAACCGTGTTGTGGACCTTGATGAGTAGGTACAGTACAAAAAAGTCTCTTGAAAAATAGACAATCGAAGAGAGAATTCGAACGTTGCTCTGAACTACCAATATCAGGACTCTGTGTTAACACTTCGTAATTAGAATTGACTTCATGATTTACAAATTAGAGTCAAATATGAAAGCAAAAATCAATGTAAGGAATGTTAATAGTCGGCTTTAACGACTGTTATAAATCCATTACACACCTGTCTTCATCAAGCAACTTGAGTGCCGCTAAGCTTTGGTGTACCTTTTGGAACCAATTTTTGATCTACTAACCAAAATGAGCAAAATAGTAGATCTATGGGGATAAGAATTCCATATAGCTACGATCTGAATTCAAAAGAAGCTCGGAACAAACAAACCGAGAAATTTAAGAAGGTGTATCTGAAGTGGATATCCACGAGTTGCCATAAAAGAATAGGACCACGCTGCGCATAGTCATGCTTCAATTATAATAATGCTTACAAACCCCTAATTTGAACTAAACAATTCTAGTTACCAATTCCATTGACTGGTTAGATTAAGTTAGGTCGGAGTGGTAGCACGAAGCACACCTAGGCACAAATAATGGACCATTGTGATACCACGGATGGGGCGCTGCACACGCACTGACCACCCAAGTCGATAGTTACCCCTTAGACAGTGAGCGCCTGTGTACAGCTGAGGCAGCACGACTCCCACGATTAAAGAGTGTTGAACCAACCTGAGAGTTTGACTGGTAGTGACATGTAAAATATGACAGACATTTCACCACAAAACACCACCGTTACGTTGATGTTCTTTGCTTTAACTTGGTCTTTTGTTTACAATTTTCTCTGGATCTTTTTGTTTTACGCCCCCATCAAGAACCCTTTTTGAATCTAGTAAACTTCAAATGCGAAAATTGTATTATCTTGATATAATTCACATATTGGCCAGCGTTGTTAAACTTACTTTACTCTTATCTAAATAAGTATTACTTTTCTTCCCTCTGTCTCTTCCAGTCGCCCGGTGCTTGTTGCATTCCTATTGAAAGCGGAGATTATTTTTAATTATGGAAATGAAAGAAGCCATTTTTTAACAAGGTTTTATAGCAAATTATTAAACAAGCATTAAAAAACTGTTTATGTCCTCGTTAATCCAAAGATAAGTTAAAAGTCGTTGGTCATAGTGATGTGTGAAGGCAGTACGAGTGCACACAAGCGTTTGCCTGAGTTTCTCCTCTACGAGCACTTCTCTACCCATTTAAGTGTGCGAAACAACGCAAAGGAGATGAAGCAAACGCGGTAGCAAAAGCAAACTAATGAAAGGGAGTCTATTGAAACCAATACAGGAAGCGAGAAACTGATGAACCCTCTCCACGATAAGGCACTTATAAAAGGATGTTGAGTAGGATTATTTTAGGAGGACACGAACCACGAGAAAAGTCATTGATTTATGAAGAAATAAGAGCAGATAATTAACAGCTATTTTTGTATTGATAGCTGCGAGTCGTTCGAGTTGAAAAACTCTCATATACTCAACCTATTTGCTGGCAGTGGCCTGTCGAGAGAAGATATCTCTAAGGTCGTGGCTTATATAGCAGGTCATTGGTTGTTCGGCAGCAAGCTATCAGGCTGGGAGTATTCTCTAATGAATACTGCAGAATCTGTGGGGATGAAGAAGAGGAGGAGGAGGCGAAGGAGGAGGAGGAGGATGAGGAGGAGACTGTGGAACCTGTCTTCTGTAGGTGCCCGGCTCTAGCCAGAATTCTATGATTCTATATAAATATGAAATTGACTGAATTTGCGATGTCTGGAAATGAAAAGTCAGACACTGCAACAGCAGGCAATGAAGAAGCAAATATCGGGGTTTTCAATAAGAGCGCTACAGTGCTTATTCCTGTGAAAGTACGTTCGATGCCATTATGTATGGAGCTCGATTTCTTTTGCATGGCCACCACGGGCACGCTTGCAGAAGTCCAGACGCTGAACCCAATTTTCAACGGTTTTCAAGCATAAATCGGCCAATACTGCTGCAATTTCACGTTCGATATTCGTACGAAGTTCATCAATCGTCGCTGGCTTGTTGGCATAGATCATAGACTTGACGTAGCCCCACAGGAAATAATCTTACGGCGTCAAATCGCACGACCGAGGCGGCCAATCGACTGGGCCATTTCGTGAGGTAACACGTTCACCAAACTTGGTTTGCAGTAAATTGATTGTGGCATTCGCTGTGTGGCTTGTGGCGCTGTCCTCTTGGAACCACATGTCCTCCAAGTGCATATTATCCAATTGGGGCCAAAAATATTCGGTTATCATTGAACGGTAGCGATTCGCATTCATAGTAATGTGCCGGTCTTGATCATCACGGAAGAAGTACGGCCCAATGACGCCGCCGGCCCATAAACCGCACCAAACCGTAATTTCTTCGGGATGCAATGATGACTCATGGAGTACGTGTGGAGTGCTGTCTAACCAATAACGCATATTTTGCTTATTGACGAAGCCATTCACCCAGAAATGAGCCTCATCATAAATTGGACGTAGCGCTCTTAAAGTTGAGGCGACTGACTCCGAATTTCGGTAGTAAATTTTAATAATTTCGACTCGAATATTGGCTTGGCGACAATAGATATTCAAATATACAGAAAGAACATGCTAGTGAAGTACCAAAAGTACATAATCCTCCTCCAATTTACGGAACTGGTGCTGGGTTAATTCAACCTCTGATGGAACTACAAGGACTTCAGTAAATTGCTCCAAACTCTTTCGACATCAAACTGTTTAAATCAAACTGAAGAGTCAAAATACAAATGCATTTGATGGAACGTTTTAAAGAAGCCACGAAGGAAAGGGCTAAAAGAAATACAGAGATCGCTAGTTAAAAAAATACAGGATTGTAACAGTTTACGGTGGCAATAGTAGTCTGACTATCTCAGCTGTAATAGTAGTCTGACTATCTCAGCTGTAATAGTAGTCTGACTATCTCAGCTGTAATAATAGTCTGACTATCTCAGCTGTAATAGTAGTCTGACTATCTCAGCTGTAATAGTAGTCTGACTATCTCAGCTGTAATAGTAGTCTGACTATCTCAGCTGTAATAATAGTCTGACTATCTCAGCTGTAATAGTAGTCTGACTATCTCAGCTGCATCTTAGCTGTATAATTGGCAAAAAAAATGCCAATTCGAACATTATTTCAAATCCTTAGGCACAAGATTCCTTTCAGGCGGTGACTATAACTCGAAACATCCTCAATTGGGATCGAAAACCTATAATCCTAAAGGAAAATAACTGTTTGAGACTGTAGATGGTTTGAGACTTATACCAGTCTCAACAGGAAAACCTACATATTGGCCATCGAACGCAACAAAAACGCCGGATTTGAACGACTTTTGTATACTACAAGGTATAGCAAAGGTCCACCAAAGGATAGTAAAGAATCATATGAAACTCAAAGATAACTACGATATTTCTTCTGACCTTTCTCCGAGTCTCATAACCCTTAGCGCAGGCATGATACCACCAATGGAGCCACCTCACCTAATGCTGTTTACCTAATCACTGGGAAATCCTTAAAAGAACTGCCCAATATAGAGTTTAAATGTCTCTCGTGCTTTTCAAAGCAGTGTTAAGGCTGCACATGTCCTAGCCCAGTGCAAGGTAGCACAAGTGACACTCATACTGATACCTAGCAAGCCTGCGGAATTGGCTACTTCATTCGGACTAAGAAGCTTTCTACCAAAATCGAGAAAAGTGCCTGAAAAGTGCTTAAAGAGATGATACTAAAGAGATTCAAAACAGTTGTAGACCTATCACAAACAATTCCAGATGATCAATTTGGGCTTAGAAAGCAGCCCTCACTAGACGGGCAGGTGCATAGAATCTATAGAGTCATAAGGAATTCCATAGGAAGTAATGAATATTATGCCACAGCATTCCTTGACGTGACTCAGGCTTTTGACAAAGTTTGGCACAAAAGACTCTTATTGCAATTAAAGAAGAAACTTACCCAACTTATTTGGAAATACTCCAATTCCTACTTGGAAAATAGCCATTTATGGTAAAGAGTCTGCAACCCCCTGACTGCAAAACTCATCCAATGGGCACGGTGACACATAACACCCTGGATTCGAGGGAAGTGTTTATTGACTCTCCAGTCTAGATCCGTTGTGTTCAGTAAGTGGCAGAGTCACCTCGACCAGGATGTGACTCATCATCACGTACTAACGGTCTTGATAGAGTAAAGGCTATGGTTCCACTATAGAAATGTATTTCGTATATTACTACCCTAAGGATAACCCTAACAACCCCTTTATGGTAAGGTTCAATGATTTCGTGACGAGCCTGCATCCCATAAAATCTGGAGTACCCCAAGCAAGAGTACTTGGCCCACTACTATACACACTTTCTACAGCCGGTTTGCGAACGACAGACCGTACGGTTTCAGCTATATTTGCGGATGACACTGCAATCATAGCAACTGATAAAAATAACTATATATGCCGAAAAAACTATAACTATACTCCAAACAAGCCTGAACAAAATTACGTTCGATGACGGATGCAGGACATGTGGTCTAGATGAAGTTTCCGCATTGGAGTTAGTGTCTCTCAAGTAAGTAATGTACTAATGCCTCTAAGAATGATCAATAGCCGTATTGAAGATAACATGATGAGAGAGGTGAAAGAACGGTAGAGTATTGCCAAATGTAAGATCGCAAAGCTAACGGGCAAACCGTACGGCACTCAAACCAAATCGATACTGTCACTTCCGAGGAAGGATAGCAAAACGGTAAGAGGAATATTCACAGGTCACTGTCTAACGGCGATACACGCCGGATGGGACTCAAAAACAATACTGAATGCAGGAAATGTGGGGAGCAAGGCACAAGAGAAACTCTGGAGCATCCACTATAACTGCTGCACAGGCGCTCACCGTCTAAGCAGTCACTATACTCGGCTGGGTGGTCAGTGCGAGTGCAGCGCCCCATCAGTGGTATCACAATGGGCCATTATATGTGCCTAAGTCTGCTTCTTGCTGCCACTCCAACCTAACCTAACCTAACTATGCCTATGCCCCGCAATATCGAAAACGCGCTTATTAGATCTGGGAGTCCCCTGGTTTGAAGGACTAGAAGTCGCAGGTTTCTCTCTTAAGATTTGCTAAGAGCGTCTCCCTGTTCAACGATTCATACTGTAGCTCTTAAATGGATATCCATCTGGCACCGCAAAGGACATTGTAGGTCTATGTGGCTGGCCAGTCTCATCTAACCTAACTTAGTGTCTCTCTTAAGATTCGTTAAAAACATTTGTCTTTTAAACGACAAATATGGCATTTCCTAGAACGACACTCATCTGTCATTGCTTGGGACCCGACATGTCCATGGGAGTCCTGCCAAACCAGTCAGATTAAGCTCACTTAAATAGCAAGATAAGAAATGTGTCGATTTAATGAAACCTTTGCTGACAGTGCATTGGGAGAATCGAATTCAGCGTATCGGTTGAATTATTACTCGTGTTATGGTCCGTAGATATGTTTATATACATATTGCCATGATCTGTTCGAGGAGAAATGGCACCAAAAATAAGGGTTCCCATGGATCCGATACGTCTTTGTGAACAACCAATACAAGGTTTCAACTAACCATCACTCATCTCCTGAAGAGACGACAATTGTCTACAAAACATCAATAACATAGCACTTTGTTTTGCAGTAGGGTGGTTCCAATATTCTTACTGCAAGTATTTCTTGCTCTTCTTTGTAATTAAAATAGTGGGCACGTGAGAAGTGCTGTGCATGAAAGATTTCACATAAATTATAATTAGCCTTTGGTACTATGGTGTTGAGCTAATGATGCAGCTACTGCGGTAGAGGCTAAAGGAAGCTTTTCTCACTGCAACCTGTTTCACTTATTCCTTCCCACATCCTTTCTTAATGAAAATATTTCTTGATCTTTTTTGTAAGAGGGAAATGAGAGGTCGTGTGCATGGAAGGTTTCAGATAAATTATTATCCACCTGGAGCGCTTTGGAATTAATCCAATGATGTATTTATTGCAGCAGTGGTCGAAGGAACCTTCTCTCATGGCAGCCTGCTTCACTTATTCCACCCCATATCCTTACTCCACTCTCACTTGTTAATTAAGTACTCTTACCACAAAAGCAGATGTGTTGCTCAGTTACAACTTTTTATCCATTGACTTCTCAAAGTTCGTTGACGCAACCGAAACGGCTCTTTCAGGAGCAATGACTTCCGACATACCAACACTCGTATGCAACTGTAGTCCCATCATAATAAGCCCTGCCAACATCCTCCAACTGCAGCACTTGTGAATGCATATTTTCAAGTATGGCTCCAAAAACAAGGAGCTGAATCGCATTTACTGCCTGCCTGGCCGCCTCAGTGTCAATTTATTTGGTGTCGCTGTTCCCCAGAAAAATATGCATAGGTGAGTAATTCGCCTGCAGCGTGAACAAATCGCTCATTCACAGCCAAACGCAGCAGAGGTCTGCTTTCACTACCCACAACACGAGTTCGTAAGAGCTCAGAGTGCCCTGCTGAAATACGAAGAACTCCACAGTTAGTGAGTGGAAATCGGGAATAATGCCACAACCACGCATATAAAAACACACAACCAAGCTCATGGAAATGTGAAGAAGGTGGGAAACTTGTTGGGAAAAAGAAATAAGGAGCAGCTGCCACACTGTGAAGAGTGTACTCAAATGTGACAAAAAAACTTGACAGTAATGGTTGGTGAACCAGTGTGTCAATGCGTCAATCTGTGGAGGAGGAGCACTCTTGTTGCCACATATTCGCAATGTCGAACCACTTATTTGCTACTTGGGAGAAACCGCCAATTTTGAAGTTTAACATCGGAAAGCAGAATAAAACAGGAGGTTACTTAGTTGTGCCGGGAAGAAGAATGGGAGAATATGCATTCCTTACGTAAGGATACTGCAAACACTCCATTGGAACAGAGCGGAACAGGTGATACACACCAATAGGTTTCGGCCTTCTTACGGAAATGCCCGGCACGAAGGTCACACAAATCTTGCGCTTTATTAGGGCTTCGAAATCGTTTCTCGAGTAAAGTAGAGGTGCAGTGTTACGTGGTGGTATCGCACTGGACCCATAGTGGTCTTGGTGAGTTGGTCTGTAGACTGATTGGTACGAAAGCCTAACCTAACCTCATCGACACAAAGACATGTAATTATGTACGTCCGGATTTTCACTGACTCCCACTCAAGGCAAAGATATTTCCCGGACAGAGCATCACTACTGTGCACTCCAGAAGACAAAAAGTGTTATGATTTTTATCAAATTACAAATTTACCACTGACCTTATAGGGAGAGCACCCATGAATGGTTTACCAATTACTACTGCTGCTGGTATCAGGCGTGTACGAGGGGTGTATGATAAGGGAGTTATTCTGTAGACTGGCTACCACGAAAACTTAACCTAGCCTAGCAGGCGATAGACCCACTGTGAATGAGGCCTACATCAGATCGGGGTTGCCAACATGTTAGCAGATGAACATGCAGAGAAACATGCATTGATGGATGGACTCTGGCAAGCAAACATACTCGTATTGTGAGTACGCTGCAATTATTTGTTTCTCTAGCACTATTCCTCTTTTATTTGAGATGCTGTTTGCTCATTTCAATGGGTGGTAATACACCGGCTTAAAAATACTTCTTCAGTGCTACACAATCTACCCTCATAATCGGTCACAAGGTCGAATTGTGCCCAGGTAGGTAAGTAGGTGTAATGGCTGTCTCAATTAGCAATAGTGCCGTCTAATGCCATGTCCTCCCGAACCTAAAAAATGGTGATATATTTTTGTAACATTTACAACCAGCCGGAGTTGTTAACAAATTTGAATAAGTCTGAAAGTTCTAAGCTAGAGCAATCCCCTAGTCTCTCTAGAAAAGGACTTCCGAAATATTTGAGTGTGAGCGAGTCAGGGCTTGGCACTCACAAAGAAAGTGTACGACGGTTTCCTTCTCCTGTAGGTCTTTACAGCTCCTGCAATGAGCATTGAACGGAATGCCCATTTTTTCAGCGTGTGTGCCGATCATGCTACTATAACAATACAGGGTATCCCTCCAGGGTAACCATACAGGGTATCCCTCCAGGGTAACCATGCAGAGTATCCCTGAGTCTTAGTGCACTTTGTGAGGAAATACCATAAGTTTAAAGATCATTAGGGAGGAGGTTTAGAATCGCGTCTAAAGCAACCCCGGAACAGGCTCCTGTAATTCCATTGCACGCGGTGCGCTGGATTCTTTGTAGTTTCGTGAGATTGTAGGCCTTCTTGAGATCTTCCCACCAAACCACGGCACCACCATATTGTACATCCAGATTACAATCTTTGGTCTAAGACCCCATTTTTTGCCGAACATCGACTTGCAAGCATAGAAAGCCACACATGCCTTCAGTACTCGTTCAGCGATGCACACTTTCAAACTATGTTTGGGGTCCAATATGACACCAAGATATTTTACGCTGGATCATAGAGAGAGTCGCTGGCCATTAAGCCTCGGATGTATGAAGGATGGAGGCTTATGTTTTTTGTGAAAAGTAACAGTTCCGTTTTATCAGAAATAAGCCCCAGGCCACACCTATTAGCCCATCTACTAAGCTTGCCCAACGCACCTCCAACTAGTCTTGACTTATCGATCACTTCCTTTCACTAAGAAATTTTCATTAATGACTTGTCAGTAATGACTTGTCACTATTGTGTCCTCACTTATGATAATAAGTGAATAATGAGTTATCAAAAATGTCCATTTTCTAATAACTTAACACTACCGATTTACCACAAATAACTTATCACTAATTTCTTACCACTAATTTCTTATCACTAATGATTTATCACAAATGACTTATTACCAATGACCCTTCACTAATAACTTGTCATCAAAGACTTATCAGTAATAACCTTTCATTACTAAATTCTCAATAATAATTTATCACCAACACCGCTCAATAATGAGTTAGCACAAATGATTTGCCAATGACCCTTCACTAAGGGCTTATTAATTATGATCTTTCACACATAAATTTTCAGGAATCAGTGATAAGTAATGACTTATCAGTAATGATCCTTCATTCCTGAGTTTTCATTTCTTGTCTTTCTCTAAAAAATATTCGCTAATGACTTATCACTTAACTCTGATCACTAATGACTTTTCTTTCTTATCATTTATCATATAGAATACAATGTTTATTCATGTTTAGTCATGAGTATTTAGAACACGCGTACTAGTTTGACATAATATTTGGTTTTTACCTCTGGTTGCAAACTTCCCACTGTACAGTGAAAAACTGAGTTCAGCCATTGACAGAGTTCCTGGATTGCTATGAAGGGGTTACAGTAATGAAAGATAAACTAGCCTTGAGATAACATGAAAGGCTTGGGGGAAGAACTTAGACTTGAGGGAAGAACTTAGGCTTGGGGGAACATCTTAGGCTTGAGGGACGAACTTAGGCTTGAGGGAAGAACTTAGGCTTGAGGGAAGAACTTAGGCTAGAGGGAAGATCTTTGGCTTGAGGGACGAACTTAGGCTTGAGGGAAGAACTTAGGCTTGGGGGAACATCTTAGGCTTGAGGGAAGACCTTTCACTGGGGTAGTAGTGCCTAATGGTTGGTTGGTTCAGTTGGCTGATCCACGGCATCCTCAAATAAAACATGATCTCCATTAACTGCTTCATTAAAAGCTCCAAATGGTTGGACCTTTTGAAAGGGATGGGACCTGATGTCTCATGCGGTATCACAAGGGGTCATTGATGGCCTAAGTGCGCCCTTCCTGGCGGTCGCCATACCTACCTACCTATCTACCCCTCCTAAACGCTGGAGAAAGATGGGTTCTTAGCTAGACCTACTTTGTGGAATTTAGGTATCTTCGAAGATCCTTCAGTTTTACAGCCGAGAGGTCGGATAGTCCCCCTAGAAAATAGTTTCCCAGGGCTCTATTTCTTGCGGCCACTAGAGCTGAGCACTTGCAAAGAAAGTGAGTTATTGTTTCCCTTTCGTCCGAGGCCCCCAGAGCTGGGCACTTGCAAAGAAAGTGAGCTATTGTTTCCCTCTAGTCCGAGTCTTTACAACATCTACAAAGGGTATTGAAAGGTCTGTGCTTTTTCCCGCATGTGCCAGTGACCTGTAAAAATCGCCGTTAGTCAGCTGGTGTCTCTACAGTCCCTGTTTATAAGATCCCGGGTTGCCCGTTGTGACTTGCTAGAGATGCTAAACAAAGAGGACTGCCTTCGGACATCTACATTGATTTGGAGATTAAACCCTAGCTATATTGTAGACTGGCCAGATCGCTCGGGATATATTCCACGTTGTAAGTGTATTGCCTAATACCGGATACGCCATCATAAACACCCTTTCAACTACGGCTTCGGCAGTTAATGAAGTCCACAGATGTGACACACGACTCATACAAAGTATACTTAGAAGCTGATGTGATACTCCAGGAGTGACGAAAAGAGGCTCACGGATATAATTTGGTTATGCACACATCCTCCGACTATTTGTATCCTTTCACACAAAGTAGCAAAGTTGTTCCACAAACTCCTCTCCTCTGTACCAGGCTTCTAGAAGTACGAGTATAAATATTAATTTTCAATTTAAATTCACACGCCCAATTGCTCCGGAACGACCACGAGGATGTTCTGCACTGCATACTCTTGGTAAGATTGTTAAAAAGTTTTTAAAGTCGGGTTAACAAAAAAAAAAAATAATTACGCTTTCATTAAAAATGCAAAGCAGCTGCAAATAGGAGGCGGTGGAAGGCAGTTTGCGAACACTACTTATATTTACTTCGTTACAAATTTTGTGGCTTCCACCCACACACTCCCACATATGCCTGCACACAATCGTACAGCAACAGAGTTGCTTCGTCTCCGCGTGGCGCAGCAAGGATAACAAACTTAGGACCGGAGTAAAGCACATAAAATTACTCGCACACGGGCAGGCGAGTAGTGGGGGTGTGGGTGCGTGGCTGCGCCACTAACGTCGCGTTAACATGTGGGCCGAGCGCACTGCTGCTCAAATATGCACGGAGCACGGTCATAAAATGAAATAAAATAAAAATTTTACTACTATTTGCGAGAGCTCCACGTAAGCGTTTCTTTTTGGCTCGGTCTGAGGGAGCTAAGTAAGGGTATTTAGTGATTATTTTTAAGTACACACAAGTTTTCAAGTTTTCTGGTGAATTACGAGTAAATGAGTACATGTCCCTCGGTGCTTGCAGCTGTGTGAGTGTGTGCGTGGTACCTCAGCGCTGTAAGTGTGCGGCAGGAGGGTAGCTCGTGGGTAGCGATAAATTGTACGGAATGCTCGCATTCGAATTAGTACTCGTAGCTACCTTTGGAGTTGCTTCAAGTACGCCATTCATTAATTTCGCAATTAATATGCATTTAAATACTTAAGCGCAATTTCGTTTCTTGCGCAATTTCTACTAAATAGAGAAAATTCGCTTCGTAGCTCTAATAAACTACATTTCATACACTGTAAAAAGGGAAGTTACTATCGTCCTGTAAACATTTACAGATAATTGTGTTCATTTCTGGAACTCCAGAATACATCACAAAACAAATGAAGACTTAAATGGACTATTGACAGACAGGTAACTACAAAACTACCGTTAGATTAACTCATCCTTAACATTATATGCGATTGACTTCCTCGCAGCCTTGATGCCTGCTTAACAAAGTCCACACTTGTAAGAAGATTGTACTGAAAGTCTTATTTAATTCTCATTAAAAAAGTCCCCGGACTGGAGCAACTCCTAAATCAGATACCATTTCACACAATCGAGCATAATTTGTATCCTATGCTCAAGATCTGCGACAATGCCATCAACCACAAAACTAATTGAACTCAAATTGCTTAATTTTGATTTCCATTTATTTAATTTCAATCAGTCCAACTGGACATTCAGTATTACTTATACGAGGAGTACTATTTATATTTCGGGAATAACAAATAATAACAAACGTTTTGAAATGAAAACGGCTTTTCTTGGTTTTCAAAATATTCCCCTTGATGGTCAACACACTTTTGCATTCGTTCAAACCATTTGTCATAGCAGTTTTTCCATTCCTCTTGAGACACCTCCAAAGCATGGTTTTTGAACGCTTCAACTGCTTCTTCGGCGCTCGTAAATCGTTGACCACGCAGTTTACCTTTGATATTCGGGAACAAGAAGAAGTCATTGGGTGCCAAATCAGGACTGTACGGAAGATGAGTCATCAATTCGATGTTTTCACTGCTCAAAAATGCACCTGTTTGACGAGATGAGGGAGAGCTCGCATTGTCATGATGGAGAATGATTCGTCTTTGGCGGTTGGTTTTACGAATTTATCCGAAGACTTCCAGCAAACAAATGGTCGTGTACCACTCACAATTGACCGTCCTACGTTGCTCAAGCGGAACAGTGGCCACATGACCCATTCGGCCGAAGAAACAGGTGACCATTTGCTTCGCTGTGCTTCTTCCACGAACAACTTTTGTTGGATTTAGCTCGCCTTGGAATAGCCACACGGTTGATTGTTGTTTTGTTTCCGGCTCATACGCATATATCCATGATTCGTTACCTGTCACGATTTTATACACGTCTTTTGAAGCACCACGGTCGAAGTTTTTAATAATTTCCTTACATCAATTAACACGAGCCCTTTTTTGAACGATTGTCAAATTATGTGGAATCCAACGCGAACAAATCTTTTTTACATCCAAATGTTCATGCAATATTGAATGTCTGGAAGTGGAAGTAATGCCCAAGGTGTCCTCTATCTCACTATATGTCACATGACGATCTTGCATTATCAGTTCAGGCACTGCATCGATGTTTTGTGGCACAACAACCGATTTTGGACGACCTTCATGGAGGTCGTCGGCGACCGAACTACGACCACGATTGAATTCACTATACCAACGATATACTGTGGTTTTTGATGGTGCTCTATCGCCATACAAAGAACTGAGTTCATCGACACATTCTTGTTGAGATAATCCTCGTCGAAAGTTGTGAAAAATAATCCACCGAAAACCTTCTCTTGAAATTTCCATTTTTGTGCCAAATTGATTTTCTCAACTCACTGTAAACAATACAAATAGCACTTGTACATCAATACGTTGTGAGTACGTTAATGCTAAAAAATGTCAAACTTTATTATGGTGTTGCCAGATTTTAGCTATTGACATTAGTGTTGCCAGTTCCCGAAATATAAATAGTACCCCTCGTATTCTTTTTAATTAAGAATATGTTCTTCTATTATTGCCGTTACTACAGGTTATTATAATCCAGTAGAGCTGAGCCGATACTTCTGTAAGAGAGCTGTAAGCATATTTGCCTTAAGAGCCCGCTCTGCTTCTAACTAGAGCCGCGCGCCGACAGAAGAGATGTTCCGCAGTTTTCTTCGCCTCTTTATCCCCACGGCTTCTGCACTATTCATGAGAGAATACTCCCAGCCTGAGAGCATAGCTGCCGAATAGCCAATGACAAGCCACAACCTTAGAGATAACTCCTCTCGACAGGCTAAGCAAGTCTCTAGATTCTTTCCACTCAAGCTCCGGCCACATTAGCCAAGTCGTTATGCAAGTGCCTTCGTCTGCCCAAGACCTATTGGCCTCACGCCGAAGGAGCAGAATGAGGCCGTCTTAGCTGGATGGGTGGGAGATTACAGGAACTGAAACGAAGTGGAAAACAACAAAAGGATACCCTCAAGCTTAACATGGACAAGGGAAACCCTGTCACACATGGAGAAGTGCAAGCGACCGAGACCACGCCAGAAGGAGCAGAAGGAAACCGTCTTTGCTGAAGGCCGTTTTTGCTGAAGGCCGTTTTTGCTGAAGGCAGTTTTTGCTGAAGGCCGTCTTTGCAGCCGTCTTCGCTGGAGGACGTCTTTGCTGGGGCCATTTTGTCACTGAGATTACAGGAACCGAAAAGAAGTAGAAAACAGCAAAAGCAACGCAATCACTCTTAAGTTAAACATGAAATCCCAAAATTTTTCAGTCTTTAACAATAAAATATTTTTTTGTTTATTTATAATTTTTTGTTTTGTTTCTTACAATGACAATTAATTTTACTACAATTTTGAAACATACTTTAGGTGTAGCGTAGTCGTAGTTGGAATTAAAATCAGAAGTACTCAAAAATTTACAAAGTTCACAAATATTACTCATAAATTTGTCAATAAATGCCAACGATTTGGTTCCGAAAAGTAACAATTTAAAATTACGTACATTTTGATAAGATTGTGTGTGTTTTTTTAGTGTATTTTTGTTTGTTTTACTTGCAATGAGCGCGCAGTATAAATTATTATTATTACATTTTGTACAATAGATCGATCAAAAGAGACAAAAAACAAACAAAAAAATTGGTCATCAACAATTCTAGACTCGGTGTTTCGTTTTGTATACATTTGTGTAGAAAATATGTAAATACATGTAAAAAAATGGCAGTTAAATTATCGTAGTACTCGTACATAGTTAAATTTAATTTAATGGGGTTTGAGAAATTTTGTACAAAAATTTATTTAAACAAAAAACAATTATAAGAAAATATGTACTTAAATTATGACTACAACGTCATTGCGTTAACTTTAAAAAGTGGTTGTTCGTGTTAATTTCAATGTTTCAACTAAAAAGCAAATGAAAAGAGTCTTCAAATTGTTTAAAACTAAACGATTTTAGCACATGGAGGACGTTTTTTTACTGTATTTGAATAATCGTACAAATTCACTTTATTTTTTACAAACATTTAATTAATAAATTTAGTACTAAAAGTAGTTAAATTAAGGAGAAAGTCAAATGAGTCAAAACTGCAGTGACTGTGGCATGCGAGCGAGTCTGCCTGCGCGAGTCACTCAATTTTCACTCAATTGATTTTTGTTCACTTTTTACACAAATAACTTTGAGTTTAGCTTTAAAACTAAGATTAGGGCACATGTAAAGCTTTTACAACTATAAACTATATATATATATATATATACTCGTATATATTATATATTTTTACTCAACTCCGCTCTTGTGTTCAATTACGATTAATTTAATTGCTTAAAAGTAGGTTCAAAGAATTTGATTTCGTGTGAAATTGAGTGTAAATGAAGCTGCGAAAAATAAAACTAATCATAATTTAAAATGTAGCAAATCAACTCACACAACACACTCAAACCTAAACTCAAATTAAAACACACTCAACTCAATTCATTACAATTAAACTCAACTTACTATTTAAAGAATGATAAAAGCAAAATAAAGGAGAGGGAAAAGATTATCAGAAACAGACAAATTGGTTAAAATAAAACTAGAAAAATTATACATAAAGTGTAAAATTTGATATCACTCAAAGCGATTGAGCAATATTCCATTTGATACATATGTGGAGGTGTGTGTGTGTGAACACTCCATTTCTTTGTTTTCACTACTAACAATTAATAATGTTTAATTTTGTTTTTTTTACACAATGTTGTCGCTTATGTTAAGCTTTATAAACAAACACTTAGAGAAAGAAAAAATATTTGAGGGCATTTTTAATGCGTTTCACTCAAATAATATTTGAGGGCATTTTGTATGCGTTTCACTCAAATAATATTTGACGGGATTTTGTATGCGTTTCACTCAAATAATATTTGAGGGCATTTTTTATGCGTTTCACTCAAATAATATTTGAGGGCATTTTTTATGCATTTCACTCAAATAATATTTGAGGGCATTTTTCATGCGTTTCACTCAAATAATATTAGAGGGCATTTTTTATGCGTTTCACTCAAATAATATTTGAGGGCATTTTTAATGCGTTTCACTCAAATAATATTTGAGGGCATTTTGTATGCGTTTCACTCAAATAATATTTGAGGGCATTTTTTATGCGTTTCACTCAAATAATATTTGCTCTTTTGGAGCCATCTAAACGTATGCTTGGGCACGTGTCCTGGGATCTTTGCCTTGCAGTCGTTCCACAAAATTGCGCCAGCTGACCATTGTTTTACTTGAGTACAGCCACACGCTCGATGTTACACCCACAAGCATTGAGCACAAATATTTGACCATGTAAATCTGAAATATCGGACGCGCTTCAGAACCATCGCTGCGCGCCATCGGACAGGGAATGGAGAACCGTTTGCATATGTCGCGATGCCATTGTATCATCCACTCATCCAAATTGTAGTACTCGTAGAACAGACAGCCGAGAAATCCGAGAGCCGGCAATATGAACAGACCCGAGAAGAAGCCGATACGCATCATCAAGCGCTCCAGCTTGTCCGTACGTTTGCCATCAGTTTTCATTACGGTCCTTATGCGGAAAAGTGATACGAAGCCAGCGAGCAAGAACAGAGCGCCAATCGAGAGATACACGCATAGTGGCAATATGAGAAATACTCCAAGCGAATGAGTGTCCAGTTGACCAACGAAACAAACGCCCGAGAGGATGTCGCCTGTAAATGAAAAAACCAGAAGAAATGTGATTAGTTTATCAATTAGATAAGAGAATGCACTTAAACTAAAGAATTTTATGGGAAAAAAGGGAAACTTGTGGATTTATTGACTGAAAATATCAAGTTTATTAAATTGCAGTGTAAATGAACATGGCATTTGATTGGTTGATGGCTTCAGGATGAGCGTCGTTTTCAATCCCTAAAAATGCACACGCGAGAAGACATGCGAAGCTGCGTTAGTAGGCTGGTTGAGGTTCTCGTGTGCAAGAGGTATATAACCAACTGCACAATTGACATCGGAATCAGTAAACATGTCATCAGTGAAAAAGTGAAAGTGACCAAGTGAACATCGGAGTAGCAGCAGCAGTGAAACAGTGAGCGTACCCGAAAGTGAACATCGTAGTAGCAAATCAGCTAACCAGTGACAGTGAACCAGTGACTACTCACTAATGACTTAATGCCTTATACTATGTCAGTGATCAAGGATCAGCGATGTAAGTGTATATCCTCATTCTCACTTTCATAGTGCGGCGCGGTACTACGCGGTCTTTACAGCAAACCTAATATTATCCTCGTTTGGATTTTTGGGTACAGGCACATTGGAGGCAATTAGATTGCCAACGATGAGTCGGTGTTACCACTCTCTCATCAGAACCAATTGAGTTTCTCATAGGTAAGATGGTGGTCATAGGTGACATTTGATCTCATTTCACGACAGCCGATTGCTAGCAATTTTGAGAACCTCATATCCCTCCCTTTTATAGGTGATAGAAACATGACCCTTAGCTATTAAGTGGATGAAGTATCTTTTGTATTTAGGTTTTCGTGGCAGCCAAGTCTACAGACCAACTCACTCAGACCACAATGGCTCGATGGCGATACCAACATGCAACACTATCTTACTCGTGAAACCATTTCGAGATCCTCATAAACGGCAGGATTTGTCTGATCTTTTGTATTTAAACCCAAATCGATACTGGCACTTCTGAGAAAGGATTGCAGAACGGTAGTAGGAATACTCACAGGTCACTGTCTAACATCGGTACACGCTAAAAGGATGGGATTCACACACAACAATGAATGGAGAAAATGTGGGGAGCAAGGCACAAGAGAAACTTTGGAGCATCTACTATGCCTATGCCCCGCCATATCTGAAGCGCGCTTATCACATCTAGGAACCCCCTGGTTTGAAGGACTAGAAGAGGTCGCACAACTAGGGACAGTTTCTCTCTTCAGATTTGCTAAGAGCGTTTCCCTGTTCAACGATTCATACTATAGCTCTTAAATAGATATCCATCTGGCACCGCAAAGGACCTTGTAGGTCTATGTGTGTAGTGTCTCTCTTAAGATTCGTTAAAAACATTTGTCTTTTAAACGATAAATATGGCATTTCCTAGAACGACACTCATCTGTCATTGCTTGGGACCTATGGGTATCCTTTCAAGCCACTATAGCTACTATTGCTTTTAAATGGATATCCATCTGGCACCGCAAAGGACCTTGTAGGTCTATGTGTGGCCTTCACGGTCGGCCAGTCTAACCGAACCTAACATATTTAAGACAAGTTGCAAAATAGTTGCAGTTGCAATAGGAGTGAAGTAGCTCCCTTATTGGAATTTTTACGGAGCTATCAAACACATAGACCATTTATTTTGGTGCTTATATATGGGACATCATCATCATCATCATCATCATCATCATCATCAATCTCAAATACATGATCTTTTCCTGGGAATTCACGGTATACGAGTATATTCACATAGCATAGGCAATATTTATAAGCATAGGTGCAGAAAACTTCTTGAGATAAGAAGATAGAATACAATGGAGCAATAATTTGACTGAGAGCCTAGTTGCAACGTGGTTGATACTTTGAGAGCTCATACTTCCCTGCCTCATCTAATTCTACTCCAAATTGCACAACTGAATGAATCTCTGCTTCCATATTGTGTGCTGGTGTTCAAAACAATTGCTATCACTTATTTACAACAACCATGCTATGCTTCCATCCTTCCTATTTCCTAACTATATCTGTTACTTTATCACTACGTCGATCACGTGATGTTATGTTGCAATCAGTTTTGTTTTTGATTTTCCCCGCTTAGAGGCATTGAATTAAGCAATTTCCTCTAAGCTAAATTAAGTAATGCAGGGAAGCTCCGAGAGGGGAAAAAAGCAATTAACTTGTTGCAACAAATTAAAAGTTAAATAATTATTTTTCGTTAACGCCACAAACATGCAATAAAATAATTAAAAATAAAGAAACGTAGCATCGAAATGAGTCTGTACCAAATTTGTAATCACATGTGGCAACGCTGGAGCAGAACAAATGCGTGACTATGTGATGCGGCAAGAGTGAGAATTATGCGGCCAGAGGCGATAAAGCAGCGGAAAAAGAAAGAAAAAATATTGTATAATATTAATAATGAAAAGAAGAAAGAAAAAATACATAAAAATTAGTGTGCTGCGAATCAATTTTTCCCCCACACACAAATGGAAAGCAGAAAGCTGAGCTGAGAAGCGCCTCGCGGCTAAATGCGCCGCCATACACACCACATGCCACATTAGCAGAGGTTCATGCCGCCCGAAGCTGGGGCTGGAGCTGGAGCAGCAACGGCAGCTAAAGAAGATTAATTTCGGTACATTGTATAACTTCATTGATGCGGAATAAAACGCTCATTTGTACGGCCATATGTGCTTAAAACGCTCCACATGCGAACACATGCTGCAGTGTACGAGTGTAAGTACCCACAAGGAAAGTGGCGATGGCTGTAGTAATCCCACTTACTTCCTAAAGGACGGTCAGCTGAGGAGAGTATTTAAGGGGAGGGTATTTAAGGGGAGGGTATTTCAGGAGAGGGTATTTAAGGGGAAACCAATCCAGTGGGGGAGCATATAGCAGAGCAAATGATGTAGGGATAGACAAACGGAGTTGGCCACATTTCCTCTAGATGTGCCCAAGCGCCTTACTTAGAAATCGATAGTGCTGGTGATTGGGTTAATCAACCCTAAATCTGGAATATACTACAAAATTATAGAGCTAGTTCTGAAATGTTGCTCTTTACAAAACGTGGCTGCAGACAGGAAAGCATGTCTCTCAATCGTCTCTGGAAGTGATACCCCATATTTATCATGGTCAGATTTGAGAGGATCGAAAGCTAGTGAAAGAGTATATGAAAAAATCAACTACACGAATGATTGTAACTTCTTTTCTACGCAAAACTTATATAGACTTTGTTAATGTAATGTTAAGGATTGGGCTATCGCCCTTAGGCACTGAGATCTATTGTGTCAGCCCATTCCTTCAATTAATAATTACTGTGCTCAGGAATTGAATCAGACCAGTCTGCGATGCTTGCCGAGGTCCGAGAAAATGTTTGCCGAGGTGCTTTTCAGGCCAGTCTGCGATGTTTGCGTCAGGTCGTCATCTCCGAGAAAATGTTTGCCGAGATGCTTTACTCTTGTTTGTGCAAGAGCCGGGCAAGTGGCGATTAGATGCCCCATAGACTCATCATCTTCTAGGCAAAATCTACATAATTCCCATTCTGTGCAGGTGCTCATTGCAGGGGAAAGTGACCCGTCAACGCACCGCAGTTGATTTTTTCTCAGTGATAGGACCTTTTCTTGTTCGTGGAAGGGAGTTTCAATACTGCGTTAGGAATAAAAGTGAAGATACGTGTGAGTATCGATTGATACATCTCAATAATTAACAACTCACGTATCCACTTTTAGTCTAAAAGAATAACAAATTGAGTTCAAAAGGAGTTAGCACTTCATCTCAAGGAAGAGCTCTGCTAGTAATGCTAGAATACTATATGAAATCTATTGGGTACGAGTATATAGTATATACATATATACAATTTCATATATAAACTTATGTAAAAGGAATAATCACACACATGCTAGAAATATATTAAACGCCACTGTACATAAACACAACACACTTTTGTGCTATGAAAATGAACTTTCGTCCTGATGGGAATTCTGTTTTGTGTCATGTACGAGTATGGATGCCGTTGTTAAAAGGCAAATGTCCGCTTACTGAAGGAGCATAACATGTGTTCTTATAAAAAAAGAAGGCATATCTCAGCAGTAAACAAAGTCAGTATATTGCGGTGTCAACAAAGTTGGCGACCCCCGATGGCCTGCCGTTTGTTCTCTCATTTCCTGCACACATTTAATGTAACGAAGTCAATTGCGGAGCCCGGGTGCAAATTTTATAGTAAATGGTTCCAGAGCTGACACGACACTGTACTAGACTGGTTGATTAGAGTACTAACAGAGACTGTCGATATTGGTTTAAGAAAAATGCATTCATGACATAAGCAAGAACTTTCGAGTAGCTGACAAAATTGATTTGCCTGAGTTGCCAACTCAACGATGGATAAAAATTTATGCTGACCACTGACAATTTTTGTAACTAAAGCATCGGGAAGATGTCACAACAAACATCGTACATAATAAAATTATTTACGATGCCAAAATGGCTGTTCTTGAAAAGACGAAACTACTCGTATGTATCCATACTTGTGTCTATGTTACGAGGCCATGAGTATAGATGCTGTTGCTACAGGCCCATAAGCTATTAATCTACTAGTATGATTAGGAATGGAATCGTCTTATTTATAGATAAAAATAGTTGGCATTGCCATGAAGTATTGTCCTTTAATAGAAGTGGCAAGTCCGCGCTTTTAAAATTGCCCTACGGTTGTATGCCAATACAGAACCGATTTGTATAGTGACAAATTGTCGCCGTTTGCTGCCTTTAAAAACTTCATCTTTAAAGTCTTCATCTTTAAAACCCAGACATCCGCCCTCTGCGACCTACTGGGAAGCATGCTAGACTCACAGCTCCGTCAAGGATGGGAAATGACCTTTCCGAAACCTTTAATACTGAACAAGGTTACAGACAAGGCGCCCCGCTATCCTGTGATCTCTTCAACTTCATCATGGAGGGGATGCTACGAAAGGCCGGTGTTTAACGCAATGGCACCATTTTCTACAGAGGTGTCCAGCTCTTTGGGTACGCTGATGATATCAATATTATCGGCCGAACCTAGAGAGATGTTTTTTTTTTTTTTTTTTTTTTTTGTCGGAACAATCTAGTAAGCGCAGCACTCAGACAAAGTATATATCCATTGTACTGCACTTAAGGTTCCCTTTTACTCTGTTTTAGAGAGATGTTACTGCTGTTTTCAATGCTATTGAAAAGGAATCATCCAAAGTGGGCCTGACGAAAAACGAGGGCAAAACGAACTATATGCTGTCTCCATACAGTGGAGCGCGGCGTCTAGGCTCTCACGGTTCAGCGGGCAACTACAACTTTGAAGTAGTCAAGGAATTTGCATACCTTGGCACCGCCGTTCGCACCAATAATGAGGTCAGTCTGGAGATGAAGCGAGGAATCACAATTGCTAATAGATGTTATTATGGTCTCAGCAAGCAATGGTGTTGCAGAGCCCTCGCTCGAAGGGCCCTCGACGAAGGTCATTCATTCTGTACTTCATTCTACCTGTGGTTCATTCTACCTGTGCTCCATTCGACCTGTGCTTCATTCTACCAGTGCTTCATTCTGCCTGTGCTTCATTCTACCTGTGGTTCATTCTACCTGTGGTTCATTCTACCTGAACTTTATTCTACCTGTGGGTCATTCTATCCGTGCTCCATTCTACCGGTGCTCCATTCTACCGGTGCTTCATTCTACTTGTGCTTCATTCTGCCTGTGCTTCATTCTACCTGTACTCCATTCTTCCTTTGCTTCATTCTACCTGTGCTGCATTCTACCTGTGCTCCATTCTACCTGAGCTTCAATCCACCAGCGCTTCATTCCACCTGTACAACATTCTACCTGTGACTCATTCTACCTGTGCGTCATTCTACTTGTTCTTCTTTATGGCGCTGAGGCATATGTGGTATCGCCACAGCCGCTCTTCGAGTATTCGAGAGAAAAGTTCTACGCAAAAACTTTGGTCCTGTTCGAACTGATGACTACTATCGCATTCGAATGAACCGCGAGCTGTATGAGCTCCACGCCGACATTGACGTAGTGCAGCGTTTAAACATTCAGCGATACGCTGGCTGGGTCATCTCCATCATATGGATGAAGAGGCTCCGGCGAAAAAGATATTTAAGACGAGAGCCGAAGGTCGACGACGAAGAGGGAGATCGTGCCTCCGTTAGATATACCAAGCTGATGGGGCACTAACCACGCTTGGTGTGGCTAATTGGAGAAGGCATGCGCGAACCAGATTCGCCTGGCAAAAGGTACTCAAATCGACCGTAACCCGACCACGGGTTGTAATGGTCACCTAAGGAGAAGAAGATTGTTCCACCATGCTCACAACGGACCCAACTGTTGGTCTAAGTGGCATCACTGTTTTCTAGGTGATGCGGCTGCCTGACCTGCCTTGTTCCACCTTGCTTGTCTCTTAATAATACTGTTATGTCCTTCGCCTTCGTCAATAAATTTATAGCTTTTACAATTATGTCCTGGTAATAGGTAGGTAGGTTACATGGCTATCCTAAGATTCACTTAGACCTGTTCATGGCTCATTATGGCCTGTTCAAGGCCCATTGTGGCCGGTTTAAAGCCCATTGCGGCCTGTTCAAGGCCCATTGTGGTCCTGATAATAAGTGATTTAGAATAGCGGGGAAAGAAATCCTCACTGTAGATATCGTTTCATATTCTTGGTTAGTGTTTGACTTGTAGTTGAGTACCTTGGATCAATTATTAGAATTACTATGGCATATATTCTATTCAGTAGATTTTCAGTTGGTTTTTATCAAAAGCATCTTCGTTTATATCCACGTAGACGCACTGAACAAGCCGTGTCTTTTGTAAGTTTAAGAATGGAACTTGTGGCTGATCTTCCCACATGGCAGCTTATGTATGGGATCAGTCACAATATGTGTCAGTTTAACATACACATCGATCATCTTTTCCAGCCTCTTTCAATGATGATTGCATGATTTACGAAAGCATACGCAAATGCTGATCAGAGCCCGTAGGATACTACTTTAATTTCAGTGCCCAGTATAAAAGACAAGTCTCACTAATATGCAAATTGCGTGAAATCTTCTAAGAGAAATGATGATTCATGAAGAGATGATTCATGATTCATGAAGAGCTGATTCATTCGACCGGATGGGATGTCCGCGGTATACCACCATTTCACCATTACTGCCATTCAGAATTATCGCATCTGACATCAGTGCTTATCATACTCGAGTTGAAATACTTATCAATTGCCGCTTGCAGGGTCTGCTGCTCACACATCAAAGTCGGTCGGTAGACAAATATAAACAATGCAATAAAACTGATAACGCTCTGATTATGCGGCATATCATAAATAAACTATAAAAGTGTGAGGAACTGCGCTAGAGTACGATTAATTGAAAAAAAAACTGCTCTGAAAGCCAATAAGTCAAGAGTGTTATCTACGGACAGATAGAAACTGCAGGACCCTACATTAGTCATTTAGCTGTTGAGTCCACTAGATAAGGAAACTATAGGCAGGATAGAAATAAAAATCTTCACAGCTCTTCTGAGGGTGTCTATCCACAGACTTGGAGGCAATTATTAGAAACACTGTTACCTGGAACTGCTAAGGAATGTGGAGAAGTAGCGGAGAATCCATCAACTTTTGCGGACAAAAGTCAACAGAAGCCCAATAGATATTGGAACAATCCTACAAAGCTATAAATCTTCTAGTATGAGTATGAGTGGAATCATCATCTTATTTATAAGGAAATACAAGTCACTCTGATGATGACGGGTAAAAAAATGGAAGACAATCGACATATAATTATTTTACAAATTTGCTAATGAACAAATACTAAACTGGATGAGTTTGAAAGATATTTGAACGAGTCAGCAGCAAACGCGATTCCAGCTAATCTGCATATACAGGTTGTAGGGTAAACAGAACTAAAATATCAATTTCTGTACAACAATTTTCTTTGTCCATTTTAAGTACAAACATCGCAAGCATCAATTGCATTGAAGGAGAATTTGGTGGCAGTGGGGTAAACAAAGCCATTTCACTCAACACATCATGCCAGGCAATTCAATGCAATGCATTGTAATGCAGCCGTGTTGCTTGCTCTAAGCACACAATGGAAACAACAACAACAACAACATCGGGAATACCAACAACTACAAAAACAGTCGGCTGACTTTTAACTTTTAGTGGCAAAGTGCAAATGTTTGCTTAAGGTGAAGCACACCTCCGCACATACGAGCACCGTGAACCGTTTGCTGACTGACGACTCGGCCACCGCGTTGTTAAATAATTGCACTGTAACTGTCAGCGACAATTGCTTCAATATTTATTTAACTGTCACTGGTGCGATTTGACAAGACAAATGATAAATGCAACCGACACACTCGACTTGCTAAACACACACGTGCAAACATACAACTGTATATTCATAGAGAGATATATGCACTGAAGTGGTGAACGGTCTTCGGGATGACATAAACGAGAAGTGAAGAGGTTAGTAATGTAAACAAATGTGGATGATATCGTACATAGATAACTTTTGGTTTACTAGCAAATCCATTGATGATGACTAACTGAAGAGGTTGTCACGTTTCCGTCGCCGGAAACAGAAGCAATTGCCATGAAGATAAATTTTAAAATATAATAAAAGTAAGCCAGGGAAATTGTGAGGAAATTTAAATGTTCAGAGTGCTACTGGGAGCGGAAAATACCAACGGAAAGTCGGGAATAATTAGTGGCTCAAGAACTGAACGATTTAAAAGAAAGAAAGTTTGAGAGAACGAATTCAAAGAAAGAAAATTTGAGAGAACGAATTAAGAGAAAGAAAATTTGAAAGAAAGAATTAAAAGAAAGAAAATTTAAGAGAAAGAAAGGAAATTTGAGAGAACGAATTAAAAGAAAGATAATTTGAAAGAAAGAATTAAAAGAAAGAAAATTTAAGAGAAAGAAAGGAAATTTGAGAGAACGAATTAAAAGAAAGAAAATTTGAGAGAACTCGAAAAACTCGTGCCTATAAAAAGTAATCACATTGAGCTGCAGATGGCAAGGTCCATGCCTTAGAGTCATGTGCTAGAGAAAGTCTACGTAGGGACACCCGTAGTACCAAACCAAGCTATTCTTTCAGGTAGCCAGGCAGTTCTACGGCCATTAATAAACTTCTTATTCCAATCAAAGCTGGTCTGCGAATGCTCTAGGCTCCTGCACACCCTAGCAGCGAGAGACTCTGTTACGCTAATGTGGTTACCGGGACATGAGGTCGAGATTACTCATTGACCCTGAACACTTCAAGGTAGATGCTATTCTCAACCTGAGCAAAAATGTTATTACTCTTTACTGAACTTTTAACAGGACACTGTAGACTCAATTAGCATTTGAGACAAATAGGCGTGGTAGAAAATGATTCCGACCGACTCTGTCGAGAGGAGCAGGAAACAGCGGAAAACATTCTATGCATTTTCCCAGCTGCGGCAAGCTGCAGACTTAACTACCTAGGCATCGCGTTCTTAGCTAGGCAGCGAGTTCTTAGCCGGCCAGCGTGTCCTTAGGTAGGCAGCGGGTTCTTAGATAGGCAGTGGGTTCTTAGCTAGGCATCGGGTTCTTAGAAAGGCAGTGGGCTCTTAGCTAGGCAGCGGGTTCTCAGCTAGGCAGCGGGTTGTTAACTAGGCAGCGGGTTCTTAGGTCCAAATCACCCAGTTAAAATTAAGCCTTCAGCAGTTACGAGATTTATAAATAGTCTAGAATTGCTATAGTTGGGTACGAGGCTGCACAACAGATCTCTCAGGTCGTGGTGCTCTTTTAACCTGTAAAATATCTCGCATCAATGATATTGAATAATGATGATATTTTGTGTGAATTTTGCTATTCACTCTTACTCTATGAATAGGATTCTGTATCAGTGATTACAGTACATGTATGCTGGGCCTGGACACTAGGAGCCCATTGTTATCAATAACATCTCTAGTACATCAGTTGGAGTCGAAATATCAGCTAATATGCTGATCATTTAATATCCTGATCTTATAATATCCTGTGTCATATAAGAATTATTCAATCCACAGTTTTATTCTGGTAAGGTTAGGTTGCGAAGGCGTGTACGGATACGGTATCCGAACTTCCACTCGGAGACATCTATGTCCATTGTGAGTGCCTTTAAAAATACCAAGAGGAGGCATACTCGTCCTTACCTTCGATTTCCGTATTCATTGGAAGTAGCATCCCTATTAAACTAGTTAGTTTTCCAAATGAAAGTGAGGAGACCCGATAAGTCCACCGTCATTATCTCTGTTAAGCATGTGTATAAGCACGACCCCAAACATTAAAGTCGTTTCAACTGTAGTCTTGGATATTGACATAGAAAGTGATGAATCTATTCAATCTTTTCTTCAACATGGAAACTCCTGCGTAGCCTGCTCGACGGAATAAGCCAACGTTGAAGCATTGTTGCGATAGTACTATGCCCGGTAATGACCCCCGCAAGCACCCTTACTGCAGGTTTGTTGAGTCCTAATAGAACCTTCGTTCTCTTCATGTCTAACCTGGGCCATAAGGCCAGTGAGACTTCACAGTCGTCACGATTAGTCCGTAAGTTGCTTGTCACCGCAATAGGGAATTCATCTATGATCCTAAACAGTTCACATATCGGGATTTGTATTGAGGTATTTGTTTTGTTAATGTCCATTTCAGAGCCCCTTCTGTCCATTTCGTCCGCTAATTCATTCCCTTCTATATTGCTATGTACGGGAAATCAGCAAAGTGAGACCTTGTGGGTTCTAATGTTCAGTAGTGAGGCACGACAACTTCGGTTTAACTGTCTTGGATTCTATTGCCTTAAGCGCCGCCTGACTACCCACACAGATAGTGATATTCGAGGGTCACGCAATCCCAATTGCACAGATTTCGGCCTGAAAGACGCTGCATGTGTCAGGCAGCCGATATGACTGTCTTGCCTGCAAGCCTTCCGAGAAGACACCCGCCCCCGTTCCACTCTCCATCTTTGAGCCGTCAGTGTAGATGATAATGGCAGAATTACCCGTTACAGAGCTTGACTCCCAGTCTTTCCTGGTTGGATAGAGAGTTGGAATTCTAGCTGTAAAGTCTAGAGTTGAAGTCATGTAGTCTGCAGCCATTTCTAAGTCAGCGGTAACTAACCTTTGACCCTTCCGCTTTGTTTCGCTCAAAATTGTGCGGTGTCCTTAGTTGGTATGATTTCCATGCGTTGCACTCGCTTAGTTTGAGAGCACACTTGGCGGCACAACCCTGAATGGACTCCCCGATTGGTAAGAGGTGAAATAATATATTTAAGCCTTCTTGAGGCTCGCTGCTTACAGCCCCTGAAATTCCCAGGCTAGCAAGTCTTTGTACATTTCCAATACGGTTCTTATTACATTTCCTTCCCAACGCCTGCCACCACACGATGGACCCGTAGACGATAATTGGTCTAGTGATTGTGGTGTACATCCCATACACAATGTGCGGTGACTATCCCTATCCTTTTACAGGTATAGTAAGCAGCCAAACCCTTCTTTGTTCTTTCTTGAATATTCTTTCTCCAATTTAACTTGGAGTCTAGATATGTACCTAAGTATCTTGCTTCTGAAGAAAGATTCAACGTTACTCTACCTAACTTTGGCAAAGGGAACTCAGGGATTTTTGACTTCCTGGGCATTTCTTACAATGGGCATCAATGCCTAAGTGCTTGGAGGCCTCCTTATTCGGCGGTTCTCCGGCTACCGCACTTCTATCTATCTATCTAATCATTCGCTTCATCAATACCATTATCATCACAGCGAAACCTTTTGTCACCGAGCAAACTCTTCAAATTGGGATGGGACTAAAGAGGAGAGTGTTTTCGCAACATAAGCAAAAGTTGACTCCCTTCAATGTCGGTGTTAATACTAGTAGTTAATACTAGAAACTAGTGATCTGTCTGAAATTTGAAACTTGAACTATGAAATGATGCCAGATTTGAAAACGTGGTCACTATATAGTCAGAGACATACACTCTCTTCTACACGCAAGTATCACACTTAGTCTAAGTACTCTTTAAGTTTAGCTTTAAACTTAGCTAGTAAGGTTAGTCTGTAACTGACCGTGTTACATCAGCAATGGAGGAAAATAAGTACTGAGAAACCTACAAAGAAGTTGAACACAGTCATCTGCCATACAGGCACAATGTCACAAGAGTTTCCAACCAAATTTGGGAACGATCCATAGGAATCTTGGGCCTATTTCTAACTATATGCTCATATGTCCTTATCACTGCAACGATATTTGCCAGAGTAATTACCCACAAGAACTTCAACACTTCTCAGCTGGGAATTGGACATTTATAATGAAGTGACTTTAGTGGACAGTCAATCGAGTCGGCCCAATTTTAAGGAGATTTCCTCGACTTATTTTTGTTGTTGCTTTAGTTTTATTTTGAAACGGCGATTTAATGACTTTCGCACGTCCGTGCAATAAAACTTTTTAATATCTCATTTCTTCAATTGTCAGCTTGACATTTTTTCTTTTGCGGCGGTTTTGCGTTCAGTCAGTTTTTATCTGTCATGGCCTGGCGATGTTCCTGGTGCTGCTGGTGTGGCAGTCGTCATCGTTGTTGTCGTTGGTTTCTTAGCATTTTAATTACTCTGTCAGTCAGCATGTAATAGCGTCATAAGCTTTACTGCTCCATTTAGATAAGCGACTTTTTTTGAAAGACTCTTCTTTTATGTGTAAATTAAGCAATTTACGCGAGAACGAATGAGCGCGCAAGTACTCATACTTAACAACAATTTTCCTTTTGTAATTACAAAACAATTGTCATCGCGGTGTTTTTCTACGATTGTTTTTGTGGCTCAGGTATGTGTGTGTTTTTGTGTGTGTGTGTTTGTATGTGCTTTGTGAGTACGTTGTGAGTACGTTGTGAGTACCGTCAAATGCTTGCAATAACTCTGTGGAATTGCTGTCACGACCTTCCTCCACAGCTACGCCATTCATCAGTAGTGTGACGTAGATCAGTTTTATGATTGCTTTCCACAGAAGGATTAACTTTCTGACAGTTCATTCAGATAAGTTTTCAATTTCCAGAGAATTGGTTTCACAGCTTAACTCGTCTTAACTGTAAAGTCGTACATTTTGTCATCAAACGTTTTCAGAGTCAATGGCGTATATTGAAGAAGGAACAAATTATAGTTATGATAAGTTTCCTGCAACCGCCCCATGCCGCGCTGTGCTGCATGCTGCTGCTTATGTGTACTTTTGTAATAAAACCTGTCCGCATAATTGCTCATTCAGTGCACTGCAACTGCACGGCATACAAAAACTCTCTGAAACACTGAGCATACTCAAAGAAAGAAAAAGTCATTAAAGATGAACAACCGAACAAAAGATCAGATCCTAACAAAAGATAAAATATATTTGCAAAAACCAACAACAACAACAACAACAACAACGACAACAGCAACAGCAGCAGCAGCAAAAAAAGAAGATAGAGGAAAAAATCAGTTGGCAAAAGTTGCTGCAGCATGCAACATGACATTAAAGAACTGAGGGTACTTTTTAAATCGAGCGCAAATTACAGTGTGCCATAAGTGAAGATTGTCGAAGATCAGCAAACGTTGTCCAGTCAGCAACAATAACCACAACAGACGATCGACAATGCACAACATAAATATGTACTTACATACACACACATACACATACATATACATATACATATAAACGCTCAAACTTATCTTTATACTGGGGCAAACTAACCTCAGGTGAGCAAAAGCAGTTCTGCGCTTATGTGATCAAAAAATGCGATCGACGAATCGATCGATTGGATCGATGGGGGAATGCGTCCATTAGATATGGCTCGCCAAAGTGATTTCCGCTTCTTGTGTGCACCTTTTTCAAAATGCACACAAATATGCGTAATGTGACTGGTAAGCGCCTAACAAGCCGCATACACAAGTGTACGGGAAAAATGTAGGGTACCTCTTAGAAGAAAGTCCTGCTAAATTCTTCATTGAACTGCGTGCCACTGTAGAAGAAATACTGTAAATAACTACAACTGATGTCCGACAAGAAATGTATTGTTAAGAAAATTACTTACTGACTTTCGTGGACTAAGCGCAGAATCTGCGAAACATCTCGTTATCGGGTTACGACCGGACTTAAGAAAATTAGTCTATGTGAATCGTTTGGAACACTGAATTAATACTAAAAAGTAATACTAAAAAATCGGCTTTGAAAAATTATGTGTAGTGTATCTGGTTTAAATTAACAGCGATTGGCGTGAATACTATTCAAAAAAGTTTAACTTAACAAAACTATTTATCAAATGTCTTTCTGAATCGAACCGATCGATGTGGATATCATCTTCATCCCTTTTAACAGCTTTAGAGATACGCATATTTTAGAACGTTGATCACTTCAATCAATGAGTACATTGGACTTTACCCTCACTGACTTGTCAGTAATGATTCATATGTATGCATCATTACAGAGAAGGATGGCTTTAGCACCACATATTACGCATTTAGATGCAATTTGCATGCAACTCGTATGCCTGTTTAGTCATGAATAGTTTATCGCATTTATGAATATGAATATTTTAGGAGTAGATAGATAGATAGATAGATAGATAGATTTAAAAGTGTTATACACTGCGACCTCAAAGATTTATTGTGATGCCCCTATTTTTCTGAAAGATGAGGATAGTCTCATCTATAAATCTTCTATCAGGTTATTTTTCCACAGGAATTCATATATTTTGGAGGAATAAAGTTGAGGTTTCTTTCTCATATCTAAGATATTTCTTTTGTTGCTCCAAGTAATTTTGAGCTACAAGCAAGGAAAAATAATATTCTAGTACACTAAATTTCTAGAATCATAGTTTATGTTGTTGAAACATTGCTGATCTATACTGAAACTTTGGCTCCATAGGGATACAGGATCTACTGAGATATGATCACAGATCTAATCTATTTAAAGAATAACAAAAAATGGTACACCAAATATAATACATGGGATGTATTCAGGTGTGGGTGTTACAATTGACAAATTTGTCCGATCAAGTGAGATGAGAGAATATCTAAATAATGGGTCTCCTTAGGAGTTCCAATTAAACTATATGAACTAAGAAGTGTGTGGTAATACACCAGACACCAGAGTGGAAATCTACTTACGTACTGTTCAATGGTTTTACTACCTCCAAACAATGAACGAAATTTGAACATATTGTTATGTAATCGCCTTTCAGATAATTTATACCAAGCTCAATACTTAGATTCGCATCACTGGATTGTGTAATAAGCAAACAAATGCTTCTTCAGTTAGAACAATTGGCTTTATTAGTATTCGTCGAACTCATTTATTCTTTTCTTTCAAGCACCGATCCCTGGGGAACACCTCCGATAATCTTGAGCGACTTCACACCATTTTCAGACTGGTAGAGCAAGATCCTGTCGCTGAAATAGCTGGCAATCATTCGCCTCTGGTATATGGGTACCCGAAACTCTGCTAACGCCCTGGTTATGCGTTCCCAGCTAGCTGAGATAAAAGCGTTTTTTACATCTAGGGTGACCACAAGGCAATACCTCTTGGTTCCACCCCTCCATCGTTTCCCCTGGATCACTTTTTTAGCCGTCTGGACAAGTTCGTCCAACTCACTAACGTCCCCTCTGCGACGATCACTTGAAAACTCTCGTTGCTAATACGACGCTCACGCTGCTTGCTGCCACTCTCAGGATTCGGCTATGATCACTCTGCCACTGGTTTTGCTAATCTGCTACTACGATGTTCACTTTCGGCTACGCTCACGGTTTCACTGGTGCTGCGATTTTCACTTGGTCACTTTTACTTGTTGACTGATCCGGATGTCAACTGTGCAATCGCTTATATACTTCTTGTATACAATAAACTTCCATTAGCCTTTGAACGCAGTGACGCATGCCTTCTCGCGTGTGTTTTCTTAGGGGTTGATATCGACGCTCGCCCTAAAACCATTAACTAATCAGATGGCGTGTTGATTTCGAAACAATATATAATCAGCTTTGTCTGGAACAGCCACAGTGACCAAGTGAAAAGAATGCATTTCAAAGACATCATAATTTTTTCCAATAAAAAAATATATTTTAAGGTTATAGAAAACGAGATATAGTCATACTATCGGACAGTGAAGCTGCCCTTCGGGCATTAAACTCGTATACAGTAGACTCCAAGCTAGTATGGGAATGTATTAGGACACTGAATCAGCTGGGCAAGAACACTAAAGTCAGCCTTTGCTGGGCCCCAGGACACTGGGGTGTCCACGGTAACGAGCAGGCCGACGAGTTCGCCAGGTTGGGAGCCGTCACACCAATGATAGGGCCAGAACCGTAGTGTGGTATAGGTAAAGGAGTCTGGCAACACAATCTTAGGGAACAAGAAAGCCAACAGAGACAGGAACTATTGTATAAGCCATCTAGGTCCAGCTAAGAGGGACTGAGGCACTCGAATAGGTTCCTGTGCTTCAACGCTGAAAATACTAAATTGGCCCTAGCACTGAGAAGAAATCAACCGAGGATATTTCTTCTCAATGAGCACCATCATAGAATGGGCCTCGCTGACACCAAATTGTGCAGATTTTGCCTAGAAGATGATGAGTCTATGGGGCATCTAATCGCCAGTTGCCCGGCCCTTGCACGAACAAGAGTAAAGCAACTCGGCAAACATTTTCTCGGAGATGACGACCTGACGCAAACATCGCAGACTGGTCTGAAAAGCACCTCGGCAAACAATTTCTCGGAGATCACGACCGGATGCAAACATCGCAGACTGGTCTGAAAAGCACCTCGACAAATAGTTTCTCGGAGATGACGATCTGATGCAAACAACGCAGACTGGTCTGAAAAGCACCTCGGCAAACAGTTTCTCGGAGATGACGATCTGATGCAACCATCGCAGACTGGTCTGAAAAGCACCTCGACAAATAGTTTCTCGGAGATGACGATCTGATGCAACCATCGCAGACTGGTCTGAAAAGCACCTCGGCAAACATCGCAGACTGGTCTGATTAAATTCCTGAGCACAGTAATTATTAATTGAAGGAATGGGCTGGCACAATAGATCTCTGTGGTCACAGTGCTTAAGGGCAATGCCCCAACCCTCAACATTACATTACATTATACCTGAGCTTCACTAAACCTACCTCTGCAGGAAGGTGCAACAGATTGACTCAAGGGATTAGTCGAGTATGTTTGCGTATGTTTGCGTTCTCTTAATTCAATTCAGAAATTTGAAGCTTTCCAGTATTTCTGAGAGTAGTGAAATTGAAGGGCCTTTTATATACACCATTTTCTGCTCCATTAACGGAAGTAAGAGTGGAACCATTTGCTTTCTGCTTCATTTTAAATATCATAATAAGTAAAACCAATAAGGTATGCGAACTCGCAAGATATATCACTTGGCCATTGCCTACTATCGACCTCTGTGTGTGCCTTTGTCCCCGAGTAAGACTCACAGAAAGATGCACCTGTCTACCGTAAGAGATACTGATCGTAATTTATGTATCAAAATAAGACTCACACAAAAAGACGAACAACAAACTAACAATGAAGGGAGAAGTGGCAGGCAATAATGTCACAAAATGTGAAATGAAATGGAATAAAAACCAAGAAATAAAACAAAAAAAGTATTTTATTTATTCCCTTTCGAGAGTCGTTCGCCTGCCCAGCCATTTTGAATTTAAAACAAAAGTGCCAGCGCTGCACCGAGATTTAGCTTGACGTCTCTTAGTGTAGCGTTGTCAATTGCAATTGCCGCTGCCACGGCTACTGCGGCTGCAGCAGGCTGCGGACTGCAATAGCAGTGACTACAATGATTGTCAATTGTTTTGTGTGTCATGTAGCAGGAGGAATGCATGTTGCAATGCAGCTGACTGGCTGCTGCTGATGCTGCTGGTGATGCTGATGTTGATGCTACTGATGAAGTGCTGGCAGTAATATTCCTTTTTAGGGCAAAAGAATTGGTTTCAAGTATGAAAAGAAGCGAGAAGAAGCAAAAACAATGGAAACTAGTTCCCAATACGAGTATCTGTGCAACTGCAAACACACAAAGATAGAAATATATACAAATATATATGTATATCATATATATACAGGGTGATCAAACTGGAGGTTAGAATTTAAATATGAAATATTATTATTATTATTATTATTATGTCTTCCACTATAATTAATTATGTCTGCAAGGTGTTGAGGGAATGAGTACTATAGAGCCCTTTGTCTCGAAGAGAAAAGGATTTTATAGAAAGAAGCATTTTGAAGACCAAGCCCGTGGCAGGATTTGAACCTGCGACCCTCGAAACTTCAAATAAATCATATTGATTGTCAAGAAACTCATTAAATTTTGATTTATTTACATATACTGTTGAGATATTAACAATATAATTTAAAACTGATATTGGTCAAATTGGTTGCACGTCCAGCGATTTGTTGATATTTACCAATACTTTTCGGCATAAATCTTGCGTTATTGCATAAATAACCAGTCGAAATTTAGTCGAATTAAGTCTCATGTGGAATCAGTGTTTCCATCTTTCAATATGTGAAACTGGGTCTGTCTGTGCTTTATCTCAACCCTGAGTCCCAAAGAAACAAAATGAACGAAGTGATATCGCAAAATCTTGTTGGTCAATTCTGATGGCAGAAATGAAAGATCACTTTGCACTTTGTGTGCAATAACTGCATTGTATCTCGCGTTGTGTGTCAAGTGGCACCGTCTTGTTCAAACAATTTGTTATGATGTTCCGATAACTTTCATAGCAGCATTTTCGATAAAGTCGAAATATCATGGCCTTATCATTGCGCGGGCCCAAAGTCAACAACAAACCAATGATTTTTGAGGATACATTGGTTCCTCTAGCAAGGTTTGATCCCAAATCCCAAATGTGACAGTTTTATTTAGCTACGTAGCCATTCAGTTCACAGGGAGCATCATCGCTGAACATGATATTGTTGTTGATATTGAAAAAGCGATATCAATCTGATGGCTCTCTAATTCTCTCTCACGCTATAATTACAAATATCAATGCTTAATCATTTCAGAGGCAATATTTCAACTGAAAACCTTGAAGAGAATAATCCTTGAATATTAATGGATTATATTGAATTCTCCAGAAGACGAATATATTTGTTGAGATATTACACATATCTATTTTTAAGTGTGTTGCGGACTGTTATGCTAGAAAGGCTGCGGCGTGTTCTTTCAACGGCCCTGAACCCTTCTGTGGACTAGGTAGGTAGGTAGGTAGGAGTGGCAGCCTTCTACGCAAAAGCACACACATATAATGGCTCATTGTGATACCACACTAAGACGACGCGACTCCCCCGTCTAGAGTTTTGGGAACCACAGTGATTCCGAAATGAACCTGGCTATGTCCTTAATGTTGATGGAAGATAGTTCGGTTAAAGTAGTGAAGAATGGTGAGCCTAAGAATTTTAATCTTCGCCTGGCCAGAGCTGGGCACTGACACATGAGATGAAGTACTGTTTCTTCCTCCTCCTCAGAGCCGCAACTGCGACAGAAGTCGTTATGGGGCAGTGCTAGTCTTTCAGCATATTTACCAATCAGGCAGTCTCCCGTGAGCACATTCACATGAGCACAGTCTGTGGACTATCATCCAATACCATTGGAGGTCTGCTGAAGAAGTGTACTTCCGGGATTGAGACAATCCAAAGCTCTTCTGGGGCATTTTAATCCTAAAAGAGCTAAGGAGTTAATAAACATGCCTCGGAGTAAATTAAGAATCATCACAGGCATTTTAAGCGGACACTGTAGACTCAACTACCATATGAATAAGTTGGGTATATTTTCAGATGCCATCTGTCGATTCTGTGGAGTAAGTGACGAAACCTCACTGCACCTGATTACGGACTGCGGACCATTGGCCCACAAAAGACACAGGTGTTTAGGAGAATATATCTTTGATAAGAGCAAGATCCCTCAACTTGATTCCTCCAAAATATATGAATTCTTGTCGAAAACAGAAGACTTATAGATGAGATGACAGAAGATTTATAGATGAGACTATCCTCATGTATATAACACCCTTAAATATATCTTTCTATCTATCTGTCATCAACAGGATAGGAATTTATGACTATTTTATGAATAATTGTGATAATCTGTTTAAGCTGCCCACATTTTACATACATTTTGTTACGAAATTGCCCTCGTACAAAAGAAATTTCTGGAACATTCTCGAACCTTATCTACACTTCGAAAGATGGTGCTTGAGTAAGCTTTTTCTTCGAATAGATTGTATTTTGACTTGTATACACCTCTCTCGTAGCAACTCAACTTAATAAAGGTATCCTAAAAGTATGCAATCATTTATGTTTCGATATACTACATATTGATATAGTATCTTTTTACCATGAATTAGAATGAAGCTATTGAGTTGTCTCAACAGTTTCATATATGAGGGGCAAGTGAGTCCTTAGGTCAATTTCGTTTATATTGGGTTATACCATATAAAGATCCAGGCACTAGGCAAAGTTTCACAGACGCATCTTTATTAGATTTATTCGACTTTTATTAGATTTATTAGAAAATTAGTTTATTAGAAAATTATACGCAGACTAATATGACTCCATCGGCTCACGAAGAGAAGATACTTACGTATACGATTATAGGTGCCACTCCCCTTCTTTGCGTCAACTAATTGTACTCCTTTTATATTTTGCAGGAAGTAGGTATACAAATGTATAATAACGAGTAAAACTTAATTAAATGCTTAAAGACTTTCCAGCAATCTGGAACGAAAATATTCCAAAGAGAAAAGTGAAAAAATAACGAACGCGTGTCACACACCATAGAAATGTCAAATATGCGTTATCAAGATGCGCAATTAAAAGTGGAATAGGCCCCAGAAGTTTTGCGGAGCGAGGTGTCGGAGCAGGCATGCATGCAACACTACCCGCAAGTGGCGTAATGCGACAAGTGTATACCCGCACCCGTAATGAGCAAATAGGCAGGCAGACAGTGAGGCAGGAGGTGCGGTGCGCTGCGCAAGAGGTGGCGAGGAGGCATTAAGCAGGCATACCTGCCTGACTGACTGCCATGAAGCAGAACTATTTCAAACTTCTGCGACATAAATAAAGAAAAAACTTTTCTCTCTCGCTCACATGATTCCAAGCTGCATGCTTGTTAACACTATAATGCCCCAATTGGTAATTTTGACTCTGTCAGACTAAAAAATGTGTTTATTGCAGCACAGTAAGATGAATGCTAGCTTTGTAAACAATATCAGCGAAATATGGAAAGTTATCAAATTTTATAATTATATACTAAAATATAGTATAGAATTTAAGTTCTCTCTAAGCATGGTTTGTTCGAAATATGGGCGTAAAACCTAAACTATCACGCCCACATATGTGTATTTATACACAATATTATCACAGATACGACGATACATAATACTGAATACTGCAATTTGCTTATCATTGGAGTATTCAGTATTATGTGTCGTCATCGCTTAAGTCGCACGCCCACTTTCTTTGTAGTTTCTTGTATTGGCATCATATTATGGCATAGGATGTCTCCTAGTCGGTGTAACCCGACTTAGCACACTACACTATCGAGAAGGGGTTTCCGAGTATAACCTTCTGTATGTTACAACAACAGGCGCAAATGTTAATAAATCGCTTAAAGAGGCAAATATGCACAAGTATTCCATGCCGAGGGTGACTTGGCTTCTCCGTGTTGTTGTTCCATGACTTGAAAATATCTATATAGATAATGAAAACAGACAGAGTTATAACGAACCAAATTGATGTTGATCAAATTTTTGTTTGCTAGATTAAACAATTGGAGCCGTAAATAATTGAAGATGGTTTTACTTCTATAGCATTTCGAAAGTCGGACTAAATGTTCGATGGTTAATAACAGACGTCGTAATACATCCAACATTGTTGGCTTCCTAACCGACAACTACTGAAACGTGTGACTTCAAATTATTACATAGGCACTAATCAAAAGGACATATGAGAATGATTGCGAAGCTCAATTGATATGCCCACATCTCAAAATTAAAATTTTGCTAAATTTTGAGTCGAGTCCAGTAAGTTAATGATTACGGTCGCCTATTGAAATCATGTATTATTCGGATCATTTTTTTCTATATATGTATTGATATTAGTCCTTTAATGATCACCATTCAACGCAATGTGAGGCAGGATTTCATTTCCTATAACCCATCCCACTAAACTTCTAGACGGTGCGTCCTACACCTATCAAAGTTTGCAACATTCAAATGCTTGTAACTTTTTATTGGAGCGTCATAAAACCTTGAGAATAATAAAACCTTTTGGGAGAATAAAGTGCCTCTTGTCAATTTGAGCTATCGGTCATAGCTATGCTACTTTTAAGTCCAAGATGAAACACTGATAAAACTTCAAATGGCTCTAACTTCATATATGTTGATATAATGTACTCTCTTCAATCGCTTCTGTATTGGTCTCACTCCTTATACCGAAATGCTTCTGATTACATACACGTCAAACCAGACGTAACGGCCTCTCGACATATTACCTATAGGTGAAGTCCCGAGAGGATAATCCGGATGGACATCGGGGTGAATTTAGTGGGTTAAAACCCCACACTACATGGGCTTTTGACTGCTTTACACTGTGGTACAAAAAAAAAGCCCGAACAGTGGACATAGTTGGGCGATAACAGCACTCACAGTTTGGCCATAATCTCTTCAATACACACATTCATACGATGTGTTGGTATCATATAATGACAGATTTTTATCGAATCAACCATGATTCTAAGATTGTTAGCCTATGATACCCGATTATAGCCATCATAAAATTCAGAAAGAGCTCTTAAAGTTCGGCGAACAGATCACTGATTATGAAGTCAATTTCGTTACGATCTATTATGATTTTCTAGAAGTGCACTGAATGGTGGGAGGTGAAGCTTCAACTAGGACCGTCGAGCCAACAATGATGATGATGCAGTGAATGAATGCAGTGACGATGAATGAATGCAGTGATGATGAATCAATGCAGTGATGATGAATCAATGCAGTGATTATGAATCAATGCAGTGATGATGAATCAATGCAGTGATGATGAATCAATGCAGTGATGATGAATCAATGCAGTGATGATGAATTGAATACAGTGATGATGAATGAATGCAGTGACGATGAATGAATGCAGTGATGATGAATCAATGCAGTGATGATGAATCAATGCAGTGATGATGAATGAATGCAGTGATGATGAATTAATGCAGTGATGACGAATTAATGCAGTGATGATGAATGAATACAGTGATGATGAATGAATGCAGTGACGATGAATGAATGCAGTGATGATGAATCAATGCAGTGATGATGAATCAATGCAGTGATGATGAATTAATGCAGTGATGATGAATTAATGCAGTGATGATGAATGAATACAGTGATGATGAATGAATGCAGTGACGATGAATGAATGCAGTGATGATGAATCAATGCAGTGATGATGAATGAATGCAGTGACGATGAATGAATGCAGTGATGATGAATGAATACAGTGATGATGAATGAATGCAGTGACAATGAATGAATGCAGTGATGATGAATCAATGCAGTGATGATGAATCAATGCAGTGATTATGAATCAATGCAGTGATGATGAATCAATGCAGTGATGATGAATCAATGCAGTGATGATGAATCAATGCAGTGATGATAAATTAATGCAGTGATGATGAATCAATGCCCCAAGAGTGGTTCGTGATCTGCATTATAGTGTTAACAAATTTCTGCCAAGTGTGCGATATGTGAAAGGAGTTTCCAGAGGTTTATGAATACGAGAATGCGTGTGTGTGAACCAATTCTTCATACAGAAAATAATTAAAATACCAAGCCACAAAAACTTAAAACCGCAGCAACTAATGCGGTGGCATTTTACTGGCTCCAGCTGGCAGTCAGCTTGCTGCACACTGCAATGCCAGAAAAAAAGAGACTCAAAGTGTGTGGCTATTTAAATTCAAGTGCATTTGTGTACACAAGTAAGCGTTAAGGTAAGCAAACGCAGTTAACCCTTAGTTAGGTGCTGCCTGAAGTGTCCTGCAGTAAGTGCTCCATGACACTGTCTGTTGTTGCGACGGGCTACGCCCACATACACATGCACAGCACACTTATTAATAGGGGACAAATAATTGGTATCCTTGTCGTGAACATGTGTGGCAGCAGGGGAGGCATGTTGAGTGTCGTTGTTGGTTGCCCCTGAGGTATAAAAGAGGTTAGGGCGAACTTCAACTATGTACCTTACATTTGGAGGGGTTTCGTTGGCATTTCCTCAGAGTATCTAGACATGAAACAAAACGGAATGAAAGGGCAGCAGGGTCCACACTTAAAATTTACTCAAGAAGTTAATTGTACTATATAATTCATGAAAAATTATGTCAGGAACAACTGAGTTTTCAGGAACAAAAGTTTTTCTAGTTTTATTTTTTAATGTAGATTTTTTATGAGAAAACCAGGACTTAACGCCATTTCGACTTATCATAACGTCAATTTCAAATAATTTATAACAAAAATTATGGTCATCTCTGTCCACCATACGTATATGAAGTGCCATTTCATTCACACAATCAGCTCAATCAGAGTGTAACATTGTCTACCCTCTCACATCAAGACAGGGTAGAAAATGTAACATTTTCGCACGCACTCAGTGCAACATTTTCACCAATGAACTCACAGGGTTGCACTTATTTGAGAAAATAACACAAAAACCACGCAGTGTAAGGTAGGTAGGTAGGTGGGAGTGGCAGCTTAGTTCACGAAAAGCCCACTTGAGCACACCTAATGGCACGTTGTGATACCACGGTGTGAAGCTGTTCAAGTACTGACTCTTCTCTTACGTAAAGATGGCGATAGTCAGTAGAAGGACAGCGCCGGGAAAGGAATGAGTCCTTCATTATGTTGCAGGGAATCATCCTGATAATTTAATGAATTTTACTATGTCCCTAATACTGAAGGATGACAGTTCTATCAAATTTGTGAGAAATGGGGCACCATAGCTATAATTTCTTCTTCTACCCACGGGTGGCCAGTGACATAAGAGATGGAGCACCGTCGCCCCCACTTCTTCGGAACCACAACTCCGGCAGAACTCATTTCAGGGTAGGTCCAGTCTTTGTGCATGCTTTCCTAGTATACAGCGGCCGGTCAAAAACGGCAAAGTTATCGACACAGATTTGCGATCGAGTGGAAGAAGTTGGTTGGTTCTGGGTTTGTCCATTTTTGCCCAAGTGAGTCTAACCGTATGGCAGGATGTCTTGTTGACCCAGGACATTTGGACGTAAATCTATAATCAGAATAAGCGTGATCAGATCGTGGCCTGGATTGTCATTGACCCAAGATTTGTAGGGGTCAGCCACGTATTTCCGTTTGATGTCAAGCTTGGCTGTTGCCAGAGGGATGCCGATATTTATGGACGGCTGAGTTTCGTGTAGAAGCGTGACTGCCTCGCAGTTGCCTGGGATATCGCTATGTCCGGGCACCCAGACTAGGTGCACCCGAGCCTTGAAAACTTATTCAGAGACGGTCGACGTTCGTGAAGAAATTTTGAGATGGCCGTAGAGACAAAAAGGGGTTCAATGGCGGCTTGCCTGTCTGAGAAGATGGCTATGCCGCTACTCACAATCCATTTAGCTGCGTGATAAACAGCCATGACCTCAGCTTGAAAAACTCTGCAATGGTCAGCGAGACGAAGAGAGATTTTTAGGTACAGTTTATCAGAAAACAGACCGCTTCCGACTCTACCTCCAAGTTTAGAAACATCGGTGTAGATATTGTCCATGACCTCAAGCCTGAAAAACGCTTCAATGGTCAGGCAGACGAAGAGAGTTCATCGCAAAAGATACCACTGCCGACTATACCTCCAAGTTTAGAAACATCGGTGTAGATATCTTCCTTGACATCAAGCCTGAAAAACACTGCAATGGTCAGGGAGACTAAGGGAGTTTATCGGAAAAGAGACCGCTTCCGACTGTACCTCCAAGTTTAGAAGCATCGGTGTAGATATCTTCCTTGACATCAAGCCTGAAAAACACTGCAATGGTCAGGGAGATGAAGGGAGATTTTAAGTTCCAGTTTATCGGAAAAGAGACCGCTTCCGACTCTACCTCCAAGTTTAGAAGCATCGGTGTAGATATCTTCCTTGACATCAAGCCTGAAAAACGCTGCAATGGTCAGGGAGACGAAGGTAGTTTATCGGAAAAGATACTATTGCTGACTCTTCCTTCTAGTTTAGAACCATCTCTGTAGATATTGTTTATGACCTCAACCTTAAAAACGCTGCAATGGTCAGGGAGACGAAAGGAGTTTATCGGAATTGAAAACGCTGCCTACTCTACCTTCAAGTTTAGAACCCTTTAGAAAGAAGTCTGCACTAAGCACACAAAAATTTCACAGTCTGTGATTCTGAGCAGTATCACAGACTGAGCCAATTTAGAGACTTTGAAGGATTGTGATACCTAAAATAAGAGTTTGAGTGAAGCCGAAAGATGCACTCTTCTCTCATTTCCACGCCAATTCTAGAAGCTAAAAGAGTGATAAATATTATCTCAGAAAATGGTCCTGGAAAACACGACTGATAATTGCATAACTAGGAATATACAAGTACGAACATATGTGATACGAAGGGACCAAGTTAAATTACTATTATTTTTCAGGGATTTCATTGTAAAATTATTCATCCACCAATTGGATTACAGAGAGAAAGATGGGACCGGAGCAATTCAAATAAAATATACGCGAATGCGTAATCATTCCGTAGCTGACTTCCAGTGCAAGTGCCACCGAGTAAAGCACCACAAATAATTGTTCACTCAAAAGTTTCTAAGAGTATGTTTCATGCAGAGATCCTGAGTTGTGAAGATTATGTGTATGTGGCGATTATAGAAATTCGTTTAGACAAACAGAAATTGTGGAGGACGTTGCCATTTAAGGCAACTGCAGAAGAGAAAATGTCCCTTTGTGTGTAGCTAACAAGCAAAAAACCAAATTTATTTTTTCTTGGCTTTTGCTTTTTATTGCCTCCCGCGGGCACGGCACTGCAATGCTTTATGTCTAAGACTAGTTTGGAAAGCCGCTAAGAAGTTGGGCCTGCACAGTTAGGCTAAGAAGCTTCATTAAAGTTGCCTCTGCTAGACAAGTCTGCAACACAATATACGTAAAAACAAAAGCCAACGCAGCGGCACAGGCCGAGGCAGTGACAGTAGCGTCGGCAAACAAACTCAACCATGCATGCTGCATTTTTGTGCCTCGTCATTGTGGTCATCTTTTGTTTAACTTAATGTCTGGTTACTGGTTATATAACGAAATTTCCTGCTTTGCTGCACTCAGAGTTTAGTGACGGTGGCGTTGGAGATTCGTGCCCGGTCTCCATCTCATGCCTGACCGCAACAAGAAGCAATGTGTGCAAGTTTCTTTGTTCCATAGAAGAATTATTCCAAATTTTGCTTTTTCTTCACTTTTTGTTTTCATTGTAGAACCTTTTATGGATTTTAAGCATCATTACCCACAATAGCAGCAGTAGAAGCAGCAGCAGCAGTAGCCGCAGCAGCGGTGGAGGCTGCTTGCAACTTCGTTGAATTTGATTTTTAATGTTTGACTTCTTGTTTTTGGAACTCTGTGCACTGCAGTTCGACTTTTTAGTCGAAGTTTCTATTTGCGTCTTTTTCTACCAGTTTACATTGCATCAAACGTGCAACTAATGCCAACCAACTCCCAGCCAGCTCAGCTAATGCTGCAACTCATTAAAAAACGCAAGTGACCCTTGTGGGCAAACTTTCCTCTCTGCTGAGTGCTCTGAAGCTTAACGCACTAAATTAGGCAAAGTTTATGCAGCAGCAACTGAAGCTGGAGTACCTAAAATTAGACTTAATCAGCATTATCAAGCTCAACGGCAGCACCACGAGAAGGATTTAGAGCAGTTCTGGAGCGGAAAAGCATGTGCTTAAGTGGCGTAAAATGAAGTACCTGCGTCGAGTCGTCTCCAGTAGAATATTCGTGAAATTTTTGAATTAAGGAGTAGATACTTGTAGCAGCAAACTGTAAAAAATTGAATCAAATTCCGAATGAAGTACGGACTCAGTATAATTCCATCACGTGCCAGGAGCAGATCATAAATTAAAAGTTCCAACTTTCTAAGCAAGGTAGAAAATATACGAGTACAAACTATTTTAAGGAAGAGTTGTACAAAAATATATTTACGAAATAAATAGAAGGAATTATAATAAAAAAGTGAAAATAAAAGAGTAAGTAGAAGTTTAGATAAAGAACATAACAAACTAAAATCAAACCAAGCCAGCTACTCCGATGCAGGTAAGCACACAAAATGAAAAGTACTTCAATAGATCGATCCTTCGCACAAGCAGTCGTATCATGAACTATCGAATGGAAGCGGCTTTCAGTACTGGACTATTTTATACAGTGAGCCGATAAACAATTCTGGTCTCTAGGCATTCTGAACTCGAGGCTTTCAATACTGAACTATTGTATACAGTGAACCGATGAAGTATTCTGGTCTCTAGGCATTCTGAACTCGAGGCTTTCAGTACTGGACTGTTGTATACAGTGAGCCGATAAACTATTCTGGTCTCTAGGCATTCTGAACTCGAGGTTTTCAGTACTGGACTATTGTATACAGTGAATCGATGAAGTATTCTGGTCTCTAGGCATTCTGAACTCGAGGGTTTCAGTATTGGACTGTTGTATACAGTGAGCCGATAAACTATTCTGGTCTCTAGGCATTCTGAACTCGAGGCTTTCAGCACTGAACTATTGTATACAGTGAACCGATGAAGTATTCTGGTCTCTAGGCATTCTGAACTCGAGGCTTTCAGTACTGGACTATTTTATACAGTGAGCCGATAAACAATTCTGGTCTCTAGGCATTCTGAACTCGAGGCTTTCAGTACTGGACTGTTGTATACAGTGAACCGATGAAGTATTCTGGTCTCTAGGCATTCTGAACTCGAGGCTTTCAGTACTGGACTATTGTATACAGTGAGCCGATAAACAGTTCTGGTCCCTAGGCATTCTGAACTCGAAGCTTTCAGTACTGGACTGTTGTATACAGTGAGCCGATAAACTATTCTGGTCTCTAGGCATTCTGAACTCGAGGCTTTCAGTACTGGACTGTTGTATACAGTGAGCCGATAAACTATTCTGGTCTCTAGGCATTCTGAACTCGAGGCTTTCAGTACTGGACTATTGTATATAGTGAACCGATGAAGTATTCTGGTCTCTAGGCATTCTGAACTCGAGGCTTTCAGTACTGGACTATTGTATACAGTGAGCCGATAAACTATTCTGGTCTCTAGGCATTCTGAACTCGAGGCTTTCAGTACTGGACTATTGTATACAGTGAACCGATGAAGTATTCTGGTCTCTAGGCATTCTGAACTCGAGGCTTTCAGTACTGAACTATTGTATACAGTGAACCGATGAAGTATTCTGGTCTCTAGGCATTCTGAACTCGAGGCTTTCAGTACTGGACTATTTTATACAGTGAGCCGATAAACAATTCTGGTCTCTAGGCATTCTGAACTCGAAGCTTTCAGTACTGGACTGTTGTATACAGTGAGCCGATAAACTATTCTGGTCTCTAGGCATTCTGAACTCGAGGCTTTCAGTACTGAACTATTGTATACAGTGAACCGATGAAGTATTCTGGTCTCTAGGCATTCTGAACTCGAGGCTTTCAGTACTGAACTATTGTATACAGTGAACCGATGAAGTATTCTGGTCTCTAGGCATTCTGAACTCGAGGCTTTCAGTACTGGACTGTTGTATACAGTGAGCCGATAAACTATTCTGGTCTCTAGGCATTCTGAACTCGAGGCTTTCAGTACTGGACTATTGTATACAGTGAGCCGATAAAGTATTCATCTCTAAGCATTCCGAGCATAAACACAAGTCCAGAACTAACACTGAAGCGAAATATTGTTATGTTGTATATCGATACTTAATTAATGCCCAGTATCGCTGCTTCTTTCAAAACTCTCTGTTATTCACATACAAGTCTACTGATTGGTTATAATTACTGATGTGCTGATGTTTCAAATCAATTTTGCAATAATAACATAAGAACAAACATGTTGATATTAAAGCAATTTCCTGAATTTGTTCAAAATTATATAATAGAAATCTTTTTGGCAAACTCGACACGAAATCGTTTCCTGATTTTGTTTTGGTTGCTTAGAATTTGCATACATTCAAGAAAAAAAATACGCATGTACAAAAACAAAAGACACATAATCTCCAAAGCAATTGACAAACATGTTGACAAAAACAAGGATCTTTCTTCTTTTGTAATTTTCATGTTCCTTTTTGAACAGTCAAACTGGAGACAGCATAATGTGTGGCCAGGAAATGTCTTCGGAGTTGCACAGTGGGCCCAATAGTTATTTTGTTCAGGCGAAAAGAAGACATTTATTAGGCTGCTGCTATAAGGATCGGTCGCTTTGGGAGTATTTTTGGGAAACACCAAACTAAGAAATGTATTTGCCTCAATCTAAATCCGACGTATTCGAAATTGTTGGCTTTATTAGCGTTGGTAGATGTGTACCTTCCCACAGATCCTTTGTAATTCACCACCCTAAGTCTAATTTTAGTTAAGTAGCTCGTATCAATCTACAATTGACCTACGTCAGAACATTCAGTCTACTTTTCGTTGTTAATTTCTTCTCTATTGCTGTGTCATTCTACAAGTGACCTTCCTCAGAACATTCAGTCCACTTTTCGTTCTTCTTTTCTCCTCTCTTGGTGTACCATTCTACAATTGACCTACGTCAGAACATTCAGTCCACTTTGCGTTGTTCTTTTCTCCTCTATTGCTGTGTCATTCTACAATTGATCTTCTTCAGAACATTCAGTCCACTTTGCGTTGTTCTTTTCTCCTCTATTGCTGTGTCATTCTACAATTGATCTTCTTCAGAACATTCAGTCCACTTATCGTTCTTCTTTTCTCCTTTGTCTTTTACTATATTTCTAATATATCAACGGATCTCATTGTTTCCCTGAATATTCATATACGAAATGAGTATCTTCAGTCTTCTAGAGCTCCAGTCCAGGTACTTTAGTGTCTGCCAATGTCTCCCCAGTGTTATAGACTTGCACTGAAAAATGTTTTTCTAAGTATCATTCTATAAACTTCTTCAACTGAGGAAATTTTTTCTCACTACTTTTATACGGATTATACTTTTAATTAGTAACTCGAACTTCAATGTTTCGCTGCTCTTTGGTACCAATATGTTTTTGATCTTGGGTGTTATACCAAAGTTTGTAATTGGTAACTGTTGGAAGCAGCAATATATTCCCCAATTGGACTCGTGGTACTATTATGTACACATAATATTATTATATAGAGTGATACAAAGGACAATAGAAGAATCAGTTTCATGTTATCTCCAGAGTTCTATTGACGCAAATTGGCTCATCGATGTTTATACTACCATTATTTTCCTTCAACTTTTGGTCGAACAAAATAATTGATTGTTTGTTGCATAAAAGAAAAGAACTCTGTCTAGAAGAAGAAGAAACCACAGAGGACATACTATGCAACTGCATTGCGTTGGCATGGATTAGAATGAACATATTCTACCGCGACCAGCTTGGCTCCTGTTATGGACATTGTCAAATTCTTTCATAAAGCGGAAAAGATAACGAAAGAACATGACTTTCAACTACTTCCTATCTTTGGACAAGGTACATCTAGGTAGAAAAGGACCTGATGACTTTAATTGGGATGCTTACATCTAGTAAATAACTCACTTCTTAAGGTCACTTTAAACCCTCCGTAGAATGAGCTCCATGAGCTGAATTGGCATGTGCGCCTGCGCAGCGTGCGTTGACGTTAATTTTAGTTGAGGAAATAGTTCTTCAAACCCACTGTGCGCAGAGTTTGCCAGAACAGCACATGCTGTCGCAACAGAACTCCTACAAAAATGGCAAACATACTTATTGCTGATATTGTTGTTGCCGTTTCTGTTGTTGTTGTTCTTTATGTTGTTGTTGCATGTTGTTTTCAATGCAAACAAAAGATGACAACCAGCAAAAAATCAACAAAAATTTTTAAACAACAGCAACAAACATGCACAAAGATTACGCATGCGACATGCATATATGATGTGTATGCGTTTGCTGCTGCTGTTCCTGCTGCTGCTGCTGCTAATGCTGCTGACTATGACGATGGTGATTACGATGTTGATAATGTTGATGCCGCTTAACGCTTATGTCATCCTTCACTAACTTTCCATAAACGTTTGTTAAGCGCGTCTCATCGCTGTGCTTATGTAGCGTATGTGACATTTGAGTTGCTCATGTTTTGTCATTGTTGTTGTTCCTGTTGTTGTTGTTGTTCCTGTTGTTGGTATTGTCTGCTTCCTGTTGCCGCTTTTGGCTTGCTCAGCCAGCTGCCGTATCTGTGATAAGCTTGTACACTTGTGATAAGCCTGTGCAAAGGTTTTTTTTAATACAAACAATTATAATTGTCTCTAATGTCTGGAAAGTTGCCGCAAAATTAGACAACGTGCTGCTAGCGATTCGATTGATGCATGTGCAATGTGCCTAAGTCTCCAGGGTATCATTGGCAAGTTATTTGTTCACTTGTGCCTCTTCTATGTTGTAAGCGTTCGATTTATGGCGAGAAAGTCTTAGTTAAGGGGAAGAAGATAGCAATCTTCAGTGTTGAGAACGGCACACAACCAGACATACTTATGGAATGAATTCCCTGCGGGTGCCAAAGGCATCTTAGACGGCTCTGGAAACACTTATTCGGCTGATATGCTATACAAGGAACATTATCTACGAGTATCTCCAAGCAGTTCGCTTGGGAACAGAATATCTCATTAAATTCTTGCGTTGTCCAATTCGCATTTTATCACTGTAAGCAGGGTTTGATGCAACCGAGTTGCCACTTGCAACCGAGTTGCCATTTGCAACCAAAACAAATACGGAAATTAAAGTCAACGAAATAACGAACACGTTCAGAACGCCATGACCGAATGATCCAGAGATTTCTATAAACCACGCCAACTTATTCATAGACTGATACAAAGTGTTTCCCCAAACCAAAATTGTGTGTTGTACCTCAGTTATAGCTGAAATCCGCAATTATAGGAGTTGATTCTGCAGGAGTTGTTGTAACTGCAGGAGTTGATTCAAACGGGACAAATCTGGTTTGCATCTAAGTACAGTACTCAGTGTTGTAAGCAGACATATTGACGCTTGAGAAAGAACTTTATGAATGGGTGGAAGGTTAGCTGCGAGGCATCCCTTGTACCTGAAGACGTGTCTCCATAGGACTAAACAATTCAATAAGAACGATGGAAGAGCGATGCCATGCTGTAAACACTTATTTTATGAGAAGAAAATGAACGAACATATTGGGTCAAGGTACCAGAAGAAAACAAGTGAGTTACCGAACATATTGGGTCAAGGTACCAGAAGAAAATTAGCGAGTTACCGAACATATTGGGTCAAGGTACCAGAAGAAAATAAGTGAGATACCGAACATATTGGGTCAAGGTACCAGAAGAAAACAAGTGAGTTACCGAACATATTGGGTCAAGGTACCAGAAGAAAACAAGTGAGTTACCGAACATATTGGGTCAAGGTACCAGAAGAAAACAAGTGAGTTACCGAACATATTGGGTCAAGGTACCAAAAGAAAACAAGTGAGTTACGGAACATATTGGGTCAAGGTGCCAGAAGAAAATAAGTGAGTTACCGAACATATTGGGTCAAGGTACCAGAAGAAAACAAGTGAGATACCGAACATATTGGGTCAAGGTACCAGAAGAAAACAAGTGAGTTACCGAACATATTGGGTCAAGGTACCAGAATAAAATAAGTGAGTTACGGAACATATTGGGTCAAGGTACCAAAAGAAAACAAGTGAGTTACGGAACATATTGGGTCAAGGTGCCAGAAGAAAATAAGTGAGTTACCGAACATATTGGGTCAAGGTACCAGAAGAAAACAAGTGAGATACCGAACATATTGGGTCAAGGTACCAGAAGAAAACAAGTGAGTTACCGAACATATTCGGTACTGGGTCAATGTACGTTGAAATTTCAAACTAATGATCCTGACAATTATGCTCAGCATGAATCTTCTGTAACCTCAAAAAACCCTTATGTTGTTGTTGTTGTTGGCATAGCCCATTGTAACCAAGCTTACACCGTCACCTGACATGTTAACATATTTATTTATTTGGGGATCATCATCGTCATAATTACGTTCATCCTCATCAACGGCATCAATTTCGAGAAAAACACCGCTACATCATGATCACGCTCATTACTGTCATTTCATGTGGTCCGCCATATTCATCTTCTGCATTGTCTGTCTGTTGAGCATTAGATCAACGTCATGGAAGAACATATAAAAATATGTTTCTTCTTTCTTTGTAAGACAAAGTTTCTAATTTTGTGCGTGTGTTGCCCTCGACCGCGATTATTTTGTCCGTCGTTAATGAGCTGGAAACCTAATTTTTAATTATAGTCCGATTCCTTTTGTTATGGAGTGGGTATCATAAAAGAGTTTGGCTCGTGAGTGATATTTGAAAAAGAAGCACTAGTTCAACACAGCCAGCTGGAATATAGTTGGACTGAAGAAATTCTGAAGAGAGCTGATTTTATTATGCTACGCAATTATTAACGCTACTTGGATTTACTTCAACGACCAATTTGTTTTCTTCCTCTTCCACAACAGATAAGCCTGTGAATATGTTTCCACAAGTCCGCAATAATTGAAATCTCATGCTGACGTATGTGAGTGTGCGTTGAAAGTTAACTGAGACGGAGTCAAGAACCGATAAACACAAAATTATTTTTGTTTTCTCTCAATTTTTTGTTATTATTATTGTTGTTATTGTTGTTGTTATTATTGTTATTATTATTGTTATTATTGTTGTTATTATTATTGTTATTTTTTTATATAAATTTTTTAATGGTTCAAATCGAATTTTATGTGTCAAGATTGCTTGTTCGGAATGAAGGAAAAAACAACCTTAGCGAATTCTTGACACAAATTCCAGCCCAAAGAGTGCTTTGAACTTCTGTCTTCAAGAATAAGATAAAAATAAAAAACAATAACACTCCAAAACACCTCAGTTGGATGTTAATTAATTAAATAATAATTTCAGCAAATTATAAGATTATTTTTTCCTATTTTCTTCATAGTTTAGAAGTACTAATGACTTTTTTTAATAGTTATTGGAATTTCCGTTGCTTTTTTGTTCAATATCATTATTAAGGATAGAATGATTTGGTTTTATAAGATTTTATTAGATTATGAATCTCCTTCTTTTGTAGGTTGATGTGTCACTGTGAGTTTCCATAGATATTACCCACCAGATTTTACCTCCAAGTAGTTCAAGGAGCCACACATCCCTTGTTGTTACCTAGGTTGAACATATTCTCTCTGTCAGAGAAGTTACTTCTATCTGCTGGCCGCCTTTCGGGGTTGCGCTACTCTTTGAATCCCAACTGATCCCTTCTTCTACCTCTATCGCAGGCGATGAAAATGTTGCTCTGATTCCCCCACTGAATGTCTGTGGGGGAAATCGAGGGATGAGCTTAATTGTTATGAAAAAGCAATGTTCATCATAGCTAGCTTTCCGATATGATTAAGTTTAGCATTATGTGTAACAGGGGCCAAGTGTGCCACCCGCTTACTCACTCCAAAACCACCGTAACTGGGAATCAAGATCCCTGCCCCGTAATTTGACTTCCTTTATAATTTTCCATTTGGGATATTTTCAGAGCCCAATATTGAGCACTTTAAACTACTGCCAGGTATGAAATATTGCCGTCACTAAGCTGGACACAGGTGCTGACAGAACAGGCACTGACAGAACAGGCACTGACAGAACAGGCGCTGACAGAACAGGCGCTGACAGAACAGCCACTGACAGAACAGGCTCTGACAGAACAGGCGCTGACAGAACAGGCACTGACAGAACAGGCCCCATAGTGGGTACAAACTATTCTGGATTTTGGTTAACCCTCGCCGTAGCGGCTCCTAACCCCCTTCCGCAGGATAGCTTCCAATTAGACCGTTTCACTATGGACAAAACTAGCACTTGAAGTATATTTCATTTAAAAAATATTGTGAGCCGATTTTTTTTCATATCGTGACTATTGATTATAATTCTCTATTCAGTGAAATGAGTCGAGTGCATTGGGATGAATCCTGATGTCAAGCCTCTGTGGATGATAAGCTGGACTTCTTTGTGGGTTGCATTGATGGGATTTTCAATCAATATGTCCCCATTCGTTCAGTGGCAATTCAGAATGGTTCTTGTCCATGGTACTCTAAGCACGTTAAGTTGGCCAATAACAAGCGAAATAGATTGCATGCTAAATGGAAAAATAAGCCTACTGTAGATAATTGGAATCCATTTAGGGTTGCTCGAAATAAAACTGTCTTTATCGTTCGTCAATCTAAAAGAAATTCTAACAATTCCAAGTTGAAAAGTTCCCTTCCTACCAAGCTACTTTGGAGGAATTTGAGGAACCTTGGAGTGCGTAATAGTGATAGTACAGTCTGCAATTTGGATCCTAGTGTTATGTGTGATACCCATGCTTCCCCGTGATCATGTGGCTCGGTTTCTCCGCCTGCTCTGGGAATGTTTAGTTCTGCCACGTCCACATTTCCGTTCTGCTGTGTCTGTGAGGCTGATGTGGGCGATGTTTGATGAGGGTTAAGTCACATGCAATTGGTGAGGATGGCTCGCCGGTTAAGTTTCTTAAGATTAAGTTACAATTTATTCTTAGTCCATTAACCCACATAATTAATCATTGTACTACTTGCATTCCTTGTATTTGGAAGGTTGGTATCGTCATTCCAGTAGAAGAAAAAGAAATCCTCTGCATTGGAGCCAGGTGATTTTAGACCTATTAGTAGTTTACCTTCTCTATGAAACGTTTGTGAATCACTTATGGCTGAGCAAATTTTGGGTTGCTTTCATCAAAACAATCTTTTCTCTTCATTGCAGTCTGGTTTTAGATCGGCAACATTCCCTATACTTCGGTAGAAATTCGACAACATTCTCGAATTTTTTCTTCACTTCGAAAGAGGGTTCTTGAGTAAGCTTTTTTCCCGAATAGATTGTGTCTTGACTTATATACACCACCCTCGTAGTAACTGACCTTAATCTCAACTTTAAATGGGATCCTAAAAGTATGCAATCATTCATGATTCAAGATGCTAATATCAAGAGACGAGAAAGAATAGCGCTGGCCTCTAGGTACCTCTATTGCCATAGTGAGCTTCAGATTTCAATGCGTGTCCAATTTCATATACATCGGTGTTCTAATAAGCAACCATTACGGCCTGCAGGATTGCATATTTGCCCGAATACTGGCGGCCAATCGGGCATATTACGCAAACTTAAAACTGCTGAAGTCAAGATCCTTTTCCCGCAGATGCAAACTCGCTATCTACAAAGCATCCATAGGACCAGTGGGGTCATACGGTGCAGACATTTGGAATATGACTCTCGCAGACGAAAATCCTTTAAGAACTTTGGAGCTTAAAATACTGAGAAAAGTATTAGGTGTAGTATGTGAGAGTAATGGCGAGTACAGAATAAGATACAACAGCGAATTGCTGAACTTCTGTAGCTCTGTACTCCTAATACAGTCTTTAAGCTATATTTTTATGAAATTTACACAGCTTTTTGAAGTCATGCAATTGCCGCTACAAAAACTCCACTGAAGCTTTGTGAAGTCCTCTGATGGGTTGTTATAAATCTTGGAGCTTCACAATGAAGCACTGCATACCTTCCAGTACCTCCAGTAAACTGGCCCAGAGCAGAAACAACTGAAAGTTTAGCAGTTGAAAAGTGTTGAATTTATTTCATCAATTTATTGACTACGTCCTTGTACAATTTATTGTCTATTGTACTTATAATTTATGGATTCCGAAATAACTCTCCTAATGAGCAATCAGCAGCCACTCTTAATAAGCACAGGGTTCGTGCACAAAGGAACAATGCCAGAATGCTTTTATAAAACCAGCAGAGCAGACGAAAGTGAACTGAATGCGAAATTTTCGGGCACGAAATATGAAACATAAATTCAAGAAATTTGCACCAGCTGCGATAACAATTGTTGCTGAAGAATGCTGTGAAGCAAGAGAAATATGTTTTATGTTGGAGCTTATTCTTAATTAATCATCTGCTACCCCAACAGCATTGCTGAAATTCACTGCAGAACTTTACAAATCGGGATTGCAAATGATTGTGATAATGATGACAAGGTGGAGAAGGCGGAAGGGAATCCTCCCTCTGAGAGCAGCACAATGATGTCAAAGTTTAAGAAGGTGCGAAAGAGTGGCTTTTGAAAGGTAGCTAACAGGGGCATGGAAGTGTATGGTGGCTCTACTGGAGACCTAATCGATTCATTACATGATTTTATGGTGTTAGAATGACTCCGATTTCTGGAGATAACATTTCTCTATATTAGAGACCTAAGCTTCTTACACTGTCTCTGCAGTATTCACAGCCATTCATACCATCTAAGATAGCAAATGTTTGCGATAATGATGACAAGGTGAAGACCGAAGGGAATGCTGCTTCTATTGGGCAATCCCAGCGCTCGGAGCTACACAATGATGTCAAAGTTCCAGAAGGTGCGAAACAATGGCTTTTGACACGTAAGTAATAGGGGCATGGATGTATATGGTGGCTGGTACTAGAGAGTTCTTCGATTCATTCCGTGATTTTGTGGTGTTAGAGTGACTCCGACTTCTGGAGGTAACATTTCTCTGTATAAGAGATTTAGGCTTATTATACACTGTCTCTGCATAGTTTCTAACTGCATTTACAGAATATCTAAAAAAGAAGATCTACGACTTGAAGAGCATATTTTCAAAAATATGGTTTCTGAGATCACACCATAGTCTCTGAAAGTCTCCAACTCGTTCCTCTCAGTTCTAGCCAAGAGGCTGCATAATTGCAAACTGTCTTTAGTTACATTTCCGTCATTGTTACATTGTCAAATAGAGTTACACTGCGTATTCAGTTAGAAAACTGAAATGTAATACGCAGGAAATTTGGTTTATTGCCCGTGTAGTCTCCTAATTAGCGACATTCTTGTAGAGTTCTTCTCGTTTCCAAATAATTTCGCTCAGCTACTTTAGTGCTCACTTCCAATCGCTATTCACCAATTCCATTTAATACCTTAATTAATTGCTTGTCACGTTCATTATGAGTTGCCTTCCTCCTTCCTTCCTCAGAACGCGCACCTCAGAGCACGGCAGAACCTTAGCCAGAAACCACAAGCCACAACTAATTGCCACTTCATGTCAGCAGGAACAATAAAGAACGAAAATTCTATTGAAACGCTGACAAAAAAATACTTCTAGAAAAATGAAAAATAATAAGAGAGCCCCGGTAAGACTTGAATAGAGCAAAAATTCAAGGCACGACTACTGCGACATGAGCAAAAAAGAAACAAATAAGTAAAATACATAATACGAATTTAAAAATAAACAAAAACATAAACCAATTATTGTCAATGACATTTTTCAACGTTCGAAAGGATTTGCTGAAATGAGTGCTTAGTTCACCTTCAGTGCCTAAATGTGGGGAGCAGAAAACATTCTCCAGTTCTCCTTCACCCGTACCGACGAGTTTGCCAGTGTAGCTGGTAACTGCGACATTTTCAAAATACCTCTGCAACTGTTGAAAGCGGCAGCAGCATCGGCAGAACACCAACACCAACAGCAACACCAACAGCAACAGCAACGAAAACAACACTAACAACAACAACAACAACAACAACAACAACAATTTCCAGTAAAACTAGTTGGCAATCAAGCAATTTAATTTAAGTCAAAAGGGTTTCAATACAATTTTTCATTTCCACTTCCATACATGAAAAGCATCAGAAGTGTTTGGTGAAGAGAGTGCTAGAGTAGCAATGGCGTCGGAGGCAGGAGCCAGTAAAGTTCTCAGAACTGCACTCGGAGAAAATGCCCATGTAAAAAATAATTAGCACCGAGTTATGCTAACTACATAGAAGAAGAGAGTTACAAAATATTCGCTTTATAAACTTAAAGCGACAAATTTATAAAACTAAGTATCGAAAATACTGGAAACAGTTCCTTTTGTTATTAATACACCTTTAAGATTATATCTCTCAAATTTATTGACAGACAAGTGCGCATTCTAGACCCAAATGTGTGGTTAAGCCACCGCAATAATTGTCAGAAGGAGAGTATCATAACATTTGTGGCAGATCTTAAAAGTAAAATACTACGACTCCACTTAAATGTAATAAAAATAAGGGGAGCAACTTAACGAAACAAACGAGGGGTAATAAATACCCCCCGTAATAATGGTCAGAAGGAGAATTATTGATACATTTTTGGCAGATCTTATAACTATATAGAACACGCCACTTGTCCTCTTCAGAGATCCCTCAATGAAAGGCAATTTTTCCTCAAGTAGTTATTATATCTCAGAAATAAACAGCACACCAACTATGAACTCTCCCAAGAATCGAACCTGAGCCTACAGCTGTTGTACTCTGTCCATCCAGACAAATACGCTAACTGCAGTGGTGACCAGTGGTGAACTCACGGAACAAAGTCTGGCCATGTCCTGTCACAGTCCACCGCACTCTGAACTACTGTGTCTCATTATTACTCCTCATTTGTTTCGTTAAGTTCCTCTCCTTCTTTTTATTACATTTAAATGGAGTCATAGTACATTATTTTTAAGATCTGCCAAAAATATTTCAAAAATTATCTTTCTGACCATTATTACGGTGGGTATTTATTACCACCCATTTGCTTCGTTGAGTTGCTCTCTCTCTCTCTCTTTTCATTTTACATTTAAGTGGTGTCATGGCACATTAAAATTTTAAACAAACAGAGAAATAAACAATTCATATATATATATTTGCTTCTCTGTATGAATAGTTTTTAAGAATAAATATATTACTTATTTAATTAAATGACTTATTTATTTACATTTACTTTTAACACAATCCAAATGCGGTTTTACAAACAACAAAATAATAAAGAGGCCCGGAGATATTGTACCAAACTACGACTTCATAAACTAAACATACAATCCTCGCTTCGAGTCAGAATCTAGTGTGGACCTAATGAAGTTTCTAGTAAAATTTGAACTGAAACGGAGCTCCTCGCTTCGAGTCAGAATTTAGTGGGGACCTCAAGAAGTTTCTAGTAAAATTTAAATTGAAAAGGAGCTCCTCGTTTTGAGTCAGAATCGAGTGCGAACTAATGAAGTTTCTAGTAAAATTATAACTGCAGCGGAGCTCCTCGTTTCGGGTCAGAATGTAGTGTGGACCTAATGAAGTTTCTAGTAAAATTGAAACGGCAGCGGAGCTCCTCACTTCGAGCCAGAATCGAGTATGGACCTCAAGAAGTTTCTAGTAAAATTTAAATTGAAAAGGAGCTCCTCGTTTTGAGTCAGAATGTAGTGTGGACCTAATGAAGTTTCTAGTAAAATTGAAACGGCAGCGGAGCTCCTCACTTCGAGCCAGAATCGAGTATGGACCTCAAGAAGTTTCTGGTAAAATTTAAATTGAAAAGGAGCTCCTCGTTTTGAGTCAGAATCGAGTGCGAACTAATGAAGTTTCTAGTAAAATTTAAATTGAAAAGGAGCTCCTCGTTTCGGGTCAGAATGTAGTGTGGACCTAATGAAGTTTCTAGTAAAATTGAAACGGCAGCGGAGCTCCTCACTTCGAGCCAGAATCGAGTATGGACCTCAAGAAGTTTCTGGTAAAATTTAAATTGAAAAGGAGCTCCTCGTTTTGAGTCAGAATCTAGTGTGGACCTATTGAAGTTTCTAGTAAAATTGAAACTGCAGCGGAGCTCCTCACTTCGTGCCAGAATCGAGTATGGACCTCAAAAAGTTTCTAGTAAAATTTAAATTGAAAAGGAGCTCCTCGTTTTGAGTCAGAATCGAGTGCGAACTAATGAAGTTTCTAGTCAAATTATAACTGCAGCGGAGCTCCTCGTTTCGGGTCAGAATGTAGTGTGGACCTAATGAAGTTTCTAGTAAAATTGAAACGGCAGCGGAGCTCCTCACTTCGAGCCAGAATCGAGTATGGACCTCAAGAAGTTTCTGGTAAAATTTAAATTGAAAAGGAGCTCCTCGTTTTGAGTCAGAATCTAGTGTGGACCTAATGAAGTTTCTAGTAAAATTGAAACTGCAGCGGAGCTCCTCACTTCGTGCCAGAATCGAGTATGGACCTCAAAAAGTTTCTAGTAAAATTTAAATTGAAAAGGAGCTCCTCGTTTTGAGTCAGAATCGAGTGCGAACTAATGAAGTTTCTAGTAAAATTATAACTGCAGCGGAGCTCCTCGTTTCGGGTCAGAATCGAGTGTGGACCCAATGAAGTTTCTTTAAAATTGAAACTGCAGCGGAGCTCCTCGCTTCGAGTCAGAATTTAGTGGGGACCTCAAGAAGTTTCTAGTAAAATTTAAATTGAAAAGGAGCTCATCGTTTTGAGTCAGAATCGAGTGCGAACTAATGAAGTTTCTAGTAAAATTATAACTGCAGCGGAGCTCCTCGTTTCGGGTCAGAATGTAGTGTGGACCTAATGAAGTTTCTAGTAAAATTGAAACGGCAGCGGAGCTCCTCACTTCGAGCCAGAATCGAGTATGGACCTCAAGAAGTTTCTAGTAAAATTTAAATTGAAAAGGAGCTCCTCGTTTTGAGTCAGAATGTAGTGTGGACCTAATGAAGTTTCTAGTAAAATTGAAACGGCAGCGGAGCTCCTCACTTCGAGCCAGAATCGAGTATGGACCTCAAGAAGTTTCTGGTAAAATTTAAATTGAAAAGGAGCTCCTCGTTTTGAGTCAGAATCTAGTGTGGGCCTAATGAAGTTTCTAGTAAAATTTAAATTGAAAAGGAGCTCCTCGTTTCGGGTCAGAATGTAGTGTGGACCTAATGAAGTTTCTAGTAAAATTGAAACGGCAGCGGAGCTCCTCACTTCGAGCCAGAATCGAGTATGGACCTCAAGAAGTTTCTGGTAAAATTTAAATTGAAACGGAGCTCCTCGTTTCGGGTCAGAATCGAGTGTGGACCTAATGAAGTTTCTAGTAAAATTTGAGCTGAAACGGAGCTCCTCGTTTCGAGTCAGAATCGAGTGTGGACCTCAAGAAGTTTCTAGTAAAATTTAAATTGAAAAGGAGCTCCTCGTTTTGAGTCAGAATCGAGTGCGAACTAATGAAGTTTCTAGTCAAATTATAACTGCAGCGGAGCTCCTCGTTTCGGGTCAGAATGTAGTGTGGACCTAATGAAGTTTCTAGTAAAATTGAAACGGCAGCGGAGCTCCTCACTTCGAGCCAGAATCGAGTATGGACCTCAAGAAGTTTCTAGTAAAATTTAAATTGAAAAGGAGCTCCTCGTTTTGAGTCAGAATCTAGTGTGGACCTAATGAAGTTTCTAGTAAAATTGAAACTGCAGCGGAGCTCCTCACTTCGAGCCAGAATCGAGTATGGACCTCAAGAAGTTTCTAGTAAAATTTAAATTGAAAAGGAGCTCCTCGTTTTGAGTCAGAATCTAGTGTGGACCTAATGAAGTTTATTGTAAAATTTGAACTGAAATGAAGCTCCTCGTTTCGAGTCAGAATCGAGTGTGGACCTAAAGAAGTTTATTGTAAAATTTGAACCGAAACGGAGCTACGGTTTATTATTATGAAGTATCGACAGTTGCCAATAACGGATATGGGCGAGTCGTTTGTGGGATTTACTTCAAAAACATGACTCGGGAAGTGATTCATAAAAAATGTATAAAAATTATATAATTTCCCTGTTTCGCTGATTTAAGCTTAGCCTACAAATTTCCTAGTGTATTTCTGCAGTTGCAGCTGTAAACAAATATATAAAAATTCATTAACAAATGCTGTGTTCGAAAGGTTCCCCACACACTGCTCTGCCACTGGCTGGCTGGCCCTCTGCCTCGCTCCCCTATCTACACCTTATAAACCGGCCAACAGGTTTCCGGAGCGTGCTGCTGCACAAAAAGGAGGAAGCGGCCATCAAAGTCGCCTGCTTCGCTACAATTCAAAAGAAGACGACGCTGATGGCTGTCTCCGTTCTTATTTTTAAACTTTGATGACTATCTTTTGGATATGTGTGTGTAACTGCATGTCCATGTGTGTCTCTGTGTGTGCCTGCGTCTCTGGCAGTGTGTTATTTCACTTATTCCTTACTTAAATTTTTATGATTTCCTTCTGTGCTGCCTGTGATTCTTCAGGTTTGTGTGTTGCATCTTGAACGTTTGTCGTTCGTTGTATCGTTTCATTAAACTTTGATTAAACTGAAATTATTGGTTATTAAAAAGATGAGGTTTGGGTGTCGTGCTGACGTGTGCAAAGTGACTTCTTCAACATTTCTAGTAAGAGAGTGACTAATTATCTTCCGGTAGAGAAACACAATTTGAACCATGACATTCTAATAAAGATAAAAGGTAGAAATCGACTTTGACCAATTACCAGATCGTAGGATGAGGAGAATTGCAAACAATGTCTATAAAAGTTACACAGTTGCGTATGCGGCAGGTAGGGTGTCCTTCGGTCGATGTGACTTGTCTAGCAATTGCCAATGAAGTTGAATTGGTTGTGCCTTCTTTGGGATCACTACGGAATTGCATAAAGATCCATTTTAAGAGTATTTGTAGTTTTAGTATACGGACCCATCTTTTTATCTAATATCATAGTTTCATTTCATTATCAAAGCGCATTCGATTCATCACTCTATCGAGGATAGGACAGACTTTTGTATGGAAAAAGTTATCGAGTAAATTATACTCGGATGAAACGAGCGAGTATTTCTATCCTTGATAGAAAGTGCTTCCAAATTGAAAATTGCTTGAAAACCAACCAGATTCAAAATTACCCATGAAAATTTCCTGGGACTTTTTATTTCTCAGTGCTTTTTTTGAAACAGTGCTGCCAAGTTTACCATTTACTCCTTTGCTGTTTATTTAGCGCAACTCAATACGAGCTCGATACAAGATACGAATCGAATAGGCCTAATGTTCCCATAACTCTATATTTCGAATGCAATTTCTAAGTCGCACTCTCGAGGTATACTCGGCCCACACTGGATTGGACATTGTCCATGATTTTGATATCATTTTTGTAATAAAAAACGATATATTTTCACGACTGATGATGAATGAAGCTGTTTGGCAAACTTACCCACAAACTTTGTACATTATTACAATAGAATTTTGTTTACTCGCACATACCTGGAAAAAATAGAGAAAATAATGAATTACAATATTTAATTTTATGTTAAATAGATTCTAGAGAGTGGGTTGAATAAAGGTGGCCAATGTAATGATTGGCAGACTGGGCACTCGATTATCCTGCATACCTGGGATAGTTGTATCCAACACTTTGAGAACTCCATATCTAACCTTAACTTTGAAAGGCACTTCAAGACACATATTCCGTCTAGAAAGAAGTGGTCAACAACCATGCCATAGAGAAGGGGGGGAACTGAATTTCTACACCAACGGATCCAAGCTTGATGATAGAGTTGGCTTGGGAGTTTTCTCAAAAGCACTGGGACTGGAACTTTCGTTCCGTCTCCGCGACCATTGCAGTATTTATCAAGCAGAAGTCCTAGCCATAAAGGAGGTAGCCGCCGTTACAAAAACCGTTAGAATCTCCACTCGGATAACTAAGCGGCCATCAAGTCAATGAAATCGGTGGCACTGAAAGGTTGCCAGGAACTGCTTGGGAGCCCTAAATGATATCAGCTCTAATTGATATCAGCCTAATATGGCTTTCGGGACATAGGTATATTGAAAGGAACTGTTGGGCTGCTAGTTATTCTGGGACATAGGGATATTGAATGGAATTGTAGGGCTGTTCAACTAGTTAGACGGGGTACCAACCTTCCTCTGTGTACGGACAGATGTGAGGTTGGCATACCAATTGCCACCTGCAAACTAATGTTGAAGGGTAGCGTCGTGCGTGAGGCCAATAGGACACAGCACAGCTTTTAGGGTACGCCTAATATGGGAGTCGGAGCATAGGGATATTGAAGGGAACTATAGAGCTGATACATTAGCTAGACGGAGTACCAGCCTTCCTCTGTGTACGGGCAAATATTAGGTTGGAATGTTGAAGGATAGCGTCGTGTGTGAGGCCAATAGGTCTTGGGCAGACGAAGGCACTTGCTTAAATACTAGACTAATGTGGCCGAAGTTTGATGGGAAAAATCCAAAAAATTTAGAGACTTGCTTGCCCTGTCGAGAGAATATATCTCTAAGGTCGTGGCTTGTATAACTGCTCATTGGCCATTCAGCAGGCGCATGCTCTCAGGCTGGGAGGAATCTCTCATGAATAGTGCAGAAGTTGTGGGGCTGAATAGTAGAAAAAGACTGGGGAAGATCCCTTCTGTCGATTCCCGGCTCTAGTTAGAAGCAGAGCGGGCTCTTAAGGCAAGTAGGCTTTCAGCTCTCTTATAGAATTGTCCGGCGCGAAGGTCAAACAAAGGGCTTCGAAACGGTTTCACGAGTAAAGTAGAGATACAGTGCTACGCAGTGGTATCACAATGGACCCATAGTGGACGGCGTGAGTTGGTCCGTAGACTGGCTGCCGCGAAAACCAAAGCCAACCTGAGATATGATTTACGAGTATTTTTGGTTTAGCATAGTCTTGAAGTGGGAAATTCGTAGAAGAACTGACTAAATTCTTATGGTGAATATAAAGGAAACTATTGAATATCGTAGGTTCTCTTCCCGCTTCTGCGTTTCTTCATTTTCCGTCTGTATTCGCATCTCTTCTCTTACAGAATTTAATGGTCCAATATGGAATTGTAGGAATATAGTACGAAGCTGAACACATCATATAAATGCACATGTACGATTGATTATATAAGTAATTCATAAGGATAAAGGGATTTGAATTTATACAACATATAACCGTATATAAATACCCTTAAGCCTGCCTGGGAGGACAACATTGAATTCGTTAAAAAAAATCAAAAATATTCATTCTAAACATATAACCTTTCGAGATTTTGAAATAAGATTCACAAAGATCCATGGAAAGCGACAGGCTCTTTAAGTAGCCATGTCCTACGTAGTTAGGGGACCTGCTTGTTGAACGAGACATATGTACTGCCAGTAGCGCTGGGCATTCGAGCGGTCGTGATCGAACTTGAGTGTCGTCAGCAAAACTACTCCCATCCCTTTCAAAGGTCCAGCCATTTGGAGCTTTTAATGAAGCAGTTAATGGAGCTAATCTTTATCTTAGATAACAATGCGTAAACTTGCATTTGCCTTGGGATAACCTCTGTAAGCCTATGTTATCTCTTCCTATCTTCTATCTACATATGACGAGAATGCAGAATAAACGAGGATTTCGTGTAATTTCCAGAGGCCAAATAATTACTGCCCATCCGTGCATGTTCCAACCCAACAGTACAATGGGCATCAATGCCTGAGTGCTTGGAGACCTCCTTCTTGGGCGGCGCCACTTCTATGACTGCATTGGTATAGGATTGTAAAGGTTATAAGGTCGTTGAAAGTGGGTTAAGGGAGTATTTTAACGAAACTGTTTACGGAATTTACGACATTATAATTTGGCACTTTTCCACTGAAATGATGAGTCAAGGGGTTCTTTTTCAGTCATATTGCAGTAACGCTCAAGGACACCTCGTCATTACTACCAAAGAGGAGACGCTCACCATATCCCGAATTGAATCCTTGGGTACATTATGCTGTTTTGGCTCTAGGTAGGTAGGTTATATGGCTGTCCTAAGACTCACTTAGGCCTGTTCAACGCCCATTGTGGCCACTAGAGCTTTTTACCCTACACCTCCGGATCCTCCTTAAACCATCCAAAGGATTTGATAAAAGTAGCCACTTTTCATCCGGGAAATCTCCTCCATGCTGTCAAGAAATGCGAATCGAAGAGCGGAGAACCTTTTTCTCTATAGAGCCATGTACCCACATAGGAGATGTACTACTGTTTCCTCTTCCTCGCCATCTTGACAGCTTCTACAAAAGTCATAATGGAATATCACCAGTCTAGCCATGCAAACCAATCAAACAGTGACCCGTCAGTAACCCTATTACACATTTAATATCCTGCCTATTATTATGGCTTTAAAGTCGAAGTTAATCGCCTTCCGGGGCACATTCTACAAATCAGTATTGGAACCACTTCCACCCAAGTAGAGTTAAATTTTATACTATTGTTGATCTATGATCGGATGGGCATATAACATATGTTAAAAGCAAGACTAGGTTTGCAGCGTCCGCAGCAGATGGAACTGTTTGCTGGGCAACAAAAACAGATGTGGAAGTTTATGTTTTCGATTAGAGTGAAATGCAACTTTTTGTTTTTTAAATGTCCGTTTTTTTTTTGGTTCTGTTTAAATTTCAATTTCAATTTATTGCTTAAAGTTATACAATAAGACAAAGTCTTTTAATATATAACTGTTTATCATATTTCGTACATTTCTATAATAAAGTTTCAGGATCCTGTGTTGAATTATAGGGAATTGCAAGTATGGGATATGAAAAATATGCGATTCGTTTCAGTTCGCCACAACAAGCAGCTAATCCTGTTCAACAACAGTTTTCACCACCATGCCACGATTGAGGGAGTTCAAAACTGATAATTGCCGAATCGGACACGCCATTAGACGCGTCCAGGAATGCCTGCATTTTGGTCGGATCGCACAAGAATTCAGCTTTAATCAATTCCACTTTAATCGAAATTCTCACTTATACATATATAATGTGACACCATTTCCCTTTCGATGCTGTGCCATTCAATCAAAGTTCGTGCGACTCAATTGAATTTTCAAGTTTTTAGCGCAATTGAACGCATAAAAATACCCACTCATATAGGAAGGTTCCATCGAGGAATGAAGCCGAAGCACAAGAACAGCAGCAACAACAACATCAACAACCACAACAATGACAATAAGAAGAAGAGGAAGAGGAATAAGAAAAGACAGCAGCAATCGCACCACAACGACACAAATTGAAACCGGTCTGCTTATTTTTGTATGTGCGTGTGTCCATTCTGGAGCGGAGCGCAAAGGCATCTCCAATTGTTTGACAACGTATCTTCGAGATACCGGCCAGCCAGCCTACACGCTTTGAATAGCTTTACCCAAATAAGCAAACAAAATCGAGAGAAGAAACCAATAAATAAATAAATAAAAATTTGTAGCTGCGATAAAGCAAAAGAAACACTCCTCGGGTCCCCCGTGCGCATTTATTCAAAACTTTCTGCCCTGCTCCGCTCTGCTGTGCTCGTACAATTTCAAGTTGGCAGCGCTTTTCGTTGGGCTCCTCCGGCTTTGTAGTTGCGTTATTGAGAGGAGTTCTTTTCATGGCCTCCACTTAGTGTGGCTTTCGTGAAAATGGTGAATAGTGGTTTCCTTCAGATTGGTCCCTTTTGCGAGAAGCGGTCGATCTCCAGTTGTCGTCGCCGCGTCCGTCCACACACGTACACTCCACTTGAGACTGGTTTCACGCAGGCACTTCAGAGCGCTTGTCAAGTGTTTGTTGGTTGGCATTGTCAATAATAGTGCTTTTTTCTGTGTGTGTTACCTTTGGTTTTTTTCTTCCTTTTTTGGTTTCTTGTTTATATTTCTTTTCTGAAGTGGGCATGACTCTTATAAATTTCCAAAAGTAATAACTTATTTCACTTGAGCACCGCGCAGGCATGCAAGTGACATTAACGAATTATTACTTGTAAACTCGTATAGCTTGGAGGAACTCCTCAAGACCTACTTCGAAGCAAGCGATGAGTGATCGCTAGAAAATGTTTGGAAATGTTGTATGGAAAAGCACTATGAATGAATGGTGAAAAGTATATTAGACTACTGGGGTAGTCCTTACCATGGACATAATTCTAGACAGGGAACTGAGAGGATAAAAATTATCACTTACTGTTGTAAGTAGAGTCAAAGTATCGATTGTTCCCAGCAAATGAAGCATTGGACTGCTGGCATAAGACGGTTTAGAGAATCTAGCCGGTTATATTTTTGCCACAAGACGAGGTGCCAAATATTCCGGTCATGGCAAATGAAAGCATAAGCTACCAGCTCAGCGAAAGTGATTTCTCAAAGCTCACCGAACAATTGATGGTTGCAATGACTAATTTATGCCAATATGGAAAGGGAATTTTCAATGCCACCAATTTCATGTCCAATTCAAATGAAGAAATCATCAAAGACCCGATTAAAATAGAGGTGATATATCTTTTCTTTTCCCATTTATCAATTTAGCCGGCGATTCTGCTTTCCACATGTATGAACATAGTTATTTCTTGGAGACTAATAGGAATTGAAGCTGTGGAGTTTCAGTTGGAATCACAAAATAGACTTTTTCCAAAAAAAAAAAAAAAAAATCAATCAATGAGTGATGAGGGATATATAAGAAGGTCCCCATGCTTATTGAAATGTGTTGGAAATAGAAGTGAACCAGTGCAATCTTGATATCCTTGAATACCTCTTGTTGACAAAAAAATGCAAGTATTTAGCGGATTACCCCATGGCTCTTCGGGTTCCTCTGATAAATTCTTCATGGAAAACAATAGGAAATTGTTGCTCCTGGCTGTATTATGTTCGAGGAAGTCAGGCATGAGACGAGTATCCCCATAGCTCTTCGGGGTTCCTCTGATAAATTCTTCATAGAAAACAATAGGAAATTGTTGCTCCTGGCTGTATTATGTTCGAGGAAGTCAGGCATGAGACGAGTATCCCCATAGCTCTTCGGGTTCCTCTGATAAATTCTTCATGGAAAACAATAGGAAATTGTTGCTCCTGGCTGTATTATGTTCGAGGAAGTCAGGCATGAGACGAGTATCCCCATAGCTCTTCGGGGTTCCTCTGATAAATTCTTCATAGAAAACAATAGGAAATTGTTGCTCCTGGCTGTATTATGTTCGAGGAAGTCAGGCATGAGACGAGTATCCCCATAGCTCTTCGGGGTTCCTCTGATAAATTCTTCATAGAAAACAATAGGAAATTGTTGCACCGGGTTGTATTATGTTCGATGAAGTTAAGCATGAGACGAGTAACCACACAAGAGATGCTCATTATCATCATTGGTATTATCATCAATAAGTTGACTTCACTCAATTTGGATCAAGTTTCTCCTGAATCTTATACTGCATTCCTTGTACTGCGTCCAGAAACTGTGCCGTTAAGGTAAATTTCTCCCTTTAATGGAGTACATTGTTTTCAGCATCAGTTTCAGGATGGAACAATTTGAAAGCACATATCACTCCCCTTAACATAAAGTCGTTCACTACACCTGTTGGAGAAATTAAAGCAAACTCCGTTGAAGCATTCAATAATCAAGAAAGGCATGGGTGTATTGGTTTGAGACGAGATACAAAGTCAGTCATTAGACTATCACAGAATGATTTCAAACTATACTGTGACTATAATTCAGCTGTTGAAATATCACACACATTTTGGTCGAATTTGGTACGACAGCTCAAATACAAGTGTACACAAATGTAAAAATCCTTATGAATAGGCAAGGAAACCACGAAGTTCCAATTCGAATTGTCTAGATTGACACTTTTGGGGTTAAGCTAAAAGATTCGCAAGAGATCAAGGATAAAATCAAAGAGTGAGTGGTGAAATCAAGCAATAATTACTCGGAAAGGCCTCACAAAAGAAAGCGCTTCATTTCTTATGGAAGATCCTTTAAACTTAAGAGCAACCCTGAAACAGCTGATAGTAGAAATTTATATTCTAATGAAATTCAAATAGGTATTCACACTGGAAAGGAATATAAACGACATATCCGCAAACAGGAGTATAACGGCCACAGTAGAGGCTGCAAAGGGCAAGTGGCTCACTTCAGATTGAAGCTTGTCCTCTTTCAACCATGGACCAAACAGAACTTTTTCTTTGGAAAAACTTCATTTGGCACGTTCACAAAGAACGATATTAGTAATCAAGGGGTTTCAGATCAAGGAATTGCTCAGGTCAAAGCACGGAGAGTTCCTTCTTATTATTTAAGATTCATAATCAGAAATTCGTGTTCTTTTTCGATTTGTGTTCCAACACGTTTCATTCGAATTTCACCTGCGACGCAAATCTAAATTACTCGTGTGTGTTTTGATTAAATATTCCCAAATTTTGATATACTCGTAGCTGCCATCCTCACAATCGCTGCAATTCTACTTGCCTTGAACAACAATTTCACTACGACCGGCATTGCTTACCCATCGTTGCACACATGTTCGGTATATTTTTCGAGTGTTCGCTGATTTACAAATGCAGATCTGGCAGAGCGCGCCGTATGTAAGACATTTACACACGTAAGCGCCGATTAAGCAAAGTATTTGTGAAAAAAGAAACATTAAATGGGGAAATTGCGATCGCATAAAAAATTGAAATGAAAAACATCTATCAGCGCATTTGTATCTAAACAAGCCTTTAACGGTAATGCAGCAGCACACTCGCCCCAGCACCACACTCGCCCCAGCACCACACTGGCCCCAGCACCACACTGGCCCCAGCACCACACTCGCCCCAGCACCATACTCGCCCCAGCACCGCCAATCGCACTGAAATGCCAAACAGACGGACAGCAACGACGACGCACCAGGAACGCACTCACATGTGGCGTGCCAACAACTCAACTCCAGCCACATATGCGTAGACCCAGGGAAACGCAAGCGCCGCGCAGTTGCCAAATTGGCTGCAAGTGCGGCACAGTGTTGCCAATAAAAATGTATCTTAGCTGAAAATCTCGAAAAATGCATTCCTCCGCAAATGCAAACCGAGGAAATTTAAAACATTTTCCTTCTGCAGTGCTGTTGGCGAAACGGAAAACCCAAGTCGATATGAGGAGACGCAGGAAAATGGCTGTTGTTGCACTACGCACCACACACACTCACATCACAGGAGGCAATTTATTAGCATTTTCTCGCAGCGAAAACCCAATTTATGACTAAATACTCGGAGCCAGAGGAAAAGATATTATAAATAAATTATGGAATTACAAGAAATTTAACTATAAATCTGAATACACAACAGTGAAAAAAACTGAAGACGGTGTAAACGAGATATTATTTACCCCCTAACATAATTTATCAAACTACGCTCATGAAAACTAAGTTGGGCTGTGAGTTAACCCATGGCGACAGTAGAGTGATATCAGTAAATACTGAACATTACTCTTCGTAGACATGTTTTTAAATTCCTCTTTTATAAAGGAAGATGGGAGTGGCAGTTTAAACATTATGCCAGAATTTCATAATCAAATTTTGCACAATCATAGCAAAGTTTTGTTGACAAATCGTATATAGATCTCGAGTGATGCATGTAGGGTACTTGGCACTCTTTTATAGATGCTCTATTATGACTATGTATCATTTGTGGGTGTGGCTCGGACTGGTAACCATTCTTCCATTTCTCTTCATTTCTATATTTATTTCTTTGTTCCGGTTTTTCGTTTTTCTTTTGCTTACTTATCCACATTTCTTTAGTTACTTTTCCTTCCCTATTGCGTCTCCTTTACACCTCCCTCTCCCACCACCAATAAATCCTTTTCGTTCTTCCGCTCTTTATATATTTGTGTCTTTATCTTTATATCAGTATATCCCTAGATCACTATATCATTATATCTTTATATCTTCAACTGTGTCCCCCTTTCTCTCTTTCTGATTCTCTGTTTCGATGTTTGTCTCTTAATCTCTTTATTTCTCTATTTCACTTTTTCTCTCTTTTTCTCTCACTTTTTCTCTCTTTCTCTCTTTCTCTATCACTTTTTCTCTCTTTATCTCTTTCTCTATCACTTTTTCTCTCTTCTTCTATCTTTCTCTCTTCTTCTATCTTTCTCTCTTCTTCTATCTTTCTCTCTTATTCTCTTATTCTCTTTCTCTCTTTCTCTCCTTCTCCCTTTCTCTCCTTCTCACCTTTCCTTCTTTCTCTCCTTCTCTCCTTTCCTCCTTCCTCTCCTTCTCCCCTTTCCACCATTCCTCCCTCCTTTCCTTCTTCCTTCTTCCTTCTTCATTCTATCCTTCTCTCCATCTCTCCATCTCTCCATCTCACCTTCTCACCGTCTGACCGTCACACCGTCACACCGCCTCACCGTATCACTGTATCACCGTATCACAGTATCACCGTATCACCGTCTCACCGTCTCACCGTCTCACCGTCTCACCGTCTCACCGTCTCACCGTCTCTGCTTCTCTCATTGCTTCCTTCATTCATTCATTCCTTCCTTCTGTCTTTCTTTCCTTCTTCCCTTCTTCCCTTCTTCCCTTCTTCCCTTCTTTCCTTCTTTCCTTCTTTCCTTCTTTCCTTCTTTCCTTCTTTCCTTCTTTCCTTCTTTCCTTCTTTCCTTCTTTCCTTCTTTCCTTCTTTCCTTCTTTCCTTCTTTCCTTCTTTCCATCTTTCCATCTTTCCTTCTTTCCCTCTCTCTTCCTCTCTTTCTATATTTATATATTTCTATCTTTCTATATTTCCATATTTCTCTCTTCTTCTCTTCTTCTCTTCTTCTCTTCTTCTCTTCTTTTCTTCTTTTCTTCTTTTCTTCTTTTCTTATTTTCTTCTTCTCTTCTTCTCTTCTTCTCTTCTTCTATTCTTCTATTCTTCTATTCTTCTATTCTTATCTTCTTATCTTCTTATCTTCTTCTCTTCTTCTCTTCTTCTCTTCTTCTCTTCTTCTCTTCTTTTCTTATTTTCTTCTTCTCTTCTTATCTTTTTCTCTTCTTCTATTCATCTCTTCTTCTCTTCTTCTACTCTCCTCTTCGTCTCTTCTTCTCCTCTCCTCTCCTCCTCTTCTCCTCTTCTCTTCTTCTCTTCTTCTCTTCTTCTCTTCTTCTCTTCTTCTCTTCTTCTCTTCTTCTCTTCTTTTCTTCTTCTCTTCTTCTCTTCTTCTCTTCTTCTCTTCTTCTCTTCTTCTCTTCTTCTCTTCTTCTCTTCTTCTCAACTTCTCAACTTCTCAACTTCTCAACTTCGCAACTTCTCAAATTGTCAAATTGACAATTTCTCAATTTCATAACTTCTCAACTTCGCAACTTCGCATCTTCGCAACATCTCAACTTAGCTTCTTAGCTTCTTATCTTATTATCTTCTTATCTCCATATCTCTTTATCATTTTATCATTTTATCATTTTATCATTTTATAATTTTATTTCTTTATCTCTTTATCCCTTTATCTCTTTATCTCTGTATCTCTTTATCTCTTTATCTCTTTATCCCTTTATCTCTTTATCTCTTTATCCCTTTATCTCTTTATCTCTTTATCTCTGTATCTCTTTATCTCTTTATCTCTTTATCTCTTTATTTCTTTATTTCCTTATTTCTTTATTTCTTTAATTGTTTAATTGTTTAATTGTTTAATTCTTTATTTCTTTATGTCCAAATCACCTTATCTCTTTATGTCCAAATCACCTTATTTCATTATGTCCAAATCACCTTATCTCTTTATGACCAAATCACCTTATCTCTTTATGTCCAAATCACCTTATCTCTTTAACTCCTTATCTCGCTATCTGTTCATATGTTCATCTGTTCATCTGTTCATCTGTTCATCTCTTTATCTTTTAATTTCTTCATCTCATCATCTCTTTATCTCACTCTTCATCTGTTGTTCATCTGTTGTTCCTCTGTTCTTCATCAGTTTTTCATCTGTACTTCATCTCTTCTTCATCTTTTCTTCATCTTTTCTTCATTACTTCACCTCTTCATCTTTTATGTGTTCATCACTTCATTGCTTCGTCACTTCACCACTTCATCACTTCATCAATTCATCACTTCATCACTTAATCTCCTTATCTCTTTATTTCTTTATTTCTTTATTTCTTTATTTCTATAATTCTTTAATTCTTTAATTTTTTAATTCTTTAATTACTTAATTCTTTATTTCTTTATTTCTTTATCTCCGAATCACCTTATCTATTTATAACCGTATCTCCTTATCTCTCTATCTGTTCATCTCTTCATCTGTTCATCTGTTCATCTGTTCATCTGTGCATCTGTGCATCTCTTCATCGGTTCATCTGTCCATCTGTTCATCTGATCATCTGATTATCTGTTCATCTGTTCATCTGTTCATCTGATCATCTGATCATCTGTTCATCTCTTCATCTGTTCATCTGTTCATCTATTCATCTCTTCATCTCTTCATCTCTTCATCTCTTCATCACTTCATCACTTCATCACTTCATCACTTAACCACTCCATCACTCTTCACCTCTTCATCTCTTCATCTCTTCATCTCTTCATCTCTTCATCTCTTCATCTCTTCATCTCTTCATCACTTCATCACTTCATCACTTCATCACCTCATCACTTCCTCTCTTCATCTCCTTATCTCTTCCCTCATCTACCACCAATCCTCCGCTCCTATCTTTGGACCACCAACGACTTCAGCGGAAACTATTTCTGCACATAGATCACAGTAGATTGTTTTCTCCCAGTGTATTTTAAAGGCGTGGCCCTACAGCTGCTCGCTTTATGGCATTTACAACACCAACGACAGACAAAGAGGTGAAAAAGTTCCACATTTAAATATAATTTATTAAATAGGATTTCGAAAATTTATTTCTAGGAATGATGCTAATCGGGTTTTATGTCTTTGCAACATGTCGGTTTTCGAGCAACATGTTGTTGTACTCGCTGATATTGTTGTTGTTGTTGTTGTTCGCTTATTGTACATACACTATATGCGCTTACAGCTTGAAATCATGTTGGGCTGCCCGCCTGCCTGCCTGCCTGGTTGGTTGGTTGGTTCGGTTGGTTCGGTTCTGTTTTCCTTGGTATCCCATCGCTTCATTAGTCTCAGATATTTGCGCGCTTCATTAAAAATGATTTATGAAATATGTTCTCTTTGCCATTTTTATTTGGTACTAAGCGAGCTGAAATAGAGGAAACATCGAAACATGGAAACATGTTCCTCTTTTGCTGATTCTCGTAGATTAATGTTAAAATATTAGTTTTTGCTTATAATTTGCAAGCACTCTGTCAGTGTAATTTAAAACTTTTCGTTACGCACAACGCTGGGAGTTGGCTGGGCTGGCTCGCAGTCAGGTGGGTAGATGGGTAGATGGGTAGATGGGTAGGTGGGTAGGTGGGTAGGTGGGTAGGTGGGTAGATGGGTAGGTGGCTTGCTGGCTGGCTGGCTGGAAAGGCAGGTGTTGCAAGAAAATTATGGGGCTGAGTTGCGCTCGTAAATTTAGCACTTTCCTTGCCGGCTGCGAAAAAATCTCATATTACCAATTTCAACAAACACTTTGCTCCTTCGCTTTTTTTCGCCTTTTTGCCTTTCCTTCCCCTCAAAGTAAGTTGCTTAAAATGTGCAAAAAGGCTTATGTGAAGGTGGTATCGAAGTTAAACTTGCAAATCCATTTCAAATGGAGCACAGAGAAAGAATGGGAGCGTTATTTATGAAAGGCAGGAGCCACTGAGGATAAACGCTTTTGCCGCCCCTGCCACAAAAGGCACGGCTTTAAACTGAGCTATGAGAAAAATGTTTGCTTTGACATTTGAACAGAGAAGTTTAAAACTAACAACAAATTATATATTCTGTTATATTGGAAGTGTACATAGTTGCGGACCCAAACGGATCCATGGTGGTGGCCCTTGGAGGTGATGCGATGGGAACGAGTGACGAGTTCCTGATTCAATGGATGCTTATGTGGTAACAAAAAGGGTGCCTTGGAGATGAAAATCTGCAGACACCCAAGACCGCTGATGAAGGATTGGGATAGTCAGTTACACGATTTGACAGAGTATAAAAGATTCCACTCCGAAGTGAGTTTAAACAATAATAAAAGGAATAAATATTAAAAAATTAATGAACAAAATTTAAAAAAAAGCAAATTAAGTAAATGTTAATTCCGTCAAAATAACCACAAGAATAGCAAATGATTGTCAGTGACTGTTGTTGTTGTTGTTGTAGTTGTTTGCCTGACTCTTTTAACGCCTTTCCGCTGTAATTTTTGGCACACCATTTTTAAAGCTCTAATATGGACGGGAGTCCGGTATAAACGGCCGCCACTGTGCTGCCCAGCTTAGTTGTTGTTGTTGTTGTTGTTGTTGTCGTTGGGGAAACAAATTAAGTAAAGTTGTGTTAAAATGTTAAAATAGACTTTTAAAAGGTTTCTCTTCTATGCCATTTGCAGCAGTCAGTTTTGTAATTTGACCAACAAAAAACAAAGAAACAAACAATAAAGCAACACAAAATTTTGAATTGGTTAAAATGGAGTTACCAGTTGGTTGAGATTTGCATACTTGGATCTTGTTTGGTGTACGGCACTATGTTAGATGTATCTTTCATCTAAGCTGACCAAAAGTATAACCAGTAAGTAAATACAGTAGGAATTATGACGCACTCACGAGTGGTCGACTCAAGGCCACACTCTGGCACATCCAATACAACCGTACAGACCGCACAAGTGAAGAGAAGATTTGAGAATAGTCTGTTGAGTACTTTGCAGAAGTATGCAACATTAGGTTGTAACGAACCTCTTTTCCTTCTTTCGGCTGGGTAATGCTCGCCGGATTGCCAGGGGTCGTTTACAGAAATAACTATGAGTTTACTTAGTTTGGTTTTATTTTTTTTTATTAAATTAAATCTTTAGATAATAGCTAATGCTGAGTTAATAGCTAATATTAATACTAATACAAAGTCTCGGTACAACGTTGGTAATTCTGGGAATTAGTGGAGTACCGATTACAAACCCTATAATCCACTAATTCAGAATGGTCTCAGTAAGCGGTCGTACTTCTTGGTATTAGTGGAGTACCGATTACAAACCCTATAATCCACTAATCCAGTAAGCGTTTGTAATTCTGAGCATTAGTGGAGTACCGATTACAAACCCTATAATCCACTAATTCAGAATGGTCTCAGTAAGCTGTCGTACTTCTTGGTATTAGTGGAGTACCGATTACAAACCCTATAATCCACTAATTCAGAATGGTCTCAGTAAGCGGTCGTACTTCTTGGTATTAGTGGAGTACCGATTACAAACCCTATAATCCACTAATGCAGAATGATCTCAGTACGGTTGCATCAAATGCTGGAGTCAAAAGTCTTGGTGCTTCGATGTTTTCTTCGTGTGCGTCGATGTGTCGTCGTCGATGGCTATTCAGGAAAAGAAACTACTGTCGATGCGTAGTCGTCGATGGCTGATGAAGTACAGAGTTACTGCCGATGTGTAGTCGTCGATGGCTGCTCAGGAAAAGAGAATAACTATGTCGATGCGTCGTCTTCGTTGGTTGCTATAGAAGAAAATAACTATGTCGATGTGTATTCGGTGGTTGCTTGAGAACAAAGAGCTCTGTCCGTCGATGCGTCCTCGTTGCTTGCTGGAGAAGAAAGAGCTACTGCCGATGCGTCGTGGTCGATGGCTGATCAGGAAAAGAGCTCTGTGCGTCGATGCGTCTTCGTTGCTTTCTGGAGAAGAAAGAGCTCCTGTCGATGCGTAGTCGTCGATGGTTGATGATGTAAAGAGCTACTGTCGATGTGTCGTCGGTGGTTGCTTGAGAAGAAAGAGCTCTGTCCCTCGATGCGTCCTTGTTACTTGCTGGAGAAGAAAGAGCTCCTGTCGATGCGTAGTCGTCGATGGTTGATGATGTAAAGAGAGCGAGTCCCTCAACTGCTGCTTTTATAGCCCAGCTTCAGTCGTAAAGTTTCCAGAAATTTCTGTTGTTGACTCAATTGTATTCAAACGTAACCACCATTATCGCTGCAGAATTCGGCTTGTTGTCAAGCACGTGGCATTGTTTGTTCTTGCACGCTCTGTTGTTGTTGATGATGTCATGCGCGTCGATCATACTGTTTATTAGGGGTGGGTTTTGCCGATTGCTTCTAATAGTGCATAAATTACATTCTTCTAGAACAATCGACTGCGGTTCGTGGCTTGGTTTGAAAAATTGATGGTGTGGCAGAAGAATTATGTTGGAGCAAAATTTATGGGGAAATTTTGCTCCTTACAAGGTCAACCTGAGTTCGTTGATTGCAAAAAACAAAAAAAAGAAGTCACTTAGCTGCTTGACGTCTGCTACGCTGACCCCACAGAAAGATTCAGAGTTACTGACGAGAGGTCTTGATGATTAGTAGTGTCAACGACAGGGAAGTCACTACGACGATTAAAGAAGAGCCGACTATTCTGACGAATGAAAAGCAGGCAGTCGATGCTCGCAACGCGACAGAGAAGAACTTTGATGTTGTGAACTTTGATATTGTGTATAACATTTCTTCATTAATTTCTTTAATGTTCAAGTGATTGGAATATAATCTTCTTATTTGATTAACCTATTAATAAATATCCTGACAGTAGTGGTTGAGTTTTATAGACACACAAGAATTATTGTTGATCTTATGTAGCCAGAAATCAAAAAATATTGTTAGATGTAGAGCATTACTTCCTACGGTCGAACAAAAGCTTAGTAGAACAAGTAGTTCCACAAATCCTTCTACAAGTCCCAAATGATCCATCATCAATGCGGTTTTTAGGTGGGTTGCAGGACATTTTACTGCCTAGAATGATCCGAAACTATTTGAATTTATTGAAGAAATCGACAGCTTCTCCATAGAGTTTGTATACCCCAAGTCCATCAGTTCTCCATCTTCTTGTGGAAGACAATAGTCTGTTTTCAGCTACAGAGAGATCGGGATCTACACAACATTTCTTAATTTGTGTAAATAAGTAATGAGTTCCGTAAAATATGTTGAAACTTGAATTCTCTTCGGAAGTCGGTTGGTAACATAGCTCCCAGAAGGGAGACTCTGATAGTTAGATTATGGATACTCTGATTATTATATTATGTATATATCCTGGTTAATAATAAGCAAGATGCGTTTCCCAAGAAAAATACCATTTTTAGACATTATCCCGTATGTGTCCATCATTAGGTTTTTTTCTACTATTGACTTTATACTAAGAAGTCGGAGAGATATCGGATCTGATTCCCAATGCATTCTTATTTTCAGCGCATATTTAGCAGAAACTTTCCGCCAAGAATTGGACAAATGAACAAAAGTATTAATTTAAAATTGAATTTTTAATAGATATTGATCGGCTCTAACCAAGGACACAGCTCAGGCTACAGAGAAGGACGAGCAACCGTCTGACATGAATCAAGTGGCAGCGAGCCCTAAAGGGGCAACTCCTGATCCTACTTCTGCTGTGGACTCCGCCATGCAACCGAAACGCAGTAACTCTATGTTAACTGTGGGGGGTTTGGAGACTCTCCTGGGGACAACCATGGTTAGTGAGGAGGATGTCTTTCTGGAATCAGACACGGAGCAGTCTGATGCGGACGACACTGTGGTGGAGGTGACCAGCGCTACAAGTAGCAGAGAAGCTACGAATAGTGCAGATTAACCTCCATCACTCGAAGGCGGATTCTGCCAGCCTTCAGCTCCGTCTTGCAAAAGGCGGAGGCGACATTGTTCTGATCCAAGAACCTTGGACATACCGGTACTTGCTCTGTGGACTCTTGAAGAGAGCTATTGTGCATTGTGAAGAGTCTTCAGTAGGTAGATTTTTTTGCTTAATATCTGAATGTAAAATAGTCGAAGAGGAGGATTGCTCTCTAAAGGCAGGACCAAAATAGACGAGACGAGACGAAACGATAACGATTGGACGAACGTCTGCATTCGTTACTTCGATTTTAACATTTAACCCAAAATGTGACGCTATCAAACGCATCGATAGATGGCTTTTTACATAAATTCCGAACTCATCCCTCACAGCGATTAAATTGTAGCAAAATACCGTCATTTTAATTTTAATTTTTTAATAAAATAACAATCGTGTCAACAAAGTAGCCGCTGTGACGCGTAGCAGACTTTTGCAGTCCGGTTCTTACGGAACCGATCGTCACGTCTAAATGTTTCGTTCAGTTTCGATCAAATAAGTACGGCCATTTTGGCTATTAGCATTGATTCACATATGCTTGAACTTACTCGTTACGTCTCGTCTCGTCTATTTTGGTTAGCCCTTAACCCTGAAAGTAGGTAAACTACATTTTCCGACTATCTTATCTGGGAAGGATGTTCTATAATATGATTAAAAGAATGGAGAATCATCGTGTTGAAAAGTACGTTGATCCCATTAATTTACCAAATCTAATCTAAGCTCAGTCTGAGAACGACATCCTATGCCAATAAACCGCCTACAAAGGATGTTCTATAAAGAAAGTATCCAAATGTCAAATAATCGAATAGGTCTCTAACCCTGAAAGTAGGTATACTACATTTTCCGACTATCTTATCTGGGAAGGATGTTCTATAATATGATTATCAGAATGGAGAATTGATCCCATTAATTTAACAAATCGAATCTAAGCTCAGTCTGAGAATTAAGAATGACATCCAATGCAAATAAACCGCCTGCAAAGTAGTGGACTACGAGCATAAGCGACATGCGAACTTAAGTTTGAGAAAATAATTTGTCGCTGTCATGTCTAAACAGCTGCTGCCTGAAACAGCCGCCTTAACACTTGATCTACCGATGAAGAACATGGACTTGCTACATCATTGGTTTAGTATGACGAACAGTTAAGAGGAAATTTGCTGAATTGCGAAAAGTGGCGTCTCCATCAATTTGTCAATTGAGTTTACCGAACCAGACTAAAAACGTAACAGTACACAGAGTCTGGCTGAAATTAAACCTGCTGCAGAGTCAAACTTGATGCAATAAAAATCAATTCGATTAAATTGAATTGACCTCATGATATGCCACGGCGTACACATGTGCGCGAGTATAAATTGTCAAAGAGATTTTACCGCTGCAAACAAGCATGGCATGCATGCAGCAATTGTGGCAAAATCGCTATGCAAATGTTGTGGTGGTTTCATATACGAGTATATTTATAAGATGTTGCAACATATGTTGAGGAACACAAGAAGCCTCTCTTTCCCACTATTGTCCCAGCCGAGTGGAACTCTCTCCTAAGTAAGTTTAGCAAACGGCATCTTCTCTTATGGAATATCCAAGTAGAAAATCGCCTGATTATGAGAGATAGATCAGGTGCGTATGACTACAAACAGGTAAATTTGTCTACAACTGATTTAAGAAGTAAGCCTTGTTGTAAGCTTTACAACGAGAAGGTCCTTAAGACATAAAGTAAAATTGAAATACAGTCTTTTACACTAACTTATATATGTACATAAATATATATACACAAGATATTTATTGAAATACCATACAAGTACTAATACCAGATACTCGTATCAGCATATTGACAAAGTTCAATTAATTGACAATCAATCATTTTTAATGAAACTGCGGAAAGAGGAACAAAAGCAACCACTGGAACACGGCAACAACAACACAATAATATCGGCAACAGCGGCAACAACAATAACAACAAAACCAAACGTAACAATCAACATGCTGCGATCTACAAAAGTCACTGTCCAATCAACAACATCGTCGATTCTGCCGGCAACAACACCGCACCGCAGAGCACAGCCACAGGCTTAGTCTGAGTCTCACACTCAGACTCAAACTTCCCATACGACTCCGACTCCAACTTAAGCGCAGGCTGAGGCTCAGGCTCCGGCTCCGGCTCAGGCTCCGGCTCAGACTCAGACTCAGGCTTAGACACAGTTTCTGTCCCCTCCCCGCCATGCATGCCACATAATGAAATTGAGAAGTTGATTTCGCTCGTGGCGCATACCTGAAAAAGGTTGCTGCGACAACTTTTCGCTCTTTGCCAAGAGTCAAGCAGGCGGTGATCTTGAAGAATTCGTTGCAAGTCATCTTCAGCGCCAAGCGTGATATTTCAACCGCAGCAGCAGCAGCAGCAGCAACAACAACAACAACAACAACAACAACAACAGCAACAACAGCAACATCATCATCAACAACAACAACATCAACAACAACAACAGCAACAACAGCAGTCCACGCTTAATAGGTGGCACCGGTTTAATTGCGGCGAATGGTGCTTCCAATCCAGAAGCGTTCAAGATTATAGTGTGGAGCAGCGGTGAGTGGACTCTCCCCCCGATGTGATACTGAGGGAGCCGGGAGGATCCAAGCCTTAGCAAACATAGAAAAAACTTTTTTTTTTTAGTGTAGAAAGGCAATAAAAGTTTCACGAGGAACATAAGTTAGTGGCTAGTTAGCTGATACCCTCTCTCCCTGTCTCTCTCTCTCTCACTATCTTTTATTATCCTAATATAGAGGACTTGGAAATTTTGTAATGAACCGTGGCTCAATATGCCAAAACTTTGTGTACCTTTTCTTCGATGTTTCCTGTTCTTCCGTCATTTAAAGTCAACACTATCGGCGAGTCATAAATATTTGTTAGTTCCATAAGTTCTTCAAACAGTTAATCCACGAAATATGAACAGTGCGAGGGGTATTTATATTTCGGGAACTGGCAACACTAATGTCAATAGCTAAAATCTGGCAACACCATAATAGAGTTTGACTTTTTTTTTAGCATAAACGTACTCACAACGTGTTGATGTACAAGTCCTATTTGTTTTGTTTACAGTGAGTTAAGAAAATCAATTTGGCCAAAAATGGAAATTTCAAGAGAAGGTTTTCGTTGGATTATTTTTCACAACTTTCGACGAGGATTATCTCAATAAGAATGTGTCGATGAACTCAGTTCTTTGTATGGCGATAAAGCACCATCAAAAACCACAGTATATCGCTGGTATAGTGAATTCAATCGTGGTCGTAGTTCGGTCGCCGACGAACTCCGCGAAGGTCGTCCGGTTGTTGAGCCTCAAAACATCGATGCAGTGCGTGAACTCATAATGCAAGATCGTCATGTGACATATAGTGAGATAGAGGACACCTTGGGCATTATTTCCACTTCCATACATTCAACATTGCATGAACATTTGGCTTTATCATTACACACATTGTAACAAAACAAGGACTTTCAGAACTCGACAACTCCAGATTCCCTACCTGCTCATTTCGTATTGTTCTTTGACACAATCCTCTTTACTTTCTTTAGAATTTTCTCTCTTCACTATACGAATACCTCAATATATTTACACTAATATAAAGATAAGTGCCTACAGCAACTTCGATACAAGCATAGACTAGATTTCTATTCAACTCAGCTTTCCAAAGATCATATAGTAAGTTCCAATAATTGGAACTCATGACTTCAACTTCAATCTTCGAACAAATTCCTTGAAATTGATATTGTAATCTAAAATTAAAGATCATTGAAGAAAATCATATGAAAAGTTAGTGGTGGAGAACTGAAACACCTCGTGTAGGCAGTTCAGGACATATCAGCCAATATTTCTTTTATAATATCTAAATCTTTGGTCCATATCTACATTTCGTTTCCAATAGAAACCCGATTAGTGTCACTCAAAGGGCAAGTAAATGGACAGCTTTCGGAAAGTGTCATTAACTACTAATATTACAGACAGTTCTGGTGATTAGAAGGAACTATCGAGGAACCAAATTTATTCAATAGAAATCCTATTCCAGTAATTATGAACAGTTTCATCTCAAACGATTACTACAGCAACATCAAACTGTCCCTCAACGTCCAGTTATCCAATAGGCTGTGAACAGAAGAAAGGGAGTACTATTCGATAGCTCCCGCCTGAACTATGTGGAGGATTGGAATAATGTCGACACAACCTTCAGTTGGTTTATGCAGCTGGTCTTCTATCACAATAATAATCATGCAGGTCCTTCAATGGGTCCAACTTAAACTTTAATGGAACTGATTCTTGGTTTATGGACATATGCAAATAAGAACAAATTATGCGATAATTTTTTGGATACATCTAAAAATCGTATTAAGTTCATTGGTAAAATGGGTGCTTTCCTCTTAATTTGTTCTAGACTTGCCACACTAGAATCTCAAAGCCTTCAATTCCTGTTGTACTGGCCAAAACTACAACGTGGTCAATGTAGATGTTCTTTCCATACAATACTCTCTGTGCACTTGCGGCTGTGGAACTACCAACAACACCAATAACAACTAGAACAACAACAACAAAAACAATAGTACGATGCACTTTTCCGATGGCTCTCGAAGAAAAAACAAAACAAAGCCTCAAAAAATGGATGATGAAAAAAAATTACTTAAGTAAATTTATTTTTACGAGCAATTTTTTTTCAATTTTTCCCCCCCGCGAAACGATTATCATGCGGGAAAAGTTGCTCCCCCAGGAAAACTGGCAGAAGCGAAGCGCTCGTTTTGAATAACGGAGCGCATAATTAAAATGTTCAACAAAATGTTAATAAGAAAAGTTGCAGAAAAAAGTCGCTAATGGTGAGCAGGAAAATGTAGACACAAAAAGGAACAACAACAACAACAACAACACCAACAACAACAACAGAACACTCGTCAAGAGACAAGAACACATTTTGTGCGCATGTTGCGCATGCGCCTGTAGTTACTTCTGCCTGCATAGTTGGTTGGTTGCTGGGTTGCTCGGTTGGCTGCTGCTTGGCTACATTAAAATCTTATTTATTAACATGTGAGAAATTGGAACAACAAAAACAACAACCACCACCATGAAAGAAAGAAAGAAGAAGAACGCAGGCCTAGGTGCAACTTATTAATATTAGCAACGAATTTCACATGTTTGTGCAGCGAGCGTACAGCTGTGAAAAGGCTGGAGTCCACACGGCGCTGCAGCAACAGGCGTTTAGGGGGCAATCAAGCGGCTCCATTATTAATTGAGTTAAATATGCGGGCAACAGCGTGTTAAAAGGTGTTCTCGCAGCAAGGAACTACGAACTATCAAGACTATCCAGTGAGCCAGAGAGCGTCAGATGCACCCATTGTTGACGTGTGCAAGTGTAACTGTCCGATGCGATGCACTCCTGCAATTTTCGTATGTTGATATATTGTGGCGTGGACGGCCTCACAACTATGCTGAACCCCAGCTGGAGCACTGTTGTGCATATATGGTGAGGAAAAATAAGGACAGAAAGAGAGAGAGAGAGAGAGAGAGAGAGAGAGAAGGAGAAATTGGGATATTGAGAGAAATACCTGAAAAGCCTGCTAAAAATGTGAACAAAAATAGAGAATAATAATAAAATAATATAAGAAGAGACAGAATCAGATAAACAGAGAGAAGAAGAGAAATTAAGAGGAAAAATAAAGAGTGGAGAGAGAGAAAGAGAAATAGAAATAGAGAAAGAAGGAGTGAAAAAGTTAGAAAGAGGGTTATAAAGAGAGTGAAAAAGTTAGAAAGAGGGTTATAAAGACATAGAAAAAGATGGGAAAAAGGATGATATAAAGAAAGAGGGAGAAACAGAGTGACAAAGTAAAAAAAGACAGAGAGGGAAATAGGGAGAGACAGAGAGAGAGAGAGAGAGAAAGAGAGACATATATATACTTCCGGCATTGCTTCAAAATAATAGCAAATTAAAAAGAGTGAAAAACATAGAGAAAGTTGCGATAAAGGAAGATAGCAACAAAGAGGAAGAAACAGAGTGACAACAAGTGAAAGAGAGAACACGGCTCTCGGCATTGCTTAAAAATGTTAGCAAATTAAAGAGAGTTATAAAAGGAGTGAAAAACATAGAGAAAGATGAGAGAAAGGAAGATAGAAAGAAAGAAAGAGCAAGAGATTGACAAAAAGTGAAAAAGAACGAGAGAGAAAGAGAGACACGTGTTTCTAGGTTTAATGAGAACAGGTACTCCCATTGTCTCAGGTTCTGTAAGTGGGCATTGCAGGGTAAATAAACACCTACGAGTATATAACATGAATGTAAGCCCAATGGACAATTGTAGTTTATATAACGAAGAAGAGGAAACATCTGAACATTTGTGGTGTCAATGTAATGGTCTCATATGGACCCGGCTTCGTTTCTTGGGAAATTATTACCAAATCTCCTAAGAAGATCTCAGAATTCTTAATGAATTCTAAACTCTGTAATGTTTTGTCACTACAGAGCTTGTCACCATAGGTCCAAATGTGGCCGCTGTGACTAGGTGAGTTGTTCCCGCTCTCAAGCAATCTATTCTAGTCTAAGTCTAACAGAATATTAATTATGATCAGGTGATTGACGTGTAAAAAGCCTCCATTCTATTCAATAACGAATGTGCTCCAATCGAATTCCGCCATTTGCTCGCATGTGGACATTTGCACCATTTCTCCTTCCTGTGATGCTCGTATGCCAGAATTTCTTCGGTGCTTAACTTAGTCAGCCGGTGGCTGCCTCCTGCTGACTGAAGTTGATCTATGTGGCAACTGCTTCGCCAGTTAGATTTATGCTTTTGTTCCTGGAAGTACTTTGAGCTTATTTTTCAGCATTTAATGCCACACAATGTACATCTATGGATGGGGATGGATGGATTTGTGTGCCCAGATAAAAATGGTGAAAACGCCATGGCGCAGGCACCCAACAAATAACCAAACACAATAAAAGAACCATAGCAAATAAAACAAAAACAGGAACAAAAAGGCGAAAATTTATTACCATTTTGCAGGCATGTGTAATACTTGCAGCTTGGCTGGGTAGTTGGCAGGGGCAACTTTCAATAGACCAGCTTCTCGAGTGGCATTTTCCTGGTCTTTTTCAATATTTTGCTTTTGTTTTGTTTCGTTCTCTTTTTTGTCCGATTTAATTGGTTGTTATTGTTTCGAAATCAATGCCGCAATATATCAAAAACTAAAGGAAGTGTTAAAAGAGCACCTCTAACGGGGATGCTGTCGATGCTACATAAATTAAAATATGGCAGAATGCTTGCCAACAACTGAAAGGATGATCTACTAATTGACAGTCGAACGGAAATGGAGCCCGAGTTCATGATGAAAGGAATTTTTTTCGATTTATAGATGGACTCTTATTAGAGACTCCGCTCAGGGCAAGTGTGGAATTTTCTTCTACCTATCCTCACTAACAAGAAAGTAATTGTGGCAGCAACACTTTCGTTACTTTTCAACTCAGTCCATTTGAGGAGAACGTCATATGCCATTAATACCAGCGCCTGCCAATCGGCACACAATTCGATATAAATGTTAATTTCGCATGTCAAGCGTAAATCATCATCATAAACAACAAAGAGATAAACTAAAAATACTCGTACATAATGTTGTTTAATATAAAAAACAACATAATTTGAAATAAAACTACAAACGCAAAGCAAAAGAAACCAATTAAGTGAAATAAAAAAAGCCGCCACAACGCTTTTGAATCCGATGTGCGAGAATGCATGCGGCAAAAGTGTTGCAACGTTTGGCAAATTGTGTGAAAAAGCGCAGCAGGCACTGCGCCGACACCGGACCCGGCACACACCGAGATGCAGATGCGCGAGTACAAAAATGGAAAAATAAAACGAAATTGAAAAACCAGTCTAGAAACGCTACAAAAGGGCAAAAATATACCCTCCGAGCCTAAAAATAAAGAGTACTCCACAAAACTATAAATACACTGAAAATAAATAATGATAAGTAAACGCTGTGTCAAAGGTAAATACAAATTTTTTTTGGATTAACAACTGAAACAATATTTCATGAATTAGTTTTCAACCGAATTGCATTAAAAATTGTGTAGTTTCCAAATTGTAAACATAAATTTAAATTATGTCTGTACACGACAACGAAGCTTTTTGGTACAATCTGAGAGTTCCTTTTCAAAAGCTGGACTCATGTGCATACTAGAAGCAGTCCCTTCCACAAGAAGACCATAAGAAGTCTCTCTGAGGACCATAAGAAGTTTATCTGAAGACCATAAGAAGTTTATCTTATTATAAGAAGTCTCTCTGAGGACCATAAGAAGTTTATCTGAAGAGCATAAGTAGTTTATCAGAAGACGACAAGAAGTTTATCTGAAGACCATAACAAGTTTATCTGAAGATCATAAGAAATTTATCTGAAGACCATAAGAAGTTTATCTGACGACCATAAGAAGTTTATCTGAAGACCATAAGAAGTTTATCTGACGACCATAAGAAGTTTATCTGAAGACCATAAGAAGTTTATCTGAAGACCATAAGAAGTTTATCTGAAGACCATAAGAAGTCTCTCTGAGGACCATACGAAGTTTATCTGAAGACCATAAGAAGTTTATATGAAGACCATAAGAAGTTTATCTGAAGACCATAAGAAGTTTATCTGAAGACTATAATAAGTTTATCTGAAGATCATAAGAAGTTTATCTGAAGACCATAACAAGTTTATCTGAAGATCATAAGAAATTTATCTGAAGACCATAAGAAGTTTATCTGACGACCATAAGAAGTTTATCTGAAGACCATAAGAAGTTTATCTGAAGACCATAAGAAGTTTATCTGAAGACGACAAGAAGTTTATCTGAAGACCATAAGAAGTTTATGTGAAGACCATAAGAAGTTTATCTGAAGACCATAAGAAGTTTATCTGAAGACCATAAGAAGTTTATCTGACGACCATAAGAAGTTTATCTGAAGACCATATAAAATACCATATAAAAGTAAATCTTAAGACTATATAGAGGTATATCTTAAAACCATAGAGAAGTATATCTAAAGACCATCTAAAAGTATATCTTAAGATATATAATACAGAAGTATATCTTCCGACCATCTTAAATTACATCTTAAGATCATCTAAAAGTATACCTTGTGACCATATAAAAGTAAATCTTAAAACAATAAGAAGTATATCTGAAAGCCGTATAGAAGATCATATAGAAGTACATCTTAAGTCCATCTAAATGTATATATTAAGACCATGTGAAAGTATATCTGAAGACCATCTAAAAGTATATCTTAAGGTGTGGCACAATAATTCTCCCCGCCCATTTTACAGCAGATCTTTATATAGTATTATTATGACATATGAAAATTCGGTCAAACATTCCAGTTATGACTCCATTTACTCCTTAGTGAAATGTTTCCTATACTCTGCTTAGTTCCATACAGTCTTCCTCTTGTTTCTTCAGATTTAAATTCGTTACTAAACTATTTTATCACCACAATGTATCAAAGTATTATTTATCATCATGTTTGAAATTGGTGGAATTTCATTGGAGGTCTAGTTATCTTGGTAGACCGATCTAACACAAGTTTTGTATATAACCTACCCACCTGGCAATGTAAGAATATGAGTACAAGGTCCAAATATGTTCTATATCCAACCATTTCATATAATCGCTGAGCAGGATTGGTTTGGAATGTCGGAACTTTCACGCCCTTCCCTTGGAAGACCATGTGGCAATTGAGATAACAGGAAAACTATGTCCCAAACACTGGGAGGGTGATAACTTCAAAACAAATAAACAATTTTGTCAATTTATAATGGTCCTAACTCCTGGGTCCATAACTGAGACTCCTATCGCTACTGCCAGATACTCCAGTCAGCTCCACTTGACTTTGAATTCTTGGTGATCTGTTCAGCTGCTGCAAAAGGAAATGCTGTCTTATGACTGACGGTGCTCAATAAGTACCAAAATATCCATCTTCCTTGAGACCAAGTTGTAAAAAAATTATGAAAATTTGCAAAAATTTTATTTATTTATAAATTTTTTGTTTTACATTTATTTTTATTTGTATTTATTTATTATTTATTATTCTATTTGAATAGTTTTGTGTGTCTTCTCCCTCCTTCCATCCTCCTTTTCATCCTCCTACATCATTCATTATTAGATATTACGTTTTTGTCATTTATTGCCACTCTCCGCATATTCCTTCCTTCTTCGTTGGTCCTCTTCACCGAAACAGACATTATTGGTGTCGGGGACCTTGATGCGGTCCCCACCAAATTTGCCTGCCCCAGGTAGCCGCTGTATCGAAGAGATGTCTCCAGTCTCTAGTTAATTGTGCGTGCCTGCTTTGGGGATTCGAACCCTGCACTACAGGCACACGGCTCAGCGGACCAACTAACTGAGCCACAGCGGCTACAAAAATCAGCCGGTCGAAACTGTTACAAACTGTTCTGAAATGTATGTCAGTGAAATAAACTGACAGGAAAGCCGATATATAAAGAAATTCAACTAAAAATAGCCCAATCAAATTTGGAGAAGTGCTCGTGCACTGAACGAAATGCTAAACTAAAACAGGAAATGCCAAATTCACAGGATTTCCACAAAAAGGACATTATTGCAAAAGGAAAAATGTGATTTTTTATGGTAAAAGCAAGCAACAAAAAATTAAACGGTCCTACCAAACAATTCAAAAGAATTTCAAATCAGATGGCTTTGGGAGGCTTTGAACTCGGATCGACTGTGTCTCAATATATTTCGTGTGCTTCGAAATGAAAGAGCGAATGTCTCTTTTGTCGGCGAAGTCTTTCATGGTAGCTCCGATTTTTAAGGGGCGACCATAGGCATTATCGAGAGTCCGAACTGCGTCTTGTATCCGGAGGAAGAACAGGAGGGCAAAGACCATTGTCTCTGCGTTTGTTGCTCCTTTGCCACAATGAGAGGCGCATATTAGAGTAAAATGTTTTGGGAATGCACAATGAACCTACCTTAACCCTGGACAGACTTCTGAGATTCATAAAAGAGTCGAAAGATGTTTGAAAAGGTGTAACTTCTCCTTCACAATTCTGTATCGCCCCCGGGGGCACAATAGATCGAAAGGTCGCGGTGCTTAAATCCCTCTTTAAGACCTTTTTCTTCGGCGGTTCTCCGGCCTACCCTTACTTCTATCTATCGACCTTCTATCTAAATACTCTGAAACAACATTTACTCATACCAATACCAGTACCTACTCCGGAGCCACATAATATCGCCTGTGACCAATTGCGATTTTGCCGACAAGATACTGTCATACAGCAAATATATAGAGTTACCAACAATATCAAATCAGACCTGGATGAAAGAAGACTCTGCGTGTCCGTCCACCTTCATATTGCAAAGGCTTTTGACACACAGGACTACTTGTCAACAATTTCTCCCACATAATTTTCACTCACCGACTGAGTTTTCTATGTTCAATTCCATGATGCTTGCTCACAATTACACAGAGCAACTGCTAGGGTACCTCAACGCAGCGTACTAGGAACATTATAATATCTCATATTCACATCTGACATCCCCAAATCAAACGAACGGATGAAAAAATTCTGTTCCATAACGGATCAAACGATATTTCAACGGTAATTTTGAGAATTATTATCTCAGACCGTGACGAATGGGATATTGGAGGAACTTGGGTCGATCTAAAAGGTCTAGAATGGTTCACAGAGGGGTCAAAAACAGACACTGGAGTCGGTGTAGGGGTGTATGGACCCAATACCCGAATTTCAGCAGCAACTAGGCAGGTGGCCCAGCGTCTTTCAGGCTGAAACTCAAGCAGTTTCAATCTGCGCAAGGATAAAGCTGAAACTCAACCAATTTCAGTATGCGCAAGGACAAAGATGAAATGAGGCATCAAGGGCACATAGTTATCTACTCAGATAGTCAAGCTGCACTACAAGCATTAGCTTTATATTCTTTAGAATCGAAACTAGTGGAAGAATGCTTCAATCACCTGCAATCTTTAGGTACAATAACTAAGGTTGCACTTTGTTGGGTTCGGGGTCAGTCCGGTATTGAAGGCAAAGAAATTGCTGACTAACTAGCCAGGCCCGGTTCCGCAGCAAGATCTAGGGCGGAGGCTAAATCAAGGGTAGATAACTGGGAACATAGTCTCAGAATGTCCCAATGGAAAATGATACAAGGACTTCACAAGGGAACTGCGTAATAAGTGCAAAGCAGACCTATGGAAAATAGTGGGTTTTCTCTTAGGTCAGTACTACTTGATATATCACCTTACTGAACTCAACATTCTGGACGACACGGAATGCCGGCTCTGTCTATAATATGTGATGAGACCACAGAACACACACTCTGCAACTACAGAGCGTTGGCAAAGACCGCAACCTCCTGGATACGGAGTTAATAAAAAATTCACCTGTTATGGACATCTTCAATTTCATCCACAAAGCGGAAAAGATACTGAAAGAACATGACTTTCAATTACTTCCTTTCTTTAGACAAGGAACATCTGTGTAGAAAAGAACCTGATGACTTAAACTGCGATACTCTGACATCATCTAACGGGCGAAATGCTTCGATTAAATCAGGGAAATCGTCGAGACCGGCCGTCATGTAACCACTGCTTCTATTGCCCAGGAGCTAAACATTGCACAAGGAACCGTCTGGAACCTCTTGAATAAGGTTGGACACACAAAGAAGCTCGATGGATGGGTGCCACACGAGTTAACGCATGGACCGAATTTCTATCAGCGAATCGCTGCTGAATCGCAACAAAATCGACCCATTTATGAAGTAGTTGGTGACTGGCGATGAAAAGTGATTCGCTTACGAGCAGTTGAAGACCATCGCAAACCAAGTTTGATTTTGTGACAAAGGAGTTCAGCGCCAGTAGTGCTGCTTTGCTGTCAGAATAGATAAGTATGTGGCATGTTCTTGTACTTCTATGTAGATCCTCTCTTAGGCAGAATTCCAAAGCGTTGGTTTTGACCTGAAAAACAGAGTTTTCTCGGCCCATGCTAGTGACTAATCTATATCTAAGATTTATCAGTAAAATTTTCCATAATGATAACAAAAATTTGGGAATGAAACTTAATGCTCAATGTGGGTGTAATGGCAGATGAAAAGTAGGTCACTTACGACTACGTCAGGGTCGTGGTCGAATCGCGGTAAGCCGGCGCAAACGGTGGCCAAGTCAGGAGTGACGGCCAGGAAGGTTTTGCTGTGTGTTTTGTGGAATTGTCACGGAACAATTTACTATGAGCCTGCTACCCTCCGGCCAAACTCTTAATTCGTACCTGAACTGTCAGCAATTGGACAATTGATCTGAAGGAAGCAATTGCCCAGCAGCGACCAGCTTCTGCCAATAGGCGAGGAATTATGTTCCACGCCCCTTCGATAGTGACTCGCCAGAAGCTCAGTGAGTTTAGTTGGGAGGTTATTGTGCATCCACATTATAGTCCGTAACTGGCACCAAGTGATTACCCTCTGTTGCTGTCTACGGCGAATAATTTTGCTGGTGAAACATTCGCCTCAAGAGAAGCTTGTGGAAATCCCCAGTTCCAGTTTTTGGCAATAGGAACGTGGGTGTCTATGCGAGGGGCATAATGAAAGTACCTTCAAAATGGCGACAAGTTATCCTACCAAACGGTTCTTATTTCAACTAAATCGATTCATTTTAACTGTGCTAAATAAAGCCTTCAATTTCACGAATTTCTTTTTGCCGCGCCCTATTTTAATGTTTTCACGACTAGAGAGAGACTTTGTAGTACCAAGTTAAAGGGAAAAACTCGTCCACAGGTTTATTTGGAAAAAGTATCTTAGTATAACGTGCCTGACCCGACTTCAATCTTCTTTGTAGCTTTTTGTCAGGTTTACACATCTCTCTACAGCTATTCTCATCATATGAATACGTTGGTTCCTTTAGCTTTCAAATCCTTAAATTGATCATATTCACATTTTTTTTTGGAGTGTTTGGTTCTTACTCCAAGCTGCATCATTGGGGAATGACTGATCTCTCTGAACCACGAGAAGAATGGATATTCAAGCATAAACAACGAAACCATCTCGCGTCTGCCCTGGACTTGTCTCATAATAAGTAATTGGATTGTATATATGATCCGGCCGTTGTTAATACTAACATCCTCCTTATCCACATTTCAATCGTATGATCTGATGCAATCACATAAATGTGCCTCCATCGAGGCTGCCAACGGAATCTAAGACAAATATCTCCTTATAATTGCCATCTGCCTACATTCACACCCCTAGGAGACATCAAACATATTCCTGCAGGTTGTCCAGAAGTTGAAATATTACACACATTCCAAAATTGATGCTGAATCATTGTTTACCTGAGAGCGATGGATTCTGCAGAATGCCCGATGGTCTGCACAATTCGCACATTTCCCCTCTCGAAGTTAATTTTGCAGTTGGGGATTCACTTATGCAGGCTCTCCTTGGGAGGCAGTTAACTGAATTGCAGAGTCGTAAAATGTCGGACGAAAATATGTTCAATTTGATGCGGTTCTGTTTGAGTTCCGAAAGAAACTACTTGAAACCCGATAAATCCGAAACTACTCCTTCATTTTAAATCCATGCAGGATCGTCCACTTGTTGCATATCTTTTGCGAATATAGACACGCCTGATTTCCAGCTCAAAATGGGGCGCTGTATTCCGGTTAATATTGAGGAGAGTAAATTCAGATTCGGAAATTCTTAAGGACAGTTTTGGTTCAATAGACCACCTTCAGAGAGCTCAGGATATATAAAGAGGGTATGACAGACCTTTCTAGAAGGTTTGTCAGACCTTTCTATAGGGTGTGGTAGACCTTTCTAGAGGGTATGCCAGATCTTTCTAGAGGGTGATGACAGTTTCCTGTGTGTTATTATTCACAACTCCATTTTGATTTGAACTTTTTCTGATTAATAAAGTGGAAAGATTATTTTTATTCGGTACCAGAACAACAAAAAATTTTAAATTTATTTATTAATTTTGCGAACGATGGTTCAAGGAGTTCTTGTAGAGGCACTCAGCCAAATAATCTCCAATTCCACCACAGGCCGCCAAAGTGAGTTTTCCAAAGTCTATTTCTGAATTGTTGGGATCAGCGTCACATGCCGAAGGATCATGTTCTCGCACAATTTTCTTAACCACTGCCAATTGTTCACCTGTGCAAATATTGTGCAATTGAACAGAATTATAGTGAGAAACATTCATATCCAGTTGAGTTGGCGAACTTTAAATACTCACGTGATATTTTCTTAATAATCGAAATCAATGCTCGACTATGCTCCCGTGATAATAGTTTGATCACTTGTACTTGCTTTTTAGTGGAATGCATTTGGGCTCCCGAACGTGTTGTTTTCTTTTCTATTGGACATTTTATCTTCTTTTCTATTGGACGTTGTACCTTCTTTTCTGTTGGACGTTTTAGCTTCTTTTCTGTTGGACGTTTTACCATCTTTTCTATTGGACGTTTCAGCTTCTTTTCTGTTGGACGTTTTACCTTCTTTTCTGTTGGACGTTTTACTTTCTTTTCCGTTGGACGTATTGACTTCTTTTCTGTTGGACATTTTACTTTCTTTACCTTTTTCTTGGTTATCTTCATTCTTAGATAATACAAAAATTTTCTCTATTCAAAAAGATTCTTACAACCAGAAAATATCAATGCTTTCTTATATACTCGTATATTTTTTTTTAAATTTGGGTTTTCAAAGCACCTGCGATTGCGAGAGACAAGTGTTTTTTTGACTGATTACAAAGGCAGATCCCAAGTCAGTGCTTTACTCTTAAAAATGTCAAAAAGGGTTTATGAAATTTGTACAGTTGTACTGTTATGCAGCTAGCATAAGGAGGCGTGGCAGGTGTACACATGTGGCCGGACATCCATATATATAAATGATCAGAATAACTCACTTCTGAGTCAATTTTGTTTTTGTCCAACCAACCGCCTGTCCGTCCTGTACAGTGGACCTTAAGACGGAACCATATATATATATAGCTATATAGCTGATAACTATTAGAATCAGACATGATATTGTTGCATGCAGCCTTCCGTTTTTCTTTAAGTTTATATTTGTTTGTGTACGAGTGCGGTCTGTTTCAGCTCAATGCAACCAAGCTGTCAGCGATCGCTTCGAATCTTTGGGATAAAGCTTTTTTTCCTGAGGAGGGGATATCTTCAAAAAGACGCAAGGGGGACGTGCCACCCAAGATCGTGAGATTTTTCCTCACTAAAGCCACCTCTCTACCCTAACACTTACGCTAAGCCACAAAGGCCTGATGGCGACATTAAACGAAAGTTGGGAGAGGTTGCTGACCTACTTAGCACGGCTGTTGTTAGGGCTGCCTGCGCTTGTGGGTCAAACAAGGAAGGGCGGTGGGCCTCTGATTGGTTACACAGGCAGTGTGGGTAGAAGTGAGTGTGTGAAAGTATAGAATCGACTCCTGAAGTAGCAAAGTCGATTTAAAACTGACATTTAGTGGGATGCAACCACCGGCTATTGATCCCCTTCCAAAACACTTTCGTCACACACTTGCAGTTGATTTCATATTCTAAAAATCCAAGAAGGCTACGAAAAGGATTTCACAAAAGTTTCCATCAAAATAGGAAGGGAGTAATTTTGTATTTTCCTGGAAGTCATCTTAGTTTCTGGAGAATCCTAGATCTGATGTTTCCTTATTCCAGAGCAGCGTTGGAGTCTACAGACATGCATTCAGAGGACAATGTTTGTTGTCTGGTTACGATTGTTAAGAAATTACCGGGTAACTTGCTTCTTCTGCTCCAAATCAGTGAAATCCACAGAGTTGTTTCAACGTGTAATTCTCTCTTTGCTTAGGCAACCAAATTGAACGTGTTAAGGAAATAATAAAAAGACACGAGCCAATCGCTTTCGGCGCCATGCCTGAGACGCACAACATCGACTTCGGGAGGTTGCGCACATCGGTCCTGTATGAAATAAAGAACTATGTGTCAACGTATCTGGAAAAAACGATTGCCCACTATCAGGCTCAGGCCTTAATTGCGGACTACTTGTAAGCATATCCAGGATAACAGGAACGAGTACTATGATTCCCCACCATACCACAATCTAGTAAAATATACGATTATTGTAACTGAATAAAGAAAAGAATTTAATTCAATGAGAATCATTGCCAATATTAGGAGCTGGAAGCGCTAAAGAGCATCTCAGTTCCAGAGAGCAACTCGGAATGGAAATAGACATTTCGCTTCTTTATACGGTTTGAGCAATGATTACAAGTAACAAAACGGAAGAAGGGGACACCTGTCATAGAAATTCTGTTGGTGGAAACTAATCCTGGTCGTATAAATACCAGCGAAGGAAGGAATTTCGTTAATAATCCACTTTATCAGCTGGGAGAACGTATGAGATTGTCGAGAATCGATCCTTGTATTACGAGAGGTTTCGTGTGATTGCTTTTTGTTATTTTAATTCACTTTTCTCGGTTTGTTGGTAAGGCTACAATGATATTGGTTACCTAGTGTATAAGCGTCCTTCCTCTCCGAAACTCAAATTTGAAATTTTTCAAATGAACGATGTCGATAGAAGTCCATGTGATCAGAACTGTCAGCTCTGCTATACCCTATTGATTTAGTACCGGTATTTTTCAGTAATGTCATAGCATTTCATCCATTTGGTGATCTCAAAGTATACCAATTAAAGTCATCAGATCGTTTTCATCTAGGATGTTCATTGTCTAAAGAAAGGAAGCAGTTGAAAGCCGTGTTCTTTCATTATCTTTTCCGCTTTATGGATGAAGTTGAGAATGTCCATAAAAGGAGCATGCTTTACTTCTTCCAGAACTGGCAGTCAGGGTGGAATATGTTCCTTCTAGTCCTTGCAGTTGCATAGTGTGTGCTCTGTGGTTTTTTGTTCTAGATAGAACCGGCACTCCGTATCGTCAAGAATATGGAATTTAGTCAGGTGATATTCTACCTTTATATCAGGTAATAATGGACCTTCATTATGTATCTACATTGAGTTAGTTTGCTAATGCAGATTCTTTCAGAACTGGAAAGTGAATCCTTGACATTATTTGACTTGCTTTATGGAGAGAAACCTCGGCTGTTTAAGGTGGCGTTTTTCGTTCAGAGTGTTCGGACTTTACCACAACAGAAATCTGATGGAAAGACGTTCCTTTGACAATTTCCAACTACTGACTTTGGCTGTGATTTCGAAAAAAAGCACTTGCCATACCAAATCGCAGTTCCTTTGAAAATCCGACATTTAAAATTGCAAGATTTGCCCAAATAAATGTTTTTCTAAAGTCATTTTTTGAGAATTATTTTATCGACTGCTTAGAGAAGAATCGAGTCATGAAGAATCAGATCAATGGAGAGTTTGTCCCCACCACGTCTGCCGGATACGGTGTCTCAGGTGGTGGTGGTGGTTTTGGTGTGGAAGATACTCGGGCTGCGTTCGTCGCTACCCCAGCTGTAAAGTTGGGTGGTTTGTGGAAACCATCTATATATGGTATATTTCATTTCCGATCTGCAAGTATCGTGCACACTGAAAGTGATGAATCGAGTGGGGAAGCGAGTGAGTCCTATGATTACGATAGCGACATGTCTAGTTGCAGTAGCGGTGACGATTCTGCTGGTGACAGCAATGAGGAGAATCCAAAATCACGCAATGAAGGTCGAAGTTTGGATGCGCTTATTGGCAAATTAACATGTGAGTAGTTTTAAGTGCGACGATTCAGTTCGCAATTGATATTCCGAACAATATTTGCGATGAGGTTTTCGTGAGCATCTATGTTTGTGTAATGTTTGCACAGGTGAGCAATTGGAAGTCCTCAGGGAAATTATAATTGGGGACGAACCATCGGCTTGTGGCCCTATTCGCTGGAGCTCCAACATCGATTTCGAAAAACTGAGCTTATTGGCCTGCTTCGAAATTGGTGACTTTTTGGCATCGTGTCGTCCCTTTCAGGATTGAAGACTTTTCAATTTTTGATAATATTTGTTCTGTTAATAAATCTACTTTTTTCTTATAACAAATGAAATTATATTTTATATTAATGTTCTCAGTAAATTATCGTGGTCCAAATAGGAAACTTTGTTAACTCGGAAACTGCGAATAGCAGAGTGATCTCAAAGATATTCAGATGCGCAGAAGCCATTTTTCCAAACTTCTAAATTCAATATCACGAAGTTTGAGGCGTATGGAATGTTACAAAATGGAGGCATGGTCATTAATATTAGATTAATGTCCCATCGTCACTTGGAACAATGTCCACAAACGAAGAACTTCCTTCCAATTAACTAAAATCAAAGAAGTAGACAATGGCAATAAAAGCTTTTCGGAGACGATGACCGGAGAGTGAATTGGAAGAAAGGAACAGGTTTAGTTGCAAATAAAACTGATACTAACATGAATGACACTGTGACGAGACGCCACTCCACTTACGAATATATGTAATCATCAAAATTCATAATTACCCCTTACCAACAACGACGATATCTCATCAATCGGCTAACACCAGAACCGACAGTTCGGGAACACCTTAATAATAGTCCAACAATCCAACGTTACCTTTGCAAAAGTTCCAATGTCGGGGTTAATGAGACATAACATCTGCAATATTGGTACAAAGAAGATGAACATCATACACTGACAGAAGGAATATAAGTAATCACGGCACATATAGGAGAAGTAATCATGTCACAAACAAGAATAGTCATCATGACATACAGAAGAGAAGTCATAATGACAGTAATATAAGAAGTTATCATTACACCAACAAGTGAAGTAATCATGACTCAAACAAGGGAAGTAATCATGACATAAAGAGGAATGATAATAATACACAAGGGAAGTAATCATAACATAAGGAATAATGATAATAATAAAGGAAGTAAACCATAACAAAAGCAGGTGAAGTAATCATGACACCAAAAATAGTAGTAATCATGTCATAAATAAAAGAAGTATTCTTGATAAAAACTAAATAGAGACCATGACACAGATAAGAGAAGTAATCATATCACAAGCAAGATAAAAGTAATCATGACCAAAACAAGAAAAGTAATCATGGCATAAACAAGAGAACAAATAATGACAATAATTAAAGAAGTTATCATAACACAAACAAGTGAACTAGATTTAGATTTAATATATCAGGGAGTACTTGGGCCGTGGCCGTCAGGACCTATTGTGCTAACCCCAATGATTCACTGTAACCTGAGGCTTTTTATAAATTGGAGCACTTTGGAAGGTTGAAGTTTCCACATTGTGGAAAGGTCTGTCAAGAAATCTATTACTTTGGATCGCTCGACACTCACATAGAATATGTTGTGATGTTTCAGAGTTGTGTCCACAGAATCAGCAGTCAGAGATGTCTGGCAGGCCTATCTTGCTACGATGATACCTTAGGCATCAGAGTCCTGCCAGATACCCCACTAGAGTCCTAAGACACCTGACAAGCCTATCTTGGTACGATGATACCTTAGGCAGCATTGTTTTATCAGATACCCCACTAGAGTCCTAAGACTTTCTCGGTTCAGTGATAATATATTTTTGGAGATACTTCTGTTTTGGGGTAAGAAATCTCTTTGTCTGTCTTTGGCCCGAAGCGTGCTGCCATTGAAGGGCTATCTGAGTTTCTTCCCATTTCTTAAGTGAGTCTGCAGAGTGCCATGTAGCCACACCAGAGATAGGTTTAGGCCCAATGAGTGGACGGAGCGCCCCTTTTTGTGAGTCAGTCCGCCCATTCAGTCGTAGCATCTCTTTCATGTCCAGGCACCCAACAAAGTGTGAGATTGTTGACTTTGCCCCTTTCATTTAGGATTTTATGACATTGTTCAGCAATTCGGGACGTATAGTGGTACGATGCCAGTGCCTTAAGGGCAGCCTGGCTATCTGGCATAATGTATATAATCGTGCCGTTTAGTCTTCTACGAAGACATTCTCGGATACATGCTGAGATGGCAAAGACTTCCGCTTGAAATATGGTGGGAGACATGGAGAGCGCTTTCTGGAACAATGGTTCCATTATGTCTGCTCCTGTACTACAGTCTTGCAATATGGACCCTTCAGTGTACCATACCTTGTGGAATATCGGTAATGCATTCCCCAAACCTATCCCTTGCAGGGATGTGAGCCTTATAGACTGCGGTGGTGAATGATATTTTTCTCAACATATTGCTAGAAAACCTTATAAGGGGGTCGGTCATTCAGTACGGGATCAAGTACCCTTATATGACACCAAAGTTTTTACCTTGGAGATGTTCTGAAGGTGTAGGGCTTCACCACAGGCCTCCCTTTCAATGGTTATGGTTATCGGAGAGATGCCCATGATGACTCCCAGAGCATCAGTTTGGCAGCTACGCTTCGCCCATCTTACTCCCACGCATGGAGTTTATTTAGTTTCTTACTGGCCACTTTTTGTCGTATCTTGGGCCATCACGCCAAAGCTGAATAGGTCACCATTGGTCGCACTATGGTGTTATACTGCCAGTATGTTAGTTTTGGGGAGTTTCCCCAGGTTCTTCCAAAAAGCTGTTGGCATGCAAAGAATGCTTTTCTGGCTGTGTTGGTTATGAGATTTAATTTGGAGTTCCAAGTAAACTTTTTGTCCAGGACTACTCCTAGATATGTCGCCTCTTTGGAGTTTTCTAAACTTGTTCCATGTAACGAAATCTTAGTCAGATTCACTTTTCTTCGATTGGTGAATGGGAGAATTGTAGACTTCAGTGGATTTAAGGATAGTCCTTTCTCCTTGCACCAGCTGTTGGTTATGCTTTGGGCCTGTTGTAGTGAAGTAATCATGACACAAACAAAATAAGTTATCACGGTACAAGCAAAGGAAGTAATTCTGGCACAAAGAAGACAGGTAAGTGGAGCATAGAAGGTACGTAGTTGCGGAAAGACTTGGCATTTCCCATACGGGGGTTTAGTTAATGCTGACGTCCTTCTCTCCATTTACTTTGCTACGAATATACTTGTAACATAAGAGCAGAGTCAGTAGTCCAAGGTTAATTATATTCTTTACTCTTTCCACGGAGCAAAAGAGAAGATGCAGCAGAAGAGAAAGTTAGTACTATTTCAAGAATTTTGGTAAAGAAAGTTAACTACTAAAAGTGAATCTCTTTACCGGTGTAAGGCAATTGCAGTTATTCCCGCACAGCTCTTGCCGACCTACGAGAAGTGCCCTCCAGTTGGCTTGAGCGGAAGAAGAAAAAACTTGATGTAGAATTTAAAATGAGAAAAAAGGAGCACTCCCTAAGGAAAAGGAATACGAGCTGCAAAAGGAAAATGTTCTATTCGACAAGGAGAAGTAGGCAACAGAATGAAAGCGTAAAGAAACTGAAGTTCAAAGTCAAGAAAGTGTTTGAAGTGTTTGGAATTGTAACGAAATGAAGAAATGATTTCAAATAACTTGAAATGGAGGTAAGTGTAGAAAAGGAAGAACTCAAAATGAAGAAATGAAAGGGTAAAATTTTATTTATGGAATGCAATAAGACCGACAATTAAATTGATCGATAACTGGTTTTTAGCATTTGTTCCTTTCAAATTCAGTTAACGGAGTTCTTCAATTGTGGAATGCATAAACTTCTTGCAGATAATCAGAGCCTTGTTCCCAGCTGAGTTCTTCCGGAGAGTTGAAGTTTTGCATGTTGATATGCCATAATTCACATTCAACAATTTCAATGAAATCGCAGCTGTTTCAAGCTGTTCAATTCATAGTTTAAATTGGCAAAAACAACTTTCCTCCGTTTAATTCGACAGCAAAATCGGGGAATGAGTATTAGCCCCGAAGGTCTTCGACAGGTCTTCTTGAGGGTACAGACCTAACCCAGCTTCAAAGCAACATTCTACCTATCAGTATCCCCCGGACCTCACAGACCGACTAGTCCAAAATACTGTTCACGATATAGCGAAGCTCTTTAAATGAGTCAGTTTACGCTCAATTCACTTATGGTGAGAAAGGTATGGAATGAACTATGCTGGTAATATGAATCCTCTTCGTCCCTGTCTCTCAATTTAACACCCTCAATTTTCGTTGTTTGGATAAAAAAATTACTGGGATCCACTGAGATCCACTGCATTTGACGGCTATCACTCAGCAGAGCAGGCTGTGAAAATAAACGTCAAAAATTAAGCGAAGTTTCTACACAGTCATTGGGAAACATTTCACTTCAATTCCAATTCTCGTTCAACATCCACATTCTCTTTCAACATCATTCAATGTCGTTTGGAAACGGAAAAACTCCGGTTACTGTGATTCAAGAGTTTTGCCGTAGGCTCAAACTGAAAAAACCGGAGTTTGCATTCATCCCCGCGGAGGGTGAAACCTTTTCTTGTAGGATTCGGTGTGCAAATGTTGTGGCCGAGGGACTGGCTCGTTCGAAACGAGATGCTAAGCAACAAGCCGCGAAGAAGGCTATCGAAATGCTTCGAGCAGAGTTCCCGGAAATCAACACAATTCCATTGGCCGACCACTCAGATGTCCCACTGACCAATATGCTCGCAGATCTCGGGAAGTATTGTGCAGAATATGGCTGCCCAAAACCACTTTTCACTCTACTCAAGCAGAGTCCTCGCACAGATGTACCTAAATTTGTTATGCGGTGCTCCTTCAATAAATGGACCAGCGAGGGAGTCTCTACCAACAAGAAGGGGGGACGACAACTGGCTGCTCGAGAGATGCTGAAGATAATCGAAGGTCAAAAAGTAAGTGTTGGGTGGACGCTTGTGTAAGTAGGTGTTCTTAATACTCATTAGGGTCGAACCTAAGAAAATTTGATTTCTGTGCAGCTTTTTTACGCCATTCTGTTAATTTCGGTTTCGAATGCAGTGTTGCCAACTTCACAATTCTGCGTTTATTTCATATTTTTCCCACTTGAAGTATGAAGAAGTATTGCGAAATATTTCTTCTATTGGGCCACGTATATTAGAACTGTCCAATCGAAGTCATTCACTTCCAAAATGATTAGTCACGGTTTGTTCAGTCTGCATTCATGAAGAAGAGGCTGAAATCGTAGGAAATGCCAGTTTAATGAAAACTGGCTTCAAGAAGTATTGATATCCTTTCGGTCCTCATGTTTGTTCGGAGTACAGCGCGTCAATTCCGCTTATATTAAACTTTGCAGCGAGGATCTCTTCAATCAGAAGAGGTCTGTGAATGATCAAAAAACCGAAACATCGATGATCGATTCTCGGTTGCGGAGGTCTTCGCGCAAATGCCTCAGTAGCGGATCACGATGGTATTGGATTCGATTGTCAGTGATCAGAAAGTGGCCTTCCGAAGAAGTAAAATGTTCTCCATTACTGATTGTCGGAAGTATTTGAAATATTTGAGTTAAATCTTGAATATGGAACTGAAATTCTGCGATCATATAAAAATCTCTTCATTCATGGAACCTGAAACTCAGTGATCATATAAAAATCTCTTCATTCATGGAACCTGAAACTCAGTGATCATATAAAAATCTCTTCATTCATGGAACCCGAAATTCAGTGATCATATAAAATTCTCTTCATTCATGGAACCGGAATCGATCTCGACCATTCCAAAACTCCTTAATTTAGAAACCTTAAAGTTCCTGTGTCCGTCCTGCTTTTCACAGCCCACACTATGCAGACGCGTGAAATGAATATTCAATGTCAAGGGTGCGAATAGGTTCCTTAATGTTTTTTCAGTTCGATCTGCGAGTTTACTCATTGAGGGACACCGGAAATGGCGAATGTTGTAAACACATTTCTCAATGATTTTGTACACATTTGGAAAGGTGAAGACTCATCACAACTCCGAGAAAAATCCAAAAACTGGAGTCAGGATTGCGGCAGGAGTGTGAGGGTGTAACTATAAGAGCTTCACTGCTTCATATTATATTCCCATGTAATATCTGCATAGGAATATTCAGTTTACAGTTTGAATCCCATTGAAATTCTTGGAAATTTGTATAATAACGACAGAGTTGAATGAGCAGGAGTTTGAATCCAACTTAATTACTTGCATTCATATTTTGTACTTGCAGACACACCCTGACGAGGAGGCCAGTAGCTCAAAGAATCCTCTGAAAGCAGATGTCAGCTCGAACAGCGCACTGCGGCAACAACAACTCATTCTGAAAACCGTTGAGGAGAAGTTGAAGCCGAACAACAAAAAAGACTTGAGTTATCTCTTCACTCGTCACGATGATTTCTCCAAATACCCGGGACATTTGAAAATGGCAGCAATGGACATCCTCAACGCTCGATATGAGTCGTCGAAGCAGCAGGCTCTGCAAGTGATGAATGCTCTGCAGCTCAAGCCCAAGATAAGTGAGCAACCCTCACTGATGGACATACCTCTGATTCTGATAAACGTCAACCTCGAATGTCGCATAATGTTCTGTACTGTCAGTAATTGAACCGTCTGAAGTAAGTAATCGCCCAGCAGCGACTAGTTTCTGCCAATAGGAGAGGAATTGTGTTCCATCAGGACAACGCCAGGCTGCACACATCACCTTAGTCACTCGCCAGAACCTCAGGGAGAGCTTGATTGGGGGGCTATTAAGGATCCACCATTTAGTTCGGACCTGGCACCAAGTGATTACCACCCTCCTATGGCGAATAATTTTGCTGGTGAAACATTCGACTCAAGAGAAGCTTGTGAAAATCGATTGCCAACGACGAGGGTTTCTATGAGAGAGGCATAAAGAAAATGGCAACAAAATATCGGCCAAAACGGAGCATATTTGAGTTAAATTGGATCATGCTAAATAAAGCCTTCAATTTCATGCGGATTTCGTCTAATAAAGGATTTCTTTTTACTACACCGTATATTTTTGAGCCTTTTAATGGATGAAATTCTAATGTAAAGTTGTGATATTTTCAGGACTTTAATTTTACTGATTCCAAATGTGCTTTTAGAGGCCATTACTCGGGATTCCCAAGTTTTCCAATAAGAGGTGTTCTTTTGGTATTCAAAGAAAAATGCCATTTTTTGAGATAAATGATCCGATGTTTATTTCATAATAAAGAGGAAGGTATGCTGTTAATAATGAAAAACAACATCAGCCAAATGGCCACCACGACCACGCTTACAGGACCATATCCTTTTCATGAAATTTTCCATAACCAAATCGCAAAGTGGCTGCCCTATGTCCTCGATAGCCTCACGAATTCTATCTTTGAGGTCTTGAATCGACGCTGGGCTGTTGGCGTAGACCCTATCTTTCACGTGGCCCCAAAGAAAGAAGTCGCAAGGTGTTAAATCACAAGATCTCGGTGGCCAATTGTGATCACCTCTTCGAGAGATAACACTGTACCCGGAAACTTTTCCCGTAAAAGAGCAATGGTTTCGTTGCTTGTGTGGCATGCTGTTGTCCAGATCAATACCATCCAACTCCGACCATAAAAAATCATTAATCATCTCTCGATAGCGCAATCCATTCACCGTAACTGTTGATCCAACCTCATTTTCGAAAAAGTAAGGTCCAATGACCCCGCCGGACCATAAACCGCACCAAACAGTCACACGTTGAGGATGAAGAGGCTTCTCAACAATAACTCTTGTGTTTTCCGAGCGCCAGATGCGACAATTTTCCTTGTTGACGTAGCCACCGAGGTGGAAATAGGCCTCATCAGTCAAGATGATTTTTCGATGGAATTCCGGATCATTTTCATGCATTTCAAGGACCCAATCAGCAAAGACACGACGTTGTTGATGATCGGCCGGCTTGAGTTCTTGTGTTAACTGAACTTTATAAGCCTTAAGACCCAAGTCTTTATGCAAAATACGGTGTAATGACGTTTGTGGAATGCCCAATTCCAAAGAACGACGAGCAATGGACAAACATGGGTTTTCTTCCACACTTTGACCTACAGCAGCAATATTCTCAGTTGTTCTTGAGCGACGTGCACGGGTTTTATTCTTCACATCACTAACTTGTCCCAACAGCTCCAATTTTTCCATCAATTTCTGTATTGCGGTCTGACAAGGTGCTTCACGACGACCCAAAAATGCTTTAGTTTTGCGAACTGTGACTGCAAGATTTTCACTATTTTTGTAGTGAATTTTAATAATTTCAATGCGTTGTTGAAGCGTGTATCGTTCCATTTTTAGTAATGGCGTAGTTTCTACTTGTCAAACGTCAAATAATAAAAGCTTCAAAAGTGACAGCTACCGAAATACCGGGTGATTCAAAATAACACCTCTTGTTGGAAAACCCTTTATTTATAAGAACATTGAATTTTTTTTTTGTATTATTCCCTGTATATGCACCTATGAAAAAGGACGAACAAGAAAACAAATACAAAATTACTACCACGATTTACATTTGACGGTTGCAGCAACCGCAGCAAAAACCATTGAAGAATGGTTTATGATGCATCTGCGAAATGCGCAAAGCATCTGCAACTGAAACTGCACACACCACACTCTGCCATGCCATGTTGTGTCATTCACACACGCACCCATGCACAAACACATACATGCATGCGATTACACAAACATTCGCAAGTAAATTGGGGAAAAGCGAAATTGACTTTTGTAGCCAGACGTGCGTGATTTTGCACATCTCGCTCAAGTGTTTGCAGTTGCTGCTGTTGCTGTTGTTGTTGTTGTTGTTGTTATTATTATATTTTATTCATAATGCTGTTGTTCGCTGTGTTATTGCATGAATATCAAAGAAATATATATCACTTATCATCATTTTGCCACAATTGTGCAACCCGCTGGTGCAGCTGAAAAGCGTGAATTCGCATGCGAATCCGAGAGTTTCGCTTTTATTCAAATGGCCATGGCGGCGCGGCACACCAAGTCAAACGGCACACAAACTGTTTGACTGCATACAAACGTGTGTTGGAAAACTAAAATGCAATACTCTGCTTTTATTCGTATTTAATTGCAAGCAGGTAAAAAATCAAAGTAAATAAAAATAATATTAATAAAAAAACAAAGTTTCCGCTTGACGGGGCATTTAGAGCGCTGATGGAAAAAGCACACGAACTTTCAGAGTGCACCTCAACATTAACTGAGAATCCATTCCGCATCCTGCGGAAATATTTAAATACTGAGTTAATACATTCATCTCGATCTAAGCGAGAAGTTCAGAAATTTGTTCAATGCCCAATAAACTCGAAAAAAGTACCTCAGAAATCCTGTTACAGTGTACCTACTTCCAACTGCCTTCATAGTCCAGGAATCTCTACTCTTGTAGAGGCTTTTGTGATAATTGTAGTATTCCTATCTTAACACCTCCTCTCCGACCAACATTTCGTCTGTAGATAAAGGCATGGAAATAGTGAACAAAGCCAGAGACTTCCTTGAACAGAAAAATGACTCTTTTGCTGTAATGAAATGAAGCTCCAGAACTTATCTCGATATAGTTTTCCTAAAAATCCCATCATGTTTGAAATAGTAACTGGAGAATTGTTAAAAAGTTTATATTACGACGAGGGGTACTATTTATATTTCGGGAACGGCAACACTAATGTCAACAGCTAAAATCTGGAAACACCATAATAAAGTTTGACATTTTTAGCATAAACGTACTCACAACGTGTTGATGTACAAGTGCCATTTGTATTGTTTACAGTGAGTTAAGAAAATCAATTTGGCCAAAAATGGAAATTTCAAGAGAAGGTTTTCGTTGGATTATTTTTCACAACTTTCGACGAGGATTATCTCAACAAGAATGTGTCGATGAACTCAGTTCTTTGTATGGCGATAAATCACGGTCAAAAATCACAGTATATCGCTGGTATAGTGAATTCAATCGTGGTCGTAGTTCGGTCGCCGACAAACTCCGCGAAGGTCGTCCGGTTGTTGAGCCACAAAACATCGATGCAGTGCCTGAACTGATAATGCAAGATCGTCATGTGACATATCGTGAGATAGAGGACACCTTGGGCATTACTTCCACTTCCATACATTCAATATTGCATGAACATTTGGCTGTAAAAAAGATTTGTTGCGTTGGATCCCACATAATTAGACAATCGCTCAAAAAAAAGCTCGTGTCAATTGGTGTAAGGAAATTATTAAAAACTTCGACCGTGGTACTTCAAAAGTCGTGTATAAAATCGTGACAGGTGACGACGAATCATGGATATATGCGTATGAGCCGGAAACAAAACAAGAATCGACCGTGTGGGTATTCCAAGCCGAGCTAAATCCAACAAAAGTTGTTCGTGGAAGAAGCACAGCGAAGCAAATGGTCGCCTGTTTCTTCGGCCGAATGGGTCATGTGGCCACTGTTCCGATTGAGCAACGTAGGACGGTCACTTCTGAGTGGTACACGACCATTTGTTTACCGGAAGTCTTCGGAGAAATTTGTAAAACCAACCGCCAAAGACGAATCATTCTCCATTATGACATTGGAAGCTCTCACTCATCTCTTCAAACAGGTGAATTTTTGAGCAGTCAAAGCATCGAATTGATGACTCATCCTCCGTACAGTCTTGATTTGGCACCCAATGACTTCTTCTTGTTCTTGAATATCAAAGGTAAACTGCGTGGTCAACGATTTACGAGCGCCGAAGAAGTAGTTGAAGCATTCAAAAACCATGCTTTGGAGTTGTCTCAAGAGGAATGGAAAAACTGCTATGACAAATGGTTTGAACGAATGCAAAAGTGTGTTGATCATCAAGGGGAATATTTTGAAAACCAAGAAAAGCCATTTTCATTTAAAAATGTTTGTTATTATTTGCTATTCCTGAAATATAAATAGTACCCCTCTTATCACAACTTTTTTTATATATGATATATAGAAAATTTCTTCAAACTGAGAAGTTAGGTAGGTAGGTACAGCGGTCGCCAGAAGGGCGCACTTAGGCCATCATTGACCCATTGTGATATTGCATAAGGCACAAGTCAAAAACCCTTTCAAAGGTCCAGCCATTTGAAGCTTTTAATGAAGCAGTTGATGGAGCTTATCTTCTTATTTGAAATATATCCCAAAGAGTCTCAAAAGTGGTCACCCAGGTTAGAGGGCCTCTTTCTGGACAGCGCTGGACACGTTTACAACAGGGGTTCAATGGACGGTTACTCCTCCCCGTCCAAGCAACTACTGCAGAAGTCGTTAGAGGCAATCCCCAGCCTACTACAATGAGTATTCAGGGTCCAGTGTCATGTTAGGACACTAACTACGGAACCTATACTTAGTCTATTTAGGTAGGTTAGGCAGCCGCATCACCAATAAACCAGTGATGCCAATGAGACCACCCTAGCCACAGTTGGGTACGTTGTGAGCCGCGGCTGCGAGGCATGGCTACGATTCCCCCTCCAGATTGAACCAACCTGAGCCTTTAATAAAGCGACGAAGCTTTTTAATACCTGACTGGTATAGATTATCAATACTTGTTAAGAAGTGGGATCCTAGTGACCGTTCCCCCAAAAGCTGAACATGTACAAAAGAAGTGCTGGACCATTTCCAGTTCCTCCTGAAGCTGCGACAGAAATCATGCATATAAACTCCCTTTCTTCTGATATGAGTTCCTATTAGACAATGTCCCGTGAGGGTTCCTATTAAAGTCCTAATTTGTAGTCTATTGAGTCTAATGATATTCCTAGATAGACGCAGATTTAACCTCGGCCAAGTTTACCTGGCGATTTCGCAGGTAGTGGCACAGATTCACCATTGATTGGTAGAATTAATTAGTGTCTCTCTTATGAGAAGCTTACAAGTCGCGAGAGGTACACCCATATGCCTACCGACATTTGGCATACAAGTGCCATCTCTCGCAAGTTGATCAGCCTTGCTGTTCCCTGATATATCCCTATGTTCTGGTACCCAGCAAAAATGGATATGGAATTGTTTAGCCATCTCATTTCGAAATCGGCGACAGTCCCTCCTTGAGTTATTTGGAATGCATTCCATTCCCCATGTAAGCTCTTAATAAATACAATATCCTTAGGCACGGCGCTGGTCTGAAAGTACAGGATGCAACATAGCTAGACAAACCTGGCCGGAAATTAGCGTCAAGCACTCAAAAGATTTAGTGTCTCTAAATTTACTAGTTAAGCGGACGAGGAGGAACTGGAAACGGTTCAGCATCTCTTCTGTGCATGTCCAGCTTTGGCTAGAAATAGGGAACGTTTACTAGGATCCCACTTCTTAACAAGTATAGATGGTCTATGCCAGTCAGGTGTTAACAACCTTCTTCGGCTTATAAAAGGCTCAGGTTGGTTCAATCTGGAGGGGGAAGCGTAGCCATGCCTCGCATCTGCGGCTCACAACGGACCCAACTGGTGGTCTAAGTGGCATCATTGGTCTATTGGTGATGCGGCTGCCCTATCTACCTACCTACCTACATGGGGAATACCGATAAGTTCCTAACCATAAGCCTGATTGCGGAATCAACCATGAGTGCTGACCTTACTCTAAAATAGGTGTACTGAAATAGTTGAAGAGGCGTTCATCTGTCCTACGGGCTTTGAATTTTATGCGCTGTTCTGATTCTGCACTAATGTCTTGTTCATTAAGTCAGTCAGTCAGTCCGTCAGTCTGTCAGTCATTTAGTCAGTCAGTCACTTATTCAGTCAGTCACTCAGTCAGTCAGTCAGTTGATCAGTCAGTCAGTCAGTCAGTCATTGAATCAGTCCTTCATTCAATCATTTCTTAATTACTTCATCAATGTTACTTAATTATGAAACAGCCTTTGAACCGTGTTGTTGTCCCTGTCCAATGTATTTCGATACATTTTCGTTTTAATTATACTTTTGTTCGTGTGTTATTCCAGCAAGTCACTCAGTCGAGTTAATCGGATATGCTGAAATCCAAGACGCTGGGGTATTTCTTTTCCAATTATAAAAGCTGGACAGGCCACGCTTAGTGCAGCCCAGCCGAATATGGCATTAAGCCTAAGCATGCTTAAGCTTGAAACTTTTATAGTTTTAAATTTCTTAGAAACACAAAGAGGGGGAACACAAACACACACACACACATACACAAAAAAAAGAAACCAACACCAAAACAACCAACAAACAGAAATAAACCAACAAATCCCGAGGAAAGAGACTATAAAGTTTTACTAGCTCATAAAGGTGGCTACTTATACTCTTGTACGTAGAAAGGTGGGTTGGGGAGTAATAACTTTTATGGCATGGGAATTCACAGAATCATGGCCATTCTCCACGTCAATGTTGATAGATTTATGTCTATTTCAAGGAACTGTTTGGTAGACGACATATTCGTCAAAGTTGGACGCTTTGTTTTCAGATTGTTCCGGAGTGTTCCAGACATCAGCAAGTAAAGCAGACTGTACCATAACTGTTCTCTTCCGTTTTTGTGCAGCAAAAGTAAGTTTCAGTTATGTACAAAATAAAAACAAATTAAGGCGGAGACGGTGAGTTGGGAAGGTGATCTGAAAACTATCCTGAAATACCGAAATCATCAGCAATCAAATATTTATAATTAAATTTGATTTTCTCACATAGAAAAGTGACGGAACTATATGTTAATCGCTTAGAGATTACTCCTTATTTCCATAGAAGTAATCAGCGCGGCTCACTTTGATAATATTTTAATAAATTTCTACCTATTAAACCACTATTTTCGTTGTTTGAGCTCTCTATATATATTGTGGAAGTCAACAAAGCTCCATGAGTACAGTGAGGAAAGGATGAATATAGTGGGGAAGAATAGAAGTACATTTACAGAGCCAAAGAGAAACGTTAAAGAGCTTCTCTTTATCATCGTACATCGACTTAATATGATATTCTTCATTATCATATACGAATATAGTACACCATTATGTAGACCAGGAATCTAGCGGTCTCATCAATACTGACAGTTCGATTGACGTGAGGCGTTCTACGATTCCTTACATACCCTGTTTTTATTCCCTTTGATAAACTGTTTGATTGATACTTGCAGATTAATCCTTGAATGCCAAAAGTTGCCTCGAGGTACCTTAAAATATCCACTTAGTTCGGGCAGTTGTAGTGACCTTTCATTTGTTTTTGTTGGACGACATGGTTGGCTAATCCTAATCAGAAGCCGCTCCAACCGTTGACTTCCTACAACGATATTTGCACATGCTAAAATTCTCAAACCAGTCTTGTCCTCACTTGTGACCATTTCGCCATTTCTGGCCAAACGGTACGAGCAGAACGAGACCAAATACAGCAAAATGAAAAGCTTAAAAGTTTAACTCCCCTGCTACCAGATTCTGGCACGGCTGCTGCTGTTTTCGTTCCTGTCTTCAAAGGCCACTACACCAAACACATTTGCTACTGACATAGAGTGGTCCGAGCGGTATTTAGGAAGCGCAAATACGTGCATACCCACTCTTGTGTAGGTACGCTTTGTGCAGTGCACTCGTTTCCGCATAAATTGTAACAACTTGCAGCAGCAGCCTCGTACAACATGCAACGCCAGCCGACGAACAGTCCAGCCAAGGGGCTGGTTGCTTGCCCATCATGTGAATTTGCATGCCTTTGTGCTGTGTGCATGCTCGGCTTCTTTTTATTTTTAATTTTGTTTACGAATTCTTTAAGTGGCAGGCTCTGCGGAGCGCTAAAACCAGTCACACACATGCACACAGTCAAATAGTGATACGAGTGAGAGGATGAGGATGAGGACCAGGACGAGGAAGAAAGAGTGAGAGAGAGAAATGCACCGATCCGACCAATTTTGCGACGACTATAACAAACCCGTGCGGTCCCTCTCTATTCTAACTTTGTGACTTGAGACTTATGGCATGAATCTGCCACTCTCAACTCCTGAAGGCATGACCCCAACAGGGAAAGTTCAAAGTACCCCAAGTTGGGTGTTAGTTAGAAGAGGACTTCTGTGTATACCCACTATAACAATGCATAGAGGAATGTTGGTATGCAGAAAAAGACAGGCAGAGAGAGAGAGAGAGATAGAGAGAGACAGATAGAGATAGAAAGAGAGAGAGAGATAGAGGTAGAGAAAGTGATAGAGATAGAGATAGAGATAGAGATAGAGATAGAGAAAGAGATAGAGATAGAGATAGAGATAGAGATAGAAATAGAGATATAGAGAGGGATAGAGAGAGGGATAGAGTGAGAGATAGAGAGAGAGACAAATAGAGGTAGAGATAGAAAGAGAGAGATAGATATAGAAATAGAAATAGAGATATAGAGAGGGATAGATATAGAAATAGAGATAGAGATAGAGAGAGGGATAGAGATAGAGATAGAGAGAGAGATAGAGAGAGGGATAGAGTGAGAGATAGAGAGAGAGATAGAGAGAGACAGATAGAGATAGAAAGAGAGAGATAGATATAGAAATAGAGATAGAGAGAGGGATAGAAAGAGGGATAGAGATAGAGATAGAGATATAGAGACGGATAGAGTGAGAGATAGAGTGAGAGATAGAGAGAGAGATAGAGAGAGACAGATAGAGATAGAGATATAGAGAGGGATAGAGAGAGGGATAGGGTGATAGATAGAGAGAGACAGATAGAGATAGAGATAGAAGGAGAGAGATAGAGATAGAAATAGAAATAGAGATAGAGAGAGGGATAGAGATAGAGAGAGGGATAGAGATAAAGATAGAGATAGATATAGAGATAGAGAGAGATAGAGATATAGAGAGGGATAGAGAGAGGGATAGAGAGAGACAGCCAGAGATAGAGATAGAAAGAGAGAGATAGAGATAGAGATAGAAATAGAGAGAGGGATAGAGATAGAAATAGAGATAGAAATAGAGATAGAGAGAGGGATAGAGGTAGAGAGAGGGATAGAGATAGAGAGAGAGAAATAGAGAGAAAAAGAGAGAATCTTGGAATGCAGATTAATGTAGTGACGGAAGTAAGGCTAAATTAGTGTAAGACCGCAGTTACAACAACAGATCTTAAGTTCATTAAAGAATCAATTAATCAATTAATTTATACCAAGCTTAGTAGCATAGTATGAATCCACCAGGTTCTAAACAATGTGTTCTGATACTACGTGATTAATAATACATTAGAGTTAACTTAGTGTTGTATGTTGTACTACTTCATTGATAATTTAATGGAAAATTAGTTGATAGTTACGTTAATTCGCTCACGACGGGCCCGAATGGTGGTCTAATTGGCATCACTGTATCTGGGTGTTGCGGCTGCCCCACCTACCTAAGCTAATTCCATAATCTAATTCGATAACCTAATCCAATAACCTAATTCGATAACTTTTCTCTACAGCCTGTAGGACAATGAATTCCACACTAGCTTTAACTGAGCTGCTGTAATAAACTACTCTATAACTTCTATAACTTCTATTTACAGTCTGTAAGAGAATAGATTCCATACTAACTTTAACTGAGCTGCTGTAATAAACTACTCTCTCCGTATTCTATTCCAATAACTAGTTACAGATCACCAAACTTAGGACTATTCCTCATATTACTAAGTCAACAACTGGTTCAAAATTGTACTAGTTTCACACTACTTCAAACTCAGACAAATTAGTTTTTTATATTACATCCATGAAGTCGAATATTCAGATATTATATTCATACTTGTATAGGAAGATTTTTTTTCAATTAAGATGTGAGCAGAGAACATTTCCAATCTGAGGATATTATACAAGCGGTACTCTTTATATTTCGGGAATAGCAACAAATAACAAACATGTTCAAATGAAGAGTTGAGATAATCCACGTCGAAAGTTGTGAAAAATAATTCAACGAAAACTTTCTCTTGAAATTTCCATTTTTTGGCCAAATTGATTGTCTTAACTCACTGTAAACAATACAAATAACACTTGTACATCAACACGTTGTGAGTACGTTTATGCTTAAAAATGTCAAACTTTATTATGGTGTTGCCAGATTTTAGCTATTGACATTAGTGTTGCCAGTTCCCTAAATATAAATAGTACCCCTTGTAGTACTGTCTCTGGGAGTCCATAGATTGAAGCAGCATCAATTCTCTGATTCCCCGCGGACTAGTTCTCAGTTCGTTATTTTCCCTCCAGGGTATGTATGCGCTTCTGATGTCCTTGGATGTGTGTGTATATAATATACTCACATTCTTTAGCAATTTTGGCATGATTTGGGAAGGTTACGCTACGTTTTCGCTACAATCCCGCTACATGGACTTGGCATATTTTTGTTGTTGCCAAACATGAAAATGCCGTGTACGAATCTACGCAATTTAAAAGGCACGAATTTCTGAGCCTACCAAACACTGCGCAACTCTTGCGTTTCGTTATGTTTGGCGGCGGAGTGGCATTTTAACGGAGAGAAAGAAAACAAAAAACAAAACAGACGCATTTAAATTGGTAGTCTGAAGATTTATGTTGCCATTGTTCGTTCCCCGCTCAATATGGGCAATTTTTATAATTTTTCCCTCAATACAACAAAGCATATTTTTCTTAACTGAAAATGCAAAAAAAAACAAAAAAACAAAAATAAAAACTTAAAATTATAATAAAGAAAAAAAACAACAACAAAAAAAATTCCGCTTAAATTTCAACGTTTCATTGTTTGACAGCGTCGTAAATTGCAAAAATATTGCAAAAAAATTGCTTGCAGTGGGTTTCCCGCCGCTACTTCCGCCAGACGGTTTCACTTTTTCATACGCGCCGCGCCGCGCCGAGTCGAGCCGCGCTCAGCTGATTGCTTCGGTTTTCTGTTCGCATGGTGTTTAACTTTTCACTTTTAACTTTTCATCATAATTTCACTTTTCTTTCCCACCCTCAGCAGTTCACGAGTTATGAGCTTTGAAAATAATTTATGATATTTCATTGCTTTGAACAATTTTACCACCGACCAAAGCACTCCACTCATCTGCTCGTGCACGCTTCTTGCGTAGTCGAGGGCATGATTTGTTGACATGTACAAATGTCAATTAGGCAAGAGCTGTCGAAGAGGTCTGGTTGGGGAATACTGTTGCCACTGTCGTCGGGAGCAGCAGTCAGCGAGTGCCGAACATATTTACTAACAGAAGAGCTCCACTGAAGTGTGAGAAGGAAAAGCACCAGAGAAGAGGGTAGGGAATTTCCTGAGAAACACACCAATGCAAATCAAATCCATCGAAAGGATTTAGACGAAAAATTTCCACAAGTAATTGAGTTTAGTACAGACACGTTAGAATAATAATAGAAACAAAAGAGGGGAACTACAGATTTGATCAGGGGTGTAATTCCCTGAAACAAACCAACACGAAAGTAAGGAAGAAACTGAGAACTATCAAAAATACTGTAGTACAAGCAATTGAGTGTAGTACAGACACGTTAGAATAATAATAGAAACAAAAGAGGGGAACTACAGATTTGATCAGGGGTGTAATTCCCTGAAACAAACCAACACGAAAGTAAGGAAGAAACTGAGAACTATCAAAAATACTGTAGTACAAGCAATTAAGTGTTAGAATAATAACAGAAACAAAAGAGGGGAACTACAGATATGATCAGGGGTGTAGTTCTCTGAAACAAGCCAACACGAAAGTAAGGAAGTAACTGAGAACTATCAAAAATATTGTAGTACAAGCAATTGAGTGTAGTACAGACACGTTAGAATGATAACAGAAACAAAAGAGGGGAACTACAGATATGATCAGGGGTGTAATTCCCTGAAACAAACCAATACGAAAGTAAGGAAGAAACTGAGAACTATCAAAAATACTGTAGTACAAGCAATTGAGTGTAGTACAGACACGTTAGAATGATAACAGAAACAAAAGAGGGGAACTACAGATATGATCAGGGGTGTAATTCCCTGAAACAAACCAACACGAAAGTAAGGAAGAAACTGAGAACTATCAAAAATACTGTAGTACAAGCAATTAAGTGTTAGAATAATAACAGAAACAAAAGAGGGGAACTACAGATATGATCAGGGGTGTACTTCTCTGAAACAAACCAACACGAAAGTAAGGAAGTAACTGAGAACTATCAAAAATATTGTAGTACAAGCAATTGAGTGTAGTACAGACACGTTAGAATGATAACAGAAACAAAAGAGGGGAACTACAGATATGATCAGGGGTGTAGTTCTCTGAAACAAGTCAACAGGAAAGTAAGGAAGAAACTGAGAACTATCAAAAATACTGTAGTACAAGCAATACTGTAGTACAAGCAATTGATACAATCAATTTATTTGTGGTACACAACTGAAGCATTTTAAATAAATGGTCTCAAGAATTCCTGATCAGATAATGATCTGACATAATACTTCTACTTCTACTTGGAAATGTGTTTAGGTCTGGATACTCACCAGGCTCAACAATGATAGCAAGAACAAACATGAATCTCAAGATGATGTTTCTACAGAGAAACATTGGAAGGGACGAATGATGGATTGATAGAAGAATAGAGAATAACAGTGAAGCTAGAAATCCGGATTATCCTTCCAAAGAAAGCAAATAGATTAGAGAAACAGCAAGAAGAAAAAAAGAAGTCGTAGAAAAGGCAAGAAAGGGCAAGGAAATTAGAGAAACAACAAGAAGAGCCAAAGAAATTATAGAACAAGCAAGACAAGGCAAGGAAATTATAGAAAGATCATGAAAAAGCAAAGAAATTATAGAAAAAGTATGAAAAATAGTTGTTATATAGAAAAATAATGAAAGCAAAAACTTGATGGGGGAAAACCATTCAATAATGCAAACAGTCTGATATCTATAATGGTGATTATGATGATAATGATGACAATGATGCTAATGATGCTAATGATGATAATGATGATAATGATGATTATGATGCTAATAATAAATAGGATGATAATGATGCTAATGATGCTAATGATGATAATGGCGATTATGATGATTATGATGATATTAATGACTAGGATGATAATGATGCTAATGATGATTATAATGCTAATGATGATTATAAGGCTAATGATGATAATGATGCTAATGATGATAATGATGATTATGATGATATTAATGACTAGGACGATAATGATAATTATAATAATATTAATGGCTAGGATCATAATGATGATAATGATGATTATGATGCTAATAATGACTAGGATGATAATGATGATTATCATCATAAGGACGTAAGATATTTGTTAATGGCTCCTGCCAAATTCTGTCTGGCAAGCGTACAATTCCTGCTCTCCCCAACCATTAATCGAACCACATTTCTAGATTCAACTGATGCTGCTTGGCAGAACAGTTCATATCTAGAGGCAGCACAGCACAGTTGTAAGAAAGCAAACACAAACAAAACACATCAGCAATATTTATCATAATCTCTATAACTATCCATGTATGTAGGTACGAGTCTACTCATAGTTCCTCAGCAGGCAACTTCAAAGTGCCGCTTGATTATGTCAGTGATTTGTTTAAATCATGCACTGAAATTGTGGCAGAACGCTTGCATCTTCGCTGGGATGTCTAGGAACACACAACCAACCATCCGCACAAGTAGGTATGGGTGTGTGTGCATAAAACTGCCAGCAAATGATTTGTTCAACTAAATTCAGGGAAATTTCGTTGCTCTACATCACTCATCAAGTCAAACCGAATACTGAATGCGGAGCCGGCTGGAATCAGACGATGCAGCTGTGGAGCGCCGCCTGGTGCGGGACTGTTTGTGTTTGTTAGTTTTTGTTTTATTTGAAATAGTTTTCTCAAATAGCTGACATGAGGGAATTGGTATTCATGTCAATGAATAGTTAAACACTCTGACAGAGATACCAAAAAGAGGAACGTTTCGTTGCTACAGAATGATTTAAGTAAATACTGCACTGGGTTAGGAAAGGATAGCAAAATATCGATAGAGAAGAACAAAACGAAACAAAGCTACGAATCGTTACTCAGTAACGAAACATCACTCAGTAACGAGTGGTAACATAGTAACAAGTCCTAGCACAATAACGAGTCGCAGCAGAATAACGATTCGTTACACTGTGACAAATTAGGACACAATAAAGACTCGTTAGGGTATAAGGTAACAAACAACTGAACACCAACGAAGCTAATAACGATCAGAAAATCCGCACTGCGGCGCATTATCACGAATTAACGAATAGTCACAAATAACGCATCATTACACAGTAACGAACTGTCAAAAGAACTGCATAGGAGAGACAAAGTAAAAAACTGTCACGGAATAGCCACATAGTAACGAATCGTCACAAACTAAAGAATCGTCACAAAGTAAGGAATCGTCACACAGCACAGAATTGTCACACAGTAATGGATCGTCCACACAGTAAAGAATCGTCACACAGTAATGAATCGTCACACAGTACAGAATCGTCACTTAGTAAAGAATCGTCACACAGTAAAGAATCGGAACATGTTAACAAACAATCAACAGCAATCAGTCAGGAACCAGAGTGACCAATGGATACAATGTAACGAGTAGCAACGAATCGTCACAAAGTAAAGAATCGTCACAAAGTAAATAATCGTCACACAGTAATGAATCGTCACACAGTACAGAATCGTCACTTAGTAAAACGAATCGTCACAAAGTAAAGAATCGTCACAAAGTAAATAATCGTCACACAGTAATGAATCGTCACACAGTACAGAATCGTCACTTAGTAAAGAATCGTCAATCAGTAAAGAACATAAGGAACATGTTAAGGGACAATCAACAGCAACGAATCATCCAACAGAAACGAAACTTCATTCAATCAGTCAGGAACCAGAGTGACGAATCGATACACTGTAACGAGTTGCAACGAATCGTTGCACATTCGACTATTCTGTGAGGAAACTTCAGATAGTTTCAACTACAAAACTCAGATGAATGCAAAAGAAAGTATCGAATGCAAACAAAATGAATCCAACGATTGTTGGCTACAATCGACATGAGTCTCAATAACACACCTTGTAACCCCTTCATAAGTGAGTGAGGCCAAGGACTATGCCACTGGTGCGTTCCTTTACTGAGATGTCTATTCCGTGTCAATGCTTCTAAATTGTTCCAAACTTAGCGTGGCGCCTCACCCTGAGAAGCCATTAACACTCCATATCCTACCGCAACCCCAGCCTAAAGCAGTTATATCTGCCCCACTTTAGGGAGTTCACGAGTCTTAATAACAACGCCATCAATACAGAACCCACAATTTATTGATCAAACAACAATCAAGCAAGCGCGCATTCCTTTGGTGCGCACTTCGGCCTCAAAAGGCTACAATAAGGTTCAAGGTGTTGGAAGTAGGGTGGCGGCACTATTTTCGTTCAAGAAATACACACAGAAAGACTTGGTATGAATTGTTCCCAAACCATTTAAAGAACATACCTGAAGAACAAGAAGAAAGTTAAGATGAAATTTGCCCGAGTTCAAACATCCAATGACCCTGGATATAAATTTTGATATCGGACAAGAAACACGCCCACTTTCTGTGTAGAAGGCATAGTTCACAAACCAAATACGAATTCTGGTTGGCACTTCAATCTTCAGGTGAGTGTTTTGCTATCTACGAAACATGGTGGTGAGTAGAAATAAGAATGCTGCAACCCGCCTCAAAGCAGCGGCTTATTACCTACCACCTGCCACCTTACACCAGCTCACCGTGGGTTCAGAAACAGTGCACAACGTGAGAACAGTTGAGTGCACAGAAGTTATCAGTGCTAAAGTAAACCATGTCAGAGGACGACAACTCCAATCGCTGCCACAGTGGCGTTTGGTGAACGGCCAATTCGGTTGTGTTGCGTTAGTTAATTCCACCAATTTTCGATTACGACGCTCAGTGTTGGCACAGCATGAGTGGGAGCACAAACAGGACGAACCTCAGCTTGGATAAGCTCTATTTGCGCTATTATCCTCCGGGCATAGCTTTGGGCTACTGCAACGATACTGGCGGCGAGCAGTTGAAGCATATCGACTTATTAGATTTGGATCTGAAAACAAATCCGGAACTACTCGCCCACAAAATAATCGAGCAGGAACAAAGGGAGGACGAACAGCAAAGCGGCAAGGATTGTGACTTTGCAGCGGCGGCGGCAACGCCCACCACCACCAACTGCTCAGCATGCAAGCATGCAACTACTACACCAATGGCAGAGTGCGCCTTGCGACCTGTGCCCGCATACTCCTCAACACCCAACGCCTCAGTCGACATGAAAACTTGCAGCAGCCTGAAGCAGGCCATCATGAAGCTGCAACGCAAACTGCGCGAACCGGCCAAGAAGAAATTCTACCTCTACAAGTGTCTCGAGTCGCACATCCTGCCGCTGACGAATGTCTGCTTCGATCGCAGCGGCGAGCGCTGCCTGACCGGCAGCTATGACCGCACTTGCCGCATCATTAACACGCACAACACCCAGCAGCAGCATGTGCTGGCGGGGCATGATAATGTTGTGTTCTCAGTGGGCTTTAATTTTCCCCATTGCGATAAAGTGGTCACAGCTTCTTTCGACGCCACCGCCAGAGTGTGGCACGCCGCGTCCGGACTGTGCCAGAGCACATTGCAGGGCCACACAGCTGAACTGGTGGCCGCTGAATTCAATCCGCTTCACTCGAACGAAATTGTGACGGCCTCCATGGACGGTACAGCGCGCATATTCGACGTGGAGACGGCGCTACAGCTGCAGACACTCAACCAGCACGGCGCTGAGGTCATTGCCAGTCGCTTCAATTCGACCGGAAATCTAGTGCTGACGGGTTCATTCGATAGAACGGCCTCTGTGTGGGACACGAGAACGAATTGCTCTGTGGCGCAACTGCGTGGTCACACGGCCGAACTGAGCAACTGCATCTGGAACTTTCCGTGTGACCTCATAGCGACAGGGTCGCTGGACAACACTGCGCGCGTGTGGGATGTGCGTCGTCTCGACCGCAGTCTGCACTCAATCGCCGACCACAGTGACGAAGTGCTCGACCTTGCGTTCGACTATACGGGCAAACTTTTGGCCACCGGCAGCAGCGATTGCTCTGCCCGTGTGTGGAGTGTGCGGGGAGAGCTGCAGCTGATATCACTGATGCTGGGTCACAGTGATGAGGTCTCCAAGGTGTGCTTCAGTCCGCCGGGCGGGGTACTCATGACCGCTTCGGCAGATCATACCGCACGCCTTTGGCTGACCGAGAGTGGTCTCTGCTCCCAAGTGCTATCGGGCCACACGGCGGACGTTTTCTCGTGTGCCTTCAGTTACGCCGGCGACACAATAATCACCGCTTCCAAGGACAATAGCTGCCGATTGTGGAGATGATATGATTGGTTCGAATGCGGCATGAATGTGGAGAGTGACGAAGGGATGTCCATGTAGGGGCGAAGGGACCAATGGCTCCGATGAGGCTCACGGCAGTCGCATATCTTAAGGCACTTGCACGTACTTGTCACATACACAAAGATATTGAAATACAGAGTTCATTGAGAACTATTTTGAAATAATAGAACAATTACTCAGGATAATATGGTTCAGCCTGGTGAGGTTCTCTGAGTCTTTTAATGGGCGAAAGGATTTAGGAACTAAAAAAAGTGAAAGTCCATGTCAGTGATTTTAAAGTGTGAAATCTTGTTTAGTGCGACCAACGTAGGTAGGTTGGGCAGCCGCAACACCAATAAACCAGTGATGCCACTTCGACCACCAGTTGGGTCCGTTGTGAGCCGCGGATACGAGTCATGGCAACGCTTCCCCCTCCAGATTGAACCAACCTGAGCCTTTTATAAAGCTAAGAAGGTTGTTGACACTTGATTGGTATAGATTATCCATACTTGCTATGAAGTGGGATAAAAAGCAAACGTTCCCTATTTCTAGCAAAAGCTGGACATGCACAGAAGAGATGCTGAACCGTTGCCAGTTCCTCCTCTTTTCAGCAGCTGCGACAGAACTCCTATTATTCTTGCATGATTTCCTATTAGACAATGTCCCGTGAGGGTTCCCATTAAAGTCCTAATTTGTAGTCTATTGAGTCTAATGATATTCCTCAAGAAGAACCAAGAGAGCTGTTCATTTTGTTTAGAGTGACTAAGAGAGCTGTTAAGCTTTCGCCTCATTTCGGAGGATCTCAAAGACGGAACGATTTTACCTCACATGTGGCACCAATTCTCCTCTTGCTATGACAGCGATGGAGGATAATTAGTTCAGAGAAGTTTAGAATCAGTTTTGGACCTAATACGCCAGGTTATTTCCAACAAAAATTATTCCCACTTCACTGGGAACATTGTTCTTCTTGACATAAATACTTAGATCAGCAACGTTTTAAATGTAATCTTCCACTGGACATCATATATCCTATCTAGCCATCGCTTGTGCGATTGCTAGAACCATGCAAATGGAAGGATATGAAGCACGAATCATTGGATCAACATAAAGAGTATTAATAATATACTCATACAAGGTGACTAGTCAGCTGCTAGGGGTCTCACTAGGTTAACCGCGGTAAAGACTACCAAAAAGTTATTGGAACTACCATAAAACTGTTATAAAAGTACTCACGTTAATGTTCCATAAACTTAATTAGGTGTTGGAATAACTCCCAAAAGCACTTATTTTAGCAGAACAAAACAAGGTTTCAGTAGGGTTCTACAGGAAACTTAAAACTTGTTGAGGATAAACCCTTGTATTATTTAGGAATGATAAGAAGACGACGTCACAAAGTGCCAAAAGATTGAACAGTGAAGTGGATAAATCTTGACTTCCACTGCGAAAGCTATCGAGAACTCGATTGTCAGAAAGAAATGTGACCAGATGCCATGATAGAGAAGGATTCACCAAGTTTGTAGATTACCATGCATTTCCACATGCATATCCGACGATAGGCGTGGCCATACTAAAATCTTCAAGTTGAACAATTTGTACCCACGACTCATACATACGAGTATGTCCACAGAAGGAAGCCACATTTTTCTCCAATACATACAGCATAAGAGCGATTCTCTTTGGTTGGCTTGTCTTCATCTGGGATTGCCCAAAGCACGGTTAATTGTTTAATTTCCATCCTCACATGTTCTGTGTGCAATGTACTAGTATCGTGTTGAAGATCAGTCTCGTATGTATCATGTTGAAGATAAGCCTCGTATGTATCATTTGGAAGATTAGCCTCGTATGTATCATGTTGAAGATCAGTCTCGTATGTATCATGTTGAAGATCAGGCTCGTATGTATCATGTTGAAGATCAGCCTCGTATGTATCATGTTGAAGATCAGTCTCGTATGTATCATGTTGAAGATCAGCCTCGTTTGTATCATGTGGAATATCAGCCTCGTATGTATCATGTTGAAGATCAGCCTCGTTTGTATCATGTGGAATATCAGCCTCGTATGTATCATGTTGAAGATCAGGCTCGTATGTATCATGTTGAAGATCAGCCTCGTATGTATCATGTTGAAGATCAGCCTCGTATGTATCATGTTGAAGATCAGCCTCGTATGTATCATGTTGAAGATCAGCCTTGTATGTATCATTTGGAAGATCGGCCTCGTATGTATCATGTTGAAGATCAGCCTCGTATGTATCATATGGAAGATCAGCCTCGTATGTATCATGTTGAAGATCAGCCTCGTATGTATCATGTTGAAGATCAGCCTTGTATGTATCATTTGGAAGATCGGCCTCGTATGTATCATTTGGAAGATCGGCCTCGTATGTATCATTTGGAAGATCAGCTTCGTTTGAATCATGTTGAAGATCAGCCTCCTATGTATCATGTTGAAGATCAGCCTCGTATGTATCATGTTGAAGATCAGCCTCGGATGACCTTATTGAATATACGCTTGTTGACATCAAGTGGATCCCTTTTTTGATTCAAATCTACCGAGCATAGAGATACCTGAACTCTGAATGAGAATACTATCGTACTTTTACGATGTCCTTATTCTGTCTCATTCTGTGATGAAATAAACCCTGAAAACTGCAAGGAATCGCATTCCACATGTTTCAAATCTCGAATTATCCAGATAAAGTCAAGGAAATATTATTAAAATTGTGTTTAACTTTAAAAAAAATGTTTCCACTAAATTTAAAGTAGCCTTTATGATTCTGCCAATATCTTTCTTTCCCGAACGTGAACCGTGGTTTCATATTCTTTTAGAAAATGTATCACAAAACTATATAATCGAAAATTTAAAGGATATAAAAGGGTGGTTTGTTGGAGACAGAGAATTTAGGCAACTTAAACGTGAAACGGCACAGCAGCGAAATAAAACAGACGGACGTTGTACACGAATCCACTCAAAATCGTGGTGAATCCACTCAAAATCGTGGCGACTCCACTCAAAATCGTGGTGGATACACTCAGAATCGTCGTGACTCCACTCAAAATCGTGGTGAATCCACTCAAAATCGTGGTGAATCCACATAGAATCATGGTCAATACACTACAAAATCGTGGTGAATCCACTCAAAATCATAGTGCCTCCGCTACGGACGCTGGCAGCGAAAAACACTTTCTTTTCTCTGTTCTCTGGTTTTCATCAAAATCCCGGCATCAGGTATCAGAATACTCCGCCAATGATTACTATACTCATTCGCATTTACTTGCAATTATTTGAAGCCCCGTAATTCAAGTTTCGCATACATACCTGCAAAGAGAAGAGAATAAAAACATAAATTAATATTTAATGACTTAAATCAGATGAAATTATTTTTGCAATCAATTTGCTGCCATATTTTGTGTAAGCACTTCTTTGAACTCTTACAAAGCACTTCCGTTTAAAGGCAGCCACCCCTCCTCCCCACTGAGATTTATGGACTTCATAAAACTCGTGTCGGAAATTTATGAGCAGTAAAAGAAAAGAACGACGGTGAGCCCAAATTGCGCATAACCAGAAGCTATTTGAAGGGGGAAAGAAACATGTTAAGTGATCCACCAATGTGAGTAAATAAACGATTGAACCGAAACACGCGAACGTGAGGAGATCAAAATCAATAGAAAACAACACAAATGCTGCTCACCAATAGATAAAAACAACACAAAATAAGAGAAGCGCGTAGAGAGAAGTACGCTGCAATCCAGCGCGATCGAACATAAGCAACTTGAAACAGAAAGCCGCCTGCATCTGACGCTTGATTAATATGGCAGCGCGTCCATCAGGAGAGTAAAAATAGACAATGAGCGAGTTCATGGACCACAAGGTACCGAGTAGCACAACACAAAAACAGAGCAGCATGAAGATGCATGGCATTACAATGAAAAAGTAGAAAAATCTGAGCACACAACACCCACCCGCACACACGAGCAGTGTACAAACCAAACACGTCAAGCGTTTTAATGAGCGCACATAAATCTAGAAAAGCGCGCTTGAACTGCAATTGAACTCTGCTCAACAACGAACGAACCGAAATAGCGATCCGACCAACTCACACTGGAAGCGTACAGAAACAGTTAACTACGTACAAGTACGGGTGAGTTTGCTATAAGGGCAGTCGACCAGCGGTGAAAAACATGCTCCTGCATTGGCAAAATCTCAAGACAGTGTGGAAAATATTACAGAGGTACATTCGAAGAGACAAGAAGAAAGAATAAACAGAAAGAAAAAAGCAAAATTCAAATGTCTCATGGTCACAGAGGTTGTCAAATATGGTGTAAGCAAACCCTAATCAGGTAACACTCTTACTAGATAGGGGGAGACACTCAACAAAGGCCAGGAAAATAGAGAATACGGATCCCGTGTTAACTTGGAATGAAAATTAAAAGGTGCTCTTAATAAGAAAATTCCTTAAAAGTGGAAATTTTCCACAAGAGACCTCAATAAGTGACGGACAGGAATAGCGAAGAGCTGAAATAATACCCGCATCATATGAACAAGAGAACTAATTAAGCAAAGGACATGAAGAGCGAAAAGCACGAAAGTCCCGACTAATTTTGTCTGAAAACTCTTTAAAAGTGGTTATATTTTTCTCGAAGAAAAATCGTGTAGAAAAACAAAAACTGTAGGAGAAGAAAATATAACAATGGGCTAACAAAAGATGAGAGAAACGGTAACAACAATTCCATCTGGCCGCAAAAAGTATGGAAATCTACTACGAGTACCTTAATCTGACAAGTGAAAAAATTATCCGGCACTCCCCAAAACATACAACGAAATATCTGACAAACTAAGGAAAACATAGAAGCGAACAATCAACAAAACTAAAAGCTGGGAGCCCTATCACAACTACGACAATGCTTACCGTAATGCCAAAAGTACCACATACTCTTCGAACAGCAGAATAAGCACAAGATTTCACATGCTATTTCGAAAATTTCAGAATGCATTGCATGAACTTGTGTTCACGCATTATATAAATTTAAATATAAAGAGTATAAATTCCAAGCCGAAGTAATACTTCTACATCGCATACCATTTGAGATAACATTAGAGATCGCTTATCTATGATCTTTTGTTCGTCAAATATCAATAAGATTCTACCTCTTCGAAGAATTATCGTTATTTGCTGTTTGTCATCCCATCAAATGGAAACAGTCTTTTTCAAGAAATATGTTTAAAAATGAAACCTACTTCTTTTATATGCGATTTGATTTGAAAGTATGTATTGGAATGCTATAAACCATATAGCAATGCTTCAGAGAGTGATGTGGTAGGATAGTTATTAGCCAGTCCAGTTACTAATATTACTATACCAATATTACTATATACGAGGGGTACTATTTATATTTAGGGAACTGGCAACACTAATGTCAACAGCTAAATCTGGCAACACCATAATAAAGTTTGACATTTTTTAGCATAAACGTACTCACTACGTGTTGATGTACAAGTGCTATTTGTATTCTTTACAGTGAATTAAGAAAATCAATTTGGCCAAAAAATGGAAATTTTAAGAGAAGGTTTTCGTTGTATTATTTTTCACAACTTTCGACGAGGATTATCTCAACAAGAATGTGTCGATGAACTCAGTTCTTTGTATGGCGATAAAGCACCATCAAAAACCACAGTATATCGCTGGAATAGTGAATTCAATCGTGGTCGTAGTTCGGTCGCCGACGAACTCCGTGAAGGTCGTCCAAAATCGGTTATTGTGCCACAAAACTTCGATGAAGTGCGTGAACTGATAATGCAAGATCGTCTTGTGACATATCATGAGATAGAGGACACCTAGGGTATTACTTCCACTTCCATACATTCAATATTGCATGAACATTTGGAGATAAAAAAGATTTGTTCGCGTTGGATCACACATAAATTGATAATCGTTTAAAGAAAGGCTCGTGTCAATTGATGTGAGGAACTGATGAAAAAGTTCGACCGTGGTGTTTCAAAAGACGTGTATAAAGTCGTGACAGGTGACGAATCATGGATATATGCGTATGAGCCGGAAACAAAACAACAATCGACCGTGTGGGTATACCAAGACGAGCTAAGTCCAACAAAAGTTGTTCGTGGAAGAAGCACAGCGCCTGTTTCTTCGGCCGAATGGTTCATGTGCCCACTGTTCCGCTTGAGCAACGTAGGACTATAATTTCTGAGTGGTACACGACCATCTGTTTGCCGGAAGTCCTCGGAGAAATTCGTAAAACCAACCGCCAAAGTCGAATGATTCTCCATCATTGCCATTAGATACGTGCACGTGTGCAAACCTGATCAGAGTTAATATACGGACATAAACCAGATACGTTCTGTAGAAATCATCCATTTAACTTGTGTTTGTGTTATTAAGGCATGTCTGTATAAAGAGGGCAGTTTTGTGCACCTACACAAACCAAACACAGATAACATCTTGTGTAACATCACTCTCCTTACTATGCGCATCACTATCCTTATCTGAGCGCCTAAATTCACAGTATTGCTTGACTGCCACAGCCAGAAGAAAACTCATTGGCAAACTCGAGTAACCAATTGAAAACTTTGAACAGAATACAAAAGACGGGTTCGTTTGAACTAAAATTGTCTAAGTCATCAAAGCCCACTGACAGGAAGTGAGTTCAAATCTTTGCTTATATTTTTCCCAACGATTTTCTCAGATATATTCAGTTTCACTTCCAAGCGTCCGCGTATCAACCATATCCGTAATAATCTATTGAATAGTTACTACATTATCTTCTTTCACATTTGACACTCATGTTATTAATTTCTAGAAGAACTATAGCTAAATTCTACTCCCCTCTGTCCATTCTACGATTTGCAGTGCCACTTCAGACTGTTGGAGCGCTACACAATGGTTTATGACTCCATGCTAAGTTAGGTTGAATGGCTGTCCTGAGACTCACTTAGGCCTATTCAAGACCCTTTCTGGCCTGTGTGATTCTACGTATCAATTTCCTCAGAGTCCTTCAGTCAATTTGTACCTGATAAGAAGATACAATTCAATTCCCTTTACATAATTTTCCGTTTTGGGTAAGTCGTTGAATTCGGGGGAGATTCCTTGTAGATAGATAGGTAGGTTGGGCAGCCGCATCACCAATAAACCAGCGATGCCACTTAGATCACCAGTTGGGTCCGTTGCGAATGAGATTTCTTGTAAGTCTTTAATAAGGACAGACCGATGCTGCTATGTATGAAAATTCTGATAAATTACGAGAGGTAAATGCAAATTCCCAAGTGTAGCGTACTCATGCTAAAAGAACACATCTTCAGATTCACACTTCAACAAATGTTGGCATTGTGTTCTTTGCTCAGAAAGCACTTCTCGGCTCTGGATTTTGAAGAGTGATCAAAATTTGAATATGTAAGTAAGTGCGGTGTGTGAATAGACAGGGAGTTGAGGAAATTGTGCTAGAAAAAAGTCAGTTTTGTTGTTTGTGTTTCTTTTATTACTTCTTTTCTCTCGCATCTTTTTACTGTTAACATTTGCCCTTTGTCTACAAATTCCAACAAAGAAGAACACACAAATCCAAAGCAAGATGGAAAAAAGTAAACAAAAGAGCATTCATTGGAAAGCTTAAAGCGGCTTAGTTCGGAACGCCAACCGACGCTTGTTCTGTTCGAGATTTGAGGCTGGTTTTGTGTGTAGCTGGAAACACGACCAGAGACACAAAAGACACAAGAAATGGTGTCAAATAAACTTTTATAGCTCTTAAGAGCTGTGTAGACAATTGCGTTTATATGCTTAGGCCTAATCTTGGAGCTTTCAATTTTCTTTTCCTTTTTTTCTGAACGTTTTTTATTGCTTTCGAGACACATTTCAAAGTGGCGCTGAGTGGTTTTATATTCAAATTTGATACAGATCTGGCACGCAGCACAATTAAAGTCGTTCAAGGGTTAAATTCTTACGATTCTATTGCCGAACCTGTTTGCAATATTTTACTTAACTCTTTTTTTTTTGTTAATAATTTATTAATTTATTCAAATGTATGCGCCAGTTTTTTGCTCGCTCTGTGATTTATGTCACAGACAATTTGTATCTCTTGTGAATGTGTCCGTCTTACATTTTTATTGAATAAATTGACAGCTGTCATATAAAATCGAAATAAATTTGTACTAAATTTGGCATGAATTATTTAAATTGACTTAAAATGCTAAGTCAATGACTTCAGAGCTACAAAGTTGAGCTCAATTTTGCGTAATTTTGCGAAATTTGCACGGAGCCAGCGACAAAGTCGACAAAATGGAAATAAACTCATTTGTAAAATGGAACCTCTCGTTAAATGTAATGGGAGAGTAAATGAAGAAGGGGAGAGAACAAGACTGTAGGAAAACAAGTGAAGAATATTACAAAAAGACTAAGGAATTAGCCAAGAAGATGCACGAGAACATGGGAAAGTGCATCATTCGAATCTGGAGAAGGCATCAGAGCGAAGTACACTGAGTCAGTAAATGGCTCACTTACGTGGGAACTTGCGAAAGACATACGTGGTAATAGAATGGGCCTAAGGTCTAAATGAAGGCTTCTGAGAAGCAACTAACTAACTTACCAAATGAAGGAAAACCAGTAAAGAAAGCAAAACTCGAGTTAGGCCGACTTCGAGATACACTTTAAGCTTATGTGAGCGACCGAGTTAACCCAATGGCGGTGAGCATTACCACCGAAATTTACTCAAATCATCATGATTAGAAACATAACTAGGATAATTCTTAGTAGGATTGATTATATAGGCTGATTATATAGGATGATTATATGGGACGATTATATGGGAGGAAGGCGTGTCCTTTATCTTACTGCTTGTCATATAAATTATCATGATTATAAGCATAGCTAGGGTAATTCTAAGTAGGATTGATTATATAGGCTGATTATATGGGATGATTATATGGGACGATTATATGGGAGGAAGGCGTGTCCTTTATCTTACTGCTTGTCATATAAATCATCATGATTATAAGCATAGCTAGGGTAATTCTAAGTAGGAGTGATTATATAGGCTGATTATATGGGATGCTTATATGGGACGAATATATGGGAGGAAGGCGTGTCTTTTATCTGACTGATTGTCAATATAAATTATCATGATTAGAAGCATAGCTAGGGTAATTCTAAGTAGGATTGATTATATAGGCTGATTATATGGGATGATTATATGGGAGGAAGGCGTGTCCTTTATCTTATTGCTTGTCATATAAATCATCATGATTATAAGCATAGCTAGGGTAATTCTAAGTAGGAGTGATTATATAGGCTGATTATATGGGATGCTTATATGGGACGAATATATGGGAGGAAGGCGTGTCTTTTATCTGACTGATTGTCAATATAAATTATCATGATTAGAAGCATAGCTAGGGTAATTCTAAGTAGGATTGATTATATAGGCTGATTATATGGGATGATTATATGGGACGATTATATGGGAGGAAGGCGTGTCCTTTATCTTACTGCTTGTCATATAAATCATCATGATTATAAGCATAGCTAGGGTAATTCTAAGTAGGATTGATTATATAGGCTGATTATATGGGATGATTATATGGGATGATTATATGGGACGATTATATGGGATTATTATATAAGCTGATTATATGGGATGATTATATAGGACGATTATACGGGATGATTATATGAGAGGAAGCTGTGTCCTTCATCTGATCCATTGTCAATATAATCATTCACATAAAATTTCGTCCACAAACTTTGAATAGGTTGTAACACCATAATAGAGCTTCTCTTAATAAGAGAACACAAACACGAGGTTGCTATACCGAAAAAAGGACGTACAATGTAATAGTGAGCAAAAGTACAGGAACAGAAGATGGAAAAGAATAACAAGGTAAGAAGAGACAAGCGTTGAAAGCATGACAAAAGAAAAGAGGTTATGAGTGGAAAAATAAGAAATCTAAAAATTCATTCGAATCATTTCAGTCCAGCATAAAGGTGATTCCAAATTAGAGGTCCTGTCTAAAATTTTGAATGGAAAAGTCACGTCATCGGTGTAAAATATATATTTGCTGAAATATGGATAAGGTTCCAAATGGTCGACGGACCAACTAGCGTAGCGTAGAAGCCACAAATGGCCGCTTAAATTCACACCTTATACGATATATGAGTAGGGGCGAAGTTTTTGGTCAAAATCCTGCAGATTGTGAAAGCTCCATTGCTCACTTTCGTCAATGTCGGTGATGTTTTCGTGTGTCGAAAAGTTGTCATTTAATAACAGCAAAAAAAAAAAATGTGGACAAGAGCAAAATTGAAAGAACCGTTGGGCCCAAAAGGCGTCTTTCCTTTATAACACCAGATAAGGTCGAGAAAATTCTAAACGAACAGAAATCAACCAAAAGCCAAAAATGACGTAGGGTCAATCTGTCTCCATTGAATTTATTGGAATCAGATTTAGACCACGTAGGGGCAATCTGTTGCCTTTGAATTGACCGGGATCAAATAGACCAGCCAAGAATGTGTGATGTACTTTCTCACTGTAACTCTACAACACTGCTGCAGCATCTTTTTATTATTTTCCCAACAACGAAACTAAAATGAATACTAAAATGTTTCTTCGATTGATTTCTAGGAAGATTACTCGTAGTCAGACACTTTTAAATTGTTCTTCAAATATTCCCCTCACCACCCCCGGAGTATTGTATCAGCCAATAAAAATGCAAACATGCTGCATAAAACTAAAATTAATTGCATTCAGTTCGCTGGCACCAAAGAAAGAACGCGTTGGTCGTTCTTCGTACTCGGATACCGAAAACACCACATTACTTTCATCCTTTACTCTGGAACTTTTGTGGAATTCCTTTTATTGTGGCTTGTTCAGCGCAACAGGACAGAGTTGCGCTTTCGTCCATCACAGACTTGGAATACATAAATTTCATTTAACGAAGGTTTCGCACTAAACTCTGCCAGATCGTAAATCAAACGTCAGCAAAGATCACTGCACAAGTACTGGTAAGAGTATGTTAGAAGAGAAAACGCGAAATCGTTGAAGAAAAAATAAACTATTTATTGTGAAAATTTCCGTTGTCAATGAGCTGTGTGTGAGTGTGTGTGTGTGCGAGTGAGTGTGTGTGTGTATGCGAGTGAGTGTGTGTGTGATTCGCTTAGATTTATGTTAGCTGAAAAAATTTAAATGTAGAAAAAAGAGCAGGAAGAGAACAGTACGACACCTCAGTAGAATTAAGTACTCAAATGCAAATTGCCACAAGTTTTATATGCATGACTATAAGGAAGTGCTTGCCTTCGTCCAGCTCGGTTTCACGCAGCAATTTCGTTGGCAGTCGCTTGCAGAAACTGTGCAGGCAGGCAGGCGGCTTAGATGCGGGTAATTAAAGTTCGTTTCTCTTCTTTTCCATTTTGCTGCTACGACATCGCCAAATTAGCTACCCAACAATAAAGTTAGAACTTTCACAAGCACTGCCCGAGCACCCCACTCCGACCACAGACGAAACTAGCAAACCAGCCAACTAACCACCCATAGCCAACTGAGCAGTAAGTGATACTTGGGCGCATTAAAAAGTGGTAATAATATATCGCAATAACAATGGCTGAGCGACGCGACGTCAGCGCCTATAAAATAGTGGCACAGTAGAGCAAAACCTGAACGAAGAGTGGCAAAATAGTGCAAGGAAATTGTACAGGGTCGAGGGCGCTGATCACTGAATACTTCAAGAAGATAGGGAGGGAGAGATATGGAGAGGGAGAAATATGGAGAGCGAGAGAGGGAGGGAGAGAGAAAGATAGAGAGAGAGAGAGGGAGGGAGAGAGAGAGGGAGGAAGAGAGAGAGAGAGAGGGAGGTAGAGAGAGAAATACCGATATGAAGGAAAGGAGACTCTAAAGTGAGATAGATACCGAAGGAAGTACCCATAGCAGTATACTCGTATAAAGCAAAATTCTTAAGCCGAGCTTATGACACGATCGCACTGCTCCCTATTATACGACTTTAGGATGGTTTGGATTCAATATACTCTTCTGTATATATATATATATATATATGAGTATATAAGTTCCCGGTGTACAGCACTAACTGTCGATCCTAAGACTTCTCTTAATTCATGTTGCTATCAAAGCTACACCTATAAAAAATGTGCACTATTTGACTCACATTATTGGAAAAGAGAAAATATGTGGTAAATAAGGGGGACCATACTATACTCAGTGTTGATCCTATACCGACAACCCGCCTAGTCAATCCCGGTAATATCAGTACGTGACATACACCGAACTCGTTGTGTTGGCGACAATGTCGAAGTGACCGCGTCTTCATTGGGACTATGCTGATCAAGTTTTCTTCATTAGGCAGACCCAAGAAAGATAGTCACTAACATCCATGAGCAAAACTCCACCACTGTATTGTGTGTAGAAGAATATTAACCCAGCTAACAACCAGACTTCAATTGTAGCAAACCAAAACTAATCAGTAAGACATAACGATACCTCAAGTCGTAATCGTATTTTATAGCTCGCTCGTTCCTAATGATCTAATGATCTCTATTCCTTAAAGAAATGAAAAAATCCCACACACATCACCAACACCATCGTCATTGATATCATAATCATCATCACCATCATCATCATAATCCACATCATCACCATCATAATCACAACCCTCCACATCACCATCACCATCATCATAATCCATATCATATCATCATCATCATCATCATCATCATAATCCATATCATCATCATCCTGCTCATCCAGGCGATCATTAACATTTTCTTCGTCGTCGTCGTCGTCGTCGCGCAGTCACTGTCGTTAGCATTTTAGCAAGCGGCAAGTCAGTTGCCAAATGCGTAACCTCTCCAAAGAAGCCTTACAAAACCGCTAAATGCCAAAAAGACGCTTCAAAATTTTGCCAAACTGCACAATCACACAGTCACACACACTCTCACACACTCACACACACACACACTCACAAAAACACACTCACACACAGCCACAGCTCGCATTTGTACTCATATAGACGTATGCAAACGCTTGCGGTTAGGAGGCAACAACATCACCGCAATCTGCCAAGTTGCCTGCAGTTTTGCCAGCCGACGTGAGCCAACAACGAACGAAGCTGTAAAATTAATAGCCAACATAATAAGTGGAATTTTATGACATGAGACCTGCTGGAGCACAAGTTCGCATTCGCGCTCGCTGACTTGGTCGAAGTCAGATTCGCAGACGCCGACGTATTCGCAGCCACAAATCATAAAAAGTACAAAAAGTGCAAAAGTCATTAAGTGGGGATCAGTGCTGGCAGAAATTACACACAATACTCCTATGGAAATTCAGACTCCAACACGATATGATTAGGCTAAAAAGCGCTGCGGGACTGCAGTCGCAGAATCTTAGAATCTCCCGTACGTGTTTTACGATGTCTCATTTATACAAAGTAAAGGACCTCACCAGAGAAATACTCAATCAACTGCGCCAAATCAATGCAGGCACAGTGAAATCGGTACAAAAAAAGTGGGCTTCATTTAAATGAGAACTGCTGAAGAGGTAACTTTGGAACACCGGCACTACCAACTGTAGACTTGAGAGATGAAATACTAATACTAATTTTCAGGATCTGAGAATGGAAGTGCGCAATTTTAATAGATGACATAACATCATCTGGGGGAAATACATGAACGAAATGAAGAGAAATTTTGGGGCATTACTTAAGTAAACTAAATCTACCTCCAGACATCAGTTCGGACCAGGTCGGAAGTCTTGTTAACATCTGTTTATAGTACCTTATGTCGTATATTAATATATATATATATTGGAGAGAAGAGCTGTAGATACTAGAGGTGAAGACAAAGATAAGTCATACAACAGTACGAAGAGGTGAAAATCTGGGAGGAATAGGAAACCATCTATATTTTGGAGAGAAGACCTGTAGATACCGGAAGGTGAAAACAAAGATAAGTCATAAAACAGTACGAAGAGGTGAAAATCTGGGAGGAATTCGAAACCATCTCGGGTCCTACGGAGGATACAATGAAAACAAATGTTTGTGATGAACATTGGGTCGATAATGGTTTGTTTGCAAAATATGGGAGGGATTAATCAGCTGTCATGCCCACGGATCCATGTGTGACGACCCAAAAATAAATGAAATAAGACCCAAACAAAAATTTTACATATCAACATTAAATACTTGTTAAACCCAAACTTGTATGGATTGAGTTGGTTTGGGTTCGGGTTCGGGTTGGGTTGGTTTGGGTTCGGGTTCGGGTTGGTTTGGGTTCGGGTTCGGGTTCGGGTTGGGTTCGGGTTGGGTTGGGTTGTCGTGGAAGCCGGTCTGCAGACCAACTCACTCAGGCTACTATGGGTCGATTGCGATACCACTGCGTAACAGCGCACCTCTACTTTACTCGTGAAACGATTTCGAAGCCCTAATAAAGCTCAGGATTTGTTTGACCTTCGCGCCGGACACTTCCGTAAGAGAGCTGAAAGCGAATTTGCCTATAGAGCCCGCTCTGCTTCTGGCTAGTACCGGGCATCTGCAGAGGACATGTACCACAGTCTTCGTCTCCGTCTCCTTCTCCTTCTACTTCTTCTTCTACTTCTCCTTCTACTTCTACTTCTACTTCTGTTTCTGCTTCTGCTTCTGATTCTGCTTCTACTTCTACTTCTCCTCTTCCTCATTCCCACAGCTTCCGCAGTATTCACCGAATAGCCAATGGCCAGTTATACAAGCCACGACCACGACCTTCGAGATATCTTCTCTTGACAAGCCAAGCCAGTCTCTAGATTCTCTCCTATCAAGCTCCGGCCACATTAGCCTAGTCGTCCAGCAAGTGCCTTCGTGTGTCCAAGACCTCCGTGTGCCCAAGACCTTCGTGTGCCCAAGACCTTCGTGTTTCCAAGACTTTCGTATTCCCAAGACCTCCGTGTGCCCAAGACCTTCGTGTGCCCAAGAACTTTGTGTGCCCAAGACCTTCGTGTACCCTAGACTTGTATGGAAACTATTTCGGTTTTATTTTTTTTTAGACAGAGTAAGCTGAGCCTCTCCTTGGACGCACTGAAGTGATCTGTAGTCGACCTAATTACTTGATTACTACTTCATTTAGTAGGTTGGTTTCAGAAGTAATTGGTGTAATTTGAAACCCCTTCACAGAATATATCAGCCACCAATCACAATGTCTACGCCGTAGAATTATAAAACAGTTGTTTATCTATATATATTCCTATATACGAGTATATTCTATAGTCATGCCAATTTATATGGAGCCTCTTAATCATATTATAGGGCAGTTATGTTAACATGCCTCCTGAGAGTTCCATGGATAAGTTGATATATCCTACCCTCCACGGAGTAGCTTCTTTCCTAGAATCTTGAGTGCAAACAAATGTCTATCTCCATAAACATCGTATGAGGATTCAGTATAGATTTATGAACTACTAGAAGGCGTCTTTCCGTAGCTCAGTGGTATGATTGTGGGGTAGCAACATCCCCGCGCACTCCAGTTGACAAGTATGGTCAAAAATACATATTTTGTCAAGCGCGTAAAACTCGTGCCTTGCTCACAATACACCAGGGGAATCGTGGCTATACAACCGCGTGTATCGACTCTCTGATTTTGTTGTGGACTACGACAAGTTCCTTACGTAGTATATCCATAAACTATACATGAAGTAAATGAAGTTGTCAAGCCGCATGAACTGCCGCTGTTGAATTGGAAAAATAAACTTTTTGTGTAGTTTCCCACACTAAATTATTAATTAAACGCCACTAAAGTGCTGCTAATTGTGTTGTACGACATGTTCTCCGCAACGCCAGTCACAGATTGGTAGGTAGGTATTCATAGTAACTGCAGGGAAAAAGCATGTAGGATTTTTATGACAAAATTTCAGTAATTAAAAAATTGCCAACATGTTCCATTTCACGCTGAAAAGTGAACGTCTCGTACGAGTGGCGCAGCTACAACACAAACTGGATATACTAAAAGGCAGGTAATGGGCGATATTAACGAAAACGAGTGACAACTGTCTCTCAGGTCCAGAAAAAGATATTCAAACGCAGCACGAAAAGCAAAAGTAAAATTAAAGCAAAACTTAAAAGCGGAGAAAAAAGCGCCGGAGTAATGTGAGATAATTAAAAACTAGTTACGTGGGGATTAAGCATCGAGAAGCGTCAATAGAACTTTTTACATGAAGTCGAGAGATGGGCAGAGCGCGCACAAAGTGTCACTTCACAGAGGAGTCAGGCAACCAGAAGAGTCCAGAATGGAATGGTGCATGAACCAGCGAAGTGGGCCGGTATGTGGAGGGAAATGAAGCCAAGCGAAGTTGACATTTTGGGTGTTGAGAGCTGTCAAAAGCTATCACATTGATTGCCAAAGGACAGCAATGGAAGGATAGCAGACAGCCTTGAGGAATATTAGAAATCCTGCAGAAAAAACAAGTGCTTTGACATTTCCGCGTCGCAGCCTGATGCACGCCGGAATATCCCTCTGACAAATGTTAACAACTTGACAAGAGTTAAACAACTTTTGGAACTTCAGTGACACAGGACGCAAAAGTGACAGAAATAGAATCAAACACAAGTTCAGATTTCAGCTAGAAAAGGCAACTTGGCAGGAAGAATGTTCACATTAATAATGGTTAATTGTAATGCTGCCGGATCTGAACCGAGATTAGAAATAAATTAGGGTTCCGTATTACCCATATCGAAACATTGGATTTGAACAAGAAGCTACTACCCACTTCAATCATGTCTCATTACTCCCAAAGTGAAAGTGCATAGCATCCAGTTTAATAAGAATAGAGTGCTTGTACCGAATAAAGATTAGGTTAACTAGGTAGCTTGCGGGTTACACAAGTTGCCCTCGGAGGCCCATTGGCCCATTGTGATAGTACCGAATAAAACTTTAAAACAAAGTTAGAACAGTGCAAGATATTAGTGCAGACTTTGAAGACAACGAAATTCACCATAAAGAAGCTAATGAAAACAATGATGGTAAAGACAACAAGGAATATAATGAAGATAATAACAATGATAATGATGACAACAAAGATTATAATGAAGATAATAACAATGATAATGATGACAACAAAGATTATAATGAAGATAATAACAATGATGATAAAGACAACAAGGAATATAATGAAGATAATAACAATGATGATAAAGACAACAAGGAATATAATGAAGATAATAACAATGATAATGATGACAACAAAGAATATAATGAAGATAATAACAATGTAGACTGTGAGTAGTATACTGAAAGCAATGAAGGTGAAGTTTTGTAGGAACACGTTTAGCATTTTTGGCGAAGAAACATCATTGTCTGAAGGTTATGATGACGGAATCGTTGATATGATGATGACGGACTCGTTAATATGATGATACTGACGAACATGATGATGATAACAACGATGATGATGACAACGACGAACATGATGATGATAACGACGAACATGATGACAATAACGACCCACATGAGGACAATAACGACCCACATGATGATGATAACGACGAACATGATAATAATAACGACGATCATGATGATCAGAACAATAAAAATGTAAGAAAATGATTATGAAAAGGATGATGATAGTCTTTTAAAAGAGGCCACTAAAGAAAAAACAGAATATGATGATAACGACGAATATGATGATGATAGCGACGAACATGACGAACGCTAAAAATGTAGAAAAATTATCATGATAAGGATGATGATTGTCATTAAATAGAGGCCACAGAATAAAATGAATACATGCTAGCAATGTCTTGACCCACAAGGTTACGTCGGAGGTTAAAGATAACACAGAGGCGAATTGCATCTATCTCTACCTGGAATATGCTGGGTGATTTCCCCATTGGCTCGGAATGGTTGACCCTTGGCCCAAATATGCCAGCTCTTATCCCTTCTTCTGTTTTTGAACCATCTGTGAACTAGTTGATGGTATGATCTTTTACGATATCCTGAAGTGAGTCAGGTTTCCATTCCTTCTTGTTCCCAAGCACAGTTGTGAAGCGTTTCTCAAAGTTATACACATTGTTCATATCGTCTGTAGGTAGGTCCGCCCGCGAGGGGTATAGTGGCAACGATGGTGTCTCCTTGTTTATTACTACAAATTTTCTCGCGGCCAGTTAGGAATTTTCCTTGACGATTCCTAACAGGGTTCTTTTTGCAGCCATTTCTACTGTAATATATAGCGGGGTAAGATCTAAAAGTGTTGCCATTGTTGCTATGGGAGAAGTTTTCATAGCCCTATATAGACATGCTAGTCGTTGTACCTTGTTCAAAGTCTTCTTCATGGTGAGCAATTTGATTCTTTGAGCCCATGCCACTGCTCCATATGTTAGATCTGGCCTAACTATCATGGTGTACATCCATTTCAGAATGTAAGGTGTGCAACCCCATGTCTTCCCAGCTTCAACCATTAATGCTCGCATTGCCTTACTTGTCACAAAATCTGCATGTGCTTTCCAGAGTAGTTTGGAATCTAGTATTATTCCGAGATATTTAACCTTCGTTGACAAACTAATCTCCACATTTCGGAGTTTGATTGGATGCATATGCAGCAATCTCCTTTTCCGAGTGAGCGGTACAATGGTTGTTTTTGTGAGGTTTATGTTCAGTTCCACTGAACCACGCTTGAGTAATAAAGAGTCCTCTCTGTATTATTTCACAAACAGTGCTTTCAAATTTGCCTCTTGCTATTATTACAATGTCGTCGGAATATCCTTGACAGGTGCTGCCGTTGTGATGTCGGAAAGCAAGTAGTTCATCTACCACTAGGCTCGACAAGAGTGAGGAAAGTACTCCTCCCTGCGGGCACCCTTGTGTGCAGAGCACTTCTATTGTGATATCGCCCGCATTAGTCTCTATTATTCTCTTTCGAAGCAAAGAACTCACCCACCGGGTTATGGCTGTCTCTATTATTCTCTTTCGAAGCATAGAACTCACCCAGCGGGTTATGGCTGTCTCTACTACTATCGTTTGAAGCATAGAACTCACCCAACGGGTTATGGCTGTCTCTATTATTCTCGTTCGAGGAGTAGAACTCACCTAGTGGGTTATGGCTGTCTCTATTATTCTCGTTTGAAGCATAGAACTCCTCCAGCAGTCTCTGTATTCTTCCTGCGGAGTTCTATTCCAATTGCCTGATGCGAGGTATTATCGTAGGCTCCTTCAATGGCAAGGAAAGCACAGATGACCATTTCTTGATTCTCTACTGCGTCTCTATTGATATCAGTTAGATGATATACGGCGGTCCCCGTGGACCTTCCTTCTCTGTACACATGTTGATATCGATTAAGAGGTGATGTGACTAGAGTGTGTGTTCTTGAATAATTGTCAATAATGTTCTCCTTTGCTTTGAGTGCAAAGGAGGTTAGAATAATAGGTCAGAAAGATACATATACATATAATCTTCAATTCAACAATTTAGTGAAAAGAGAGCGGGCGAGATAGATAGATACGTTTTACACGGTCTCTCCTAATCAGGTTCCTTCACATTCCATGCAAAGCTTTCAATCTCACGTAGCCAAATACTCACATGGAAATCAATTATTATTCGAATATGGCAACCCATAATTTTATATGTTCAAAATATGATAAAAATCTTTAAATTAAATTTGAAAAAAACGTTGCTAAAATAATTAATGTCTTAATCCATATTTAGACATTTTTGATGTTTACCGTTGCAAGCGCGCCATACAAAGACCTCAAGGCACGAAGTTTGTCACAGGTTTTTTCCTTCAGACTTCAGTTTTTAATTTATACGCCACGTTGTACAAAAAGTTTTGAAATGTTTAATTATTTTTCCCACTTTAATAGAAGTGGTAATTATTTTATTTTTTTCATTATTATATTTTTTGTGTACCCTACAGCCTACAATTTAGACTTCATGTAATATATTTCACTGACAACAAATTGTTCACAAACTGCCGAAAATCCGTGACTACTCTGGTTCGTGTTCTGAAAGTTTATTTGAAGATATCTCGAGTACTTTTAAGATTAAGAAGAACACTACAATGCAATTGGTGGATCCTTTCCAGCCATACAGGTCACTGTCGTTTACGAAGCCACCTCATGAAACTGGGACTCTCACCAGTAAACACGTGAAGATTTTGCACGGAGGCAGAAGAAACACCAGAGCACCTTCTAATGAACTGCGAAGTCTTAGATTGCAGTACGAAGAAATATCTGGGGCTTTACTAACCTGAGGGCACTAGAAACATCAGAAGCCTTAGATCGCAGTAAGAAGAAATATCTGAGGCAGTACTGGCCCGAGGGCAGAGACATCACTAAGCTTCCTCAGAACTGTTGGACTAATGGAAGACCTTTAATAGGTACATACATGCAGGAGGATAATATAAGAGATCAAATTGGTCGAGGTACATTTTCCCTCTTTATTTCATTCATTCATTCATTCAATAAAAAAACTGGCTTCGAATCACCTAGAAGGAGATCCCACTATCTAGAAGGAGGAACCAACTACGTCACACCCGCCAATCGGCCACATGCCAACCACTCTCTTCGCGGGAGTAGGGTATAGATGTGTCGACCAATACGAGGCGCAAATCTGGCCTCACACTTCAAGTCCGTCTTATCCATCGATAGGAGCACAAAAAATTTAATTGCTATTTGTTGAAAATTATACGCTTAGTTGAATCCAGTTGCGGCTGTGGGCAATTAGCCAAGTTAGCTTACATTTTATTTATTCATTTATTTATTTATGAAGTTGTGTTCGTGTGGCTTTTTTTCTACACTTCGCCAGTAAAAATTTAATTAAATTATTTATTATGCACTGTAAATGTTGGAAATGTTGGAAACGTTGACATTTCTTATATGGCGAAGAAACACACAACAAATAAATCATTGATTTTTGTTGTGGTTGTTGTTGTTGTTTTATTTGCTCTTTAACTAAACGCAAAACCGGTTTGAGTGCGTAACATGAGGCCCGAGTGAAGGCGAAGGCATGCGTGCGTGGGAGCCCCACCAACAGAACTCAATTTCAGTGGTAATTCATCAATATTTGTGGAGTACATCATCACATGACAATGAGCATTTGGTGGGAAATGGTGGGGGGGAGGGCTCAGTGCAAATTGAGATGCTGGGAATACCAATACCTATGAACATAAAAAATTGATGTGCTCCGACTTCAGGGTTTTTTAATTAGACGGACGGACCGTTGCTGGGTAGCACCTACACATGCTGCATCCGTTACTGAAAGCCTGGTATAAATGGGTAGTTAGATGGGTGAGAAGCAGCCATATCCATTATGAAACTTTTGCATACATATTCAAGGATTCAATGAAAACGGAAGTATCTACATTTTGAAAAATCGGAGGACATAAACATCAGGGGAAATGTCCAAACAAATTAATCAAAAACCAAAGGGACGGGTTGATAGCAACTAAGGAAAGAAGGGTGATTCTATGAACAATATTAGCATTGCCTATTGAGGATAATAATATTAATTAACCTAATCATTACGAATAAGGATGTTCTTGAAGGCTAAGTAGATGATTAAGATGGTAATGAGGAGAACGATGAAGACTATGAAGGGAAAGTTAATGAAGACTATGATGAGAAAGTTAATGAAGACTATGAAGGGAAACTTGAAGAAGACTATCATGAGAAAGTTAAGGAAGACTATGATAAGAAAGTTAATGAAGACTATGAAGGGAAAGTTGATGAAGACTATAATAAGAAAGTTAATGAAGACTATGATAAGACAGTTAATGAAGAGTATGAAGAGAAAGTTAAGGAAGACTATGATAAGAAAGTTAATGAAGACTATGAAGAGAAAGTTAATGAAGACTATGATAAGAAAGTTAATGAAGACTATGAAGAGAAAGTTAATGAAGACTATGATAAGAAATTTAATAAAGACTATTATGAGAAAGTTAATGAAGAATATGATGAGAAAGTTAATGAAGACTATGAAGGGAAACTTGATGAAGACTATCATGAGAAAGTTAAGGAAGACTATGATAAGAAAGTTAATGAAGACTATGAAGGGAAAGTTGATGAAGACTATAATAAGAAAGTTAATGAAGACTATGATAAGACAGTTAATGAAGAGTATGAAGAGAAACTTGATGAAGACTATCATGAGAAAGTTAAGGAAGACTATGATAAGAAAGTTAATGAAGACTATGAAGGGAAAGTTGATGAAGACTATAATAAGAAAGTTAATGAAGACTATGATAAGACAGTTAATGAAGACTATGAAGGGAAACTTGATGAAGACTATCATGAGAAAGTTAAGGAAGACTATGATAAGAAAGTTAATGAAGACTATGAAGGGAAAGTTGATGAAGACTATAATAAGAAAGTTAATGAAGACTATGATAAGACAGTTAATGAAGAGTATGAAGAGAAAGTTAAGGAAGACTATGATAAGAAAGTTAATGAAGACTATGAAGAGAAAGTTAATGAAGACTATGATAAGAAAGTTAATGAAGACTATGAAGAGAAAGTTAATGAAGACTATGATAAGAAATTTAATAAAGACTATTATGAGAAAGTTAATGAAGACTATGATGAGAAAGTTAATGAAGACTATGAAGGGAAACTTGATGAAGACTATCATGAGAAAGTTAAGGAAGACTATGATAAGAAAGTTAATGAAGACTATGAAGGGAAAGTTGATGAAGACTATAATAAGAAAGTTAATGAAGACTATGATAAGACAGTTAATGAAGAGTATGAAGAGAAAGTTAATGAAGACTATGAAGAGAAAGTTAATGAAGACTATGATAAGAAATTTAATAAAGACTATTATGAGAAAGTTAATGAAGACTATGATAAGAAAGTTAATGAAGACACAACAACAACATAAAATGCTGCACATGATGCCTTAGTTCAGGATGCTGAGTATGACGAAGTTGCAGAGTTTGATTAGCGAAGACAATGATAATGACGAAGTGAAGGATAATGATGTTGTTAAGGATTCTGACTACGTTAAGCATAATGACGATAACAACGATTGAAGTGATGCTAAGAATAACTACGTTGAAAAGATGATGAAAACCATAACGATGATAAGGACGATTACAATGATACGAACGTGGAGTATGACGGTGACGATGTCACAAGGGGTCAAGGATGGCCTAAGTGCTCCCTCCGGGCGACCGCTTTACCTATGACGGCGACGATGAAGATGCCAGCAATGCGTCGCTAAACTCCAAGTAAGCGAACAATGAAGAACAAGGGTAGGGTGATAATGATGAGGATGTTGAGGAGAGCATCTGTAAGCATGTGAATAACGATGATACTAGATGTGTGAAGACGATACAAGATATGTTGACGATAGATAGATAGATAGATATATTTAAGGGTGTTATAAACTGCGACCTGAAAAATCTATTGTGATGCCCCTATTTATTTGAAAGATGAGGATAGTCTCATCTACAGATCTTCTGTCAGGTTAATTTTCGACAGGAATTCATATATTTTGGAGGAATCAAGATGAGTGATCTTGCTCATATTTAAGATATATTCTCCAAAACACCTGAATCTATTGTGTGCCAATTGTCCGCAGTCTGTGATCAGGTGCAGTGATGTTTCGTCACTTTCTCCACAGAATCGACAGATGGCATCTGAAGATATACCCAACTTGTTCAAATGGTAGTTGATACAATGTCCGCTTAAAATGCCTGTGATGACTCTTAATTTACTCCGAGGCATATTTATTAACTCCTTAGCTCTTTTAGGATGAAAATCTCTCAGAAGAATATGTTGACGATACTAGATGTGAAGATGATACTAAATATAAGAATGATACTCTAGGTATGAAGATGATACTAGGTATAAAGATGATACTAAGTATGAAGATGATACCAGGTATGAAGATGATACTAAGTATGACGATGATACTACGTATGAAGATGATACTAGGTATGAAGATGATACTAGGTATGACGATGATACTAGGTATGAAGATGATACTAAGTATGAAGATGATACTAGGTATGCAGATGATACCAGGTATGAAGATGATACTAGGTATGAAGATGATACTAGGTATGACGATGATACTAGGTATGAAGATGATACTAGGTATGACGATGATACTAGGTATGAAGATGATACTAAGTATGAAGATGATACTAGGTATGCAGATGATACCAGGTATGAAGATGATACTAGGTATGAAGATGATACTAGGTATGACGATGATACTAGGTATGACGATGATACTAGGTATGAAGATGATACTTTTTATGTCCCAAAATGTTTAATGCATAAGATGATGACATTCGTTACTACGATAACACAACATTGACACAATCATCTCAGTGAAAGCGATGATGACAAAAATGAGAATATTCAGCAATAAAGTCCTGCTTCATAAAATTCATATTTGTCCGTACCGCTCGAGTTCATTTCGCTTCCAAACCACAACTATATGCTGGGGGGAAACCACTGTGGTTCAATTTACAGACTTTCATTTTCAGAACATATCAATCAACTGCAGACCAACTTTTTGTGCACACATTTCACCGAGTTTGTGGACAAAAAGCATTCTCCTTGCTTGAAATTTTTGTGTTTTTCGGAGATTTTTTTTAATAGATTTATCTCTGAGTGGCCACAAAAAGGCAAATTTTTATTTTTGTTGTGATTATGAAACTGGCGCTTGCAACGTCCCGCCAGACGGCGGCTAGGAAGAATAGCTCACGTGCAGTGGCACAGGGAAGAGCGGAACAAAAATATCAAAAAATATGTAAAAATAACAACTAAACTGAATACGAAAACAACGCAAGGCATAAATATTTCTCTTCACTTTGGAACGGACTGACAAACCCACAAAGGCAGGAACGGACGGACGAGAAAATGGAAACTTCAAAGTGAAAAGATTTACTTTGTGGATATGTTTACGGAGAGGCAAAGTGAAACAAAAAGCAAAACGAGCAACTCAGGGCAGCAAAAAGCAAATGTTATGGGAAGTTGCTGTATGTGTGTAGATGAAAATTACATTTTGGGAAGTTTTATAAGTTGAAAATTTCAAAGAAAATAATAAATAGGAGCTCTTTGGATACACCCAACAACAACAATAACAACAACAACAACAACAACTGCAACCAACGTGATTTATTACATATGCAAACTTAATTAGGACACCATGGAAATTTGTTGGCAAAAGCCACAAGGCTTCGAATATGGCAGCGGCAAATTCGCACAGCCTCCAACTTTGAACTGTGATAATTGCAGAGTTACGAGGCATGGACTCTGCCCAAAATAGACATAGTGGAAAGGGCAATACACCACATTCGAAGAGATGCATTCAGCATGTAGCCTTGATTAAATTTGTATAAACGCAAAGCAAGCATTCCAGTACGAGCGCCACTGCTCATCTGCTGTCCACTAAGAGCAATCAATGCTAATCAATGTGGAACAGTTGGGGTTGGGGTTGGCGTTACCTTGGCAGACATAGAAACTTACCCACCTTACCTTGGCATTTTACAGCTTCACTCGCAGATAAATTTAATATTTAACGTCACCAATAATTGCAGCATGCAATTCTTTGTAGATTATCCTTCGAAAAATTCAACCAACCCCTGGCAAATGTTGGCGAGCTGGTTTGCGTTGCCAATTCTTAACGGCGTCATGTGTTTTCTCCGCCAATCTCTATTCTTATTTTTGCATAGTGATAAAATTAGAACGGTCTGCTGCATTTTATGCTGTCTGCGGAATTGTCTGAAGTCGGGCTGAACACTAACAAAAGTAAAATCCGGCGTCATTGAAAGCAAGCGTTAAATGAAGGGATGTTTTAGGGGATGAAGTATGAAAGGAGTTATTCGGCTGTTCGACAATGCAGACACAATATTTGCTGATACTTTCGTTGAGCAGAATGAACAAAGAAATGGACACACACAATTTTCGGTAACTTCATTTGCGAAAACTCTGACAAAGAATCGAATTATTTGCAATATAGAAAGGGGGAAATAGCATAGAATAGAGATTGCAGATAAAGAGAGATGTTAAAAGTTTTGACTGCAGGCACAGATGACAGAAATACAGGGACTCCAAGTAAGCACGCAAAGGCGGCAGCGATAAGATACCCAAAATGAAGAATTGTAGAGAAAACCAACTGGTGATGCTAAAGACGAACGTTAGGAAGTGTCCAGAGAGAAGTATTGCTAGAGAAATTCCAATCTGAAATAGCAATTGTTGGATTTTCCACCCCGAGAAAGCACCATCCTATACGTAGATACTCTCTGAAGAATAAATGTCATCGACCAAGCAACGTGATATACCAAAGTGGTTCTGTCCCAATTGTTTTCGGGCTCTGTGAAGTCAAATCGCCAAGTTGTGTCGAAGATATTTTGAGTTCTTGAAAGCCATAATACAAAAATCGGAATAAGAAAGTATATAAAGAGAACCATGTATATACGGGGCATGGGTACTATTTATATTTCGGGAACTGGCAACACTAATGTCGATAGCTAAAATCTGGCAACACCATAATAAAGTTTGACATTTTTAGCATAAACGTACTCACAACGTGTTGATGTACAAGTCCTATTTGTTTTGTTTACAGTGAGTTGAGAAAATCAATTTGGCACAAAAATGGAAATTTCAAGAGAAGGTTTTCGGTGGATTATTTTTCACAACTTTCGACGTGGATTATCTCAACAAGAATGTGTCGATGAACTCAGTTCTTTGTATGGCGATAAATCACGGTCAAAAATCACAGTATATCGCTGGTATAGTGAATTCAATCGTGGTCGTAGTTCGGTCGCCGACGAACTCCGTGAAGGTCGTCCAAAATCGGTTGCTGTGCCACAAAACATCGATGCAGTGCCTGAACTGATAATGCAAGATCGTCGTCTGACATATCGTGAGATAAAGGACACCTTGGGCATTACTTGCACTTCCATACATTCAATATTACATGAACATTTAGCTGTAAAAAAGATTTGTTCGCGTTGGATCCCACATAATTAGACAATCGCTCCAAAAAAGCCTCGTGTCAATTGGTGTAAGGAAATGATTAAAAAGTTCGACCGTGGAATCATGGATATATGCGTATGAGCCGGAAACAAAACAACAACCGACCGTGTTGGTATTCCAAGACGAGCGAAATCCAACAAAAGTTGTTCGTCGAAGAAGCACAGCGAGGCAAATGGTCGCCAGTCTCTTCGGCCGAATGGGTCATGTGGCCACTGTTCCGCTTGAGCAACGTAGGACAGTCAATTCTGAGTGGTACACGACCATTTGTTTGCCGGGCATCTTCGGAGAAATTCGAAAAACCAACCGCCAAAGACGAATCATTCTCCATCATGACAATGCACGCTCTCCCTCATCTCGTCAAACAGGTGAAATTTTGAGCAGTGAAAACATCGAATTGATGACTCATCCTCCGTACAGTTCTGATTTGGCACCAAATGACTTCTTCTTGTTCCCGAATATCAAAGGTAAACTGCGTGGTCAACGATTTACGAGCGCCGAAGAAGCAGTTGAAGCGTTCAAAAACCATGGTTTGGAGGTGTCTCAAGAGTAATGGAAAAACTGCTATGACAAATGGTTTGAACGAATGCAAAAGTGTGTTGATCATCAAGGGGAATATTTTGAAAACCAAGAAAAGCCATTTTCATTTAAAAATGTTTGTTATTATTTGCTATTCCCGAAATATTAAATAGTACTCCTCGAAAGGGAAGCTATTTATGGACGATGTTTTGAGAAGTGACATTAGGTCACAGTATGGTCTATTATGGTGATTAAACCAAGATTCATTGTTCAACTCCCGACAGTCATGTGTCTATAGAGAAAGGATAGTTAAGGAGATCAATTTGAAGTATAGCAAAAAACTGTTTTGAAAAACTGGATTATTCATTGCCCTAAATGAAGTGGCATTGGGTGAAATTATGGGCCATTATGATGATTAAACCAATATTCATAGAACGACCGCCGACAATCATGTGTCTATAGAGAAAGGAGAGTTAAAGAGATCAATCTCAAGTACAACAAAAACACCGCGGATATGATAGGGGCGACTTTCTACTAGTTTCTTTTGCACACCTCTGCTCTATCTGTCTCTTTCACCCATTCTACTTATAAACTACACACCTCACACTACTGCAATGTAATTATAAACTTCATGGTGTGGTCTTCTTTGTAGTCCTAACCCAGGCGCGCTTAGGGCATGCCATTATATAAAGGTATTCTAAAGAAAATACAATAACTGTGATGTCCCAATTACCATAAATGAAGCGTGCCAGAGTGTCAGCGAGCATGTTAACGCTGAAAAACATTGGAAGAGGGTCTGTCTCTCTCGGTGTGTGTGCCTATTCGTCCTTTTAATATGTGTTGCATATCTGTTTTATTGCATTCATAACTCAAAGAGAACAATAACATTTTGACACTTAAACCTGAAATTTATTGTAATTATTATTATGACTTTTGTTATGGGCCGAAATGGAGCCAATAAAGGCGATATTAGTGCTATCGCCAGCCACCCCTCTGTGTGCGAGTACTCGAGCCTGGCACAACAGTTACAAATTATTACATGAACTTATTACTGTGCATGCACGTGGAGCTGCTTGCATGGCAATTGTAGCACAGCGCGCAATTGTCTGACATTCCACGTTCATATGCTCCGACAAGAGGACGAAGGCGTAGGCGGACACATAACATGTTCAATATATCTCGAATTAATATATAATATTACCACCCCTGGCGAGATAATTAATAATTTCATTGATTTTTCTTTAGCAACGTAAATTATTAAATTAATTGCTTTTTGTGCTTGTTACGGTTTGGACTCTTATTAAATTCATCTCATATTTCATTTTTAATTAATTCACTGCTGTGTCAGCCAATTGGATTATTGCGTACCAACAAAACAAATGACAAGGATGAAGGCCTGCGGGAAGCCGAATGAAGCAACGTTGAAAGTACTTGAACGCAGTTGATGTTTTAAAGTTCAGGTCCTACGATGTGTTATGAAGATTCTCCATTTCATTTAACTGAGCTATGTTTAACATATGTTATATATGACTCTAACTTCACTTGGAGGGGTTAATATAGAATTTTTTGTAGTCACCCAATGTGCTCTACCACAGATTTATCTCAGTTGTTCAAGATTATGAAGGATCGTCAGAAACATTTGAACTCTACCTGCAAATATTTTCAGCTTGAATTGTGTTGTTCAATCTTTATTCATCAGGAATACCGCAACCCTATGCGGTCTTAGAGTAAGATAATTATACTGCTGGCAAGATAGACCCTATGGGTACGGAAGTATACTCTAACGATCTCAAGCTGTATATGCAGAAGAAACAGACAAAGTACCACAATTTACACCGATGGCTCAAAGATGGATTGTGGTGGGGTAGGAGCAGGTGTCTTCTCAGAAGAACTAAGGATTAGCAAATCATGCCGACTCCCGAACACATCAAGCAGTATATGCAGCAGAAACAGACTACAAAGTACCTATTCTAGTTTTGGGAGAAAATTATAGTATTCGCACCCCCTCACGACAGGAATGGAAGAGAGGTGGAATGACGATTAAAACAGATGCCACAATTTACAACGATGGATTGTGGGGTAGGAGAAGGTGTGTTCTCAGAAGACCTAAGGATTGATTAGCAAATTATTCCGACTCCAGAACACATCAAGTGTATTCCAGGCGGAAATGCTTGCCATAAGGGAGGCCTGTAGGTTGGCAGGGGAAGACACAAGCTATAGAGAAAAAATAGCAATAATATCCGATAGTCTGGCGGCTATCGAAGCACTGGAGTCGGCGATAATAGCCTCGAAAGTAGCATGGGAATGCAGGAAGGTCTTAACTGCACTAGGTTAGGTTAGGTTATATGGCTGTCCTAAGACTCACTTAGGCCTGTACGAGGCCCATTGTGGCCACTAGAGCTCTTTCCCCCCACACCTCCGGATCCTCCTTAAACAATCCTAAAGATTTGATAAAAGTAGCCACTTTCGTTAGCTTCATCCGGGAAATCTCCTCAAGAAATGCAAATCCTAGAGCGAGAACCTTTTTCTGTATAGAGCCATGCACCCCACCCACACAGGAGGTGTTCCACTGTTTCCTCTTCTTCGCCATCTTGACAGCTCCTACAAAAGTCATAGTGGGGTACCCCCAGTCTTCTTGCGTATCTAACAACCAAACAGTGACCCGCCAGTAACCCTATTACAAACTTAATATCCTGCCTATTTAATTTTAACAGCAGTTTGGAACGGTCGCGATACCATTCAGGCCAAGTTCGTCGACTTGTTAGGCAGGATAGTAACTATCCCTATCTAACATTTGCCACTTCGACAGTGTATCTATCTATTAGCAATTTGCATGTAGCTAAAGGCATTGGTAATGGAACTTTATCCGGAAGGATAGTTACTGTTGTCCCCTCCCTAGCTAGCTCATCAACGCTGCTACTGCCCTCAATATCCCTATGGGCCGGCACACAGACCAGATTTATATTAAAGTACTTAACTGCACCAACTCATCGGTTCAATGTAACATTGATATGGGTGCCAGGGCACAGGGATATCAATGGAAACGAGAGGGCAGAGATTAACTGGCCCGAAGGGGATCCACTCCGGTTCGTGTCCCAATTGGTTCAATCAAGAGCAAGATAGGCAAAGAATTCTTGGTCAATGCAAACAGCTGATGTAGGAGGTTGAAAACCTGCAAGATCAATAGAGTACTCCGGTCGGATTACAACAAAAACAAATCCACAGAGTTAATAAACAGAGAACGTCTTGAAGCGGCTAGGCTTACCGCAGTCATCACAAGCCACTGACCCATTAGGGAACATGCGCAAAAATGGGAATAGTATTCATTACCAGTTGTGGGAGCCGCGGAAGCCATGTAGAAGGGGAAACCGTGGAACACTTCGTAAGTGCCTGCCCGGCCCTGGCCAGAAGAAGATGGAAAACACTAGGCAAACCAATTTTCCAAAACATTGAAGCGATCGTCAGCTGCAAGATAGGGGAAATGCTCGCGTTCATAAATCTCTCCAAGTGGCTTTAAGGGCCGGCACACAACAATATTCCACTTGCAATAAACCAAAAGAGGGATATCAAAACGGCGCAAATGAGCTAATTGGAGGAGGGATCATCGCCGCTGCAACCAACGAAGCAACTAACCAATCTCTATTGGAATTTGCTTGAACTTATTTGAGTTCCAGGACACTGTGACTTGACTTCTTTCTTGCTTTAATTGACTGCTTTCGAATTCGCAGATGAATTTTGCAAACTGTGGATCTGCGGGCACTCCAATGGGACCAGAACCATTTATCGGTATAAGTTTAGCAGGGGGTATGGCTTGGATCAGCAGCCATGTGAATAATATTCACAAGGACCGATGGTGCAGTTTACTTGCCTGCAAAACAATCAAGTGCTTCCTGGAAAACCCAAACAGGAGAGTTGAAAATTTCCTTCTAACATTACGAGGGAAAGATCTTCGTTCTCTTGGTTGGGGTTGGGGTTGGGGTAATCACAGGGCATACTCCTTGACGACCATAGGCATCATCGAGAATCAGACCCGCATCTCTTGCCTGGATGAAGAACAGAGTGGTATAGAGAATTCTCTTAGTGCCTGCCTTTGCTAGTATTTAGAGGTGCTTATTATGGTCTGATGTTTTTCGAATGCACAATGTACATTCCGGACAGACTTCTGAGGTTCGCAAAAGAGTCAAAGATGTTGGAGAAAGTGTAACTTCCTATCCAAAATCCTCTATAACCACCCCTTCCTTAAATATCTTTCCGGGCTTACAGTACAACGGGCACTGAGTACTTGGAGACCCCCTTCTTCGGCGGTTCTCCAGCCTACCCCAGTTCTATCTATATATCTATAGACTGATCAAAGAAGACTTGCGATATAGCCGGCAATCAGAAATGCATGAACCCTAAGAGTCGGTAAATATACTGTTGACGATTCCAAGAACGAACCGTAGAATACTCTAAAATGATGGTGAAAACTACAGTATTGCTGGGAGGTCCACGACTTAAAATAGAGGAGACGAGAGCAAGACCACGATATGAATCACAGTAACTGAAATTTTTCCGAAAGATTGTTCAGTAAATACAGAATAACTACAGCAGATTATAATTTTGTTAAAACAACTAAGCAACTACGTATATAAAGGGGTTTCCAATAAGAGGTGTTATTTTGGTATTCAAAGAAAAATGCCTTTTTTTGAGATAAACGATCGGATGTTTATTTCATAATAAAGAGGAAGGTATGCCGTTAATAATGGAAAACAACATCAGCCAAATGGCCACCACGACTACGCTTACAGGACCACATCCTTTTCATGAAACTTTCCATAACCAAATCGCAAAGTGGTTGCCCTATGTCCTCGATAGCCTCACGAATTCTATCTTTGAGGTCTTGAATCGACGCTGGGCTGTTGGCGTAGACCTTATATTTCACGTGGCCCCAAAGGAAGAAGTTGCAAGGTGTTAAATTACAAGATTTCGGTGGCCAATTGTGATCACCTCTTCGAGAGATAACACGGTCCGGAAACATTTCCCGTAAAAGAGCAATGGTTTCGTTGCTTGTGTGGCACGTAGCGCCGTCTAGTTGAAAGTAAACGTTGTCCAGATCAATACCATCCAACTTCGACCATAAAAAATCATTAATCATCTCTCGATAGCGCAATCCATTCACCGTAACTGTTGATCCAACCTCATTTTCGAAAAAGTAATGTCCAATGACCCCGCCGGACCATAAACCGCACCAAACAGTCACACATTGAGGCTGGAGAGGTTTCTCAACAATAACTCTTGGGTTTTCCGAGCCCCAGATGCGACAATTTTGCTTGTTGACGTAGCCACCGAGGTGGAAATGGGCCTCATCAGTCAAGATGATTTTTCGATGGAATTCCGGATCATTTTCATGCATTTCAAGGACCCAATCAGCAAAGACACGACGTTGTTGATGATCGGCCGGCTTGAGTTCTTGTGTTAACTGAACTTTCTAAGCCTTAAGACCCAAGTCTTTATGCAAAATACGGTGTAATGACGTTTCTGGAATGCCCAATTCCAAAGAACGACGAGCAATGGACAAACCTGGGTTTTCTTCAACACTTTGGGCTACAGCAGCAATATTCTCAGTTGTTCTTGAGCGACGTGCACGGGTTTTATTCTTCACATCACTAACTTGTCCCAACAGCTCCAATTTTTCCACCAATTTCTGTATTGCGGTCCGACAAGGTGCTTCACGACGACCCAAAAATGCTTTAGTTTTGCGAACTGTGACTGCAAGATTTTCACCATCTTTGTAGTGAATTTGAATAATTTCAATGCGTTGTTGAAGCGTGTATCGTTCCATTTTTAGTAATGGCGTAGTTTCTACTTGTCAAACGTCAAATAATAAAAGCTTCAAAAGTGACAGCTACCGAAATACCGGGTGATTCAAAATAACACCTCTTGTAGTACCCTCGAACTTGGAAATAAGTCTGTGGCAGTTAAAGAGATCAAAGTTTTTGCAACAAATTTTCAAAAGCATCTAAAAAAGACGAATGATATTTATAAAATACAAATGATTTATGATACGGAGCAGATATATGCATATATGCTCAGGCCTTCCTGCGTATGCATTCTTACATTTTCTCTCTTCTCCTATCCACACAGCTATCCACTTTCAGGGTATCCCATACAAATTGTTCAATCTTTTCCTCCAAATCGTACCTATTTTTTCTTTATTATACAATCGGCAACATTGCCTGAGTGCTTGAAGGCCTCCTTTTTCGGCGGTTCTTCGGCTTACCCCACTTCTATCTATCTAACTGATCTTTGTAATATTGTTATCATATTTAGAGGCGGTTCTTCAGATGTTTACTCTACGCAACCTTCCCTTATATTGATTTTGGTATCTAAAAAATATTGTAGGCCTATCAGTTGTGGGAATTTCTGCAATAGGTACTGTTCACATATCGGAATACTTTCCTCTATGGATGGTCAGAGTGAACAATAACGCACAGAAGAACAAATGTTATTAAATTGTGTGAAAGACGAATACTTCGAGAATTGTTGGAACCAGTGTCACTCTTCGGAAGCTACAATGGATGGACTAAATAGAAAAACTGAATCATAATCGAACCACGAACGAATCATAATCAATCGAGAACAAGCGGTAAGATTCGGTGGATGAGTACAGCTGAAACACTCTTAATATTCTAACAAATTTGGGAATTACTCATGCGAGATAATTGTGTGAAAGACGAATACTTCGAGAAATGTTGGAACCAGTGTCACCAACCATAATTCGTCACTCTTCGGAAGCTACAATGGATGGGCCAAATAGAAAAACTGAATCATAATCGCACCACGAACGAATAATAATCAACCAAGAACAATGGACGAGATTCGGTGGATAAAGACAGCTCTTAATATTTTACCAAATTTGAGAATTACTCATCCGAGAAAACTGAAAGCGTTGTAGTATCCCGAAGAGCAAATACTGAGTATAGGTGCCCAGCTTCAGACCGCTGGTTTTATTCAGTTTAAGTGTTTCCACTCAAGCACTGACTACAATCGGAGATCACAGTAGGCCAATTCACTGTGCTTTTGTTAAAAGACACTTTTCATTAAATCACTTCGCAACATTTTGAACAAAGTAGCCTCAGAATAAACGTAATACCCAAACCTGATTAAGTGTGAATATTATTCGAGCAGTCGATTTATTTTTGAGAACCTTATATTTTCTGATCTTTATTGCGATATATTTGTGCCTTTTTTCCAACATGCCTAACAGACATGGCAAGTTTGTTGTGGAAGCTCTGTTGGATTTGGATAAGCCCGTAAATCTAAGGGAGGTCACAATTGCGATCGCCGCAAGATTGGGGGTAAATTTGAAACAAATTATTGCATATTTTTTATAGAAAAAAAAACATATTTTTCAGCGTGAAAATAAAGGAAAATAATTTTTATTTTTATGACAGACCACCCCCAAGGATGTTAGGCCCTTTGTCAGGGCGACCCTTGAAGGCGGCGTAAGGTTCGGCTACATTCATAAGAAGGGTTACAAATATATCGCGCCTCACCTCTGCAAAGCGGCACAAGAATATAGCGATGATTTCCATGTGATTGACCGGCAGGAAAGTCCTCAGTTTCCCAAGCGTGAAGAATGTAGCCTTCCTTGGAATTTAATGCCAGCTCGCAGTGACAGTAGTGAAGAAAAGGATAACGAAGAATCGACTGACTGAACGACAGGTCTAAATAATTTGACAACCTTTTCGATGTTCTGGAAGTTTCTGCTAAATTTTTTGTGAAGTACTCATGGGTACAATTATTAATTGTATGAACTAAGAATTATTAATTTCTAGGATAGTTTTCAAAATTTCAAGTCCTGATAATTGTGTGCTACTTTTAACTGTTCGGAGTTGTCAACTAAAATTGTGTAATTGTTTGCGTGTTCTAATAAGTATTCTAAATTTGTTGTCTCACCATTTTTATGTACTACGGACTCTTTTAATCAACTGTACTGATAATTTGAAGGACGAATGTTATGTATTATATAATTTGAAGGACGAATGTTATGTATTATATATTTTTGAACATTTTGAAATCCTGTCTTTCAATTGATACATTTCACAGATCCTTTTTCTACACCCCACTATATCAGTCAATTCAATTGCTACAGTGGACTTTGTAGACATTATATTAAAATATTACTAAAGAAGATGAACAAAGAGCGAGAGTCTTGTCGATAAATTATCTGCTCTATCCTTTAAGTTGAATCCTTCCAGTGTACTAAACAAATTCTTGCCATTTCCGCCCAAATTTCGGACTTAAAATTTTTGATATTTTTGATTTTTTGATACGCACTTTCCTTCCGCCCCCTTGTATTGATTCATGATTCAATTAAAGATGCTTTTTCGGGTCACATGCCAGGATCACATCCTGCCAACTCATCTCTGCCAGCACGCACAACTCCTCCACCCATAAAAGTAACGAAAGAGAAGTGGAAGGAGGGGGGAAGCAGCAGCAAGTGAGTGTATTAAGGCAAAAGCGTTCATAGTTGTTCAGTGGTCGGTCGGTCGGTCGGTCGTTGGGGGTAAATGAACTTACGCCTCACAAACACCAACTCAAATGCTTTTGTTTTCAACTGATTTTCCACTGCTCCCCCTCCGCTTCGTCCCACACAAGTCTTCGTCTCGCATAATTTGTTCCACCATACTTGATGCCGTTAAGAACTTGACGAGTAACCGCATTCGATATATCGATTTATGGTATTTTTATATGGAATTTCCGGGTTGAAATTACTTGAAAGCATTATGGCAGCAAGCAGCAAGTGGTAGGCACAATTGCTGCGCTCTACTCTGCTCTACTCTGGCTCTGCTCTACTCTGCTATGCTGTGTGCGTCCACATCTTTTTGTGGACCACTTACGTTTCTGTGCTACTCTAGCTTCATGCACGGTCTATCAAACGGGGTTGGAGGTGTGTGGGACGACGACTTCATTGAAGAATAAATAAAAATGTATGTACGAGTTTTTTCGTGTGGGAGAATATGTTGCGAGTGCTAGCGTGGGTGATGAGCGGGGAATTTCAATTTCAATTTCTATTTCCAAAGATGACGCTGGGCTGGGGGTATATTCCACTTTATTTTTGTTTTTTCTAAACATAAGAAATAATTGCATTTCTCACTCTTTCGTGCAGTTTTCGAGTTTAATTTGTTGGGTTTTTCTTATACAGTCAAAAAGTGTAATCATAGAAGAAGAAAAAATAGTAAATAAATAAATATATGAAAATAATTTGTTGAGAAAATGTTCTCCTGAACTTTTTGACTGGGAAAAATAGACTCAAACGATGGAACACCTTCACGATTAAACTCACGATTTAGAATTGCAATATTCGAAGTATGAAGAATGAACCGAGGAATTATACTCATAGCAATATTATCCGATCGTTAGGATGCTTTGAACACAATAGATCAGACCTAAGTGAGCTTTAGGACAGCCACATAACCTACCCTAAACTAACCTAGCCCGACAGATACGCCATGATTTGATTTAGGACCAAAATAATGTAGACCAGTATTTGAGTAAACAAGAACATACTGAAGAAATTCAACCAAATCCAGTCAAAAGCACTGACAGAACGGGATCGAAGATTCTAGATGATTACTATGATCAACAAAACAAGAGGCAATGACTTCTCCCAAACGGATAGAATAATGCATGGAACACTGCTAAGAAAGTGTGGACATAACTCCTCGAACCTCGAAGCCAATTGACACACCACCATTTGTCCGAATTGTCAAGGACCACGAAACAATACCAAAGGAGAAAATCTTCCTTTATAATGCCATCTTACCCGACCACCCTCGAGCATTTGACAGCTTCAGGAATCTAAAGGATCATAAAATATATAGAAAAGGAATCAAGTTAAATACGACTAAACAAATTGTGATATTTTGCTAGCCAACTTTGCTTGGATTATGGTGTTCCGAGGATACGGCGGTAGACCCTTTTAATATAGTTAAATTAGAATTACCGTGGTATAAAGGAGCTGTGACACTTGCTTTCTAGGAACATGCAAACGGACTTTTACAACGGAAACGAATTTAAGATTATGAAGTTAAACTCAGAGCGTAAAAAGTGTTACTTCCAAGGCCTGCAGTTGTACCGAGTCTGCAATTGGAACAGGTCTGGAGTTGGAACTGGTCTGGGGTTGCAACTGGTCTGCAGTTGGACCTGGTCTGCAGTTGGAACTGGTCTGCAGTTGTACCTGGTCTGCAGTTGGAACTGGTCTGCAGTTGGACCTGGTCTGCAGTTGGAACTGGTCTGCAGTTGGATCTGGTCTGCAGTTGGACCTGGTCTGCAGTTCGAACTGGTCTGGGGTTGCAACTGGTCTGCAGTTGGAACTGTTCTGCAGTTGGAACTGTTCTGCAGTTGGACTTGGTCTGCAGTTAGAACTGGTCTGCAGTTGGACCTAATCTGCAGTTGGAACTGTTCTGAAGTTGGACTTGGTCTGCAGATTTACCGAGTCTGCAGTTGGAACAGGTCTGGAGTTGGAACTGGTCTGGGGTTGCAACTGGTCTACAGTTGGACCTGGTCTGCAGTTGGAACTGGTCTGCAGTTAGACCTGGTCTGCAGTTGGAACTGGTCTGCAGTTGGACCTGGTCTGCAGTTCGAACTGGTCTGCAGTTGTACCTGGTCTGCAGTTGGAACTGGTCTGCAGTTGGATCTGGTCTGCAGTTGGACCTGGTCTGCAGTATGCCATAGAATTATTAGGATCTAAATTCCAGGATGGTATAAACTGGATTTTTATTGTATAGGAAACCACAGATTTTTGTTTTATGACCTAGGAGAGGTCCTTTTCTAGCCTACTGAGTAGGATTTCTAAAATGTGAAGTTATGCTTGAATCAAGGCTAGACCTGTGGGATGGGACTCGTGGGATGGGACCTGTGGGATGGGACCTATGGGATGAGACCTGTGGGATGGGACCTGTGTGATGGGACCTGTGGGATGGGACCCTTGGGATGGGACCTGTGGGATGGGACTCGTGGGATGGGACCTGTGGGATGGGACCTGTGGGATGGGACCTGTGGGATGGGACTCGTGGGATGGGACCTGTGGGATGGGACCTGTGGGATGAGACCTGTGGGATGGGACCTGTGGGATGGGACCTGTGGGATGGGACTCGTGGGATGGGACCTGTGGGATGAGACCTGTGGGATGGGACTCGTGGGATGGGACCTGTGGGATGGGACCTGTGGGATGAGACCTGTGGGATGGGACCTGTGGAATGGGACCTGTGGGATGGGACCTGTGGGATGAGACCTGTGGGATGGGACCTGTGGGATGGGACCTGTGGGATGGGACTCGTGGGATGGGACCTTTGGGATGGGACTCGTGGGATAGGACCTGTGGGATGGGACCTGTGGGATGGGACTCGTGGGATGGGACCTGTGGGATGGGACCTGTGGGATGAGACCTGTGGGATGGGACCTGTGGGATAGGACTCGTGGGATGGGACCTGTGGGTTGGGACACGTGGGATGGGACCTGTGGGATTGGGACCTGTGGGATGGTACCTTTGTATTGGGACGTGTGTCTTATGCGGTAACACCAGGGGCAATGATGGCCTAAGTGCGTCCTTCGGCCGACCTCTTTATCGACTTACCTGCCTACTTGCCTCACAACTTGACTGTTAAACTAAGGAGTTAAATTTCACAGCCGTGAAATTGTGTTGTGAGGGAAAATGTATTCGGAGTTCTAAGACAATTAACTGGACTTCAACATATGGAGTTGTGTTCAGGAAGCTGGACTTTTATTTTGAGGATACGGGCTGCCAAACATATTACGAAACCCCTATGTACCCCCCCACCTATGTACAAATTCCAGTTGAAAGTTCCGCGTAGGCCATTTTCAAGTGAGTTGATTTCGCCCATAAATGGAGTGTCACCGAAAATTGCCAACTTAATTAAACATTTGCTTAAACGGAAATGAAAAGCAATTTTTAATTTATGACCCAACTATGCGAAAGGAGAGTATCGCTCACAAACACCCACTTTCTTGGCCATTTCAGTGAGGAAGCACGCCTTTCGTTCCAGCAATTTGCAATTTGCAATCTTGTTTAAATTTCCAGTTGTGGTGGTGGATGTGTGGAGGCGAAGACGATGGCGGTGGCGACGATGATGATGATGCTGAGATGTTGCAGGAGGTGGGGACGGTGTAGCGACGAAAATTTGAAATGTGTTCCACAAACGCACCCACCACGCCTGTCGCTGTGTTGTTGCAAATAGATGCCAGTTGACAATGATTGCAGCAACGGCGGCGGCATATGACAATTGAGGCTTATTGCTGCGTCTCAATGGGGATTTTCAGCCGAAGTGCTTTGAAAAGATTTTAACGACTTTGTGCAAATTTTCCATTTTTGTTTTTGCAACGCCGCCTCAATAAGAAGTGTGGGCGTTTTAGCTAATGTTATGCATTCTGCGAACAGAGGGGGACATAGACACTGACAACGAAGCAGACCGGGGAGAGGGTAGAGAGCTCTTTTCTTGGCGTGCGTGTCTGTAACGCTGATTAAATTTGTATTTTTTACGAGATTTTCTTTTTTGCGATAAATTTGCATTTAAGAAAATTTGAAATGCATAAATTCAAATCGGAGTTAATCCAGCAGCGTGACGAAATAGGCTTTGATACAGGGTGCGTTGTGGTAACTGGGAACCCACCACAGCTGTCCAGCGGACGTTTATATATTGTGTGTGACTGAATCATTGCCTTTGTAAGTGTCTCATTAACTTTGTAAGTGCAAAAAAAAGATAATGGAAATGGGGCGCACTGCATCTGGCCGTAAAGTGGCATAGGACTGATTTTTTCATCCGACTACTTGCATACAAATTAATGTCAAATATAAAGACTCTAGAATGCGCTCGCTAGATTATTATCAAGACAATGAGGCCTAGTTTGGACAGCAAAGTGAAGAGGCAGTAGAATTTTGTTGGCTTTAGCACAACCTTTTTCCTCAACATCTGAAACGAGGTGTCATCCCAAAAGAGGTATCATTTCAAATGAGGTATCATTTCAAATGAGGTATCTTTCAAACGAGGTATCATTTCAAATGAGGTATCATCCCAAACGAAGTATCATCCCAAACGAGGCATTATTCCAAATGAGTTATCATTTCAAATGAGGTATCATTTCAAATGAGGTATCATCTCAAATGAGGTATCATCTCAAATGAGGTATTATCAAAACTGAGGTAACACTTCAAATGAGGTATTATCCTAAACGAGGTGTTAGCAAAACTGAGGTAACACTTGAAATGAGGTATTATCCCAAATGAGGTGTTATCAAAACTGAGGTAGCACTTCAAATGAGGTATCTTTTCAAACGAGGTATCATTTCAAATGAGGTATCATCCCAAACGAAGTATCATCCCAAAGGAGGCATTATTCCAAATGAGTTATCATTTCAAATGAGGTATCATTTCAAATGAGGTATCATCTCAAATGAGGTATCATCCCAAACGAGGTATCACCCAAATGAGGTATCATTTCAAATGATGTATTATCAAAACTGAGGAGACACTTCAAATGAGGTATCATTTCAAATGAGGTATCATTTCAAATGATGTATTATCAAAACTGAAGTAGTATTTTAAATGAGATATCATTTCAAATGAGGTATTACCTCAAATGAGGTATCATCCCAAACGAGGTATCATCCCCAATGAGGTGTTATCGAAACAGAGGTAGCACTTCAAATGAGGTATCATCCCAAATGAGGTATTATCAAAGCTGAGGCAGCACTTCAAATGAGGTATCACTTCAAATGAGGTATCATCTCAAATGAGGCATCATCCCAAGCGACGTATCATCGCAAACTTGGTATAATTTCAAATGAGGTATCATCCTACATGTGGTATCATTCTAAATGAGGTATTATCAAAAACTGAGGTAAAACTTCAAATGAGGTTACATTTCAAAGGAGGTATTACCTCAAATGAGGTATCATCCCAAACGAGGTATCATCCCAAATGAGGTATTACCTCAAATGAGGTATTATCAAAACTGAGGCAGCACTTCAAATGAGGTATCACTTCAAATGAGGTATCATCTCAAATGAGGCATCATCCCAAGCGACGTATCATCGCAAACTTGGTATAATTTCAAATGAGGTATCATCCTACATGTGGTATCATTCTAAATGAGGTATTATCAAAAACTGAGGTAAAACTTCAAATGAGGTTACATTTCAAAGGAGGTATTACCTCAAATGAGGTATCATCCCAAACGATGTATCATCCCAAATGAGGTATTACCTCAAATGAGGTATTATCAAAACTGAGGCAGCACTTCAAATGAGGTATCACTTCAAATGAGGTATCTTCTCAAATGAGGCATCATCCCAAGCAACGTATCATCCCAAACTAGGTATGATCCCAAACGAGGTATAATATCAAATGAGGTATCATCTCAAATGAAGTATTATCAAAACTGAAGTAGTACTTCAAATGAGGTATCATTTCAAATGAGGCATCATCTCAAATGAGATATCATTCCAAACGAGGTATCATTTCAAATGAGGTATTGTCAAACCTGAGGTAACACTTCAAATGAGATATCACCTCAAGTATGGTATCATCTCACCTGAGGTGTCACCTCATTATGTAAGACATCTGAGTAGTTAATGTATTTTTCCAGTTAGTTTTCATCTAAAATGAGTAAAGTACATTTCTGAGGCCTATCTTCTGGATAAACGTGATGACACGTTTTGGCTCTAGAGGTTTCACATCACTAACTTGGGAACAATCCCAAGTATTTACGTCTGACCCCAGTAGTATATCTCAGCTAAATCAGTTCTACACAGCTAAAAAGTATGACATATAAGAATGAAAGATTAGAAAACTCCGCCTCGAGTATGTTGAACATTTCAAATCGGTCTCTTCGGAATCTTGTGGAATAATTTTCCTATTTTCCTATCTACATATCACAAATCACAGTTCAAAAGATTTTCTTGTAATACAGAAGGAAAAGTAAACTGAAAAAACTGCTCCAAAGGTTCGGGGAAAGGATTTTTTGCAAGAAGAGAAAAAGATATATTTAGAAAGCATTTGTGTGGCATGATTCGATTCCGCGACTATCATTATTACCACGGAGGTAGGCTACGAAATACTCAGAACGAAATGTGTGAATGATGGTGGAATAAACAGATAAGAAAAAATAACTACAGAAAAGAGAAAAAGCGCCATTGAAAAGGCAGAACAAAAGACGCTTGAAATTATAGAAAATTGAGAAGAGGAAAAGAGTCTAAGAATGGAACAGAGGGGGGCACAGAATGTTATAGAGGAAGACTGGACGTGAGAAAGAGAAAGAAAGAGATGGAAAGTCAGTGAGTCTGAACATAAAGTTGGCTTCACGCATGAAATTAAATATTCAAAACGAAAAGCGCGCCACGCATAAAATGTGGCTGCACAGCCAAAGACGCAAATGCATCCACGGCCAGGCGCGCTTTTAATAAAATATGATATAATGAAGAAACTGAACACAACACACGCTGCAATGTACATGGAAAATGCAATTCATACGCAATCAGTACAACAACAATGGGAATGGCGGCAACAACAAGCAACACATAATTATTACAGCAAGCAATAAAAACAGCCCCAAAAGAAAAGAAACCAAGCGCTGACACAATGGAAAATGTTGTAAGCGACGACGTACGAAAAAAGAAACCTAAAACAAAAATCAAAGAAACAAAATTGGCGAAATTCTCCCAACAGCAGCGACGGCGGCAACAGCAGCGACGGCGGTAACAGCAGCGATGGCGGTAACAGCAGCGACGGCGGTAACAGCAGCACTGGTTAAGAAACGTGAGCGTAATACCAGTGGCAGTAGAGATACAAGCATATCCACAAGCATTACATGCCGCAGCCACCCAGTAGGGAAAATTAGTGAAGCATTACCATGGCATGTCTAATATGCCTATGCCCCGCAATATCTAAAGAGCGCTTATCACATCTGGGAGCCCCTGGTTTGAAGGACTAGAAGAGGTCGCACAACTAGGGATAGTTTCTCTCTTAAGATTTGCTAGGAGCGTCTCCATGTTCAATGATTCATATTGTAGCTCTTAAATGGATGTCCATCTGGCACCGCGAAGGACCTTGTAGGTCTATGTGGGGCCTTAACGGCCGGCCAGTCTAACCTAACCTAACCTACCATGGCATGACCTGGTGTAATAGCTTTCAAACTAATGGGCATAATAAGCAGAGAATCAAAAAGTAGTATAGCCTTCCTTGGTTATTTCAATTTGTTTTATATAGAAAAAGACAAGAAAACTGCAGAAAATGTAAGGAACATGCTGGGAAATTACTTTGATGTCGCTTAATGTGAACTTGTCATAAACTGACTGAGTTATGGCAGTCGAACTGTGACAGTCGCTGTAGATTTCTTAATTTGCTTCGCGATGAAGGCGATGGGAGAAGTTAACTTCTTAGCTACACAGCCAGTTGCACCTACGGTATCCGATTCGATTGCCTTCGATGATATCGTAGATGATGGGTCCTTACTAGCAACAATTTGAATGAACCAGCTGCAATCTTACCTTTGGTTTATGTATACCACGAGGGGTTCTATCTATATTTAGAGAACTGGCAACACTAATGTCAATAGCTAACATCTGGCAACACCATAATAAAGTGACATTGATATTTTTTAGCATAAACGTACTCACAACGTGTTGATGGACAAGTGCTATTTGTTTTGCTTACAGTGAGTTAAGAAAATCAATTTGGCCACAAAATGGAAATTTCAAGAAAAGGTTTTCGTTGGATTATTTTTCACAACTTTCGACGTGAAACCAGAATGTGTCGATGAACTCGTTCTTTGTATGGCGATAAAGCACCATCAAAAATCACAGCATGTCGCTGGTATAGTGAATTCAATTGTGGTCGTAGTTCGGTCGCCGACGAACTCCGTGAAGGTCGTCCAAAATCTGTTGTTGTGCCACAAAACATCGATACAGTGCGTGAACTGATAATGCAAGATCGTCATGTTACATATAGTGAGATAGAGGACACCTTGGGCATTACTTCCACTTCCATACATTCAATATTGCATGAAAATTTGGCTGTCAAAAAGATGTGGTCGCGTTGGGTCCCACATAATTTGACAATAGCTCAACAGAAGGCTCGTGTCAAATGGTGTGAGCCAACGATGAAAAAGTTCGACTGTGGTGCTTCAAAAGACGTGTATAAAATCGTGACAGTGACGAATCATGGATGCGTATGAGCCGGAAACAAAACAAGAATCGACCGTGTGGGTATGCCAAGACGAACTAAATCCAACAAAACTTGTTCGTCGAAGAAGCACAGCGAAGCAAATGGTCACGTGTCTCTTCGGCCGAATGGGTCCTGTGGCCATTGTTCCGCTTGAGCAACGTGAGCATCATGACTATGCGAACTCTCACTCATCTCGTCAAACAGGTGAATTTTTGAGCAGTCAAAATATCGAATTGATGACTCATCCCCGTACAGTTCTGATTTGGCACCCAATGACTTCTTCTTGTTCCCGAATATCAAAGGTAAACTGCGTGGTCGACGATTTACGAGCGCCGAAGAAGCAGTTGAAGCGTTCAAAAACCATGGTTTGGAGGTGTCTCAAGAGGAATGGAAAAACTGCTATGACAAATGGTTTGAACGAATGCAAAAGTGTGTTGATCATCAAGGGGAATATTTTGAAAAACAATAAAGCAATTTTCATTTAAAAATGTTTATTATTATTTGCTATTCCCGAAATATAAATAGTACCGCTCGTATAAGATAAATGACTGCCAAAAGGAAAATTGTGCGTGTTGTTTATGACATCCCAAAGTCTTTCCTTTACTTTCTCTTCTAAAGGGAAGACTTTAAGATGTCATAAACAACACACACTTTTCCTTTTCCTTCCTTCCATTTTCCTTTTGGCGTTCATTTATCTTAAATAGTGAATATGTAAGTTCTCTTGATTTTCTCTGATTGTGAGCAGGCCCAAACAATGTTAAATGTTACCCATGAATACCTTCTAAAAGTAAGAAGTAGGAGCAGATAGTTATATTATTCAGTTTGAGTTGTTTCTAAACGAAAAATAGAATAAGGTAAGTGGTTCAAATTCACACCTTTTGTAATCTATTACGGCAGTTAGCAAACCTACTCTTATGTGGAAGTGTGAAGCGTCTAATTTAACTATTCCATAATATAAATATAATATAATAACTTAATATAAATATATTTTGCTACCTAATTTATGTATATACAAGTATGTAGTGCGTACTCTACGCTGGTGATTGTCTGAAAAGGTCGACCCCAGCTTTTCCGCCTGGGTAGCTACATTTATAAATACATTTTCAGAGCTATATGTAGAGACTTGTACAGATACATTTTTAGCTGAGGTGTCAGCTGTTGTTGTTGTTGTTATTATCATCGTTGTTGTTGTTGTTGTCGTCATCGTTGTTGTTGTTGTTGTTATTCTTGTTGCTTTTGTTGTTGTTATTATTATTATTATTACAGTTGCTAATGGTGGCACTTTTGAGTTGGTTGTTGCTGTAATTGTTGTCTTTGCTGTACGAGTTGCTGCTGCGTTTCCTTAACTTTCTGGTACGTGCCGCTTTTGTGCGTTGGTTGCCTACGCTTTTTTGTTATATTGCCGCTTTTTATTGCTTTTCATTTAAGTAATTAAATTCTTGGCTGACGTATTCCACACACAGCTAGTTTATCTCTTTTTGAGTGCTCCTTCGGGCAATAAGTACTCATAAACCCATCCGCATCCACATCCATCCGCCCCGCCATTTCTGCACCATTTAATTGGTTAGGCAGGCTCTGGCAGGCTGGCAGGCGGCAGTAGCAGCATAATTTTTATTTTGTGAGTGGGGGTAATTAAAAATTGTATTAATCCATGGCAGTTTAAGTGATCTCACTGCCATTCGCTCCAACTCTAACTCGAAGTCTAACTCTCCCTCTCAATCACTATCTGTGTCTGTCTCTAATTACGTTTTAAGCATAGTCAAACTTTTCACTGCCTTTGAAGGGTTAAGCCATTTTATTATTTAATCTTAAACTTTTAAAGACTTGCTGTGTATGGAAGCATACTTCAGAAGATTCATAGTGATGGAGCATATTCTTTGTTTAGGCCGTGTTCGATTCGCCACTCTTTCCGCTCCTCGGTAAATGTTGAGTATGGTGAAATGTGTATGGGATTAGCTACAAAAACAAAACTTAGCGAAAACGCTAGTTTTAACGACCTGCGATTACGACTAGCGATATGCGACTTAGCGACTTTGCACTGTGCTGCCAAGAGCAATTTGAGCATGGAACCAGATACTTTGGAAGCAGCAAATATGAAGAAGCAATGTAATGATGGTTGTCTAATGTCACACTTGGGCCAATATCAACTGTGTAGAATCAAAGGGGGGGAATAGGGAATTAGGTATGATTCTACTTTCAGGTTGGTTTCAGCAATCGAAAATATACACAAGTGTCGATTCGGTCCTGTGAGAGCGAGAGTGCCAAGATAATTACTGAGCCCACGGCAGCGGCATCACATGCGAAACAAGAACAACGCAAATTAGCAGAGAAGCATTTACTTTTCTTTCCATGTGTTTATTTATTGTATCTTCTAACGAAGCATTTACTGATTGTTCATTTTTATAGACTTGCTGCATCGTTTTCTCTTTCATATGCTTTCTCTGAGCGTTTTCACCACTTTGTACGTCGTACAGATTGATTTTCTGATTCACATACTTGTATCTCTGTGATTGTTAGTGGCTGATAAAAAATGTTACCAGTAAGTTAGAGTTGGCTGCAGGGAACTAGTTCATCCGCTGTCAACTTAAGAACGAAACGGTTTTGTGTGTTTATTTGAAACATGATCATGAGGAAAATTGAGCACAAACTGCTCGAGTAAGTCATCTCTAAGGGGGTGGGGTTAGATGTCCATCAATTGAACGGTAACATTAAAAAAGCTTCTTGTGTTAACACTACAACTGGAGAGAGCCACAGTTGTTCACTTTTAAAGTTGCTCTGTACTGACCAAACGCAGGTCCGTTTTCGATAACAAGCCAAGATTCGACCCAGGTAGGTAGGTAGGTAAAATGGCTCAATTAGCAATACTGAAGCTTTGTTTCCATGTCGTCGCGAGCCTAAAGAAAATGGTGATATACTTTGGTACATTTACAACCAGCCGGGTCTGAAAGTTCTAAGCTAGAGAAATGCCCTAGACTCTCCAGAAAAGTACTTCCAAGATATTTGAGTCTCAAGCGAGCAAGAGCTGGGTCTGAATGTTCTAAACTAGAGCAATACCCTAGACTCTCCAGAAAAGGACTTCCGAGATATTTGAATCTCAAGCGAGCAAGAGCTGGGTCTGAAAGTTCGAAGCTAGAGCAATGCCCTAGACTCTCCGGAAAAGGACTTCCGAGATATTTGAGTCTCAAACGAGCAAGAGCTGGGTCTGAATGTTCTAAACTAGAGCAATACCCTAGACTCTCTTGAAAGGACTTCCGACATATTTGAGTCTCCAGCGAGCAAGAGCTGGGTCTGAATGTTCTAAACTAGAGCAATACCCTAGACTCTCCAGAAAAGGACTTTCGAGATATTTGAATCTCAAGCGAGCAAGAGCTGGGTCTGAAAGTTCGAAGCTAGAGCAATGCCCTAGACTCTCCAGAAAAGGACTTCCGAGATATTTGAGTCTCAAACGAGCAAGAGCTGGGTCTGAATGTTCTAAACTAGAGCAATACCCTAGACTCTCTAGAAAGGACTTCCGACATATTTGAGTCTCAAGCGAGCGAGGGCTGGGTAATAATCACAAAGAAAGTGTACGACTGTTTCTTTCTCCTGTGGACCTGCAATGAGCATTGAACGGAATGCCCACTTTGTCAGCGTGTATGCCAATAGTCCAATGATCAGCGCAGATTGTGTGTCTTGGTTTATGCAGAAGATGGTTAGTTCTTTTGCACTGTAATCAGGCCACATCATTCTCCAAATGGCACATGCCGCAGTGTTTTTCCACCTCTCATTCGACCCAGTTCTACAAACCATTTCCGCCACTTTATTCTATCCAAATATGTATCCTTGTTCTGTTGCATTACGAATACGATATAATACAGCTTCAGTACTCCATACTCCGTACTCCGCACTCCATACCAGAGACTATCTCTGCTCCATACTCCGTACTATTCCTCGGTTTCCCTACACTAATTGTTACAAATTTATTATATTCTGTGGAAATTCCTCAAAAATAACCTTTGGAGGTATCTTTTTTAGGCATAATCCGCGGCTGCCTGCGTGAACAGGCGAAGCGACAGGCAAAAAGAAAAAAAATGTTCTTTAATTTTCATTCCAATCACATCGAATACAGGCGGCGAGGAATTCTTCAAAGTATCTGTTAATGAACTGCCATCAAAGAAACAAAATTTCAGCGCAGCTTTCATTCACTCCACTCACTCGCTTCAAGTATATTATTACGTCGGTGTTAAGAAACTTCGCAGCAGAGGTGGCAAAATATGCAAATTCACAAATTAACAATTCGCCATGCTCTGCCAACATTTTTGTTGAATGTTGTATTAAAATGCACGGCGCAAGAGGAACGTTAAAAATTCTGCAGAATTAACTTAGATTATCAGCAGAATGTTGGAAATTAAAAAAGAGAGAGGTAATAAAAAAAGATGTACGAGTACGTACAAACATAAGCCGGAGCCTGGCGAACGAGGAGATTGCGAAACGGGCGAGGGAACTAACTTTAAGAATAAGAGAATCATTTATTAAAGTATATTGAGTTATAAACACCGCATTAAGGTGTGTATATTGAGTTCTTGATACCGAATCGAGAGATGATTGAATTAAAAATGTAACGAATCAGACTGATAGAAGTGAGGTAGGTCGCAGAGCCCCCAAAGAAGCAGGTCTCCAAACACTCAGTCATTGATGCCCATTGTACTCTAAGCCGAGAAAAACACTTGGGGAAAAGGGGGAGATGGACGATTTTGGAAAGGAAGTTACACCTTTTCAAACTTCTTTGACTCTTTCATGAATCTCAGAAGTCTGTACAGGGTTAAGGAATGTACGTTATCCATTCCCAAAACATCTGACCCTAAAATAATATCGAATCAGATACTATCTGAACTGTTTAGTGACAAAACATGAACTATAACTATAGCATAAATTATAACTATGGTTTCAAAGATTTTGTAGAATATATATTCTGAACTTTAACTGATCACATACCGAATATATCTGCGAGAGAGAAATATCATATATAAATCCTATGCAAAGATTCTCTAAAGCTTATTAGATCATAGCGAATATTTCACCATGAAAAAACATTTATTTTCCTATTTAAAATATATTGAAACATAAAAGATTGCATACTTTTAGGGTACCTCTATTAAGTTCAGTTCACTACGAGAGAGGTGTATATAAGCCAAGGCACAATCTGTTCCCAAAAAACTTACTCTAGAACCTTCTTTCGAAGTGTGAGAATGTTCTCGAATGTTCCAGAAACTTCTTTCGAAGTGTGAGAATGTTCTAGAATGTTCGAGACTGAATCAAAAGTGTATCTGATGATTATTTAAACTAAAAACAGATAATTAACAACTGAAATTGCCGCTTATTCTAATATTCCGCTCCTGAAGGATCAGTATTATACTATCCTGATTATAGAATCGGCAAAGAGAGAGATTTCAATGGGAGATTCTACAAAGCAAGAAGAAAACGACAATAATAATAATAATATCCTAATGCAAGTCCCAAAAAAAAAACAATTTCCGCTTAAAGAAATAAGCACAAACTTCTAGGAAGATGCTTCACAAATCGTATCGAATCACTTAAAATTATATCTCTGAATACTTAAACTCATTTTGACACGCAAGTCTCTGTAACTGAACGTTACCAAAATACGGTGTGAAGCATCACACATTATCAAGTGATAAGCTAAAAATGGCGCTAATGGTATAAAAAACAATGCAAAATGCGTCAATTTCAATATTAACCAAATAGACGCATGTGTCTAGTTCACATACGGGTACGTGCGCCAACATAAACATATTCTACGTCTGAATCATCCACAGTTGTCTGGTTGAGAAACGATGAGGGGAAAAACAATTGAGACAACCCATCAATATGCGAGCACAAGTCAAAATTTCGTTTGCACCCCAGCCACCCACACAAAACCATTTCCTATTGACAGTAGATGGCGGATTTGTTTTTGAAATTGAATTGGCAGGTTCTATTAGCAAAAAATTCCTACAATCGGCCTGAAAAGGATTTTAAATATCTACAAAAAAAGGATATAAATACAATTAATATTCACCTTTCACTATTGCAACATATTGAAACATAAATGGTTGCATACTTTTAGGGTATACTCTATTCGTCTTTTTCACCACAAATACACAAGCATGGAGGCATGCTCAAAAGTCTTCTCGAAACTTCCTCCGAAGTGTTGTGAATATTCTGGCATGTTCTGGTTCAGCACACGAGAAGTATACCACACAATTGAAATAGAGACAGTTAAACAGTGACCGTAGCAGTGTGACCATCGTGATAGTAACAGTAATAGTAATAAAGTGATTCAAGGAATAAACAAATAAAGTGCATAATTGTATTATAGTAAACTTTAAGCCTAAGATTAAGAGTGTGAATAGCAATAATTAAATAAAGTTACCGATTGTTTGATTACTACACAATCCAGTCGTACGAATTCGAGTATTGAGAGTTAGTATAAATGTAAGGAAGGCAGTTTCGTAACAATATGTTTTAATCTGTTTCTAAAAGATGGTGGGAAAGAGGAAATTTAACATATGTCATAGAGTTCACAATCACCTACAGAAAATCACCGGTGACTGTCACAAAATCACTGGTGACTGTCACAGAATCACTGGTGACTGTCACAAGAATCACTGGAGACTATCACAGAATTACTGGTGACTGTCACAAAATCAGTCTCAGTCTCCTCTAAACTGATCAATGCTTCTCATTTCTATCACTTGAACTGCGAGCATAATGACAAATAGCTCTCAGCACTCGGATGATATTAAATTCTACCATCATTTACGCTTAGTGAGTAATAATATTTAAATAAATATTTTTAGAATTTTCACATGTGATCTTTCTGCAAAAGTCTCTCTCAATGTTTTCTTACCTACCTACCTCCCCCTAATCACTCTCTCTTAATGTTTTCTTACCCACATACCTCCCTCTATCACTCTATCTCAATGTTTTCTTACCTACCTACCTCCCCCTATCACTCTTTCTCTCAATGTTTTCTTACCTACCTACCTCCCTCTATCACTCTCTCTCAATGTTTTCTTACCTATCTACCTTCCTCTATCACTCTCTCTCAATGTTTTCTCACCTACCTACCTCCCTCTATCACTCTCTCTCTCTCAATGTTTTCCTACGTACCTACCTGCCTCCATCACTCTCTCTCTCTCTCTCAATGTTTTCCTACGTACCTACCTGCCTCCATCACTCTCTCTCTCAATGTTTTCGTACCTACCTACCGCCCTCTATCACTCTCTCTCAATGTTTTCTCACCTACCTACCTCCCTCTATCACTCTCTCACTCAATGTTTTCCTACGTACCTACCTGCCTCCATCACTCTCTCTCTCTCTCAATGTGTTCCTACGTACCAACCTGCCTCCATCACTCTCTCTCAATGTTTTCTTACCTACCTACCTCCCTCTATCACTCTCTCTCAATGTTTTCTTACCTATCTACCTTCCTCTATCACTCTCTCTCTCTCAATGTTTTCCTACGTACCTACCTGCCTCCATCACTCTCTCTCAATGTTTTCTTACCTATCTACCTTCCTCTATCACTCTCTCTCAATGTTTTCTCACCTACCTACCTCCCTCTATCACTCTCTCTCTCAATGTTTTCCTACGTACCTACCTGCCTCCATCACTCTCTCTCTCTCTCAATGTTTTCCTACGTACCTACCTGCCTCCATCACTCTCTCTCAATGTTTTCGTACCTACCTACCTCCCTCTATCACTCTCTCTCAATGTTTTCTTACCTATCTACCTTCCTCTATCACTCTCTCTCTCTCAATGTTTTCCTACGTACCTACCTGCCTCCATCACTCTCTCTCTCTCTCTCAATGTTTTCCTACGTACCTACCTGCCTCCATCACTCTCTCTCTCAATGTTTTCGTACCTACCTACCGCCCTCTATCACTCTCTCTCAATGTTTTCTCACCTACCTACCTCCCTCTATCACTCTCTCACTCAATGTTTTCCTACGTACCTACCTGCCTCCATCACTCTCTCTCTCTCTCAATGTGTTCCTACGTACCAACCTGCCTCCATCACTCTCTCTCAATGTTTTCTTACCTACCTACCTCCCTCTATCACTCTCTCTCAATGTTTTCTTACCTATCTACCTTCCTCTATCACTCTCTCTCTCTCAATGTTTTCCTACGTACCTACCTGCCTCCATCACTCTCTCTCAATGTTTTCTTACCTATCTACCTTCCTCTATCACTCTCTCTCAATGTTTTCTCACCTACCTACCTCCCTCTATCACTCTCTCTCTCAATGTTTTCCTACGTACCTACCTGCCTCCATCACTCTCTCTCTCTCTCAATGTGTTCCTACGTACCAACCTGCCTCCATCACTCTCTCTCAATGTTTTCGTACCTACCTACCTCCCTCTATCACTCTCTCTCAATGTTTTCTTACCTATCTACCTTCCTCTATCACTCTCTCTCTCTCAATGTTTTCCTACGTACCTACCTGCCTCCATCACTCTCTCTCAATGTTTTCTTACCTATCTACCTTCCTCTATCACTCTCTCTCAATGTTTTCTCACCTACCTACCTCCCTCTATCACTCTCTCTCTCAATGTTTTCCTACGTACCTACCTGCCTCCATCACTCTCTCTCTCTCTCAATGTTTTCCTACGTACCTACCTGCCTCCATCACTCTCTCTCAATGTTTTCGTACCTACCTACTTCTCGTTATTGCAAACAAAATCATTTGAAGAAGGACACCAAAATGAGACTTGCAGCAATCTCTCATTATTGGCGAAGTGTCTCAGGTCCATTACAACCAGAGTAAGTGCTAGGATGTACCCACGATAGGTATCTGTCTCTATACTACGGAATCTCTGGTATATGACCTAAAGAGAGTTAGCGATCGTTCCTTTGAGCGGCAGTTTGTACGTAACTGCTATAAATAAAATGACTTTTGGCGGCTATTAAATCGTTTCTAATCTAAGCTCTTTTGGTGGTCTCCGTAGAGTTGAGAATGTTTCCTGTGATATGTCAGTGTCGTGATGACCGAATGTTAGATTCGTTTGCTCACAGGTTTCCTACTCTTTTCTTTTTTTGTTCTAACAATTTTTCATTGTTTATGCGAACGTGTTAAAATTAAAAATTCTTCGCACGCTTCTTGGGCTTAAAAGTTTGTTTACTGGCTGACTCGAAACGATGGGTGTAAATGTATGCGTTTGCTGTAAATGTGGTAGTGAACGAGTATGTGTGAGTGTGTGAGTGTGTTTGTGTGTGTGTGCGTGGCTGTAAAAGAGAGTGCAATGTGCTAGCGGCATGTTTTATGGTTTAATAGTTACATTAATTGTAGACAGATTATGGTGTTAATGTACCAGCGTTTTTTTAAATGTTTTTTCAGTTAAATTTGTTAAGTGGCAAAAGGGCAGAGAAGTGTTTAAAGGAAAAAAAAAACAAAGAACAAACCAAGAAACATGAGTTAATGGAACAATTTATAATTTTAAGTTGAAACGATTGTAAAAATTCTTCGGGGAACATACTAAAAGCTGAATGGAACAGGAGGGAAAATCCAGAAGATCACGCTACTGGGTCTCACTACCAAAACTTAGACAATCCAAGGTCATGACTGGGGACTACACTTCAAAACGTGCAGCTCTATGTCCACAGCTAAGCAACCACAATTTAAGAACTCTGACAGGTCACCTTGCAGACAACTGTCATTTAAGAAGCCACCTCATGAAACTGGGACTGTCACCAGTAAACACGTGTAGATTCTACACGGAGGGAGCAGAAACACCAGAGCACCTTCTTATTAACTGCAAAGGCTTCGATCGCAGTAGGAAGATGTATCTGGGGCAGAGACATTAGAGTAAAGAGTTTCAACTCAGTGCTAAGTTTCCTTAGAGCTGTGGGACTAATTGAAGACCTTTGATAGATACATGCAGGAGGAGTACAATAGATCAAATTGGTCGAGTTACATTTTCCCGCTTCATTCATTCAATATATATTCCAGAGATATAAAAAAGCACGGCTTAAATGAAGTAGTGTGGTTGGTCTGGAAATAACAACCATATAAAAGTTTTATACTCCGGAAAAACACTCAGAAATCTTTGGGAAATATTTGAGTAGTCTGGAATTGACAAACTACTAATTTCTATTTCCAGATATATCCAGAATATGAAGGTACGATTATAAGGTAGGAGAGAAGGATTTAAATGGGGAAACCTGTGATATCTCTGATGATATAGTCCGACTTAGAATTTGATACACTTTCAGAATGATGTACAAAACTAGAATTCACACTTGCAATTACATTGGGGTGATGGAATCACAATTCCTATAATCAAACTGTATTCCTTGAAGTAAGAAGATAGCCATAAAACTGCTGAGTACAATAAGCTAAAACCAGCAGTTTATGCCACATTTATTACCAAGTAACTTACTTCAAGGCTACCATAAATACGGTACTCAAGGCAGCATGAAAGTATGCGAAGATACGAGTACAAAATTCCCAGAAGGCCTTCAGAATATGCTCTCCCCACTGGAAATTATACTACCATGAATAGGTATGTATGCAATTACCCATGATAGGCACATTAGATACTTTTTGTTTTAATTGTATTTATATGCCTATATAAATATATATATATATATATATATATATATATATATAAATATAAATACGACTATATACTAGGTATAGATAAGTACCAACTCACCTTCAACTTTTGCCAACGCCAACACAGAAATTGTCTGCAATGCTGGTATGGCCCAAGCGACCAAATGAAACAAATGCGATTTATTCTCAATCGCCTCATGACCCCATTTTAGGCCAGCGGCTAAAAACCAAGCAAATGCCAAGCATGACCACCAGGCAAAAGCGGCCATGCAACAAAAGTAGAGCGCCATAAATAACACAGTGCAGGCGGTGGTTTGACGATGGCCCTGTGCGGGAGGGGGGGGAGAAAAATACAGTGATAGAAAAGTCGTTAAAGGTTGGTTATCGGTTCACTGTTGAAGCTTCCTTCGAATCAGCGAACGTACACTTACCTGCGTTATGGTAGAGCGCATCTGGAGACGCCCCAAACGCACTGGTGGCGGAAAAGGCTCGCGACAGGACACCGAATCGCCGGCACCTAGGCCGGCCACATACGCGCAACCGACTACCAGGTAGCAAACCGCCAGAAACACAATCGCACGCTCAGGATAACGGAAACGCGAAGAGTCGATGAGGAATGTGAGCACCTGGAAGAAGAAAAACGAGATGAGCAATGAGGGAGACTGAAATTGAAATCGAAATCAAATTGAATGAAGTTGTTCGAACAACAAGTGTAAAGCAATTAATCGTTACAGTTTAATGAGTGACTAGTTACTCAAATTAAATTAATTAACAGTTTTATTGTGGTAATTGCAGAGAAACCGGTTTCGTACATATTTGGCGAGTGAGTACAATGGTATAATTGAAAACCCCCTGCAGGGAAAATGACGTATGCTAAATCAATGTCAAACGAATGTGTATGATTAAGCACTGCTAATTCAAGGCAGTATATTTAAGATTAGTATATATTGTGAGTAAGATTAAGATTAAGATTACGATTAAGATTATTATGAGTAAGATTAAAATTAAAATTACGATTAAGATTATTGTGAGTAAGATTAAGATTAGTATATATTGTGAGTAAGTCAGTAGTCGTCAATTAGTTTATACTAAATTATGATAGATGCATGAGATACAAAAAACCAGAGTAGTAATCGAACTTGTTACGAGGTTCTGAGGTTCTTATTACGAAAGCGAATACGAAATTCAAAATAACGTCAACGAAGTGATAGTATAAGACAAGCACAAACTACACAAACGATAATAGAATGATTCTGTAAGGCATATACACATAGTGAGCTCCCTGGTACACTTATATTTGAGCTCCTTTTAGCCTGTTGTGCTTCTTTTCGTTCAAGCTTTAAGCGTTTTGTATTTTTGATGTTATATATAACTAGTTGCAAACAATTAGTTATGGACCACATAGAACTAAACCCCTGACAACTAGATCAGTACTATAAGTATGACTGGTAAATTTCCACAAACTAAGTAGTTCAGTATGATTCCAATTCAAACTAGTTAAGAACTTATTTTCCTTGGTAACTAGTGGAGTGAACTAGCACACTCATATACGAGGAAGTATCATATTGTTACGAAATCAACACGCCATGTGATTGGTTTTAGGGTAAGCGTAATTGTCAACCCCTAAAAATGCAGCCGCGAGAAGGCATGCGAAGCTGCGTTCGGAGGCTGGTTGATGTATGCAAGAGGTATATAAGCGTGTGCATGAGGTAAGCGACTGCACACGAGACATCAGTGACCAATAAACAAGTGAAAGTAACCAAGTGAACATCGTAGTAGCAGCAGCAGTGAAACGGTGAGCGTAGCCGAAAGTGAACATCGTAGTAGCAGATCAGTTAACCAGTGACAGTGATTTAATCATGTTGTCAAGCAATATAACTCCAATATTCAAAGGAATATAAATTGTTTAATTTGGCAACTGTTCCAACAAAAACACGAGGTAATTGTTATGATTATGTTACGAAATGAACACGCCATTTGATTGGTTGATGGTTTTAGGGTGAGCGTCGTTTTCAACCCCACAAAATGCACACGCGAGAAGGCATGCGAAGCAGCGTTCGGAGACTGGTTGAGGTTCTCGTGTGCAAGAGGTATATAAGCGACTGCACACGAGACATCAGTGACCAGTAAACAAGTAAAGTAACCAAGTGAACATCGTAGTAGCAGCAGCAGTGAAACAGTGAGCGTAGCCGAAAGTGAACATCGTAGTAGCATTCTAATAAAGCCAATTTTTCTAACTGAAGAGGGTACTAGAGTGGATCACGAATGCTGGTCCGAGTAACTCATGAATAGATTATGATTGTTTGCTGTCTGGTGCTGTAATAGTTTCTCCTACTACCCTACCTTAATCTTGCTGTTTCACGCATGTTTTCTGCTGGGATCCAACTCTGCATATGAATGTATGCGTGTGTAAGATTATTTATGTGTAGACCTGCACTCGCGTTCGCTTGCTCAGTGCTAAGCTGTTGCCAAATTGATGTTAATACTCGTACTTAATACCCCCTCTGGACAGAACAGGACTGGATTGGATTGGCTTGAGTTGACTTGACTGAGCTCTAATGTCACTTACGAGCGTAGTGGCCTTCTTTTGCATTGGTTGTTACTGCGCTAATCTCTTTTTTAATGGATCTCGATCTTTTATCAAATGTGTCAAAAATTAAGACCATTGAACCAGTTATTTGTCCTCTGCTTTGTTGTTTATGCGTCGCTAAAGAGTCAATGGGATTATTAAGCTGCATCAAGTTGATTGACATGGAATTTGATGCTAAGTAATTAACAATGAACTAATTCATAATGTGATTAATAATTGTATAGAGAGATGTGAGAAAGTGGAAAGAACAAAAGCTGAGAAAACAGATCGTAGAAAGTGGCGCTGAGGAATTTATGCCATTTGTTGGGAACTACAATAGAGATACAATAAGGAAGAAATGTTATGATTTGGAGGCAAAGATTGAACAATTTGTATGGGGTACCCTGAAAATGGATAGCTGTGTGGATAAGAGAAGAGAGAGAATCTAATAATGCATACGCAGAAAATGGTTCGGTCCAAGGACTGAGTTTATAAGAGAATTCAAGCTGACTTTATTCACTCACGTACGTCATTCACACACGTTTAATTTTATGGGAACTACGAATATCGCGTAAATGGGAGAATTATATGGCTACAATTGCTACGTTGCATTCAAAATATTCCTCGATTGCTTTAAAGTTGAATGAGAAGTTTTGTTTCTTGCATTATCTATGAACTTTTCGAACAACATCATCATGTGTAAGATTTATCTTATATAAATTATATGATCGTAAGTATCGTATCATCCTAATAGCTCTTAAGTAATGCTCCGACTAATAGAGACAATTTTACATCAATTTTACTCTGCTATGCCCCTTTTATATATAATGATATTTAATTTGAACCTGGCAGCCCAAATAATTGGAATTAAATTACACTTGAAATTCAAATTGAAACTTAAATTCACATTTGATGGTTATGGCGCAGCACCGCACTCCCAGCTAAGCTGCCAGCCTGCTCCGCTTGCCTGCCTGTGTGCCTGCTGCCGGCGTGCCTGGCTTAACTTACCTTCCAGACGAACTCAGACCACAACTAATGGCGTACGTTTTGTAACTCTTTTGTTGAAATTTACAAATTGAATTGTTTATTTATGCCGAACAATTTTTTCCTCCTTCCACCTCCTCCACCAGCACCACCACCACTTTTCCGCCTCCTCAGCTGCTTCTTGCGGGGCTTACATGTTGCCAGAGTATTACAAAGAAATCAATTTGTTATTCCACACATGTCGGGAATACGAACCCGTGGTGAATATAGTAGCGGGATACGAAACGAAGGAAGGCAGGCAGGCAATGCCTGGGCTTGCATAGAAATTCAAAGTTGAAGAAGTGTTTGAAAAATCGTTAAATTATGCAGGAACGCCATTTTTGGAAGGGTGTAAAATTTTCCGCAATTTCCGACTTTATTTGGAAATTTGAAACAAAAAAAGGGCGGGGCCTCATTTATTGAAATCAAGTTGAATTGTTTGTTTAAAAGCAAACACAAAAAACGACAAATAACAAAGAAAAGAAACAAAACAAAACGAAACGAAACGACAGAAAAAAAACAATAAACGAACATGGACTGAGTTAAGTTTAATGTTTATTTTTATGTTTACCGCGTGTGTGTGTGTGTGTGTGTGTGTGGGAGTAGTCAAGAAATGCGAACAAATTTACATAAACGTTTTTGTTGTTTATTTTTTTCATTGCTTTTGGTTTTTAATAAATTATGGGGCGTGAATTAAAGTCAGTAATGAACAAAGATAAAAAAATGATGTGAATAATTTAACAAATTAAGTGATATATTTCAATATGAATAGTTTTATTTATATTTATGTAAATGTTGAATGCAAATTTCTGCAGTTGATGTCTCATTTTTACTCTACTGTCGATTTCGCTGGTCAAGCACATCACCAGTTCAAACATACTGTCCTTGGCAGCTTCCACAACTTAAGTGGGTCATTCACACTATCGATCCCTTTAAAACCCCAGTCCAGAAGCTATCGTCCCTAGGGACGTACAGAAGGGAGCCGACATAATCGTGACATGGCTAGTGCACATTTACAGTGCCTGCCTCAGACGGATGTACCTCACCTATTCCTATTGGATGTACATACCTATTGACTGGAGGGAGTCACGTGTAGTCTTCATTACAAAAGCTGGGAGAGCCTCCACACTAAACCCAAAATCTACAGACCAAACAGCCTGTCCTCGTTTCTTATGAAGACATTGGAAAGGGTGCTACATATCAGGACTTCCATAAATCCTTCTCTCTAAACCCCAATATGCCTACACCAAAGGCAAGTCAGTGGAAACGGCGCTTTGCATGCTCATTTCGCAAGTAGAAAAATCCCCTGCTTTCAAAGAATATGCTCGTCCCGTCTTTCTCGGCATTGAGAGCACATTTAACAATGAGTGCCCCAATGCCATAGTCACAGCTCTCTCTCCACCTCTGTTCCTCTAAACTTCAACATACCTACACCAAAAGCAAGTCGGTGGAAACAGCGTTTCATGTGCTCAACTCACAAGTAGATAAATCCCTTGCTTTCAAGGAATATACTCTTGCCGTCTTTCTCGTCATTGAGGGCACATTTAACAATGCAATAGTCACAGATGGCTATCTCTCCCCACCTCCGTTTCAATATTGGAAAACAATAAAAAGAAAATCTCTCTCAGATGAAGCTAGTCTTGTCAAAATTATTGAGCATCTTCTCAGGGGACGGACAATTGATTCCAGTATTATCACTGCTCACTGTCAGAGGGCAGTAAACAGAGGCACATCTCAGGGCGGGATTCTGCCTCCCCTCCTCTGGAACTTGGCAGTTGGAACTGCTCTCAAAAGACTGGAAGATTGTGGTAGCAGATGACATTGCTATTACTACCCCCGCAAACTCCCACAAACGCTTTCCGAAAAGCTAAACCATGCATGAGACATCCTGCCCAAATGATGCATCGTGAGCGTCGATTTCCACCCCTAAAAATGCACACGAGAGAAGGCATGCGAGGCTGCGTTCGGAGGCTGGTTGAGGTTCTCGTGTGCAAGCGGTATATAAGCGACTGCACACGAGCCATCAGTGATCAGTAAACAAGTGAAAGTGAGTAAGTGAACATCGTAGTAGCATCAGCAGTGAAACAGTGAGCGTAGCTGAAAGTGAACATCGTAGTAGCAGATCAGTTAAACAGTGGCAGAGTGATCATAGCCGAGTGCTGAGAGTGGCAGCAAGCAGCGTGAGCATCGTGTTAGCAACGAGAGTTGACAAGTGATCGTCGCAGAGCGGACGTCAGTGAGTTGGACGAACTTGTCCAGATGGCCAAAAAAGCGTTCTAGGGGAAACTATGGAGGGGTGGAACCAAGAGGTATTGCCTTGTGGTCACCCTAGATGTCAAAAACGCTTTCAACTCAGCTAGCTGGGAACGCATAGCAAGCGAGTTAGCAGAGTTTGACGAATAATTGACCTGAGACGAATGATTGCCAGCTACTTCAGCGACAGGATCCAGCTCTACCAGTCCGAAAAAGGTGTGGAGTCGCACAAGATTAGAAGGAGGAGTTCCCCACGGATCAGTGCTTGGAAGAAAAAAATAAGTTCGACGAATACTAATAAAGCCAATTGTTCCACTGAGGAAGGAAGTGTTTGCTTATTACACAATCCAGTGATAGGAATCCAAGTATTGAGTTTGGCAAAAATTGTCTGAAAAGCAATTACGTAACAATATGATATATTCGACAGCTCTAGCGATAATTTGAAGCAGGTTTGTCTAAGAAAACTATATTGTGTGAGAAACAGGTACCAAAATGGTTGGTACATGATGATCGAACAAGAGATTGTGAAGAGACATAACACAGAAAGTAGGGATATATGATAGAAGAATACGGTACATAGAAGCAGCCGAAACAAGCTAATTAGAAAGGCAATGGAGTTTCTTTTTGCAAATTGACTTCCATTTATTCATATCCATTGAGTAGTATAAAAACTCCATAACACAGGTAGATTTGCATTCCAATAGAACACTGGTAAATCACGGTTGTATATTGTTCCTGACGATTCCCCAGCGCTCCACCATTGCTTCCTTGATTCCGTTGGATAAAGTTGAAGCTTATGCATCCCAGCTATTCGCTAATTAAAGTAAACTTTTAGCAATTAACCCATGCGAGAGTTGACATTGCAATATGAGTCAAAAGTAAACAAGTAACAATTTCCGAATTGAGTTTAAATGTTGTGCTTCGAAATGAAAAGTTCACCCGGTTGGTTAATGTCACGCAGCCATTCAGTCAAACAGGCAGTCATGCAAGCTCTGCGGCTGTCTGTCATTAATATTTGTCATCTCACAGCTCTAAATTAAATTAAATAAAGAGAATTCAAATAATAACATTTCAGCAGTTAAACCGAAATGTCAAACTCACTCAGAGCATTCGAAATATAGACATGCTGCGTACTCGTGTGGTGTGCTCGAACATTGTTGGCAACGGCTCCCCGGCAATGCGGTGCCAACTCTGTGTGTGCCAGGTTAGCAAGTTTCGCATTACAGCCCAATACACAGATACAAAGCCATGCATCCCAGCAGTAAAATGTGAAATTCGTTCCCAAAGATGAAAAGCCAAAACAAGGAGTTATTGACTTTCAGTAACTAAATACTGAGTATCAGCCGTGAAAGTAGTTCGTTCATTTCTGTGTGCACGTAACTAGTTTGCAACACTCTCTAGATTAAATAGACACATGAAACTACCTTTAATTCTGTCTCAAAAGGGATCATACGTGGACCAGTTCCAAAGGAAAATATTAGTGTTAGCAATTGATCTATGATGAGGATGAAACACAGATTTAAAGAATACAAAGAGAATCATTCTGACGAACAGCGAATCAATGAAAGGTCAGGTTAAATTGAGGAGGGTAATCATAAGGACCATAGACATACCAGCACATGTTGGCTTTCTAGTCCACTAAGCAAACCATTCGTCACAACAAATACAGCTAAGGAAACTGTTGATATTATCCTTATGGAAATAGCAACCGAGAAATAGTTTACCCAAACTAGGAATACTTTCCCTATTAACCCCAGCCTGAATGCCACAGAGAAGAATATTCCTATTATACCTGAGTTTCGGTGAGACAGAGCTGAGGCATTTTTATCATGTTGGAGTAACGTGTCAGACCAAATCGCTACTGGCACTTCCGAGGAAGGATTACAGAACGGTAGCAGGAATACTGACAGGTCACTGCCGTACACGGTAAAAGGATGGGACTCACAATCAACACTCAATCTCTCCCACTCCTTGTCTATGTCTTTTTCTCTCTTTCTCACTTTCAATCTTTCTCTATATCGCTCTCACTCTCTGTCTTTCTCTTTTTCTTTGTTTCTGTATATCTAGGCAGATGGGTCACTGTCTACCGGCGAAAAACGCTAAAAGGATGGGACTCACAATCAACAATGAATGCAGGAAATGTGAGCAGCAGGACACAGGGGAAGCTTTGGAGCATCTACTATGCCTCTGCCCCGGAATATCTAAAACGCGTCTAACACATCTGGGAGCCCCCTGGCTTGAAGGACTAGAAGAGGTCGCACAACTAGGGATAGTTTCGCTCTTATGATATGCTAAGAGCGCCTCCCTGTACAACGATTTATACTATAGCTCTTAAATGGATATCCAACTGCCACCGCAAAGGACCTTGCAGGTCTACGTGTGGCCTTCACATAGGCAGTTTAGCCTACCCTAACCCAGCATCTATAACGTATTCGTTCCCTTCCCTGTTTGAACCATGCGAGTTAGCAACTAATCCGAAATAAACAAACAGTTTTCAATAAATAAAATAAAGTATTTATTATTCGTAGTTCGAACCACTTTGAAGTTTGAACCGAAGTGACAATCAACTATTTATAGAGCGCCTCCTTGAGGCTCTTGCTGTCGGTCTTGAAAATGTCGACTGCTCTAATTTCTGCTCCAAACACGTGCATGGCTGCAACACTTGAATCTTGCAATCTCATAAAGTTCAGAAATACTTCTTCACAACACATTAAATAGATTTGGGCTGACGTTGAACGTTTTTATTAATCTCAACTAGTGGGAAAACCAGCTCTGATTCTACTCCCTTTCGCTGCAGGGACATATTTGTGCAGAACGTCATCCTCAGCGCAAATAGAGTTTATATAGTGGGAATGTGTGTAATTAAGAAAGAGCCATCAACATCAACGTCACTGTGCAGCAAACGAACACAACAACATTATAGACACACACACACACACAGGCAGACAAACATTCTCACACAGAGGCACACACACACACAGGCAGACAGACATTCTCACCCAGAGGCACACATGCACGGGGCGTTAACATAATCATTAAAAAGCAAATGTCATGCCACAAATGAGAGCTGTAATGAACGAGGTGTTAGTTGCATCATGAATGTAAATGTCAAACGCGCTTGGAAATAACTTCCTCGGCTAGTGGGGCTGGCGTTGCCATGGGGATTAAGTTGATATTGTGTCTTTTTTTGGACAAATAAACGCTTAAAATATCTAAAATTCTAAGATTATGTTCGGATCCGGCACGGGAGTAGCGGAATCACAGTTATGAGAAAAAATATTGTGTCCATTTATTCTATAGAGTGAGGAAAGCTATGAGATATGAGATTTTTAATCACTTCCACTTCAACAAAGGCAATTGTAGCCGTATTGGGCCGGCTAACCTCAGAGCCACAACAATGATAGCAAGACCAGCGAATAGTCTTACTCGTCCTGCCACTATGGTGAACGATCAATGAATTTACATTAAAAACAGTGTCACATGCAAGGTGATTGGGCATTCGCATATGTCAAGTATGAAATATCCTATCAAGAAAATGTTCTTCGCCATAATTTGTTGGGTGCGCCAATACAGACTCTTATCGATTGACCCAAGGAAATACTGAGGAAATTTACAGGAAGCTTAACAATCTGGTACCAGCGGAATAAACTGGCTTATACTGCCACAGAGTAAGTGACAATTGAAACAGTGGACACTCATATGAGAGAAAAAGGCTACAATAGTTAAAAGCGGAAGAAAGCATCGGTCAGAAAATAATAAAGTAATAATGCTGACTAGGATTATTACGCCATCATTTGTGTGCCAAATGTGAAGGAAAACATTTCCACACAGGGAATCCTAGAAACCGAATATTTAACCTACACAAACTGCAGCTGAAGAACCCGAGCTTTGAAATACTTTCCCAACCCAGCACCTAGCGACTGATTCTTCTCTGTTCAGAACAGGGACAAGATATGCTAATTGTATTCTACTCAGTCGAAACCTATGAACAACTGGTCTCTTCGATTGGTCCATGCATTGGCCGATACAGTGAAGAAAGCAAAGAATACTATTTCCATAAGCAAGAACAAATAAAGAAATTCTCATAAGTAATTTTTTTCAAGGATGAACCTTCAGTGTGATATCCTAGTGTGATTTCCTGGCCCACATTAGCAAAAGCTATCAACAACTTTAAAGTACGCGAACTCCTTCAAATTCATATTCATATTGTTAGGTAATCGCGTGATATCCTGGTGTGATTTCCTGGCCCACATTACCAGAAGTTTATCAACAACTTTAAAGTACGCGAACTCCTTCAAATTCATATTCATATTGTTATGTAATCGGCTTTCAGACAATTTTACAAAGCTCAATACATAGATTCGTATCACTGGATTGTGTAATAAGCAAACAATTCCTTCCTCAGTGGAACAATTGGCTTTATTAGTATTCGTCGAACTTATTTTTTTCTTCCAAGCACTGATCCGTGGGAAACTCCTCCTTCTAATCTTGTGCGACTCCACACCTTTTCCAGACTGGTAGAGCAGGATCCTGTCGCTCAAGTAGCTGGCAATCATTCGCCTCAGGTAGATATGCACTCCAAACTCGGCTAACGCGCTGGCTATGTGTTCCCAGCTAGCTGCGTTGAAAGCGTTTTTGACATCTAGGGTGACCACAAGACAATACCTCTTGGTTCCACCCCTCCATCGTTTCCTCTAGATCGCTTTTTTGGCCGTCTGGACAAATTCGGCCAACTCACTGACGTTCGCTCTGCGACGATCACTTGTTAACTCTCGTTGCTAACACGACGCTCACGCTACTTGCTGCCACTCTTAGGATTCGACAAAGATCACTATGCCACTGTCACTGTTTCACTGGTGCGGCTACTACTATATTCACTTTCGGCTACGCTCACTGTTTTACTGTTGCTGCTACTACGATGTTCACTTGGTTACTTTCACTTGTTTACTGATCACTGATGGCTCGTGTGCAGTCGCTTATATACCGCTTGCACACGAGAACCTCAACCAGCCTCCAAACGCAGCCTTGCATGCCTTCTCGTGTGTGTATTTTTTGGGGTTGAAAACGACGCTCACCCTAAAACCATCAACCAATCAGATGGCGTGTTGATTTCGTAAGATATTTTATATAAAAGTATTGACCTGACGATCCCTCTCCCACTCTCACCTGTTAACTGATCTGCTACTACGAAGTGCACTTTCGGCTACGCTCACCGTTTCACTGCTGCTGCTACTACGATGTTCACTTGGTCACTTTCACTTGTTTACTGATCACTGACGTCTCGTGTGCAGTCGCTCTTGCATACCTCACCAACCAACCTCCGAAGGAAGATTCGCATGCCTTCTCGCGTGTGCATTTTTTGGGGTTGAAAACGACGCTCACCCTAAAACCATCAACCAATTAGATGGCGTGTTGATTTCTTAGCAAAATCTTGACAATTTACCTCATGTTTTTGTTGGAACAGTTGCCAAATGAAAGAATTTCTAGTCCTTTGAAAGTTGGAGTGCTACAGTGCTTGGCAACATGACTAAAAAAAATTTTATTAAAAATTATTTGCTATTAATGAGCACCCTGTTAATTTTCGACATCATCATTTCATCTATCATGGTAGTCGTGGTAGAATATTCCTTGCAAGTAGGCAAGCACAGTTCATCACATGACTGCCTTGCCATTAATCACTGCCAGCGGCATATCATTTTATCACATCCCATAATAAGGAACCCCGTGGATTTCAATCCGCATGTTTTTTACTCTTATGACTAATTGAATTGAATTTGCTTGTTTTGCTGCGGCTTAATTTATTGAAGAACGATCAAAATATCTTCAGATATCGTCGTGTTCACGTATGATTTGTTGTTTTCTTTGTTTGCAGCCTGTGAGCCAACTTAACCCAAGTCTGACTGCAACTCCCACATTCCCAATGATTCACTACTCCATGTTCCTTTGAAACATCTCTTCCACTTTCTATGAACCTATCAGCACAATCCAGCATTCTTGCATTGTAATGGATAATTTTGTAGCTTATCCAGCCGTGCCGCCACTTTGATAATGGCCACAAAAACGCGCTGTCATTCATCTTATGAACTGGGCCAAGGAGCGCAGGGATGCGCACTCATTTATAATGAATTACTTTGAATAAATGAAAAATTCGCTCCAGTGATGAGGCGGCACAATTCTCTGAATTTAGTAATTATGCAGGTCGCAATGGAAATGGAAAAGAAACTGTCTCAACAAGTGCCCATTTAGAAGAGTTCACGTAATGAAATTTTTAAGTACGACCACAACCAGGCATAGATAGAAGAAGAGGGCTTTGCGGTCATAAAAGTCTAATGCGAGTCATTTAAGAGAATCACAGCATATCCTTGAGTAATGAACTGAATATGTCCACATTGAATATTTTTTTTATATATTCTTTGAGCTCTTCTCCAGTTTCATTCATTACATCAATAGCAATTTTGTACTGGACCAATTAGGAGGTATGTCAATATTTTGTTGCGCGGATTACTAGCATATTCCGGAAGTTGGTGGATAAGAACGGACATTGTTTGGTATACCTACCAGTTTCGAGAATAGTAAGCACAACTTTCTTTATGTACTCGTCACATGTTTAGAATTGTACTCAATGAGAGACCACAGCTCAGAAACAGACTCACAATTAAAAATGATGAGAATCAAAACAAACTAATCGGGAAATTGATAAATGAAAGGATTATTAATGCAGATATAATGATGATATTTCTTAGATTGATAAAAGATAAAGATATTGGGAATTGACTGATACAACTGAGCTTATGACTCCACGACGAAGGCGCCATTAAGAGTCAATAGCTTCTCAAAGAAATTCCTACTAATCTGAGCGAGAGTTGTTGTCGCATTGCTTATGAAAATGACGGTCATAGTGAAGAAGTTGGTACATGTATTTGGGCACAGAACGACTGATACCAGGAATATTCAAAGCAGCTATACAGCAGATATCTTTAACCTATTCTGTCATGACAAATTATACTATGAGCTCCTTATGGATTCAACGCCTACAAATTTTAAATGGTTCAACGGTGGGCAAGTTTCCAGGCAAATAAATAGAGACTCATTTGATGCATTTGCAGATGCGAGGATGCATTGACAAATATGATGATGATTATTATAATGATGAGAAATATGATAGGTATGATGAGAAATATGATAGTAATGACGAGAAATATGTAGTAATGATGAGAAATATGACAGTAACGATGACTATGACGAAGACAAATATGATGATGATAATTATAATGATGAGAAATATGATAGTAATGATGATGATTAGTATAATGATGAAAAATCTGATGGTAATGATGAGAAATATAATAGTAGTGATGATTATGACGAAGACAAGCATGATGAGGATTATTATAATGATGAGAAATATAATAGTAATGATGAGAAATACGTAGTAATGATTAGTAATATGATAGTAATGATGGTTATGACGAAGTCAAATATGATGATGACTATTATAATGATGAGAAATATGATAGGTATGATGAGAAATATGATAGTAATGACGAGAAATATGTAGTAATGATGAGAAATATGACAGTAACGATGACTATGACGAAGACAAATATGATGATGATAGTTATAATGATGAGAAATATGATAGTAATGATGATGATTAGTATAATGATGAAAAATATGATGCTAATGATGAGAAATATGATAGTAATGATGATTATGACGAAGACAAGCATGATGAGGATTATTATAATGACGAGAAATATGTAGTAATGATGAGAAATATGACAGTAACGATGACTATGACGAAGACAAATATGATGATGATAATTATAATGATGAGAAATATGATAGTAATGATGATGATTAGTATAATGATGAAAAATATGATGGTAATGATGAGAAATATGATAGTAATGATGATTATGACGAAGACAAGCATGATGAGGATTATTATAATGATGAGAAATATAATAGTAATGATGAGAAATACGGAGTAATGATGAGTAATATGATAGTAGTGATGGTTATGACGAAGTCAAATATGATGATGACTATTATAATGATGAGAAATATGATAGGTATGATGAGAAATATGATAGTAATGACGAGAAATATGTAGTAATGATGAGAAATATGACAGTAACGATGACTATGACGAAGACAAATATGATGATGATAATTATAATGATGAGAAATATGATAGTAATGATGATGATTAGTATAATGATGAAAAATATGATGCTAATGATGAGAAATATAATAGTAGTGATGATTATGACGAAGACAAGCATGATGAGGATTATTATAATGATGAGAAATATAATAGTAATGATGAGAAATACGTAGTAATGATGAGTAATATGATAGTAATGATGGTTATGACGAAGTCAAATATGATGATGACTATTATAATGATGAGAAATATGATAGGTATGATGAGAAATATGATAGTAATGACGAGAAATATGTAGTAATGATGAGAAATATGACAGTAACGATGACTATGACGAAGACAAATATGATGATGATAATTATAATGATGAGAAATATGATAGTAATGATGATGATTAGTATAATGATGAAAAATCTGATAGTAATGATGAGAAATATAATAGTAGTGATGATTATGACGAAGACAAGCATGATGAGGATTATTATAATGATGAGAAATATAATAGTAATGATGAGAAATACGTAGTAATGATGAGTAATATGATAGTAATGATGGTTATGACGAAGTCAAATATGATGATGACTATTATAATGATGAGAAATATGATAGGTATGATGAGAAATATGATAGTAATGACGAGAAATATGTAGTAATGATGAGAAATATGACAGTAACGATGACTATGACGAAGACAAATATGATGATGATAATTATAATGATGAGAAATATGATAGTAATGATGATGATTAGTATAATGATGAAAAATATGATGGTAATGATGAGAAATATGATAGTAATGATGATTATGACGAAGACAAGCATGATGAGGATTATTATAATGATGAGAAATACGGAGTAATGATGAGAAATATGATAGTAATGATGAGAAATATGATTGTAATGATGAGAAATATGACCGTAATTATGAGAAATATGATAGTAATGATGAGAAATATGTAGGAATGATGACGAAGACAAATATGATGATGATTGTTATAATGATGACAAATATGATAGTAATGATGAGAAATATGATAGTAATGATGATTATGACGAAGACAAATATGAAGATGATGGCGATGAGAAATTTATGACGATGATGACGATGATAACGATGATAATATATGATAATGATAATATTCGTGAATACATCGTTGTGAAATATGAAATAATAATGAGTATGTGGATGCGAAATATGAAAAAATAGTCATTCTGAGGATGGCAAATATAATGATGATTCCTTTCAAAATTGATATTGCAAAAAATATAGAAGAAGGCAAGAATATTCATGGATGATAAGTGACTGCAGGAAGCCAACAGAAAAGTGTCCCTACTTTAATGTTTGAGTTAGTGCAATAGTGTAGTCAGTCTTCAGTAACTTCAATAAAATAGATAATTTTTTTTTTTTTTTTTTAATTCAACGTGGATTTATTTATTGCATCTTTTCAATCGAAACCAACAATAATTTTACAAAGCTTACAACTAATAAATAAATTGATGCTCCGCGCCAGTGCTTAGAGCAATTTTAGTTTAAGTATTATTATATAAATTATGTAGAAAAAATAAAATAAATATGAAAATATTAATATAAAGAAACTCTATTTTTTTAAAAAAGTGGCCTTTTAAGTCGAGATGTATTCATCCTATGAAGCAGATTCCTTGCTAGTTCGTTAGGATGACACTGAAGTTTGAATTGGTATTTTGTTTTTAAAACTGTTAGTTCTTCTTCAACGGGTGCTATATTAAGGTCGCGGTGAATATTTTCGTTTCTGACGAACCATGGAGCGCCGCTGATCGTTCTCAGAATTTTCGATTGAGCCCTTTGAATTATGTGCAAGTTTATGCACTAGTAGTGCCCCATATCTGAATACCATAAGTCCAAATCGGTTTAATTACAGCCTTGTATATAAGTACTTTATACTCTAAACGCAGATTTGATTTTCGGTTGGTAAGCCAATACAAGGAACTTGCCTTGAGATTCATTTGCATTTTCTTGGCTTCTATATTTTTTTCCAGGTGAGCCGTCGGTCAAAATGCACCGTAGTAGTATTTAACCTTTGTTGCTTGCGGGATTACAATGCCATTTAAGGAGACTGCCGGACAAGAACTGGGCTTAAGAGTAAATGTCACATGTACACTTTTTTGCTCATTTACTTTGATGCGCCAATCTGCTAGCCAACTTTCTATTGTTTTAAGATGTTCCTCTAAATCCCGGGAGGCTATCCGTGGATTTAGGTGAGAGCTCAGGATAGCTGTGTCGTCAGCGAAAGTCGAGGTAACGAGGTTTTTATCCGTTGGCAGATCGGAAGTGTACAGAGTGTAAAGCATAGGTCCAAGCACACTACCTTGTGGTACTCCAGCCATAATTTCAAAGTCTGGCGTTACAAATTCTTTATATTTAACCCTAAATTTGCGATTTGTTAAATATGACTCCAGAATCTTATGCGAATTATTTGGCAGAAGTTTTTTAATTTTATATATGAGTCCTTCGTGCCAGACTTTGTCAAAGGCTTGTGCAACGTCTAGGAATAGCCTTATTTCAGAGGCAATACGGTGCACCTGCTCAATAGTTCCATGATGTTTGCGGAAACCAAATTGGTGGTGAGGAATGATTAAATCGAGCTTTGGTGCTAATTTTTCCAGCAATAAGCGTTCGAGCGTTTTAGAGAGCGTTGGCAGGAGACTTATGGGCCGATAAGAAGATACCTGAGTAGGGTCTTTTCCGGGTTTTGGAATCATTATTATTTCCGATGTTTTCCATGTTGTAGGGAAGTAGCCCAGACGGAGTATTGCGTTAAAAATGTGTGTGAGATGTATTAGAGCTATTTGCGGCAATTCACTTACCATTTTATTGGTAATTAGGTCACAACCAGGTGCCTTTTTTGGGTTTAGACTCGTTGTACATAGGCGTATAACTTCCTTTGGTTTGAAATGAATTGGTACTGCTGACTTTATTATTATTATTATTATTAATTTGCGTTCACCTTGGGACATTAAGGCAAAACCTTGTAAGATTGTCCCAATAACATGAAATGATACATTTAGTACAATAATCCGGACTTAGTTTAAACTTATACTATAAAATACAATAGCTCACAGAGTACAAAAACAGAACATTACAATATGAATTTAAACAATTCATCTTTCAATACAAAACAGCTTTGAATCAATAAAAATGTACAGCTTTAAATTTGTTATTAGTCACAAAAGGATGCATACATATAAACAGTGTACGCGGTCACACACAATCCATAGCACAACCCAATTCAGCTCATAAATTCATTGCCCCTGGAAATGTTTATTAAGCTCAATTTTGAATAGATTAGCATTGCCAATACCTTGAATCCGTACAGGCAGTGAATTCCAAAGTCTCACAGCATTAACGAAAAATTGACGATCAGACATAAGTGAGGAATGTCTTAACGGGACAAGCCGATTAGAACGGCCAGAGCGAGTAAATTTAAGGCGCCTAAACAAATATGGAGGCTCCCGAGTGCAAATAATCTTATGCAACAATAGAATACTTCGAGTGTCAAGAAGCTGATCGAATGTGATGTGAAAAAGTTCTATTGCGCGCCTAGACACATGATCTCTTCGACTTAAACCATAAATGTACCTCGTTACAGTGTTAAATAACACATTGAGTTTTCGTTTACTTACTGCATCACAGTTCCCAAATATTTCACAACCATATAACATAGTTGGGAGAAGGTAGGACTTGGCTAGTATCATTCTAATCCTGAAAGGCGTAAAATATTGCGTAGCCCATAGGGATCGTAGCATACCATAGACTTTACCAACCGTTACTGCAATATGATTATTCCACGATAGAGCACCATCAAATATGACCCCCAAATTTTTAATCACATTTACATAATTAATTGCCGATGAATGCATAAATATCCCAGGGAGGCCCGCGGTTACGATGTGTTTCTTGTAGATCACCAAACACTTAGATTTAGCCGGATTAAGACACAAACCATTCCTTCCTGCCCATACATATATATTATTCAGGTCTTTATTAATTTTGGTGACACAATCGGCAACTTCGTTCGGTGTACAACTGATGTAAATCTGAACATCGTCAGCATACATTTGAATATTACAATATTTTAAGACAGTCGGCAAGTCATTTATGTATATGCAAAAGAGAAGTGGACCCAAAATGGAGCCCTGTGGCACACCTCGAGCCACAGAAAGAAAATTAGATGCCACAACAGTACTGCTACACGGTTGGTAAACCGCCTGTGTTCTATCTGTGAGGTACGATTTTAATAACTTTACCGCAGTGGGTGAGAAGTTATACATTTTCGATAGTTTTGTACATAAAATATCATGGTCAACACAGTCAAACGCTTTAGAATGGTCCAACAGTGTCAAGAAACACATCCTATTAGAGTCAAGTGTCACCCGAATATCTTCCACTACATCAATTAGGGCCGTTATGCAGCTCCGCCTTGGTGTAAAACCAGATTGTCTTTCAGTGATAATCCCATTTCCCGATAAAAATTTCCTCATTTGTTTAGCCATAAGTAATTCAAATACTTTAGACAAATATGGCAAAATAGCAATTGGTCGATAGTCATTGTCTGACTTTGGTGTGGGCAGAATTTTTGCCACCTTCCAACATGTTGGAAATGTTGATGTCATTATCGCTGTATTAAAAATATGGGTAATGACCGGAAGCCGCCCAGGAAGAAGTGCCTTAACAAAAACGGGATGAATCTCATCAGTACCACAAGCATTCGACTTTACACTCAAAAAACACTCCAACACATCCGACTCCTCTACACCACCAAAACCAAACATACACTCAGAAGACACAAGACTACAAGAATCTAAATAACTATTCCCATGCACTGGTTCGATCGGGAGGTTAACAAACCTCTGATTCAGCTCGTTAAGATCCGAATCAATATTTGGAAGTGCACCGCTCTTCCCCAAGCCAATGCCCCGAATATGTCTCCACGTCTGATTGCTACTTACAGCATTAGAGAATTTACCCTCATAATATTTACATTTAGCAATCCTAACCTCCTTTATGACCTGTCTTCTAAAGTTTCTATATGTTTCGTGAAAAAGAGGTATCTTGTAACGTTTCCATCGTTTATATGCTGCGTCACGTAAGTCTATTAATGTCTTTATTTTATTGTTAAACCAAGGCCGCACTCCATGGCGTATAGAGAGCACTTTTTCCGGAACAAATTCATCGAAAAGTTGCTTTATGTTAGAATGCAGGTACTCCACTTTGTCATTTATTGAGGTCATCAGCAGGATTGAATCCCAATCGACACTGTCGAGCTTAGTACATAAATGTTGGTAGTCAATATTATTGAAGTCACGATAACTTATAATATTTGGCGTAATTTTAAGTTTAAAATCAATTGTCAGAAAAATTAAGTCATGTTTAGAGAAACAAGTGGCTGAGAGCTGTTCATACAGTTTAACCTTCCCTCTATCGTCAACAAAATATAAATCCAACAGTGAACTGTTAGTTTTTGTAAAGTGAGTCGGTGACAATAAATTTACCGAGACCAAACCCAATGCAGACATTTCAGATATCAATCCATTCTCAATCAAGAGATTGCTGTTGAAGTCCCCTGAAACCACAATACTTTGAAAATTCAACGAAATCCCCCGAAGATGGTCTAGAAACAATTGCATATCAATTCTACAATTTGGTCTATAAACACAACCAACAAGTAGACTCTCAACACCATTGCAAACACTTAAGAATACATATTCAATTTCACTATCAATACCCGATTTACTGTGGATGTGGCAAGCAATGTCATCCCGCACAAAAATAGCTACCCCCCCAGCATGGCTCACTCTATCAGATCGAAACAGCCTGTAACCATTAACTCTGAACAAGTTGTTCTGCATTGATGGCACAAACCAAGTTTCCGAGACACAAATCAGATCTACCTCTGACCCCTCAAACAAGTATCTAAATTCATCAATTTTGCCAACCAAGCTCTGTGCATTAATATGACATATCTTTGTTCCCATTTCAATTCGGCTAAGAATACGAATCATATCAAAGTTAGTTTCATTGGAATTCACTGAAGACTTAATTAAAGCATTCATATTTGTAGCAAGCAAGTAAAGGCATGGCAATACCGGCACTATTGTTAATCTCTATGCCCAAGAGTAGCTTCCAAAAGAATTTGAAGTAGCGCAACGAACTGTGGATAACCGTGCAAACTAGTGACTGACTTAAAACTATATATATGAATTTTACATCAGAACACTCAAAATAGTACAAATTAAAGAGTAAATAAACAATACAGCAATTTAAACTTACATCTACAAAAATTTGTTGAGAGAAATCAATTATGCAGCAGTAAAAATTGTGAGAGCTATTGATCCTCTCCACGAAAAAAACTGCTCATCTGCTGAATTGAGTCTATGTGCTTTGCCCCTTCACTCTCTGTGCTCTTTACATAAACCAAGCCCCTCAAAGTAAAAACCGCGAACAGTTGTTTTTGCTTTTTCAAGCGGACTGCCGCACGCATTATATCATAATTTACCTTTGTGAGACATTCGTTCATATAAATTGGGACAGTAGAGTCGAATCCAGCATGCTGTAATTGTAAGGTACCATGTGTCTCACGTTTAAAGTTCGCAATAGACTTTAATACGAAGTTCTTGTCGTAGGGTGTTGCCAGTTTTACCATTATAACAGGATCACCGGTAGAGTTTTTGTTGTCAACGCGTGTCACTCTATAAGCCGCCCTTACTACAGGCGGCGTGATACCAACTGATGTACATATGGTATCAAATATTCCAGGTAGATCCTCCTGTGGACTGCATGGGATACCGCATAACCGTAAGTTACAGGCAATAGCGGCATTGTCCTGTTTTGCCACCTGAGATTTTAAGGCCTGAACTTCGGCCCTAAGACCTGGAATAATGCTAGAGTGAGTTTTTGTCTCACACTGCTTCACTCGCTGACACACTGCATCCAGCTCCCCTCTCAATGTCGTGACCTCCAGGCAAACTGTCTCAACAGCAGCAATTCTTTTTTCAAATTGCAGAAGCGAAGCTTTGATGTTCGAGATCACCGCGGCTGTTTCACTATTCTTCGTAATTGAAAAGTTCTGTATGCTAGTGTTGTTGCAGGTCGGCAGGTTAGGTTGAAATACTGACCTCAGATGGGCTGCAAAGAAGTTGCCTTTTTCTTCTTCTGTTTTTGCCCAAGTTCCATCGCTTTGTCTTAGAGGCGATTCACTATCCTTTGGTGTTTTAACCATTCTTGTCGCTCTCCAGAGTGAGTAATTGGTGACTTTGAGAGGAGCCAAATCTTCAAGGTACTTATTAAGGTTTTCTTCCTTTTCCTCCCGTAGAGTGTTTTTCAGCTGATTTTGTAATGACTTTAATTTTACTCTTAGTGCTGGAGATCTGTATTTTTGCCATTCCCGCCTTAATCTCCTCTTTTCTCTAACGAGGCATTCCACATAGTATGACGTAGTGTGTCTCGCGTTAGTTTTAGTTGAGTTTTGTGCGGGCGTGGCACTAATAGCAGCTGCTTTTATTATTGAACCAAGAGCCTGCGTCGCTGATTCAATGTCCTCTCCACTCTTAAGTTTTGTTTTAACGCACACGTGGGTACTAATATATTTGCGATATTTGAGCCAGTTTGTGTTCTTGGAGATCAGTTTTATTGTTTTTTCAATGAACTCTGGTCTTTTTCTTAAATATATTATCACCGGTGAGTGATCGGATGATAAGTCGAAACAGGGCTCGGTTTCCAAGAAACACCTTTCAATATTTTTAGTTATGCCAAAGTCAATAAGATCGGGAATTTTTCTTTGATCAGTTGGCCAGTATGTAGGTTTTCCAGATGATACAAAGTCTAGACCATTCCGAGAGTCTATCAGTGCATTAAACAATTGCTTCCCTTTAGGGTTGATTAACCGTGAGCCCCAGTAGGTATGTTTAGAATTGAAGTCTCCGGCAGAGAGAAATTTGTTACCGAGCGATTTAAAGAAAGAAACAAAATCGGTTGTGGAAATAGGAAACCTAGGAGGACAATAGACTGATGAAATTACTATTGGCTCACCCCAACACTGTAAAGAGATGGAAGTAGAATGGATGTTTTTTTTTGCATAGGATTCCAGAAAGATAATTGGTAACACTCAATTTATAATCAACTGCTCTAATTTTGCGTTGGTTCTGCGATGCTTCTGCTCTGCAAGTGTGAACAATTTGTGCCAATTCATTAAAATGAACTACTCATTTGAATTCTTGTGAATAAAGGAAACACCTGGATAGGAAATTGAAAGTATTTATACTCGTAGTTAAACGAGAACTTCATTACAAAGGCGACAGACGAATCTATCTGAAGGACTTCTATCGCGAATCTTGCTCATGATGAGATGCCTGCCTCATAGAGTACATTACAAACATATCCTACCAGTAGTTAATTACGTTATATCCGCAAACAATTTCAACAATTTTTCCAAACTTACTACAGGCAACTTTATTTCCCTTTCTCGCATGTAAAAGTCGCGCATATGTCTCAAATTTATCATTTCGCTACTGAAACATGTTCGTACATGCATGAATTTGACATGATGCCATTTTTTATCTGCACAGCAAAATCTTTTCGAAACGCTTTCTTAGCATTTCGCTGAATAAAATAAGGCGAAGAGCACAGAAGAATTACCCTCCCCCAACTCCGCCTGCTCCTTACGAAAATAAGAATAATTTCTGTTTACCGTCTTAGTGCCTTTAAGCCATGTTTGCCAATATGTGCGTCATATATACGCCATTTTGTGTTGGCATTTTTTGCCATTCATTTCTGTAAGTTTCTTGGTCTCTGCGTGTGAGTGCGCGTGTGTGTGTGCGTGTGTGTGTGTGTGTGTACGTGTGTGTGTGTGTGTGTAGCACTGAGCCTGTGTTATGTGAAGCTCCCAGCATATGCAGGCGAAAACGTTTGACATTTTCCACGAGATCTCCCATTCCCTTCTGTCCTGTCTTGTGTGAGCGTCGATTTTTTATCTCATGTAGAATTGATTTTTTATTCAAATTTTCTGTCGAGGACCCTTTCCTACTGCCATTAGCGCTGCGATAAGATAGTCTTATGTTGTCTTTATTGAAAAATATACGTTGACAGGTAATATGTCATGCTGGAGATTTTCGTGGAGTGTCGCGTCGGGAGGGCATGCGGCGACGACGCTGCTCTTTTGGTGTATCGTAATTTATGCAGCTTTTTTAATGTATCTCAAAAGTGAGACGATGAATAAATTTTGCAAAAATTCCACTACAAATAATCCTCCCCTCCACTCTTCTCTGTGGACCTCATCACATGCATATGTATTGGAAATATGTTTCCTTTTTTCAAAATTATATGGAATTTGAAGGGAACTTACCGTAAAGAGACAACTCGCAACACAAACAGCCGCCCATGATCCAACCCAGTAACGCAGCACTGTACGCTCTTGTTCCGAGAAGAACATGTCATGGCAAGGAGCACCACAATCACGCAGTTCCTGTAAACAAACAACATTTTTTTAAATTAAAAACTTTTGTTATACGACTACAAATAATATATTTAGGTTTATATTCATTTAGAAGAGCTCAGACACTGCAAACTTAACTCTCCTATCAAATCTGTACTACCAATAATTGAATTATATTTCTGGGAGAGACAGGATATAAGACAAAAATAATGAAAACAACATTAAAGAAAACCAAAATAAAGAAAACATAAACAAAGGAAACGAAAAAGGAAAACATAAATGAACAAAACAAACATAAAGGAAACATAAATGAAGAAAATACACAAATAAAGAAAACATAACTGAACAAAAAATAAATAAAGAAAACCAAAATAAAGAAAACATAAATACAAAAATAATATAAAATAATATTGAAAACATAAATAATTAATATGTAAGTAAAGGAACCATAAATAAACAAACATAGAGAAAACATAAGTGAAGAAAGGACAAATAAAGAAAAACAAATTAAAGAAACCATAAATAAATAAAACATAAATAAGGAAAATATTAATAAGGAAAACATAAATAAACAAACATAAAGCAAACATAAAAAAACATAAATAAATAAAACATAACTAACGAAAATATAAATAAGGAAAACATAAATAAACAATAAATAAATCAAGAAAAAATATGGAAACAATACAATAAAAAATACCGTAGATAAAAAAACTTAAATAAAGGAAACGAAAAAGGAAAACATAAATGAACAAAACAAACATAAAGGAAACATAAATGAAGAAAATACACAAATAAAGAAAACATAACTGAACAAAAAATAAATAAAGAAAACCAAAATAAAGAAAACATAAATACAAAAATAATATAAAAACATAATAATGAAAACATAAATAATTAATATGTAAGTAAAGGAACCATAAATAAACAAACATAGAGAAAACATAAGTGAAGAAAGGACAAATAAAGAAAAACAAATTAAAGAAACCATAAATAAATAAAACATAAATAAGGAAAATATTAATAAGGAAAACATAAATAAACAAACATAAAGCAAACATAAAAAAACATAAATAAATAAAACATAACTAAAGAAAATATAAATAAGGAAAACATAAATAAACAATAAATAAATCAAGAAAAAATATGGAAACAATACAATAAAAAATACCGTAGATAAAAAAACTTAAATAAAGGAAACGAAAAAGGAAAACATAAATGAACAAAACAAACATAAAGGAAACATAAATGAAGAAAATACACAAATAAAGAAAACATAACTGAACAAAAAATAAATAAAGAAAACCAAAATAAAGAAAACATAAATAAATAAAATATAAATAAAGAAAACATAAATAAACAAACAAAGAAAACATTAATAAAGAACACAAAAAATCAAGAAAAAAATAGAAACAATTATAAATAAACCAAAAATTAAGAAAACCAATATAAATAATACAGAAAAGAAATGAAGAAATCATAAATGAGCAAAACGAACATAGAAAAACATAAATAGAGAAAAAATAAATAAAGAAAGCCAAAATAAAGAGAACATAAATAAATAAAATTTAAATAAAGAAAAATAAACAAACATAAATAAACAAATATAAAGAAAACATAAATAAACAAACATAAAGGAAACATAAAAGAAGAAAAAAAAACATCAAGAAAAAATATGGAAACAATAGTAAAGAGACAAAAAATTAAGAAAACCAATATAAATAATACAAAAAAGAAATGAATAAAACATAAATGGACAAAACAAACATAAAGGAAACATAAATGAAGATAAAACCAAAATAAAGAAAACAAAAACAAAGATAGGTAAAAGCCGAAAGGAGAGAGACTAGAGAATATCCTGGAATAATAACAATTCCTGACAAACAAAAATTGTAGTGTGAAGTAATGAAAATGACAGTATAACTGACCTACAAACTTGTGACTGACAATCGACAACCAGAGATGGAGCTTAATGCAGGGGTAAAGCCTGCATGGACCTATAATGCCACATGTGGTAAGGGAACATTTCAATGGCACAAAAGTAAATAGTTGAAAGATGCCAACACGGGTTTTGTAATCAGGGAAAAATATGGATTAATGTTTGCTGAATTAAAGGTGGATGGTTAGAATTTTATAGTATTTTATTCTTACAAATTTTAATTACACACTGGATAGCCGAAAGTACGCAACGATTTTGGATGAAATTTAATATATTTAGGGCCAACATAGAACATATTGAAACATAAATTATTGCATACTTTTAGGATACCTCTATTAAGTACAGTTACTACGAGAGAGGTGTATATAAGTCAAGACACAATCTATTCGGAAAAAATCTTACTCAAGAACCCTCTTTCGAAGTGTAGATAAAATCGAGAATGTTCTCGAATTTCTACGGAAGTATAGGGAATGCTCTCGAATTTCTACCGAAGTATAGGGAATGTTCTAGAGGGTTCTACTTCAACCATAAGAAAGGTATATAAGACACCACACAATTAAAAGTCGAGACAATTGAAAAGCACCCGAAACAGTGTGTACATCGGGCATTTTAATCGAAACTGCAACATTTGTTATTGTGATAGAGAAGTAATAACTGTTCGAATCGAAAGCCTCTGTAGCTAGTACTCATTCCCCCAACACCTTGCACTCATAATTAATTATGGTGTAATTAATAAGTGCAAGGTGTTGGGGGAATGAGTACTAGCTACAGAGGCTTTCGACTCGAAGAGAAAAACATTTTATAGAAAGAAGCATTTTGGAGACCAAGCCCGTGGCAGGATTTGAACCTGCAACCCTCGGGGGAGAAGTAATAAAGTGATTAATGAATTATTCAACAAAGTGCCAATTTGATTTAAAGTAATCTTTAAGACTAATATTAAGTGTGTGTAAATTGCAATAATTAAATAAAGTTAATTTATGTTAATTTAACCAAGCGATAGTTTGATTACTACACAAGCCAGTGGTGCGAATTCGAGTAATCAGAGTAAGAGTAAATTGTCAGAAGAGCCACTTCTTTACAATACATTTAGGGCCAACTTTGATTCCATGTATTTTGTAATAAAGGGCTTTCCAATAAGAGGTGTTCTTTTGGAATTCAAAGAAAAATGCCATTTTTTTGAGATAACTGATCGGATGTTTATTACATAATAAAGAGGAATTTATGCCGTTAATAATGAAAAACAACATCAGCCAAATGGCCACCACGACCACGCTTACAGGACCATATCCTTTTCATGAAATTTTCCATAACCACGTCGCAAAGTAGCTGCCCTATGTCCTCGATAGCCTCACGAATTCTATCTTTGAGGTCTTGAATCGACGCTGGGCTGTTGGCGTAGACCTTATCTTTCACGTGGCCCCAAAGGAAGAAGTTGCAAGGTGTTAAATTACAAGATCTCGGTGGCCAATTGTGATCACCTCTTCGAGAGATAACACGGTCCGGAAACTTATCCCGTAAAAGAGCAATGGTTTCGTTGTTTGTGTGGCACGTAGCGCCGTCTTGTTGAAAGTAAACGTTGTCCAGATCAATACCATCCAACTCCGACCATAAAAAATCATTAATCATCTCTCGATAGCGCAATCCATTCACCGTAACTGTTGATCCAACCTCATTTTCGAAAAAGTAAGGACCAATGGCCCCGCCGGACCATAAACCGCACCAAACAGTCACACGTTGAGGCTGGAGAGGTTTCTCAACAATAACTCTTGGGTTTTCCGAGCCCCAGATGCGACAATTTTGCTTGTGGACGTAGCCACCGAGGTGGAAATGGGCCTCATCAGTCAAGATGATTTTTCGATGGAATTCCGGATAATTTTCATGTATTTCAAGGACCCAATCAGCAAAGACACGACGTTGTTGATGATCGGCCGGCTTGAGTTCTTGTGTTAACTGAACTTTCTAAGCCTTAAGACCCAAGTCTTTATGCAAAATACGGTGTAATGACGTTTGTGGAATGTACAATTCCAAAGAACGACGAGGAATGGACAAACCTGGGTTTTCTTCCACACTTTGACCTACAGCAGCAATATTATCAGTTGTTCTTGAGCGACGTGCACGGGTCTTATTCTTCACATCACTAACTTGTCCCAACAGCTCCAATTTTTCCACCAATTTCTGTATTGCGGTCCGACAAGGTGCTTCACGACGACCCAAAAAGGCTTTAGTTTTGCGAACTGTGACTGCAAGATTTTCACCATTTTTGTAGTGAATTTTAATAACTTCAATGCGTTGTTGAAGCGTGTATCGTTCCATTTTTAGTAATGGCGTAGTTTCTACTTGTCAAATGTTAAAGAATAAAAGCTTCAAAAGCGACAGCTACCGAAATACCGGGTTATTCAAAATAACACCTCTTGTTGGAAAACCCTTTATATAGAGATGACTTTTCCTAAGCTTTTTGGCAATTTCTTCCCAATTCCTCAACGAAAATTCCACATTTAATTAGACAACTTAAAAATAAAGTGTGTCGGTGAGTCAATGCTTTGCGAAAACTGCGGAAATTGGTCTCTGAACACACCAATAAAAACATTCCATGAAATTATAGAAAACATCTGTTCTGTTAATGTTAATTTTTTTTAGCTAAAAATAATTTCAGTTCTTTCCATTTTTCTATTTGAGTTCCAGCAGAGATTAAATAAACAGCCCTGTCGGCACTGCAATGTGCTTGTGAATCAAATCCAATCCCCCACATAACCAAATCAACCCTAGTTATATATGACAATATTGCAATTATTTCCGATCTGTATATAAAAATCAGATTCACATGCATAGCGAAGCTCAACAAAAAATTGTTTGTTTTTCATTCGGAATTTTGCTGTGGATTTCTTAAGAATAGTCTAACGAGGAAGCACCGAAGTCTTCCATCCTGTAATTGCATTTGATCGGGCAATGAAGGCAAAAATTCTTGATTTTATGAGCACGTCGCATAAAATACTAAGACAAGGGACGATTTCCAATTGAAGACATTTTATATTACTTTACCTGCTGGAAAATTTGCATAAGTGTAGGGGTACAAATGTCGTTCTGGCTGCTTTACTTCACAGCCATGCCCAATTTCAAGCATTTCCCATTAACCGAGCATAGCAAGACGCACTCTTAAAATGCAATAAAAATCTGTGCAGCGTCCGCACAGCAGTAGGGATGGAAGCAAGCCGTATCAACCACATTACAGACCAGACCCCCCGCCGATAAAAGTAGAGCTCATTAAAAATTTAAATTTCCTAAGAACATTCTAAATGGATACTCTCCGTATATGAACGTGCAGTACAACAACGTGCGGTCGGTCCCCTCGCCCAGCTCTACCTGGCCCATGGGAGAGATTCAGAATAAAATTAAAGGCAAGTTTCAGAATAGAAGAAAATAAATAAGGACGGAAGACACATGAACCCACACTGACACACACACAACAACACACACATACACATAAAATGCGTCCATACAAAGGTGTGTATGTATACAAAATTTGTAGCATGAAGTCCGCTGCTGCATGCAGCAATAAACTTATCCGCGCAGCAAAATCTAAAAAACAACAAAAACAACAAAAATGTTGATGGGTGTTTAGAGCCTGTTATTATATATAGTTGTTGTTGTTGTTGTTGTTGTTGTTGTTGCTGCTACCGCTATTATGTTGTTGCCTCATATTGCGGATAATGGTGGTAGGGTGCCAGCGCTGCTTATGATTTCGCAGTTCTTTTTCTTGCCTTTGTTGCTGTTGCTATTTTTTCCTTTCTTATCATTATCATTTATGTGCGCTGTTTGAAGCAGCAGCCGCGTGCATTTATTTTGCAAAAATTATATAAAAGTACACGGCAGTGAAGCACCCGCCGCCTTAAAGTCCGACCGACCGATTTGAAGCCATCTTTTCGGGATGATGCCATAGAAAAGAAATAATTCTCCGGCTGACTGACTCTCGGCTTGCCAGCTCGCTTTCGCTTTTCTTGTGCCAGGAATTCAAAGTGAAAGGAAACACAAAAATGGTAGCAGCACCAGCAGCGGACAGCGGCGTAAATGGCCGCCTTCGGTTCAGTTCGGTTCGGTTCAGTTCAGTTGGGTGTCTGTCTACGTGCATGTGTTCCTGCAGAATGGAATTTGTAACCCAAGGGAATTTCCTGCAGAACGACTTCGTTGCTCTACTGAATACTAAATGATGACGCACGGCGGCTGGTTAAAAGGGAACAAACGGAAAATGCGTAAGTGTGCCTGTGCCTGGGCCCCTGCCTGTGCCCCTGCCTGTGCCCCTGCTATTATGGGGCACGCAACCCACCAATTCAAGGAGCCAACGGGTACTGGTCGCGAGACTGGGACTGGTCCTCGTAAACAAAGGGACCACTGCCACTTTTAGAAAACCCGGATGCGAAGGTACAATTCCAGATATTACACTAGCTTCTGAGAGCATGGCTCACAGAGTAAGTAAACGGTAAGTCTTAGAAGACTATAATGGAAGCGATCACCAATACATTACGTTTTCCATTGAAAAAATGCCAAGCAACCATGGCCACAATATTAGTGGACGAGGAACTCGCAAGTGGAATGTATCAAAGTTAATCCCGGATGTGCTACTTCCCAACAAACATTTAGAGTCCTTAAAGAGTCATATATACGAGTATGTCCTAGTTCAAAGCGGCTACCCTCATAATGAGCTCATTTAAGAGTCCGCTATGAAGGTGTTTCCCTTCTTGCGAAGGTCCACTTATAGGAGCCTTGGCATGCGACTCATAATTTTAATCATATATTAGTGGAACAGGATTCATATATGAGTCGAATAGGATTCATATATGAGTCGAACAGGATTCATACATGAGTCCGCATTTCTCTATTTCTTTAGCCTCATATTTCTTACATATGTAGTAGTCATTTCGGACTCCAAAAATCCGAGCGCTCCAAAAATGTTTGCGGGGTTGCTGAGCTCGAGGCAAACATTCCATTAGACAGCCACGCCAGAGATGCTAATAGCAAGGTGAAGCAGACCATGCAGTGTGTAGAGAGAGCCTGTAGCAAAGCGATGTCGATAATAAGACCAAACAAACATAAGAAGACCGTTTACGTGGTGGACAGAGAAAATAGCTCAACTCAGACGGAGCTGTTTGCGGTGTAGAAGAAAGTATACGAAGATCTGCGATTGCCGAAAGAGAAGATCTCCAAGCTGCTAGGAAACCCCTCAAAGCTGCTATTCGCACTACCAAGGAGAAGAAATGGGGGGAGAGCTCCGAAACGACATCAGCAACAATCCATGGGGGCTGGGATATAAAGTCGTAATGAAGAAGCTTGGAGCAAGAATATCGTTACCCCAACTAGAGCACCATGCTATGGAAAACAAAGTAAACGCTCCATTCCCTATACATGCCTTAAGAGAAGAATTGGATGTGTTGGTCAAGGAAGTCCCACCTCCAATCACGGAAGATGAACTTAAAGCAGCCGCCATTCATCTACAGAGAAACAAAGCTCCCGGTATCGATGGTATTCCAGCAGCAGTCCTAAAAATAGTATCAACTGGCCATGTTCAAGTACTTCACGATATGTAGAATCCCTGCCTGACTGAAGGAACATTCCCAGACGTGTGGAAAAGACAGCGACTAGTGCTCATCAGTAAGGGAAAAGGAAACTTCGAATCACCGTCAGCACATCCACCACTGTGTATGGAGTACACAATCACTGTGCAGCTGCACAAGATCTACTTGAGCAGACGGTGAGAGAGCACAAGATCGACGCCGCTGTGCTCAGTGAACCATATCGTCGGAAGCACCAAGGAGTCTGGGTCGAGGACAATACTTGCCGAGCTGCAAAATGGGTGTGTGGAGTCAAGCCACCTCAGCTCGCGGACGTCAGGAGGGATGAAAACTACGTCAGGGCAACCATAGGAGGAACCACGATTTACAGTTGCTACATGGCACTAAGCCTAACTACGGATGAGTTTGAGTCGGCGGTAGATAGACTCGTTCTAGATGCACACGGCAGGAATCCTGTAGTAATTGCTGGCGATTTCAACGCATGGACAACTGAATGGGGCTGCGGCCGGACTACGCCAAAGGGTCATATCCTCATGGATGCACTCGCAGCACTTGACGTGATCCTCTTGAATACCGGCTAGATGACTTTTGCCAGAGGAGGTGCCCGTTCTGCGATAGACCTAACCTTCGTAGGTAGCATGCTGGTGAGGGGTGCAAAATGGCTGGTGAGTGACATATACACCCACAACGACCACCAAGCTATCATCTGCGAACTGGAGAAGCCCCGGAAATGGCAGCGGATTGGTCCGACATTGAAAGGCTGGAGGACAAACAGCCTTGACGAAGACGTCTTAGCAATGATGCTTGAAGGTTTGGTGCTGGAAGGCAGTGCAGAAGAAATGGCGAATCAGCTGGCAAGGAAGGTAGAAAACGCCTGCGACGCGGCAATGCCCAGGAGAGCATATGGTGGGAGGCATAAACCTGTCTACTGGTGGATGGATGCAATAGGCGAGCTCCGCAAAGCATACCACGCTGCGAGGAAAAGGTATCAACGTTCCATACGGAAACCAGATTCCCTGCAGAAGCACCAGGCCTTCCAGGAAGCCAGAAATGTTCTAAAGAAGGCAATTAAGAAGAGCAAGAGCACCAGATTCGCTGAATTATGCGCACCTGTTGAGGATGACCCATGGGGCATGGCATATAGACTTGGCAGCCAGCCCCAACCTGTCCAATGTTGCTCAGACGCATAGTGGCACAGCTCTTTCCAGTACAAAATTATGTCCCATACGAGCTTCCTCTGGAGCAAACGGAGGAATCAATACCCAGTGTGACTGTAGATGAGGTGTGGCGGGCGGTTGGGAAGTTTGCAGATCAGAAAGCACCCGGCCCAGATGGAATCCCCAACCGAGTGCTCAAGACTGCAGCTTAACTGAACCCAGAGCCACTGAGGAAAATGTACGACGCTTGCCTGAGAGAAGGCATTTTCCCCAAGGGATGGAAGAGGCAACGATTGGTCCTGGCGCTGAAAGTCAACAAACCAACAGAGGACCCTTCAGCGTACCGCCCGCTCTGCATGTTAGATACGGCGGGAAAAATTCTGGAGCGGATAATCTGTGACAGGATTGATGAGGCCATTGCAAAATCTGGAGAGCTCTCAAAACGGCAATATGGTTTCCGGAAGGCGAGATCTACCGTGGACGCCATCAACGAACTTGTCCAGACGGCTAAAACAGCGATCCAGGGGAACCGATGGAGGGGTGGAATCAAGAGGTATTGCCTTGTCGTCATCGTAGATGTTAAAAACGCTTTCAACTCAGCTAGCTGGGAGCGCATAGCCAGCGCGTTAGCCGAGTTTGGGGTACCCATCTACCTGAGGCGAATGATTGCCAGCTACTTCAGCGATAGGATCCTGCTCTACCAGTCCGAAAAAGGTGTGGAGTCGCACAAGATTATCGGAGGAGTTCCCCAGGGATCGGTTCTTGGACCGTTACTCTGGAATGCTATGTACGACGGCATCCTCGTACAGGTCCCTGATGGTGTCAAAATCATTGGATACGCGGACGACATATCACTGTTAATCACACCGAAATACTTGGAGGAAGTACTAGCAGAGGCCAACCGAACTGTGGCTACCGTCGGAAGATGGCTTGCAAACGTTGGACATGGCTTGGCTGAACACAAGACCGAGGCAATCCTGGTTTCGAGCCGCAGAGTATTGGAGGTAGTGGAAATAAAGAGTTGGTAGATGTACCATAACCACGATTCCACACCTCAAGTACCTAGGAGTGTGGATAGACGCGCGGCTTACCTTCAAAGAACATCTGCGGCGCGTGGGAGATAAGGAAGCAAACACATGTTCTCTCCTATGTAGAATAATGCCCAACGTGGGAGGACCGAGACAGCGGAAAAGGCGACTCATCGCCGGGATTGGCAGACCCATTATTCTCTATGGGGCGCCAATATGGGCCGAAAACGCGGATGTGAAGGCTTACGTCCGCACCATTGAGCCAGCATACAGAAGAAGTGCACTTCGAGGGATCTGAGCACACCGCACCGTATCCACAGATGCCACCTTAGCGATAGCCGGCATGACTCCCGTGAGCGAAAGAAGCGATGACCCTCTACCAAGCCAAAGGGACACACGCGACAAGTGTACAAGAGCTCTTAGCAATTATAAAGCGGAGCACCCTTCAAGAGTGGCAAGCCCAGTGGGACACATCGCCAAAAGGCCGCTGGACAAGAAGGTTGATCCCCAATATTCAGTAATGGGTGAGCAGGTCGCATGGTGAGGTGAATTACTACGTCAAACAATTGCTGACAGGCCATGGAGCTTTTCGGGCATACCTGCACAGAGTCCACTTGGAGGAATCCCCCTACTGTGCAAACTGTGGAGCTACAGAGATAGAAGATCCCAAACATGTCTTCTTCTATTGCCCACGTTATGAGAGTGCTAGAGTGGCACTACAAGGAGTATGTGGAGAGCCCGAGGTGCCCGACAACATAGTGCAGCATATACTCGAGAGCACGGAGAAATGGGCTGCGGTGTGTGACACCACCGCCGCCATTATAAAAGATCTCCGCCACCAGGAGTGGCGAAGACGCGCAATGGAAAATAGCTAGGAGGGGTCCGCTGACCATACTAAACCCCCCTTAAATTTAAAATTTTAAAAACACCACTGTGTATGGTAGACACCACGGACTTTTGGAGCGACTACTTAAATCCCGAATAGCAGCAGTCATTGAAAACGCTGGGAGAGTATTCAACCGACAACACGGTTTTCGGCTAGAAAAGTCCACAATTGGCGCCATAGAAGACGTCATAGAAAGTGTGCTAGCGGCACAGCAAGGAAATCACTACTCTAGGCGAGTGGTACTCCTTGTCACATTAGAAACGCGTTCAACAAAAAAGTAGACTAAAATTATAATCCCCTTAAATAACTATCAAATATTGTTTAAGTGCTTAGAAAAAAGATTAGCTTGAACAGATCTATAAAGTGTATTTTAAGGGTTGTTCCAATAACGAGCAAACCCACCCCAACAACTTAGTTACGAAGAGTCAAACGAAGAATATTCTGAATATGGACAGAAGCGAATATAATTAAAAAAGATAATAGAAGGAATGATGAAACAGTTCTCAAGTTTATAACAAGTAAATACGAGATATTATAATCGTATTATTCGGGAGTTATTTTCGTAATGAAAACTATAATAAAAATAATGTATATAAAGTCTGTTCGAATCTATCGTTTGTGTTGTTATTAATTATATCAGAATTTTTTCGCTCGTTTTATCGTTGTAATATACAATGACCTCACTGAAATGTAATAAAAAAGAGAGAGCAACTTAACGAAACAAATGAGGGGTAATAATGAGACACAATAGTTTAGAGTACGGTGGACTGGGAGAGACAAAATTTGATCAGTGAGTTCAGCACCTGCAGTTATCGTAGTTGTCTGTATCGACAGAGTGCAATAGCTGACAGCCCAGGTTCGATTTCTGGGAGGATTCATAGTTGGTGTGCTGTTGATTTCGGAGACATAATGAATACTTGCGGAAAATTGCCTTTCATTAAAAGATCTCTGGTGAGGACCAGTGGCGTTGCCGAAATAACTATAAGATCTGACAAAAATATGAATAGTTTTGTGCTGAGTCTCTCACATCAATTCATGATACAAAATCTAATCTGCTTTAAAAAAGCTGATTAAGTAAAGTTGAAACAACTCTGGCGTACCTATGGAAATAATCTAGATAAGTGGGTGGCAGGATTTCATAACATCCTTTACACATGTTTTGAGCTCTGTTATCCTAACATCAAATATTCTCCTTTAGGAGGTCCATTATGGTCAACTAGACAACTTCAGAAATTGAAACATTTAAAAAATCGAGAGATCGGGTGGTGGAGTATATTACGCTAAATGCGATTCTCAGAAATAGTTATCAGACTTCAAATGCATCCTGGTACAAAGCTTATTTAAACACAAAGCAGCAGAGCGTTTTGTAGCTTCATTGATTTGAAGCTTAAAAACTCTGATGTCCCTTCAACAATGAATGACTAGGAAAGGGTGTTGTATCTACTGATGATCTGGTTATACACAATTTATTTGCAGACTTCTTTTAATCTACCTATTCTAGTGACCTGTACGATGTAAATTCCGCTTATCCACATCCTTTGTCTTCAGTAAATTATGGGTTTATGCTTTTCATCTTACCTGAAGATGTTCTTTATAGTCTTATGCTTTCCATCTTACCAGAAAATGTTCTTTATAGTCGTATGCTTTCCATCTTACCTGAAGGTTTTCTGTATAGTCTTATGCTTTCCACCTTACCAGAATATGTTCTTTATAGTCTTATACTTTCCATCTTACCTGAAGGTTTTCTGTATAGTCTTATGCTTTTCATCTTACCTGAAGATGTTCTTTATAGTCTTATGCTTTCCATCTTACCAGAAGATGTTCTTTATAGTCTTATGCTTTCCATCTTACCTGAAGGTTTTCTGTATAGTCTTATGCTTTCCACCTTACCTGAAGATGTTCTTTATAGTCGTATGCTTTCCATCTACCTGAAGGTTTTCTTTATAGTCTTATGCTTTCCATCTTACCAGAAAATGTTCTTTATAGTCGTATGCTTTCCATCTTACCTGAAGGTTTTCTGTATAGTCTTATGCTTTCCACCTTACCTGAAGATGTTCTTTATAGTCTAATGCTTTCCATCTTACCAGAAGATGTTCTGTATAATTTTGAATGTTTAAAACGGTGTCATTCCTACCTGGCCCACACTATTCCTAGCTGTACTTTAAAAGTGTGTGCTGAGTGCATATATTTACCCCTGACTAGAATTTTGATCGCTTCGCTGGAGTTAGCTAACTTGGAAAGAGTCTTATTTGATTCCTCTCCAGAAAAGTGGATCTAAGAGTGACCGTGGAATAGCTAAAGAAAGTGCCCTTCCTAATTTGTTTGAGTCCATCATTACCTCCCATTTAGCATTCTCAGTAAAGATTGTAATTTCCCAATTTCAACATGGTTTTCTCAAAGGAAGATCCACTGTTTCAAATTTTTTTGAATTTTCTTCTTCAGTTATTCAGGGTTTCTCTGGAGGTCTGCAAACTAAAGTAATTTATACAGACTTCAGTCAGGCCTTTGACAAAGTACGAAACTAAATTGTATTCCCAGTAAACTTGTGTTTTGGACTAAATCCTATTTAAGTGGTCGCACACAAAGGGTTTTATTCCAGGATCCTATGTCAGAGAAACTTGATGCTACTTCCGGCGTTCGCCAAGGAAGCCATACAGGTCCAGTTCTTTTCTTACTTTTTATAAATGAGCTTCCGTCTGCAATTGTCACTTTAATGTTCTCTGACGATGTCCAGCTTTATTTATCCCACTATTCACCTGCATTTCTGGATGATATTTCTTCATTGTCGTCTTGGTTTTCAGCCAATTTGATGACACTAAATCTTGACAAATGTAAGTATATGCTTTTCTCTAGAAGATACCCTTTTCGTCATCATAGTATATTTGTAAGTAGTGTAATTCGTCAAATAGTATATTTGTAAGACGTCTCTAACAAGAGTCTTCAGTTTTGTGGATCTTGGCGTGACGATGGATCCGAAACTTCCCTACGACCTTCACAGTAACACCTGTGTAAATAAAGCAAAGGATGTCCTTAGCTTTATAAAAAGGTGGTCGAGGGAATTTAACGATCCACATGTTACAAATATATATATTTATATACCCCTTGTTCGTCCAATTTTGGACTATACTTCTAGCATCTGGAATACTCACTATAACCAGTGGGATACGTCGAAAAGCAGCACTAAACTGAGGGGACACTCGGTCGGTTGGGTGGGTGGTTAAGTGGGGTCGTGGCTTACGGCGAAAAAAGTACTAAGCTGTGGGACACTCCGTCATCGGAGAGAGAGGAATGTTTTCTTTAACTACAATAAGGAATTTTATTCGTCTTACGAATGTGGCACTTGAGCACCTTCCCAAAGCTGTGTCCTCTGCAGCAGTTGTCGGTTAAAGTTTTGGAATAAGCGTGGCTTGCGCACCGACTCAACTGATGAATACTGACAAACCCCGTTTTTCCGCCTTTTAGCTAACATTTATCACGCCTACTCTTGTGGCTTGAATTTAAAGATAACAAAGACTGCACAAAGCAAGGCAAGGTGGAGTTTGCTTTGTTTTTATTTTTGCCGAATTTCGTTTCATGTCCATTGCAGCGGCCTTCACTCGAGCTCAAACCGAAACTCAACAACAGAAACATGCCTCGCCATTATTGCAAATTTCAGCTGTCTCCCGTCTTCGCTGACCCCATGCAAAATTTGAATTCTTAAGTTAAACGCTGCAAGCAACGCCGTCTCGCCCCTGCCTGGTACTACTTTGAGCGAGTTGTGGGTTCCTTATTGCATTAAAGAGTCAGTCAACGCAGCAGCAGCAGCAGCAGCAACAACAACAACAACAACAGCAACAACAGCAACAGCAAAGAAAAAAAAGGTAACCATTGTTTCCACTTTTATGAGCAGCGATAAATAATTGCGCCCAACGGCCTACAACGCAACGTGCAGATACCCACCACAACCACTGACCATTGGGCCGACTGACCTGCCCTCGCATCTTTAGCTTCCTCTGCTCTGGCGCTCTCGCCGAAGCAACCCCCTTAACACAAAGCAATTCCTTCCTCTTTTAGCTAAAACGCTTACGGGCACAAAACTACAAACCCAACATTTAAACAGATTTTAATTTATTGTAGATAAATTTTGTACCAACGGCATGGTATGGCATGGTATGGCATGGCTTGGTATGGCCTGGCATGGCACGACTCGGCTGGGCTTGGATCGGATTGGTACCACAAGACAGACAATGTTGCCTCTTCCTGCCCCTTCTGGAAATGCAGCAAAGCTGCAGTGATGGAGGGGTCAGGGTAGGCTATGCTCAAAAGAGTAAGAACCGAAAATTATGGCTACATGGCAACACATGGCAATGGCAGAGAAAAGGGTACTTTTTTTGCTTTGTTTTTATATTATTACTAATGTTGTTGTTGTTGTGGTTGTTGTTGTTGTTGTTAATGATGAGTCTGCAAAAGATAGCAGACCAGAGAACGGAAGGAAAGGCAAGCCGAGCCGAGCCCAGCAAGGAAGCAGCAAATTTCATTTTGTGGTGGACAAGAGTTGGAATTGTGTAGCATGTGAATGAATGACATGGAGTGAAGTACCAAAAGTTAGTTAAACCTAAGGGGTGACTTCAGGCACTCGTTACAAGTGAGTGAGTTAAGCCAGACAGATGGACGGACGTACGGACGGATGAACGTTCAGACACACATACACACACACACACATAGATAACAGACACAGAAATGCTAAAACGGCAAACGAGCATGTTTGAGGCGTGAGTGAAGGAGTACTGAGGAAAGCAGTTAGGTACCCGTAGTGTTGGGATTTATGTACAAGTGCGAAATAATGGAGAGGTCTATAAAAATTAATGGCAAGTTCTGCGCCCATGTGGCAGCTAAAGACAGCTTAAAACTGTAAAAATCACTGAACATTGAACGCAGATTCAAATTATTGCTCTGGTTTGACTCGATGTCGCCACCACATGTGTCCAAACCAAGCCAACCCCCAATAGCGAAAGGCAACAAATGCATTAACGAATGGACTTCAACCACAGCAGGAATATACAAGATTTCGGTTAGTGGCTTATTGGCGACCTTTGGATAGAGCTGAAGAGTTAATGGCCAGATTAGGAGTTACTCAGAAATATTTGAACACAATTCCAGTTGCCTTTTCCAATACATTACCACAAAGTAAACGATATCGCGTTAAGAAATAGGGACACTTTGGGCAAAAGTTAAAGTTAAGTTGTGCTAACGTGTCCTCTAAAACTTTCCCTTTAAGCAAAGGACCCTTCTTAAAAGTCATATTCTATTTTCTTAATTAAGAATTGGCAATATTGTTCTTGTCGCACTCAAATGGACAAAGGTTAATCTTCCTTTTGAAGCGTAATTGCGCCAAAAGCGAGTTTGTCAAAGTTGGCGAAAAGGCGCGCCAAAAAGGGACACCCAACTGGACACAGACGCAATAAAAAAATGTTAAACAGAAGACGAAAGTAAAAAAGGGTCCTAAAAGGGTAGCACTGAATTTAACAGCCTTTACGGTAATTGCGACAGCCAAAAGGGCAGAAAAAAAGGTCATGTTAATTATTTATGAATACGATTTCGAAGGCTTTTTGAACGCTCGAAAGTCCAAATTGTGTGCCATAATTACACTTGTCGACACTTTATACAACCGGTCGCCTTCTCCCCCCCTTATCGCCTCCGATGAAGTGCCTCATTGCCATTGGTGTTGTATTGCCGTGTAGCCTACAAACATTGGCAGACACAACAAACACGCCTCAAAGTTTTCATTTGTGCCTTGTCAGTAACTCAACTGGCAAGTGACGTTTCCAATTTGAGGTTGCACATGTTGCACAGACAACTGGTTCCTTGCACGCAGCATCGCGTTGCTCAGTGTGCAAAGATAAACCAAAATTTATGAGCACTTAGTCTAGAATATTTGCGCAAATAGCCATAAAATGTGTTGCCCTCTCTCACACTCCCATACGCTCTTCGTCTCTGTCTCTCACTCTCTCAGTGTATCGTCCTCAAGTGGCACTTTTAGCGTGATTTGTACAAAATAATTTGGCAGTATTAACTTTCTAAGTGCTGGGCTTCAACTATTAGAGGAGCTATGTAAGTAGTTGGATGTGCACATTCCGGAATTAATGTGCCGTGATTATGTGTACCAAAGGACTTTGTATGTTTGACATGAGCAACAGGATTTTCGCTGCTTGGAATGTGAGGCAATTATTTGTGTGATGTAGCAATACTCGTACATACACTTTGACCTTGAGCAAGGACAAAAATGGGCGACCAAATTATTACGCCATACAGATTATTATGAGATGTAAGGAAGTTTGTTGTAGAACAGAGAGTACACCTAAAAATACAAAACTATCAATTGATTCTATACTACAAGATGGAATATGAATATTGATAATAGAAAACTATCAATTGAATCCATACTTCAAGATGGAATATGAATATTGATACTCGCAACTAATATATAAGAATATATACGAGTATAAGAATATATACGAGAATATATATAAGAATATATATAAGAATATATATAAGAATATAGCTTTCATAGTTCAATCCCTATGTTTTATGTTTATTAGCAAGCCATGTGATAAATAACCGCCAAGGTTCGAAAACTAACAATCTAAAAGCCCTCCTGAACTTAGTTTGAAAAATATCAACTTGTAAGGAAATCACAGATCCTCATACACTGAATCATTCCAATCGTTCTTGCATTTCTACCATAAACAAACTTAGATTATATGGCGGTCCTAAGACTCACTTAGACCTGTTCAAGGCCCATTGCGGTTAAACATACTTAGTAGATAGATACAGGGTTGCCCAAATTCGACGGACCTATGTTTTTGTTAAAAAAATCAAAGAAAAAAATAAAAATTTGGCGGTTGGCAATCTTAATCATTTAATTTGTTCCAAGTAGATTTGTTTACATCAATTTTTGAATATGATATCTCTCAAATGGCCGCCTCTGGCGTTGATGGCGTATTGTGCCCTTTTTGCAGCATTAAGCGATCTGACATCTCTGTCAAAAGTTATGGCGTTGCCGTCGAATTTGGGCAACCCTGTACATATATTTAAGGGTGTTATACACTGCGACCTGAAATATCTATTGTGATATTTATTTGAAAAACATACTTAGTAACATGACATTTCTAATAAAGAATGCAATCGTTGGTCTTAATACTAGGCATGGAGCACAAACCAGCCGAGAGATGAAAATATACACCTCACTAAAATATGAACATAAGGATTCCCAAGGATGGTCATGCTCCCATCAAATTTTCGGAGCATGCAATGAGCTGCAATGACATTTTCAGAACATACTAGTGGGGCTCCGGAACTGGAGTGGACTGACAACAAATACTTTTAAGGCATAAACCACTCTTCCTTTAAATAAAGTGATAGACATATATTATCAGCAGTCAAAAAATGTTTCTCCAATTACAGATCTGGAGCACAAGGCGTCCACTGAACTCATGACATTCCTCTTTCTACAAAAACTCCCACAATAACGCATACAAAGCCAGTGAGAATGCTAGTTAATATATGAAGTGTACTTCATGCACCAAAATCCACTAAAAAGGTCGGTTGGTCAGATTTACTGACCATCAAACTACCAATCTGCCGAATAACATCACAAACACTTCTACAGCATGCAACGAAATTTAGTTTCAAAATGCTCACATCAAGTCCAAATTGATCAATAATCGATGCGACGCCTAAACTGTAAATCATCATGCATCATGATGAGTTGCTGCTTTCATTAAAACGAGTGTTCAAACTCGAATTAAACCAAAAAAAGGAAAGCACAACGAAAGAGAGAAGAAAATAACAAAGATGGAGAGGCACGAACTGAACACACCAAGTAAGTAAGAGTGTTACTTTCGGTCTAATGGAGGCAAAACACCGTGAATACTCCTGTACTTCATGTACCAATCAAGAAATGCTACGAAGAGATGAACATAGTTGGAGAACGAAGAGATGAAAGTAGTTTGAAAACGAAGAGATGAAAATATTTGGAGAACGAAGAGATGAAAATAGTTGGAGAAGGAAGAGATGAAAATAGTTGGAAAACGAAGAGATGGAAATAGTTGGAGAACGAAGAGATGAAAATAGTTGGAGAACGAAGAGATGAAAATAGTTGGAGAACGAAGAGATGAAAATAGTTGGACAACGAAGAGATGAAAGTAGTTGGAGAACGAAGAGATGAAAATAGTTGGAGGACGAAGAGATGAAAATAGTTGGAGAACGAAGAGATGAAAGTAGTTGGAGAACGAAGAGATGAAAATAGTTGGAGGACGAAGAGATGAAAATAGTTGGAGAACGAAGAGATGAAAATAGTTGGAGAACGAAGAGATGAAAGTAGTTGGAGAACGAAGAGATAAAAGTAGTTGGAGAACGAAAAGATGAAAATAGTTGGAGAACGAAGAGATGAAAGTAGTTTGAAAATGAAGAGATGAAAATAGTTTGAGAACGAAGAGATGAAAATAGTTGGAGATCGAAGAGATGAAAATAGTTGGAGAACGAAGAGATAAAAATAGTTGGAAAACGAAGAGATGAAAGTAGTCGGAGAACGAAGAGATGAAAATAGTTGGAGGACAAAGAGATGAAAATAGTTGGAGAACGAAGAGATGAAAATAGTTGAAGAACGAAGAGATGAAATTAGTTGGAGAACGAGGAGATGAAAATAGTTGGAGAACGAAGAGATGAAAGTAGTTGGAGAACGAAGAGATGAAAGTAGTTGGAGAACGAAGAGATGAAAATAGTTGGAGGACGAAGAGATGAAAATAGTTGGAGAACGAAGAGATGAAAATAGTTGGAGAACGAGGAGATGAAAATAGTTGGAGAACGAAGAGATGAAAGTAGTTGGAGAACGAAGAGATGAAAGTAGTTGGAGAACGAAGAGATGAAAATAGTTGGAGGACGAAGAGATGAAAATAGTTGGAGAACGAAGAGATGAAAATAGTTGGAGAACGAAGAGATGAAAATAGTTGGAGAACGAAGAGATGAAAATAGTTGGAGAACGAAGAGATGAAAGTAGTTGGAGAACGAAGAGATAAAAGTAGTTGGAGAACGAAAAGATGAAAATAGTTGGAGAACGAAGAGATGAAAGTAGTTTGAAAATGAAGAGATGAAAATAGTTTGAGAACGAAGAGATGAAAATAGTTGGAGAACGAAGAGATGAAAGTAGTTGGAGAACGAAGAGATGAAAATAGTTGGAGAACGAAGAGATGAAAGTAGTTGGAGAACGAAAAGATGAAAATAGTTGGAGAACGAAGAGATGAAAGTAGTTTGAAAACGAAGAGATGAAAATAGTTGGAGAACGAAGAGATGAAAATAGTTGGAGAAAGAGATGAAACTAGTTGGAGAACGAAGAGATGAAAATAGTTGGAGAACGAAGAGATGAAAATAGTTGGAGAACGAAGAGATAAAAATAGTTGGAGAACGAAGAGATGAAAATAGTTGGAGAACGAAGAGATGAAAATAGTTGGAGAACGAAGAGATGAAAGTAGTTGGAGAACGAAGAGATGAAAATAGTTGGAGGACGAAGAGATGAAAATAGTTGGAGAACGAAGAGATGAAAATAGTTGGAGAACGAAGAGATGAAAATAGTTGGAGAATGAAGAGATGAAAATAGTTGGAAAACGAGGAGATGAAAATAGTTGGAGAACGAAGAGATGAAAGTAGTTGGAGAACGAAGAGATGAAAGTAGTTGGAGAACGAAGAGATGAAAATAGTTGGAGGACGAAGAGATGAAAATAGTTGGAGAACGAAGAGATGAAAATAGTTGGAGAACGAGGAGATGAAAATAGTTGGAGAACGAAGAGATGAAAGTAGTTGGAGAACGAAGAGATGAAAGTAGTTGGAGAACGAAGAGATGAAAATAGTTGGAGGACGAAGAGATGAAAATAGTTGGAGAACGAAGAGATGAAAATAGTTGGAGAACGAAGAGATGAAAATAGTTGGAGAACGAAGAGATGAAAATAGTTGGAGAACGAAGAGATGAAAGTAGTTGGAGAACGAAGAGATAAAAGTAGTTGGAGAACGAAAAGATGAAAATAGTTGGAGAACGAAGAGATGAAAGTAGTTTGAAAATGAAGAGATGAAAATAGTTTGAGAACGAAGAGATGAAAATAGTTGGAGAACGAAGAGATGAAAGTAGTTGGAGAACGAAGAGATGAAAATAGTTGGAGAACGAAGAGATGAAAGTAGTTGGAGAACGAAAAGATGAAAATAGTTGGAGAACGAAGAGATGAAAGTAGTTTGAAAACGAAGAGATGAAAATAGTTGGAGAACGAAGAGATGAAAATAGTTGGAGAAAGAGATGAAACTAGTTGGAGAACGAAGAGATGAAAATAGTTGGAGAACGAAGAGATGAAAATAGTTGGAGAACGAAGAGATGAAAGTAGTTGGAGAACGAAGAGATAAAAGTAGTTGGAGAACGAAAAGATGAAAATAGTTGGAGAACGAAGAGATGAAAGTAGTTGGAGAACGAAGAGATGAAAATAGTTGGAGAACGAAGAGATGAAAGTAGTTGGAGAACGAAAAGATGAAAATAGTTGGAGAACGAAGAGATGAAAGTAGTTTGAAAACGAAGAGATGAAAATAGTTGGAGAACGAAGAGATGAAAATAGTTGGAGAAAGAGATGAAACTAGTTGGAGAACGAAGAGATGAAAATAGTTGGAGAACGAAGAGATGAAAATAGTTGGAGAACGAGGAGATGAAAATAGTTGGAGAACGAAGAGATGAAAGTAGTTGGAGAACGAAGAGATGAAAGTAGTTGGAGAACGAAGAGATAAAAATAGTTGGAGAACGAAGAGATGAAAATAGTTGGAGAACGAAGAGATGAAAATAGTTGGAGGACGAAGAGATGAAAATAGTTGGAGAACGAAGAGATGAAAATAGTTGGAGGACGAAGAGATGAAAATAGTTGGAGAACGAAGAGATGAAAATAGTTGGAGAACGAAGAGATGAAAATAGTTGGAGAACGAAGAGATAAAAATAGTTGGAAAACGAAGAGATGAAAGTAGTCGGAGAACGAAGAGATGAAAATAGTTGGAGGACAAAGAGATGAAAATAGTTGGAGAACGAAGAGATGAAAATAGTTGAAGAACGAAGAGATGAAATTAGTTGGAGAACGAGGAGATGAAAATAGTTGGAGAACGAAGAGATGAAAGTAGTTGGAGAACGAAGAGATGAAAGTAGTTGGAGAACGAAGAGATGAAAATAGTTGGAGGACGAAGAGATGAAAATAGTTGGAGAACGAAGAGATGAAAATAGTTGGAGAACGAAGAGATGAAAATAGTTGGAGAACGAAGAGATGAAAATAGTTGGAGAACGAAGAGATGAAAGTAGTTGGAGAACGAAGAGATAAAAGTAGTTGGAGAACGAAAAGATGAAAATAGTTGGAGAACGAAGAGATGAAAGTAGTTTGAAAATGAAGAGATGAAAATAGTTTGAGAACGAAGAGATGAAAATAGTTGGAGAACGAAGAGATGAAAGTAGTTGGAGAACGAAGAGATGAAAATAGTTGGAGAACGAAGAGATGAAAGTAGTTGGAGAACGAAAAGATGAAAATAGTTGGAGAACGAAGAGATGAAAGTAGTTTGAAAACGAAGAGATGAAAATAGTTGGAGAACGAAGAGATGAAAATAGTTGGAGAAAGAGATGAAACTAGTTGGAGAACGAAGAGATGAAAATAGTTGGAGAACGAAGAGATGAAAATAGTTGGAGAACGAAGAGATAAAAATAGTTGGAGAACGAAGAGATGAAAATAGTTGGAGAACGAAGAGATGAAAATAGTTGGAGAACGAAGAGATGAAAGTAGTTGGAGAACGAAGAGATGAAAATAGTTGGAGGACGAAGAGATGAAAATAGTTGGAGAACGAAGAGATGAAAATAGTTGGAGAACGAAGAGATGAAAATAGTTGGAGAATGAAGAGATGAAAATAGTTGGAAAACGAAGAGATGAAAGTAGTTGGAGAACGAAGAGATGAAAGTAGTTGGAGAACGAAAAGATGAAAATAGTTGGAGAACGAAGAGATGAAAGTAGTTTGAAAACGAAGAGATGAAAATAGTTTGAGAACGAAGAGATGAAAATAGTTGGAGATCGAAGAGATGAAAATAGTTGGAGAACGAAGAGATGAAAATAGTTGGAGAACGAAGAGATGAAAGTAGTTGGAGAACGAAGAGATGAAAGTAGTTGGAGAACGAAGAGATGAAAATAGTTTGTGAACGAAGAGATGAAAATAGTTGGAAAACGAAGAAATAAAAGTAGATGTAGACAGCCATCAATAACTATCCATAAAACTACCTATACAAATCAGGAACACTCGCACATAAACTAAGTTGACTTTCTTCGTAAAGATTCTGAAGACTAAAAGTGAACTCAGTATCCGAAAGGTGAGTAGAAACAATGAAAATATGTTCGACCTGAAACTCAGAAATGGAATATTACTCCGTGCAGGCTGAGAGATCTATCTACTGATGGTAATGACAATAAGCAGAATACATTTCCAAAAACATACAATTAAACAGATCTGCGTTGAATGCCGTCGAATGCGAATCAGTGACAACTTCAACTAGTCTGCTTCGAAGTCATAATTGCCTGTCACTACTCCACGAAAAACGGAAGCATATCGCAGCGCAAACACAAAAGAAGATTTCAGTATTCCAATCTTCATGTATCCAGGAAACGTGGAAGGAGATAACAGTACCGTACACACTGTAGAGTAAAGCATCATAGTCTCCAAGTAGCGGCAAAATGGGTACTCATTAGAAACTAACAGCAGTAAACACAAAACAAAGGTAAGGAGGTTGTAGAACTACGAGTATTTCTTCGTTATTAGCAATCAGAACATTATGCAAAGCTCTTCTCAGTATGAGGTATAAAGACAATGTTCTATGATATCGAATTGATTAAACGAGTAGTTCATCTTTAGTTGAGTACTTAAAAAAACGATGAATAATTCTGATATTTGCACAAATGTATTTGGCCAATTCTCAATTTTGACAGTGTTATTTGACAATACTAGTGGACAAGGATTGACAGACATCTGCATTGAAATGGATGGTACAGTAAAGCATTAGTCTAATATAATGTATTATATAGCAGTAAAAATCACTTCATACTCACTGTTGGAATCACTGGATAGTGTCATTTGATGAACAAAAGCTTGCTTGATTATTTAATCATTCATTCATCACTCATTGATTCATTTAACCATTCATACATTCATATAATCATTCATTCATTAAATTAATCATTCATTCACTCTATCATTTAATCATTCATTCCTTCATTTAACCATTCATTCTTTCATTTAATCATTCATTCCTTCATTTAATCATTCAATCATTCATTTAATCATTCAATTAATCATTCAATCATTCATTTATTCATTCAGTCATTCCTTCATTTAATCAGTAATTCCTTCATTTAATCAATCATTCCTTCATTTAATCATTCATTCATTGATTTAATAATTCACTGATTCATTTAATCATTCATTCATTCATTTAATCATTCATTCATTCATTTAATCATTCATTCATTTCTTCATTAAATCATTCATTCCTTCATTTAATCATTCATTCTTTCATTTAATCATTCATTCATTGATTTAATCATTCAACCATTCATTTAATCATTCAATCAATCATTGAATCATTCAGTCATTCATTTAATCATTTTTTCAATCATTTAATCATTCATTGATTCATTTAATCATTTATTCATTGATTTAAACATTCATTCAGTCATTTAATCATTTAATCACTTAATCATTCCATCATTCATTTATTCATTCATTCCTTCATTTAATCTTGCATTCCTTCATTTAATATTCATTCATTGATTTAATCATTCAATCATTCATTTAATCACACATTCATTCATTTAATCATTCTTTCATTCCTTCATTTAATCTTTCATTCCTTCATTAAACCATTCATTCATTCATTCATTCTTTATTTATTCAATTCAATGAAAATAGTTGTATAAATAGTTAAATACTGTCGACTTAGTTGACGATGTTTTCCTTAATACAACAGATTCAACCAAGATTCACTTTATAAATCACCCTTATCACTAGTGCAGCCAAATCATAACTACTTTGAAGTAACGATATATGTAGCGAGATCAACTCAATAGTTCTAATCTATAATAGAATTAAAGCCATTAGCTCCAAAAGAGACTTCATTATAGAGAGAGGATCATTAATGATTAGTACCGTATGACAAAATCCAGACTGACTTGAAGTCAGACAGCAACACCTCCCCAATAGTAAGAATAGTATGCATTGCCGTGGATCATGGTGTGTTCGTTTTATCTAACCCAATATTTCCACAAATGACACTTGAATGACTGACCTATAATTCTCTGCAATAGTAACTCTCGCATGATATCTCGTTCAGTCTGCTGATAGTGCAGGTCTCAGTTCAAAGGACTTTTAAGGTACTCGTGTACATCGTCTTACTAACTACATAGGTAGGTAGGTAAGTAAGGCGGCCGCACTTAGGCCAAAATTGACCCTTTGTGATACCGCATGAGACATCAGGTCCCATCCCTTTCAAAGTCCAGCCATTTGGAGCTTTCAATGAAGCAATTGATGGAGCTAATCTTTTTTTTTTGAGATATCTCCCAAAGAGTCCAGAAACTAGTCGCCTAGGAAAGTGCGCCTTCTTCTGGACAGCGGTTGACACGTGCACAACAAGTGTACAATGGACTCTTCTAACTGCATACATATTAACATTTTTCCCGACGCTTCCATCCAATCCACTCTACTTTCAAACTGTATATGACCTGCCAAGTGAAGTGTAGGGTGTACTGCCATGGAAACCGCAATTGTATGCATACTACATGCCGGTCGTCTCCACGCATAATGGGAAAATTGCACACCAAACGCCATTATCATTATTCTTTATTTAAATATTGTGCAGTTAAGGCCCAGACTGGCCGCATAGCCTCGGCAACGGCTTAAACAGGTTCCACTCATGGTCCGGCCAAGAAGATGATATGCACTTTGCAGCAGTCTCTGGCTGGTTAGCAGTGGAAATACAGCCAGAGGTGTAGTCGGCCGGGCAGGCAGAGGTGTAGTCGGCCGAGCAGGCAGAGGTGTAGTCGGCCGGGCAGGCAGAGGTGTAGTCGGCCGGGCAGGTAAAGGTGGAGGCAGAGGTGTAGTCAGTCGAGCAGGCAGAGGTGCTTTCTTACAGCTGCCAGCAATAAAATTGAAGAAGAGGGGGCAGAGTAACAGTTTTTGGCATTTTCGCAGGCAGTTGTACCTGCTTAGACGCTAATGTTTGGCAATATGTGGCAACGTCATGCCACTATAAACGCTGCTAAAGCGTGTGCGTGTTGTGTGCTGAGGAAAATTGCAGAAAATTTGACGTATTAATTTTCGTTTTAATGTCAAACATGAAATGCTGTGATACGCTCGAGTGACAACTTGAATTGGAGTTGCAAGCGAGCCACAGTTACCGGCGCCGGCAGCAGCAGCTGCGGCTCATCTATTCGGCCAGCGGCGAGCAGTGCTGGAAATACACATTTTCACGCAATGCTTCTTAAGTGGGCAATGAAATTATTTTCTGAAAATCATGTTTATGCTTCGTTAAATGCGAACTTTAAATTTGTCAAATTATTGCAATTATGCCGTTGAGTGATAGCAAAATTGTAGTGATCTTTCCTTGTTCGTTTGTTGTTATTCGTTTTTCGCTTTTGTATTTATCGCAAGCGCAATTTCCTACAATTGAATATTTTGCTGCAATGTTGCCTTCACGCCTCCCACTGCAGCACCAAGGCACATTTAATCAATTAAACCCCATGGGCAGCGCACAGATACACTTGTGCCCAAGCAGCAAGCTCCCAGTCGATGCAACGCATAGTTACACGCGCCCGAGCTCAGCTGGTGGTTTCCTTTTTGCGGCGGCATTTGTGTAGCGATGCAGCCGCAACTCTGTCTCTGCCCGTGCTTAAACCCAATAAATTTAGCTGGGAAATAGACAAATGCGCAGTGGCGCGAGTGTCTTCGCGCTGCCATTGCCAGACACTTTGTATTGAATCTGTGAGCTACTTTGTTGCTGCTCTTTGGCTGGCTTTGTTGGTTTGTGGTTTTGAATTATGAATTCGGAAAATCCACCACGCCAAGGCAACAATTACGCAATTTAACGATGTGTGAGTTAGTGTGGCTAAAGCTGATGTTGCGGCTGTTGCTGATGTTGCGGCTGTTGCTGATGTTGCGACTGTTGCTGATGTTGCTGCTGTTGCGTCTGTTGCGTCTGTGGCTGTTGCGGCGACTCTCTTGATTAGTTGGTTTTCTGGCTCTGACATGCATTTGCCAGTAAGTAATTGTATGCTGCGATTCCTAATTTGTAGCATTAATAATTTAATAACGAAGAATTGTTAACAAAGCCAAAAGGGGGGGAGGGCCCACCGAACCACAGTCGCTCTTTGGCTTCCTACCTTGAGCCAATGAGCGTAGCTGCCACGATCTCAAAGTCCAGCTGATTCAGTGTTAGCGGAAATTGACACATCCCAGCATTCAAATGCGTGGCGAGTGACGCTGTCAGCAATTATAGCCGTGTCCCTCCCACTTTTCAAGCAAAAGCAATCATAAATAGTGAAATGGCTAAATCAACTACTTGACCATAGTATCATTTGTAGCGACGATGCTGATGCCTGACCATTCACATGCTATGTCATTTGCCAAGGCGCACCTGGTCATTGTTTCATGGTTTGTTTGTTTCCCTACCTGCATTTTTGGGGAGAGTGCCCCACTTAATCTGAGATGAGTTGTTTTAGATAGTGACACATTCAATGACAAGTCAGCGAAAGATTTGGTTGTTAACGGTCTTTGATCAATGCATTATGTTTAAAAATTCTGGATGACCATGGTTGGAGGTGATTGGCCTGGTTTCAACTGGTGAGAGATATGAATCAAACAGTGATTGCAATCAGTGTTCTATGAAATCCCAGTTTGCCGATAAGGTATTGAAGATCTTCCGTTTATTCACCAATCAATTTTTCGACTTTATCGTCTTTTCGTTTTTTACTCCTTTTTGTAGATGTGTTTCTGTCCTAATCTCTTTGATTATGTAGGTAGATAGATAGATAGATAGATAGATTCAGCGATGACCCCGGAGGAGCGGCTGTTTGAGCACCGGTGGACTACGAGGGATCATCGATGGACCGACGTGGGATATCATCCTTCATCCTCTATTGAGAGACATCCTGGGACAAACGTTGTCCACAACCACGATCTGAGCCAGTAGGATCTTGGTGATAATGGCACTGGAACATATTTCGGAGATGATGATTTGAGCTGGTGGCTGCTGTGACTGGCCTCTTAGTAGGTGTGGAGTGAAATCCCAGTGAAACGGCGGTCCAGATATTGCAGCAGTTGCCCCCGTCCCGGTAAAACCTTGGCGTGCCTTGAAGTACGTTCTTGATCCGTCACCATTGGGTTGGTGGTGGAGGTTAGGTTGAGCTTGCTCTCTATTCACGCGAACCTGGCTCTGTACGCAGGTACCCATAAAGTCTTGCGTTAACCCTCGCGTTGGCCTCCCTGCTTTAATTAGCATAGATAACCACGGGGTTATTAACGCGACTGCACATTCGGATAAGGATAGCGGCTTCCAGGGGGGACCCAATCGCAATGATTAATTCTATAAATTCAAAGACGACTGAAGCAAACCAAAAAATTGACAATGAGAATACCCCGTTACCTTCCCAAATCAGTGCAAGGATCATGCGCTCCCCGTTGAATACGGCTGACTGCCCGAGAGATCGCGATATGGGAATCCCGAAATCGACAAATATCTCGCCTGCGAAAGGAAACAGGACAGCATGCACGAGTCTGACCCCACTAGCCAGCAATGTGCTAACGGAGACACCAACTAGGTGGTTGGAATCCGAGGTACAGGAGAAGCGGACAGTAGATACTGGTCAGCAAAGAGATGCCGGTTACGTCGATAGTAAAAAATCAGTCACCCACAACAGAGGCATCGTTGGGGAAGGTCCCACATACGATGACAGGGCCGTTGAAGGCACTCGGGCGAGAAATCGATGAGCTAATGCGATACTGCAACTCACAAAGAAACATGCACAAGGATGTTATTAGACGGTGCAGTATTATCAAACGTATACTCGTACATACAGAAGCGACGATACAGTTGGATAAGGAGCGGCCAAGTTTAGGAGTTATTTCAAGGACCACAGCTGCAACAAGAACACACGAGAATCAGGCAAGTACTGCCATACCGTCTGCTAAACGGATTGGAACAAAACTGGTGAGAAATATGAATCCAGCAGTGATTGCAGTCAGTGTTCTATGAAATCCCAGTTTGCGACAAGGTATTCAAGATCTTCAGATTTGTCACCAATAAGTTTAGTTTTCTTTATCGACTTTTGCTCTTTTCTCCTTTTTGGGGCTGTGTTTCTGTCCTCCTCTCTTCGTGTATGTAACTATCCAGAACGCTACATCCTCTTGGCTATTACTTCTTTCGATTTTCATTTAAAGGCCAAATCAACAAACAATTTCTAGTTTTGTTTTAATTGTTTTGAAATAATTTTGTTACAAAATTGTTCCGTTTCCTGAGAATGTTTTTAATCTCTTAAAAACTGGAAAATTGATGAAACTTACCAAATGAATCAAAGGATAAAGAAATGATGATGAAGTGCATTGAGTCTATGAATAACTTAAGAGCATTTTTTCCACTTTGAGGACATACAGTCAAAAAACAGTTGGAGATATCCTCCTGAAATTTCCTTTTTGAAGCTTTTTTAGCTTTTCTTAAGCAAATTTTACCTATTTTTTAACAAGTATTTCAAATGTTTATATACAAATCCCCTTAAGAAGTGTTGTGGGCATGTTAACGCATGTTCAGCCACTCATACGCGTATATACAGAAGCTTGTAACACATGAGATACACGATATACACACTGTAAAGCAACCATACTAAGAAAAAAAAAGCCATAAACAAAAAGAAAGATATGCGAGAGAATAGAGAGAAAAGGAAGGAAAGCAATTGCGCATGATAACTCTGAAAGTTGCACAGACACGGCAAGACAGGCTGTAATCTGGCGAATGAGTTGCTGCAACTACAGTTAAAAAGCCGGTTGCAGCAACAGCCCGAAGAACAACAACCACAACAACAACAACAACACAAAGTATCTTAATAAGTACATGGCACAGAACAACAACAACAACAACACTAACAGCAACAACAACAACAACCAAGTTCAAGACTGGCAAGTGCCAATAAGACGCATGCACAAAATCGGAAATAATTGAGAAAGCGTGCATAAAACGATACTTTAAAGATACACAATCGCAACAAAAACAAAAGCAACAACAGCAACAGCAACAACAGCAACAACAGCAACAGCAACCGCAGCAACAGCAACAACAACAGCAACAACAGCAACAAAGAAAACAGGGAATTAAAAATTTAAAAAAAAGTATTTAAATATTTGTAATTTTATGATATGAGAAATTATAGGCATTTAATTTACACAATCCCATTATTAAACCCATTGAGAATTATAGTCATTTATAATAGAAATAAAACGTCATTTAAAAGCACTTTTAGTCGGTCCCTGTTCATTGGAAGTGCGGAAGCCTGTATAATGAAACATCGACAATAGCGGAGTAGGCAGACAACAAGAAGAACTGATCTCATTAAAGTTTATTCATGAAGTTTAATGAACGCCCCCATAGACATCAAGACCATAACCGAGGAAAATGCAGTTAGTGAGACTTGAAGATAATCTATCGCTACATTAGAGTCCACAGCAAAGGAATGGAAGAGGCGATTTTAGAAGCTACTGGGCATCAACAACGGTAACATCCATAGAAGCGGCTGGAATGACTCAGACGACAGCGACTCTGTAAAAGAATCAATTGAAGAGAAATGAAAATCATATCGACACTAAAGTCCAGAAAGTATAATTTAGCCTCACAGTTAACATCGCCACCACTAAATATGACTGGAACTAGAGTAGCCAAAGCTCATGTGCAAACCGTACGGCACTCAGACCAAATCGATACTGGCACTTCCGAGGAAGGATTGCGGAACGGTAGTAGGAGTATGCCAGGGCATAAGAACATAGAAGGAAACGAGAGTACGGATGCCATTGCAAAAAGCGGAATCTTACTACTAAAGGAGCAGGTAAGTAACGTATTGATGCCTCTTAGAATGATCAATAGCCGTATTCAAGATGACATGATGAGAAAGGTGAAAGACCGGTGGAGTACTGCCACAGGTACGATCGCAAAACTCCTCTCCAAACCGTACGGCACTCAGACCAAATCGCTACTGGCACTTCCGAGAAAGGATTGCAGAACGGTAGTAGGTATACTCACTGGTCATTGTCTAACGGCGGTACACGCCAAAAGGATGGTATTCACGAACAACAATCAATCTCTCCCACTCCTTGTCTACGTCTTTTTCTCTATTTCTCACTTTCTTTCTTTCTCTATATCTCTGTGTTTCTCTTTTTCTTTGTTTCTCTATGTCTAGGCATATGTACGGGTCACTGTCTAACGGCGGTACACGCTAAAAGGGTGGGACTCAGAAACAACATTGAATGCAGGAAATGTGGGGAGCAAGGCACTGGAGAAACTCTGGAGCATCTACTATGCCTGCTGCACATTCGATCAACGTCTAAGCGGTAACTATACTCGGCTTGGGTGGTCAGTGCGTGTGCAACCCCCCATCCGTGGTATCACAATGGGCCATTCTTTGTGCCTAAGTGGTATGCTTCTTGCTGCCACTCCAACCTAACCTAACTTAACTAAGCCTATACCCCGCAATATCGAAAACGCGCCTAACACATCTGGGAGCCCCTGGTTTGAAGGACTAGAAGAGGTCGCACAACTAAGGATAGTTTCTCTCTTAAGATTTGCTAAGAGCGTCTCCCTGTTCAACGATTCATACTGTAGCTCTTAAATGGATACCCATCTGGCACCGCAAAGGACCTTGTAGGTATAAGTGTGGCCAGCCAGTTGAACCTAAGCTAACCTAAAGTCGCCAAATCTTGGGTAATGAAATTAAACCACGATCACGAGGAACCGAAGCAACAGAAGACAAACATCATGAATGCTATTATGGAAATACGAGGGGTACTATTTATATTTCGGGAACTGGCAACACAAATGTCGATAGCTAAAATCTGGCAACACCATAATAAAGTTTGACATTTTTAGCATAAACGTACTCACAACGTGTTGATGTACAAGTGCTATTTGTATTGTTCACAGTGAGTTAAGACAATCAATTTGGCCTAAAAATGGAAATTTCAAGAGAAGGTTTTCGTTGTATTATTTTTCACAACTTCGACGAAGATTATCTCAACAAGAATGTGTCGATGAACTCAGTTCTTTGTATGGCGATAAAGCTCCATCAACAACCACAGTATATCGTTGGTATATTGAATTCAATCGTGGTCGTAGTTCGGTCGCCGACGAACTCCGTGAAGGTCGTCCAAAATCGGTTGTTGTGCCACAAAACATCGATGCAGTGCCTGAACTGATAATGCAAGATCGACATGTGACATATCGTGAGATAGAGGACACCTTGGGCATTACTACCGCTTCCATACATTCAGTATTGCATGAACATTTGGAGATAAAAAAGATTTGTTTGCGTTGGATCCCACATAATTTGACAATCGCTCAAAGGAAGGCTCCTGTCAAATGGTGTCAGCAAACGATGAAAAAGTTCGACCGTGGTGCTTCAAAAGACTTGTATAAAATCGTGACAGGTGACGAATCCCGGATATATGCGGATGCGCCGGAAACAAAACAACAATCGGCCGTGTGGGTATTCGAAGACGAGCTAAATCCAACAAAACTTGTTCGTCGGAGAAGCACAGCGAAACAAATGGTCGCCTGTTTCTTCGGCCGAATGGGTCATGTGGCCACTGTTCCGCTTGAGCAACGTAGGACTATAATTTCTGAGTGGTACACGACCATTTGTTTGCCGGAAGTCCTCGGAGAAATTCGTAAAACCAACCGCCAAAAACGAATCATTCTCCATCATGACAATGCGAGCTCTCACTCATCTCGTCAAACAGGTGAATTTTTGAGCAGTCAAAACATCGAATTGATGACTCATCCTCCGTACAGTCCTGATTTGGTACCCAATGACTTCTTCTTGTTCCCGAATATCAAAGGTAAACTGCGTGGTCAACGATTTACGAGCGCCGAAGAAGCAGTTGAAGCGTTCAAAAACCATGTTTTGGAGGTGTCTCAAGAGTAATGGAAAAACTGCTATGACAAATGGTTTGAACGAATGCCAAAGTGTGTTGATCATCAAGGGGAATATTTTGAAAGACAAGAAAGCCATTTTCATTTAAAAATGTTTGTTATTATTTGCTATTCCCGAAATATTAAATAGTACTCCTCGAACAAACTTGGATGGTTGAGGTAAAAATTTGTGCGGAACACGAAATAGGGCAGACCTAGTGGAGAGCATTTAATTCAGAACATGTCCGCCATTTACAATCCTCCTCGGACACTTGTGATGTCATAAGACCATATTTTTCCCTTCAAGAAACAGAGTACTGTGTGACAGACCTAGTGAGGAGTTCCAAACCCAGACAATTCAGAACATGTCCGCCCTTTAGAATCCTCCTCGGACATTTGTGATGTCATAAAAAGTACTTTGTGACGTATATGCACAGAAAATGAACATTGAAACCGGCGAATTGCACAATCTATAATTAAGTTAGTATTGCTTCCCTGCCATAATACTATAAATCAACTGAAAGCAGAGCATTAAAGCCGATATAGACGTGAGTACCCGAATTAATTGGATCATTCAGCAAGTTAAGAAAGTGAAAGTGTATGGGAAGTTCTCAATGGGTTAGTTCATAAGGTTTAATATTAACGTTTTTTGCTCATTTCTGCAGCTATCTTCAGTATTCGAACGGTCCAAAGATGCAACTGGACTTGCGTTCTCAGCTCGTAATACTTGCGTTTTGTACGCCTCGCTCCTCGTTCGTTCTGTCTCTGCCGCGCTCATATTTTGTTGCAGCTCGCCAAGCGCCAAATACAAAAACAAAACAAGAGTAACTGAAAATGCTCACAATGAGAAATCATTTATCAACGCGTTCGGCGTGACAGCTTTCATTTATTTTCGCTGCGCTTTTCTTTCTCATTACAAACAAAATGACCGACGCTTATCGCAGTATAACAAAATCCACTTGAATGCCATATTTTTGCAATTATCAGTTTTGAACTTTCAGCGCAGTTGTGGTGCTTCGTTGCTGCAGCAACTTGGCAAATAAATACGAGATCATTTGTATATTTCAGTATTTGCAAGATGTATGCATGTCATTTATCGCTGTAGCTGTTAGTGTTGTTGTTGTTGTTGTTGTTGTTGTTGTTACTGTTCCTGTTGTTGTTTTTGTTGTTACTGTTCCTGTTGTTGTTATTCCTGCTGCAGATGCGACTGGACAACCGCGGACTGAACACCACAGCCGCCAAGGGGCAAAGGCTAACGAGGTGGGGGAACTGCCAAGTGCAGTCAAGTCAGTGCATTCGGAAATATCAGGAACCGCCGCTGGCAGTATGAGCAACAACGTCGCACCCGGCAGTTGTATATTTTTTGTTTCTGGCGCGACTCAAACTGCGAGATAAATTATGCCCGCTTCAAATGCATTCAACGACTCGGCTGATTATTTATGGCAACAAAAAGAGTTAGAAAACTAAAGGAAAATGGCAAAAATGTTGTAAAACGACAAAACCAGATAAAGGGCACCATCATAGAAAAGGTAGTTTTCCAAAGCAAAATGCAGCCGGGCACTGGGCTTGCAGCGCAATATGACACTGAATATGGTTTTTATTTTGACAAATTATCGTAAGGTTGTAAACATTTTGCAGAGGACATCAAGGAGCTGAAGAGCATTTTGTTTTAAGCGTACAAGAAAAAATGATAAATTTGTAAGTGCTGTTTATGATTTGTAAAAAGACGATCAGGAACTCTAGCACACTGGAGTGGAGATGTGGCTGTGTTAGTAATGTATTACGATGATGAACTATACCCAGGAAGGGAGACTCACCAAAAATTCGCAGAAAAACTGCATTTGGTTCGAAAGTTGGAGAACTTAAATGCAAAAAAAAATAGAACTTAAATGCAACCAAAACACGATGAGGTTTCCGGATGGGGTTCATTACTTTGGTGGAATATTATGAACTAGAGAAAGAAAATTATTTATGGGTCTTCCAGACAGTATGAGAGTTTTAGTGGTTCAAATTAGGCCACTATTTAGTAGGAGGAATGTGGTAATGAACCTACAGATACTGAAATATTCTCCAGATGTAACAGTTTTATAATATTATCAGCAGGTATTATAAACTCTACCGAGAGGCCGAGTGATTATCTAGAAAGTGCAAACATTTGATACTCTGCTACGAAACATTTGATACTCTGCTCCGAAACATTTGATAGTCTGCTCCGAAACATTTGACACTCTGTTCCAAAACATCTGATACTCTGTTCGGAAGCATTTGATACTCTGCTCCGAAACATTTGCTACTCTGCTCCGAAACATTTGATACTCTGCTGCGAAACATTTGATACTCTGTTCCGAAACATTTGATACTCTGTTCCGAAACATTTGATACTCTGCTGCGACACACTTGATACTCTGTTCCGAAATATTTGATACTCTGCTCCGAAACATTTGATACTCTGCTCCGAAACACTTGATACTCTGCTGCAAAACATTTGATACTCTGTTCCGAAACATTTGATACTCTGTTCCGAAACACTTGATACTCTGCTCCGAAATATTTGATACTCTGCTCCGAAAAATTTGATAGTCTGCTCCGAAACATTTGATACTCTATTCCAAAATCTCTGATACTCTGCTCCGAGACATTTGATACTCTGTTCCGCAACATTTGATACTCTGCTCCAAAACATCTGATACTCGGTTCGGAAACATTTGATACTCTGCTCCGAAACATTTGATACTCTGCTGCGAAACATTTGATACTCTGTTCCGAAATATTTGATACTCTGCTCCGAAACATTTGATACTCTGCTCCGAAACACTTGATACTCTGCTGCAAAACATTTGATACTCTGTTCCGAAACATTTGATACTCTGTTCCGAAACACTTGATACTCTGCTCCGAAATATTTGATACTCTGCTCCGAAACATTTGATAGTCTGCTCCGAAACATTTGATACTCTATTCCAAAACCTCTGATACTCTGCTCCGAGACATTTGATACTCTGTTCCGCAACATTTGATACTCTGCTCCAAAACATCTGATACTCGGTTCGGAAAGATTTGATACTCTGCTCCGAAACATTTGATACTCTGCTCCGAGACATTTGATACTCTGTTCCAAAACATCTGATACTCTGTTCGGAAGCATTTGATACTCTGCTCCGAAACATTTGATACTCTGTTCCGAAACATTTGATACTCTGCTGCGACACACTTGATACTCTGTTCCGAAACATTTGATACTCTGCTCCGAAACATTTGATACTCTGCTCCGAAACACTTGATACTCTGCTGCAAAACATTTGATACTCTGTTCCGAAACATTTGATACTCTGTTCCGAAACACTTGATACTCTGCTCCGAAATATTTGATACTCTGCTCCGAAACATTTGATAGTCTGCTCCGAAACATTTGATACTCTATTCCAAAACATCTGATACTCTGCTGCGAAACATTTGATACTCTGCTCCGAAACATTTGATAGTCTGCTCCGAAACATTTGATACTCTGTTCCAAAACATCTGATACCCTGTTCGGAAACATTTGATACTCTGCTCCGAAACATTTGCTACTCTGCTCCGAAACATTTGATACTCTGCTGCGAAACATTTGATACTCTGTTCCGAAACATTTGATACTCTGCTGCGAAACATTTGATACTCTGTTCCGAAACATTTGATACTCTGCTCCGAAACATTTGATACTCTGCTCCGAAACACTTGATACTCGCTCCGAAATATTTGATACTCTGCTCCGAAACATTTGATACTCTGTTCCGAAACATTTGATACTCTGCTCCGAAACATTTGATACTCTGCTCCGAGACATTTGATACTCTGTTCCGAAACATTTGATAGTCTGCTCCGAAACATTTGATACTCTGTTCCAAAACATCTGATACTCTGTTCGGAAACATTTGATACTCTGCTCCGAAACATTTGATACTCTGTTCCGAAACATTTGATAGTCTGCTCCGAAACATTTGATACTCTGTTCCGAAACATTTGATACTCTGTTCCGAAACATTTGATACTCTGCTCCGAAACATTTGATACTCTGCTCCGAAACACTTGATACTCTGCTCCGAAACATTTGATACTCTGCTCCGAAACATTTGATACTCTGTTCCGAAACATTTGATACTCTGCTCCGAAACATTTGCTACTCTGCTCCGCAACATTTGATACTCTGCTCCAAAACATCTGATACTCTGTTCGGAAACATTTGATAGTCTGCTCCGAAACATTTGATACTCTGTTCCGAAACATCTGATACTCTGTTCGGAAACATTTGATACTCTGCTCCGAAACATTTGATACTCTGTTCCAAAACTTCTGATACTCTGTTCCAAAACATCTGATACTCTGCTGCGAAACATTTGATACTCTGCTCCGAAACATTTGATACTCTGTTCCGAAACATTTGATACTCTGTTCCGAAACATTTGATACTCTGCTCCGAAACATTTGATACTCTGCTCCGAAACACTTGATACTCTGCTGCAAAACATTTGATACTCAGCTTCGAAACATTTGATACTCTGCTCCGAAACATTTGATACTCTGTTCCGAAACATTTGATACTCTGCTCCGAAACATTTGATACTCTGCTCCGAAACATTTGATACTCTGTTCCGAAACATTTGATACTCTGTTCCGAAACATTTGATACTCTGCTCCGAAACATTTGCTACTCTGCTCCGCAACATTTGATACTCTGCTCCAAAACATCTGATACTCTGTTCGGAAACATTTGATACTCTGCTCCGAAACATTTGATACTCTGCTCCCAAACATTTGATACTCTGCTCTGAAACACTTGATACTCTGCTGCAAAACATTTGATACTCTGCTCCGAAACATTTGATACTCTGTTCCAAAACTTCTGATACTCTGCTCCGAAACATTTGATAGTCTACTCCGAAACATTTGATACTCTGTTCCGAAACATCTGATACTCTGTTCGGAAACATTTGATACTCTGCTCCGAAACATTTGATACCCTGTTCCGAAACATTTGATACTCTGCTCCGAAACATTTGATACTCTGCTCTGAAACACTTGATACTCTGCTGCAAAACATTTGATACTCTGCTCCGAAACATTTGATACTCTGTTCCGAAACATTTGATACTCTGCTCCGAAACATTTGATACTCTGCTCCGAGACATTTGATACTCTGTTCCGAAACATTTGATACTCTGCTCCGAAACATTTGATACCCTGCTCCGAAACATTTGATACTCTGCTCCGAAACACGCAACTTACTGACAGGCCCGCCAATAATTTTGATAACAAACAAGGTCACCAAAGTAGAACAGTAGTTAAATACTATCCAATACCCTAAATGTATTTCCCCTACTGACTAAAATTAATGTTTATAAAGTTAGAACAGCACAGAGAACAGCACAGAAATATCTTACAGACTCTCCAGATTATCTAGTAACTCGATAGATGATGCTTAATAACATTGTAAACACCTGTAAACTAGGCATTTCCGTTGGTCCCAAGAAACCTTTATAAACATAGCTCTTTAACCAGAAATGTTACCATTAGCAATGACATTTGCCAAGCACGTACTGGAGTCTTGAAGACGTTTCCACCAATTTCACAGCAAGAGGAAAATGAGGTATTTAATGTTCTTAATAGTCCAGGACAACTAGAGTTACCTATCACGACCTTTACAAAAAAGGAAGTCCTTAAAGCTATGCACAGGACACTGACTGCGCTACGAACTGATAACAGGTAAAATCTTAAAGGAACTACCAAGTAAAGGACTTAAAAACTATGAGAGGTTAGCTCACAGGCCATTGTCGTTTAAGAAGACACCTCATGAAACTGGGACTATCACCAGTAAACACGTGTAGGTTCTGCACGGAGGGAGAAGAAACACCAGAGCACCTTCTAATGAACTACGAAGACTTATTTTGCAGTAGGAAGAAATATCTGGGGCATTACTGGACCGAGGGCAGAGACATTAGAGCAATGAACCCCAACTCAGTGCTAAGTTTCCTTAGAGCTGTGGGACTAATAGAAGACCTTTAATAGGTACATGCAGGAGGAGTACAATAGATTAAATTGGTCCGAGATACATTTTCCCTCTTTATTTCATTCATTCATTCATTCAAGTAAAGGACTAAAATACCTTACGTAGCTCTTCAAAGCAATAATTAGATGTGGATATTTTCTGCGTCAATGGAAAGTGGCCGAAATTATTGTCATCCCAAAGTCCAGGAAGTCCTTGGAGGAAGCCATTTCATATAGATCCATTAGCCTTTTGCCAATTGTTTGTAAAATGTTTGAAAAGCTCCTGTTACACATATTTAAACCAATTCTACTCAAAAAGGAGATAATACCCAATCATCAATTTGGATTTAGGGAACACCACGCCACAACAGAACAAGTGCACCGAGTGTACAGCATAATAAGAAACGCTCTTGAGGAAAACCGTAATTGTACAACAGCTTTCCTAGATATAACACAGGCGTTCGATAAAGTATGGTACTGGCTTACTCTTACTACCTCATCTGATATCTCAAGATCATATCTTAAGAGCATATCATAAGATCATATATTAAGATCATATCTTAAGATTATATCAGAGTAAAGGCCACCGAAGAAGTCACTGAACTGTTCTCTATAAAGGCGGGTGTAACGCAAAGTAGTGTTCTAGGTCCTGTGCTCTACACAACTACACGATGACATCTTAAAATCATACCTTGAATGGCGGCATTTCAGAGTAAAGGCCACTGAAGAAGTCACTGAACTGTTCTCTATAAAGGCGGGTGTACCGCAAGGTGGTGTTCTAGGTCCTGTGCTCTACACAATCTACACGATGATATCTTAAGATCATACCTTGAAGAGCGGCATTTCAGAGTAAAGGCCACTGAAGAAGTCACTGAACTTTTCTCTATAAAGGCGGGTGTAACGCAAAGTAGTGTTCTAGGTCCTGTGCTCTACACAATCTACACGATGATATCTTAAGATAATACCTTGAAGAGCGGCATTTCAAAGAAAAGGCCACTGAAGAAGTCACTGAACTGTTCTCTATAAAGGCGGGTGTAACGCAAAGTAGTGTTCTAGGTCCTATGCTCTACACAATCTACACGATGACATCTTAAAATCATACCTTGAATGGCGGCATTTCAGAGTAAAGGCCAATGAAGAAGTCACTGAACTGTTCTCTATAAAGGCGGGTGTAACGCAAAGTAGTGTTCTAGGTCCTGTGCTCTACACAATTACACGATGATATCTGAAGATCATACCTGAAGAGCGCCATTTCAGAGTAAAGGCCACTGAAGAAGTCACTGAACTGTTCTCTATAAAGGCGGGTGTACCGCAAGGTGGTGTTCTAGGTCCTGTGACCTTCCACTGACGGAGAATACCAAAATCGCAACCTATGCTGCTCTCTTCATTGGTGCATCTAAGTTGTCTATTGTTTAAAGCTAAACCCCTACAAATAGCTACAGATTTCATTCATTTCTAGAACTGTTGTACGGGTTCCTCTCCCTAAGAGTTGACTATCTCTGTAAGGTTCAACGGAAATCTCTGCAATGTCCAACAACATTAAACTGACGAAAAGCACACACACAAAAAATGACTAACAACCATTTCCGCTTTTGTTATAAAAACTGACGTTACCCAAGTGAACGCAACAAAGTACAAACAGCCAACTGACGCACGAACAAGCCCAGCGGAAGTCCAAATTGTGCCTTTACAACTCAGTGCACAATGTGTGCTGCCTGAAATGCTGCTCCAAATCCGCCGCACAACTCCATCCTCCACTACACTCCACTCCAGCCAGCGAACGAACGAGCGTAAACAGAGTCTGGAAACCAAACAAAAGGCAAATGTTTCGTTTAAAATGTTTGCTAAATTGGCACAATTTGTGCCCCCACTTGATGCCTTCATTTGTGCTGCGTACAGCAAAATAATTTTAAGTCGACTTTTCGAGCAAAAAAGTATTGTACCCGGGGTATTAGCAACAGTGTTGCCATTATGAAGAGTCGTATTGCTTTACACACCATTGCCTCGCTCGCTGTGTGTTTATTATGGTAAAAATTGATGTTTTCTGCTCAACTGGAAGAGAAATGTTTTTGTGTGTGCATTTTGTCATTCAGTGGGAGCACCACGCTGTCGATTTATACTGCCAGAAAACTTTAGACCGCTTTAATAGCAACCTGTCTGCACACACCACAAAAATATTCTGCTGCTCCGCATTTATTACTGTCAACAGCTTAAATCCTTAACCAATATTTATGCTTTCAAGAAATAAAGAAAATTGTACAAAAATAGTGCTCACAATACCACGAAATTATGGGCTCCGCCAACATGTCTCTACATACCCCATGCCACCAAAAGTAACAGCGAAATTGCATGTTTCAGTTGCTACTTTTGCTCACTAATTTTGTTCACCGTCAATTGAATGGATGCGAAAGCAAAAAATAGAAAACATTTCAAAATGACCAAAGGCGATTGTTGGCACAAAACGAAACAAAAGCGGAAGCAGCAACATATCGAAAAACGGAATAGAGAGAGAGAGAGAAACAAGACAATGACCAAGCCACGCGAATATGGACTAATCATGTATATTTGCGGGGTGGGCAGCGGCAAAATGTACTCTGACAACAGGAGTTAACCATTTTATTCTGGGCAAAGGCGTCACTGTGAGTGAACGAGGCAGAAGTTTTGAATGTCAGGAAGCAAAGCACGTCATATTAAAGAAAATACCAAAGATATTGTTAATCGATAATACGAAAGAAAATAATGAATGTTAAACAATTACAAACAAGATACGATTTTATTAAAATACCTGAAATGGTTTGACAGACTCCCCTAAATAGTTGCACTGATCAGGAATATATAAGTTGTTCAACAATAAAATTTATCCTCAATAGGCAAAACACCAAAATATTGATGTTTATTTATGAAAAGGAAAAAATAAGAAGAAAAAAGGGCAACCAAAGAAAGAAGGAGAACTAAAAAGGGGAACAAAAAAAGGAGAACAAAAAAGGAGAACAAAAGAAGAAGAGCAAAAAAGAAGAACAAAAAAGGAGAACAAATAAAGGAGAACAAATAAAGGAGAACAAATAAATAAGTAAATAATTAATTTAACATAAATAAAACAAATACCCACAAAATTATAAAATAACAGCACAGAGAACAACACAGAAATATCTTACAGACTATCCAGATTGTCTAGTAATTCGACAGATGATGATCAATAATATGAAAATTATGAGAACTCTCCAGATAGTGAGAGAAATTTAGTAGTATGTTCAAAACTGTACCGAGAATGCGAGTGATTCTGTAGAAAGTGCAACCATACTCTGCTCCGAAATACAGAATTCACTTACAGACTCGGCAATAATTTGGATAATAAACCTGGTAACTAAAGTAGAACGTTTATCACTATACAATACTCAGATACCAACAAGGTCCCTGATTTGATTGACTCCTTTATATTCAAAAACATTCCAGCGAACCATCTCACCATCGCCAAAAATGTTGATTTGAGCTCTGACCATTCGCCTGTACTCTGAGTAATCTCTGAAAATCCAACTCTAAATCAAATCTCTTCAAGGTTAGTAAATAATCTAACTGACTGGAAATAGTGTAACCGGTACACCTCCTGACAATATTCCGAACATTGAACAACTGGAAGAGGAAGTGCTTCGGTTCACACAGAAAATCCAAAATGCAGTCTGGAACAGTACTCCCACACAAAGGACAGTTGAAAACAGGAAGAACTATCCTGCTTACAGCACGGGCATGGTAAATGAAAAACAAATCCTTTGGTATTATGCCAAGCTACGCTGGAAGGCGTACGTCAAGAAAAACCGGGAAGAACTCAACTTAAAAGTAAACAAACTACATTACCTCATTGGCAATTTGGACTACGCTTTCAACCCATAACAATCTATTGATATTGTTAGGAAATCGACACGCCATCTGATTGATTGATGGTTTTAGGGTCAGCGTCGTTTTCAACCCCTAAAAATGTACACGCGAGAAGTCATGCGAAGCTGCGTTCGGAGGCTGGTTGAGGTTCTCGTGTGCAAGAGGTATATAAGCGACTGCACAAGTGAAAATAGATCAGTAAGCAGTGAACAAGTAAAAGAGACCAGTGAAAGAGTGAGCGTAGGCGAAAGTGAACATCGTAGAAGCAGATCAGTTAACCAGTGACAGTGACAGAGTGATCATCAGGTCAATACTTTTATATAAAATATTGTTACGAAATCGAGACGCCATCTGATTGGTTGATAGTTTTGGAGTAAGCGTCGATTTCAACCCCTAAAAATGCACACGCGAGAAGGCATCCGAAGCTGCGTTCGGAGGCTGGTTGAGGTTCTCGTGTGCAGGAGCTATATCTGCGACTGCACGAGCCATTAGTGTTCAGTAAGCAAGGTGAAAGTGACCAAGTGAACATCGTAGTAGCAGCAGCAGTGAAACAGTGAGCGCAGCCCAAAGTGAACATCGTAGTAGCAGATCAGTTAACCAGTGACAGTGGCAAAAGGATCATAGCCGTATCTTGAGAGTGGCAGCAAGCAGCGTGAGCGTCGTATTGGCAACGAGAGTTAACAAGTGATCGTCGCAGAGCGGACGTCAGTGAGTTGGACGAAGTTGTCCAGACGGGCAAAAAAGCGATCCAGGGGAAACGATGGAGGGGTGGAACCAAGAGGTATTGCCTTGTGGTCACCCTAGATGTCAAAAACGCTTTCAACTCAGCTAGCTGGGAACACATTGCCAGCGAGTTAGCAGCCACAGATTGTTAATGCTCCATACTACGTAAGGAATTGTGACCTCCATCGTGATCTTGGCATGCAAGCCGTCATTAGCGTGGCGAAATAATTTGCCATGGCTCACAAGGAGCGACTAAGATGTCATGGCAACATTGAAGCATCAAGTCTCCTCCAGTCGACTGCACTGCGTTCCAAAATAGTTACAGACCTAATGGTGCCGGAATTTCATTAGTTTGGGGAGTATTCGATATGTGTGCATTTCAAATCAATCCAATTTGAATTATCCAAAAGAGATATGCAAAAAGTGGAAACAATCTCTTCAACTAACATAATAAAATGGCCATTGAAGTTTTCTGGAAACGTCAATTCCTTAAATATCAAAAAAATGTCGTTAAAGTCGCTCTGCACCAGCGTCAGCTTGAATCGCAACTCCGAATTCGATTCGACTGCAGGTCCAGTTTTATTATCAGTGCGTCGTTCGTATTCAGGCGTCATTCGTCATTTGCATAACTGGTTGTTCGATGTGGAGCGCTGAAAATGTGAGCACATTGCTGAAGGTTGATATGCACAAAACCATCGTCCACATTTCGTTGCAACTACTTTTTGAGCAACAACAAAAACAAGCAGAAAACTTGAACAAAAGTCCTAGAGCGAAATGGAAGTTTATGCATTTTTGTGCCAAAATATTTATTACAATTTACAGGAATTGCTTTTATTGGGAAAGCAATGTTGCAAAAAATATATTGTGAGTATACATAAATATACATAAATATACAGAAAAAGTATATAACTACTAGCAAGAAAATAAGACTAAAAGGAATATGTACACCATATACAAATACCAGTCAACGTGAACGAAAAATATGAAAATAGTAAATAAAATATCATATAAAGTGAAGTGATGAAAAATACTTAATGCCCAACGACTGTAGTAGAGTAGGTAGGTTATATGGCTGTCCTAAGACTCACTTAGGCCTGTTCAAGGCCCATTGTGTGTCCTTACTTAACTAATTTGCAACTCTTTGTTAAGCGAATTGCTATCAAATGAAGCTAATTTCATTGAAGATGAATTGTGAATCATCATGAATCATGTGTATTACCTGACACAATCCAGTGATCGAACTAATGGTAGAAAATCATACTTTTTGTATTACTTGACACAATCCAGTGATCGAACTAATGGTAGAAAATCATACTTTGTGTATTACCTGACACAATCCAGTGATCGAACCCGTCAACCTCTCTTTTTGTGAAAGAAAAACTGGAAGAAAAACGCTGGACAAGACAAAAGTGGCAATAGAGTAGATAAGAAAAAATTAAATACACTCTCAAAAGACCTCAAGGAGTTCCTCAAAACAGAACACAACTCTCAACTTCAGTACTATCTCAGTAACCTTGATGCAAATGCTGCCACCGACTATTCCCTCTGGAAAGCCACAAAACAGTTAAAGAGGCCAACTCTGGCATAATCTGCCATCAGAATGACGAACAAAGAATGGGCTAAAAGTAATCTCGAAATATCAAGAACGATATTTAAAAAGAGTGTTTACCCCAACGAAATCACACCATCTCCAATCACTGCAGAAAGAGTAAGAGAAACCTTGGGACACATCTACCAGATGGACCTCTGATCATACAAAAATTTCCAAAAGGGGAAGTCAGGGAAGCGGTCACAAAGCTTAAAGCCAAGAAAGCCCCCGGATGCGAGCTCATTAGTGGAGAAATATTAAAACAGCTTCCAGAAGAGGGACTCGCTTTTCTGACTTATATACACAACACTGTTTTATTATCTGGTGTTGTTCCCCCTCAATGGAAATTGGCTCAAGTAAAAATGATCCTTAAGCCCGGAAAAAGTCCAGACAAAGTTGAGTCATATCGCCCCATCAGCTTGCTGCCGATCGCCTCTAAAATTTTGGAAACTCTGTTCCTCAAAAGATTAACGCCAATAATAGAAGAACGAAAACTAATTCCTAAGCACCAATTTGACTTCAGAAAACAACACAATACAATTGAACAGGTTCATAGACTTGTAAATTGCATTCACACTGCATTCGAGCTAAGAAAATACTGTACAGCGGCGTCTCTCGATATATTCCCAGTTGTCGACCATGTCTGGCATGATGGATTGATTGCTGTACCAAATAAAGGAAACACTTCCAATAAACTATGACATATTTATCAAATCCTACCTTAAAAGTCCTGGCAAACTAGGCGACCACTCTTATCTACCTACCTACCTTCAAAATCGATACTTCTTTGTAAAACAAGGTGAAGAACAATTTGAAATATGCGAAAGTTCGGCCGGTGTACCCCAAGGTAGTGTCATGGGACCCATCCTATACTTGCTTCACAAGATTTACCTGTCTCCGAAGGAACTATCGTTGGCACATTTGCAGACGATACTGCTGTACTCGCAATGTACATTTTCCCTTCCACAACTGACATCGCTTAAACTTCAAAGGGACTTAGACACAACTTGTGAGTGCATATAGAATAGTGTCGGATGAGGCCGCTGCGGTAATAGCGAGAAAGCCGCCGGTTGCAATGAGGGCGGAGAGATGGGGTCACCTATATAAAACACATTGTGAAAAACCAACGACGGCGGAAATAGAAGAGTCCACAGAGCAGATGATGTGCAAGTGGCAAGGACAATAGGATGAGACGGACAAGGGTAGATGGGCCCATAAACTGATCCCAGATATCAAATTGTGGCACAAGAATGACTTTGCGTGCCCGGACTTCTACACCATGCAACTAATTTCAGGCTATGGGTGCTTTCGCCACTACTTGAATAGATTCAATATTGTAGAAGACTACTTGAATAGATTCAATATTGCGTCCTATGTGCCGAGTGAGTGAAGATGCAGAACACATATTCTACGCCTGTCCCAGGTTCGATGCGAATTGGTGGATATTGGAGGCAGTGACTGGGACCCATCTCACAACCACTAATCTTATCGAAGCAGTTACGTCATCAGTTAGCAAGTGGACGGCGTTCCAAACATATGCAGAAGACCTACTAAAAGATCTACGTAGGCTAGAAAGAATCGACTCAATTAAAACCAGAGAAAGTCGCATGGATGCGACAGAATAGTAAAGGCAGATTTTCGCAGCATAGCGCCCCGACCTCGACGTCTGCTCTAGAGAGCGTTTTCCGAGGGGATGTGGGTGGATGTGGGTGGAAAGGAGACGATTTTAGTGGCGTAGGCCTCTTGGGAGGAGTCCGAGACTACCAGCGTGTCAAGAGCCTGCTGGTCTCCATGAGGATTTTACGTCCCTCAACGGAGAGAAAACAAAAAATGGGCTTAGACAAAAGCACCAAATGGTTTAAAGATTGGCGAAGCAAGTCCAATGAAACTAAGTCTGTCCAATGAAACTAACCTGTTCAATCTTAAACGCAACAGCTGCCCACCCGTAGATAGATATATACATTTATTTAAGGTGTTATACACCGCGATCTGAAAGATCTTTTATAATGCCCCTCTTTATTTGAAAGATGAGGATAGTTTCATCTACAGATCTTCTGTCAGGTTAATTTCCGACAGGAATTCATATATTTTGGATGAATCGAATTGAGAGATCTTGCTCATATCTAAGATATATTCTCCAAAACACCTGAGTCTTTTGTGTGCCACTGTGATCAGGTGAAGTGTGGTTTTGTCACTTTCTCCATAGAATCTACAAATGATATCTGAAGATAGGCCCAACTTATTCATATGATAGTTGAGTCTACATTCATTCATTGTTGGCTCGGCGGTCCTAGTTGAACCTGGACCTCCCACAGTTGAGTCTCCAGTGTCCCCTTAAAATGCCTGTGATGATTCTTAATTTACTCCGAGGTATATTTATTAACTCCTTATCGATTTTAGGATTAAAATCTCCCAGAAGAGCTTTGGACTGTCTTAATCCCAGAAGAGTTTTCCAGGCTTGACTTCTTTTTGCATCTGCACACTTCTTCAGCAGACCTCCAATGGTATTAGATGATAGTCCACTGAAGGGTTGAGGGCCGTTGAAAGGAGAAGCCGTAGCCTTTCTAGCTAAGCTACCAGCCCGTAGAACTCAAAAAATATATATCAAATAATGGCCGAAAAGAAAATCCAAAACTATATATGCTGAATCATCAGGAGGAAGATTGCAGCCGTCTGTGTACCCATCACACATCTTGAAATTTCTTCATGCAAATTGATGTCCATTCCTAGGGTCGTCAAAACTAACCCTGTACCTGCTTATATATCACTTTATGGAATTTGAGTTTATGAATCAACTAAAAAAGGTTGTTATAGACAATTCATTGCAATTAAAGTTAATGGCTTTGATCGAACTTTTTAGTGGCTTTCACAGCGTGTAAAAATCCTCGCCACAACTGCACGTAGCAGGATGCATACAAAGCGATAACGACACTTAAGCTGCTGCCGCTGCTTATGAGGAGAGGAAGAAACCTCAGCAAAGAAGACCCACAGATGTGAGAAAACGATTTTCATGTAAATTGACACGTTTCAATGTGATCAAATGACAAAAGGTACGAAGAAAAAACTTTTCGAAAATGGTCCTAATGCAACCAGCATTGACTGGCATGACAGTAGGACGAGTCCGGGTATCGATATCAAAGCCAAAGCCACAAAAAGTAAACGTAACAGGCGGCTGCAGCAACAACCGCAACAAATTTGAAGCAGAGAGCACCGAGCCAAGAGACAAGAGACAAGAGGCAAGAGTTGGGTCGAGTGAGCAATACAAATGGCATAAATTAAAAACGTAAATGGGGCTTTAATGACACTGCAGCAGCATAACAAAGATTTACACAAATAACACACAAATCGAAAATAAAAGAACTGCTTTTTATGCATTTTCCGGTTTGTCAATTTTACTTAATTTCCACACATTTCCATTGAGCGCGCTACTGTGTTGCCAACTTGAAAAACTTTTTTTTTTAACAACTTTTATGACAGTTGCGACTCAAATCTGAGGACGACGCTTTCTTAATTAAAAGAATTGGGATTTTATGTACGTCGACAGCAACGTTGACGTTCATGATGAGGATGACGATGACGCTGACGCTGACGACACTTAACACGCTTTCTCTCTTCCACTCACGGTTGACAATTAAGTGTGACACTACTGCCGCCGGCCATGAGGCAAGGTGCTTCCATTTGACTGTCAGCTCAGCTTGGGTGAAAAGGAGCAAATGAATTGCATTTAAATCACTTCTTTTACAACCTTCGGTCTCTCTTTTTAATTGAGTTACTTTTAAGCAGGAAACGATAATAGGGAGAAGATTAGAAGGGAAATTGTCATGAGATGAAAACACGTGAAAAGCGATAAAATATTTTGCTTGCTTTTCATCGGATAGTCCTAAGAGGGTTCAGGGATGAGAGTGTTAGGGATGAGGAAAAACATCGGGGTTTGTTTTTGATGGTCTCCTGATGATGGAAGAGTAAACCATTCAGTGAAAAGGTACATAACAAGACGATGAAGTCGCCTAGTGTGATTTTTGGCCAGAATGCTTCTTGGCATACTCCGATTTTGTTCATAACTTTCGACAAAGTAACATGTTCCATTGTTCCAGCCGGTCCAATGTTCCAGCCGGTCCATTATTCCAGCCGGTCCATTGTTCCAGTTCGATCTAGGGATTTATTTACTACATTACTACCGAATATGTATATAGGTTGGGTGCGGCCAAGTGTTAAAAACATGAGTAAAAAATGTGTGAAAGAGAGCGGTGTGAAGGAGGAAGTTAAGACCCTGCAGAGGCAAGTGAATAAGGCATCATATTCATGCCATATCGTATGAAGTTTTGCTGAACTGGACTCCGTGGATAATGAAAATCAAACTGATATTGTGAGGAATAGTAAGTAGTGGGGCTCTGAAAGTGAATAGTGAGACCCTGAACGTAAATAATGAGACTCTGAAAGTAAATAGTGAGACTCTGCAAGTAAATAGTAAGACTCTAAAAAGAAATAGTGAGACTCTGAAAATAAATTGTGAGACTCTGAAAGTGAATAGTTAGACTCTGAAAGTAAATAGTGAGACTCTGAAAATAAATTGTGAGACTCTGAAAGTGAATAGTTAGACTCTGAAAGTAAATAGTGAGACTCCGAAAGTAAATAGTGAGACTCTGAAAGCAAATAGTGAGACTCTGAAAGCAAATAGTGAGACTCTGAAAGTAAATAGTGAGACTCTGAAAGTAAATACTGTGTTCAGAATAAACAAAATATAAAGTAACACAACCCACTCTTCTATTATCATCAAACTCTCTTCGATGTATGATCGAAATCAACCACTCTCTGGATATTTTGTGAAACAAAGTTTCAAAAGTTTCCTCTCGACTGAGTGCCCAAATAGGTCAGATTAGATTAGATTAGATTTATTTAAGGGTGTTATACACTGCAACCTGAGAGATCTTTTGTAATACCCCTATTTATTTGAAAGATGAGGATAGTCTCATCTATAAATCTTCTGTCAAGTTATTTTTCGACAGGAATTCATATATTTTGGAGGAATCAAGTTGAGGGATCTTGCTCTCCCTAAAAAGAATGTCAGCTTCTTTTCGCATGACTTTGGATCAACAAACCAAGTTTCATCCACTTGACTTTTTCTGATTTTTAAAGCCTTCTGGTGGCAAATCGTGCTGGAATGTCTGCGTACTACACACACACAAATTGATATAGGATGAATCTAATTTTCGGTGAAGTCATTCATTACTTGCTTCCTTCTCAGACGTTTCCTACTAACAGCGAGGCAGGTAGGCAGGCCACATACGCACAAAAATAAATTGCGACTAATATTAATCCATAAAAGACCGACGAGGCACTCCTCCTCTGCAATAATTAATTCCTTTCATGTTATAAACTATAAGGAAGAGATATCAGCAACCACAGGAGCAACAACAAATGCTGCTGCTGCTGTGTGACGACGCCAACTGCGACTTGCGACAGCATCAATAACGCAAATGCAACAAACAGCAAATGCGGGCACACCACTCCACACGAGTGGTCAACTCACTTCACTTTGGCCACTATTGGCATTAGCTCCAGATATCAATTACAAACAAGGCGTTACCAATTTTCTACACTTTTCCATACAACAAAACGCACAACAAAAAGAATAAGTAAAATAAGAATAAACATGAGAATGAAAATGAAGCAAAAGACGCTGCAGTAATTCAAGTGTTTATGTTGAAATTGATCTCAGTGTACGAGGAATGGGAGTAAGTACTTCGGTAGGGTCGGTCAGTAGCAGCAGAGCAGAGCAATGGAGGTACGGAGGAGCATGCACAGCATGTGGCCACATCAACTAAGGCCCTATATCTGTATGTGTAGGTATTACACTGTCATTATGACTGTTGTTGTTATTGCTTTTTGCTACCAATCCTGTGAAACCACAAACACATGTGCGGTTAGGCTAAAGCGGATGCGTGAGTAGTGAGTGCCCTCCAAGTAATATGAAGCAGCAGCAGCCCAGTCGGAAATGACAACCTAAATGCTTGAGGCATACGGGGCAGACATAAACCTGTGAACTTCGCCCGATCTAAGATTCTGACGTATCTCAACGTCCTGATTATCTTTGAACTGCTTCTATATGATGTCTATTGGTTTTCAAGGTATTTCATAGTATCTGCACTAAGAAATGCATGTCCCCCGAAGGATATCTTAGCAGACCACAGTCTGAAATCAACTCTATAAGATCCCATACTGCCATCATTGGTGATATTTTGATTGGCTCCAAACTTTCCCAATGGCATATGATGAACCGCATTTGAGTCTATATTGACAGACGACTGCAGGGATGGAGGAACCATTATTGGACGATTGGACAGACGTGCGAAGTGTGTAATCAAAACATTTCCTTTTTATGCTTTTGCACATTCTTTTCTTTTCTCACCTGTAAGGCAATGCCAAGATATACTGGCTGAGATACGTGTGCATGAACTCGCGGCTACTGCAGCTCAGCATCAGCAACAACAGCAATTGTTGTGGTTGCTGTGATTCTTCTGTTGTTTTTCTTGGCGTTGTACTGAATGGAAAGATCCATGTGCCACAGATACGAAGTAGTTGTAGAAATTTTAATTAAATTAAGATTATTACGCATTTCTTTCCGTATATATAAATATATAATTATTGTGTTGGAAGACGAAACACGACCACGTGACAAAGCGTAGAACGATGTGAAATGAAAGGCAGAGCTTTATTGAATATATGGGAAAGCTAACATAAAATAGCCATTCGGGAAGAAGCAAATGAAATCAGTCATGTCAGCACATCCAAAGACGTCTCCTCTTCCTCCATACAGAATCTGCAGGAGCCTTCCGAGGTGACCCTCATCCTCACCATATGTGATTTCAACTTACAGTGTCCTGTAAGTAGGCCTGTCATTATCCTAAGATTATTCTTAGAGAGATGGATGAGTGCTTCGAATGTTTTTAGGTGGCATGTCCCTAGCAGACCCTTCAATACCCAGTGTTAACCCAGTGTTAGTGCCTATGGTGTCCCTCATCGATCGTAAGCTGGTTGAACGGCTTGCCCTTGCCTACACCACAGAAGGGTTCTGGGCCAATAAAGAGTGTTGCAACCCCCTTCCTGGCAAGTTCGTCGGCAACCTCGTTCCCTTCTATGCCAGTATGTCCTGGAACCCATAGAATAGTTACCTTGTTGCGTGAGTCAAGAGCATTAAGTTTTTTGATGCACTCCCACACCAGTTTCCAGTTTACCTGATAAGAGGTAAGTGCCCCAATGGCCGCTTGGCTGTGCGATAGGATGGCAATTTTCTTGAGCTCATAACCTTTTTCAATGTTGAATAGTGCACATCTCTCAATAGCGTGGATTTCCGCCTGGAAGATGCTAGTATATTTGCCTAGGGATTCGTAGTATTTGTATCTAGGTCAACGCCGGAACCCTCTTCTGTGAGTGACCCGTCGGTATACCAGGTGATCGTGGACTGATCTAAACTGTAGGTTTCGCTGAGACCTCTCCAAGCGTTTTTGTAGCTCCACTCTGTCTTAAGCAACTTGGTGAAACTGTAGCGCGTGCTTGTAAACTCTTTCGGTGTACAAATGTCTGGAATGGACTTTGATAATGTTTCAACCATCTGACTCCCCAAGAGACTTTCAGGGCCGTTTACTGCTCTCGTTATTCTATACAAAGACCTCGTTATTCTATACAGAGCCCTCGTTATTCTCTACAGAGCCCACGTTATTCTATACAGAGACCTCATTATTCTATACAGAGCCCTCGTTATTCTATAAAGAGCCCTCGTTTTCTATACAGAGCCTTCGTTATTCTACACAGAGTCCTCGTTATTCTATACAGAGCCCTCGTTATTCTATACAAAGCCCTCGTTATTTTATACAGAGCCCTCGTTATTCTACACAGAGCCCTCTTTATTCTCTACAGAGCCCTCGTTATTCTCTACAGAGCCCTCGTTATTCCATACAAAGACCTCGTTATTCTATACAGACCCCCCTTTTCTATACAGAGCCCTCTTCTCTTGTGTTTCCACAAATATGTAGAGGGGTGTAAGTTTCAGTATGACATTCAGGGCGGCTGTTGGACAGGTTCTCATAGCCCCAGTTATAGAGACGCCAGCAAGCCTTTACACCTTAACTAGCGCTTGCGCAATGTTTAGTTACCATGCTTTCTTAGCTCTCAGAACCGCTCCATAAGTGATCATTGGGCGTACTAACATGATGGACATCCATCGCAGGATCTTGGAATTGCATCTCCAATTTTTCCCCGCGATGGAACTGCATATCATGAGCGTAGCACTAACTAAAGCATATCTAAGAATATAATACACAAATTGCGCTGACTCATTGGTTCGTTGTATATGACACTTTTTCTAGCTCTGACTACGTACATACTCGTATCTGTAACTATCTCTATCATTCTCTACCTCTCCTTATCTACGTAAATCTATCTCTTTATCTCTCTCTATCCCCATGTATCAATCCTTCTCTATTCTCTAATCCATCATCGTCAATCAGATTTATATTAAGCCATATCTTTCAATCCAACTCTTTTAAACCATATCTTTCAATTCATCTCTGTGAATCCATCTCTTTCAAACCATATCTTTCAATCCATCTCTGTCAATCCATCTCTGTCAATCCATTTCTGTCAATTCATCCCCTTCAATCCATCTCTTCCAATCCATCTCTGTCAATCCATTTCTTTCAACCCATCTCTTTCAATCCATCTCTGTCAATCCATCTCTCTCAATCCATCTCTGTTAATCCATATTTTTCAGTCCATATCTTTCAATCCACATCTTTCAATCCATCTCTTTCAACCCATCTCTTTCAATGCATCTCTGTCAATCCATCTCAGTTAATACATCTCTTTTAATGCATATTTTTCAATCCATATCTTTCAATTCATCTCTTTCAATCCATCTCGGTCAATTCACCTCTGTCAATCCATCTCTGTCAATCCATCTCTGTCAATCCATCTCTTTTAATGCATATTTTTCAATGCATATCTTTCAATTCATCTCTCTCAATCCATCTCTGTTAATCCATCTCTTTCAATCCATCTCTGTCAATCCATCTCTCTCAATCCATCTCTGTTAATCCATCTCTCTCAATCCATCTCTGTTAATGCATATTTTTCAGTCCATATCTTTCAATCCACATCTTTCAATCCATATCTGTCAATCCATCTCAGTCAATCCTTCTCTTTTAATGCATATTTTTCAATCCATATCTTTCAATTCATCTCTTTCAATCCATCTTTGTCAATCCATCTCTCTCAATCCATCTCTGTCAATCCATCTGTTTCAATCCATCTCTGTCAATTCATCTCTTTCAATCCATCTCGGTCAATTCATCTCTTTCAATCCATCTCTGTCAATCCATCTCTCTCAATCCATCTCTATTTATGCATATTTTTCAGTCCATATCTTTCAATCCACATCTTTCAATCCATCTCTTTCAACCCATCTCTTTCAATCCATCTCTGTCAATCCATCTCTCTCAATCCATCTCTGTTAATGCATATTTTTCAGTCCATACTTTCAATCCACATCTTTCAATCTATCTCTTTCAACCCATCTCTTTCAATCCATCTCTGTCAATCCATCTCTCTCAATCCATCTCTGTTAATGCATATTTTTCAGTCCATATCTTTCAATCCACATCTTTCAATCCATCTCTTTCAACCTATCTCTTTCAATCCATCTCTGTTAATCCATCTCTCTCAATCCATCTCTGTTAATGCATATTTTTCAGTCCATATCTTTCAATCCACATCTTTCAATCCATATCTGTCAATCCATCTCAGTCAATCCTTCTCTTTTAATGCATATTTTTCAATCCATATCTTTCAATTCATCTCTTTCAATCCATCTTTGTCAATCCATCTCTCTCAATCCATCTTTGTCAATCCATCTCTTTCAATCCATCTCTGTCAATCCATCTCTCTCAATCCATCTCTGTCAATCCATCTCTCTCAATCCATCTCTGTCAATCCATCTCTTTCAATCCGTCTCTTTCAATCCGTCTATATTAATCCGTCTCTAAATGGCTGCATCCCGCTAATTAGATTAAGTCCAGTTGTGAGTAACTAAGAAAGGTTTAAACTCGATAGACTCGCCTTGGTCGTATAGAGCAGGGAGACGCCCGCTGCCAGATTCACGGTACGAGCTTTTTATCACAGACCAATAACGACGCTTTTATCGTTCAACTCACAAAAGAACGCTGATTGGACCCTCTCCATTTACAAAAGAAAAACTCTCTCCACAATAATTCGCACAAAAAGAAGAAAATACCGAATTATTAATTAAAGCCAACGCAGAGCAAAGAAAACTCCTGCAAGTGGCGCAACAGCCTGGAAACTCACCGTGAAGCACGTCACACTTGCCGCCATATTTGAGCCGTTAATTATAAAATAACTCAAATTACAATGTGTAAAATAAATATCAGTTATTTGGTCACAAATTGGAGCAAGCGTGCAAGCGGACGTGTCGGCAGCCAACGGACTGTGGGCTAAGAGCCGTTTAACCATGGAGCGGCTGTGGCAGCACCGGCACACAGCGGATTTTAAGGCAAATGCCAGAGTATTGCTCGGCAAAGCGCGGCTCTAGCGGAGGCCGCGGCTCCCAAACGATACTTTCTCCTTTGATGCTGGTGAATGGAGCCTAGAGGCGCGTTTGCTTGAATGGAGTCAAACAATTGAACCGTTCACAATATCTGTTGGCGTTTGTTGTGACAATTGTAGTTGCTGTCATTGTTGTAGTTGTTCTTGATTTTAACGGGCTAATTAGCTCACCAAATACCGATTTGATTCGTAATTTAATTAGCCGCTAAATTGGCCCGCTCAATCGGCAGGCGTTTTGATTGAATGCAATCGTGCCAATGGAATGCAAAACGGTCATGCATTGCGTGTCCTTCTATGTGTGTATGAGGATGTGTTTGTATATGAGCATTGGTATGTATATGAGCATGTGTATGTGAGTGCGTGCTTGCGTAAGTGTGTGAATACGCCTGACAAATGACTAGATACGCAATAACGTGATTTGTGGCACACGCACCTATTAACAGTAATAAATCATATTTTGTGTGGCTATTCCGGATATTAAAGATAAGCAAACTTTGAGTGTTCAGTGTTAGATAAGCATAAATCTGGTTTATACCGAGGCTTTAAATAGTCAAAAGAAGTACTGAAAATCATGTGCTTGGTATAACTAAATACAACCTTGTAGATAGATAGATAGATAGAAGTGGGGTAGGCTGGAAAACGCCGAAAAATGAAGTATCCAAGCACTCAGGTTTTACGGCCACTCCTACCTACCTACCTACCTACACATTTTAAAACTTCTTCGATTCTTTTATAGATCTCAGAAGACTGTCCAGGGATAAGGAATGTACAGTATCCATTCCCGAAACATTTGACCTTGATATGCGCCTCATTCTGGGAAAGGCACTAGAAACTCAAGACAAAACCCCCTCTTCAGAACCCTTGTTACGAGGGGTACCATTTATATTTCGGGAACTGGCAACACTAATGTCAATAGACAAAATCTGGCAACACCATAATAAAGTTTGACATATTTTAGCATAAACGTACTCACAACGTGTTGATGCACAAGTGCTATTTGTTTTGTTTACAGTGAATTAAGAAAATCAATTTGGCCAAAAAATGGAAATTTCAAGAGAAGGTTTTCGGTGGATTATTTTTCACAACTTTCGACGTGGATTATCTCAACAAGAATGTGTCGATGAACTCAGTTCTTTGTATGGCGATAAAGCACCATCAAAAACCACAGTATATCGTTGGTATAGTGAATTCAATTGTGGTCGTAGTTCGGTCGCCGACGAACTCCGCGAAGGTCGTCCGGTTGTTGAGCCACAAAACATCGATGCAGTGCCTGAACTGATAATGCAAGATCGTCATGTGACATATCGTGAGATAGAGGACACCTTGGGCATTACTTCCACTTCCATACATTCAATATTGCATGAAAATTTGGCTGTCAAAAAGATTTTTTTCTCGTTGGATCCCACATAATTTGACAATCTCTCAGAAAAAGGCTCGTGTCAATTGGTGTAAGGAAATTATTAAAAACTTCGACCGTGGTGCTTCAAAAGTCGTGTATAAAATCGTGACAGTGACGAATCATGGATATATGCGTATGAGCCGGAAACAAAACAAGAATCGACCGTGTGGGTATTCCAAGCCGAGCTAAATCCAACAAAAGTTGTTCGTGGAAGAAGCACAGCGAAGCAAATGGTCGCCTGTTTCTTCGGCCGAATGGGTCATGTGGCCACTGTGCCGCTTAAGCAACGTAGGACAGTCAATTCTGAGTGGTACACGACCATTTGTTTGCCGGAAGTCTTCGAAGAAATTCGTAAAACCAACCGCCAAAGACGAATCATTCTCCATCATGACAATGCTAGCTATCACTCATCTCGTCAAACAGGTGAATTTTTGAGAAGTCAAAATATCGAATTGATGACTTATCCTCCGTACAGTCTTGATTTGGCACCCAATGACTTCTGCTTGTTCCCGAATTTTAAAGTTAAACTGCTTGGTCAACGATTTACGAGCGCCGAAGAAGCAGTTGAAACGTTCAAAAACCATGTTTAGCAGGTGTCTCAAGAGGCATGGAAAAACTGCTATGACAAATGGTTTGAACGAATGCAAAAGTGTATTGATCATCAAAGGGAATATTTTGAAAAAGAATAAAGCCATTTTCATTTAAAAATGTTTGTTATTATTTGCTATTCCATAAAACAGTCAAATTATCCCTTCTTCGACTTCATAAAGTCGAGACCGTATTGTTACCCAATCAGCTCACTGCGCCCACCCATGTTACACTCCATAACATTCGTTAAGTCTCGAATGATCCCTTCTTCGACTTCACAAAGTTAACTGCTAAAACATATCTAGATATCGTATTGTTACCCAATCACCCATGTTACACTCCATAACTTTCGTTTAGCCTCAAATGATCCCTTCTTCGACTTCACAAAGTTAACTGCTAAACCATATCTAGAGACCGTATTGTTACCCAATCAGCTCAGTGCACCCACCCAAAGTAAGTCAAAAAGTAAATTCCAATCAGTGTATCAGATGTGATCGGGTGATGGGTGTGGTAACTATTAAGTAGATTTCGTTAAAGGAGTTATCCTCGCAATGCATTGGTTTGATATTGCAATGGTTTGATATTGCAAGCACTCCAAAGTCCAAAGTAACCACTGTAGAAATGGTACAGCATTTGTGGGTGGCATTGACCAATAATGGGGAGTTATATATCAGGTGATTCGTAATGAAAATCCAATATAGTTGAGGTTGTTATTATTCAAGGCTGAGAAATTGAGACCCCCCATTCAAAAGTTTATGTTACAATCATAGCAGTACTTTGTGGCATAAATGTGGAGCAAATTTGAGAATGCAACGTCGAATTGCACAAAGTTTTGACTTATCTTTCATTTAAGATTATTCTAGACTATATCTTGCTTTATAACCTCTCAATCTCCATCGGAGCAGCTGATTTCCGCTCTTTCCTTTTTTAGAGCGCCGCACTCACTCACTTACACTTTTTGCGAGGAAGGCATCTTGTGGCAATAGCTGTGTCGTCGCAAAAGACCATCTAAAGACACGTTAGTTAAGATAGGCTGCAAGAGACAGCCAGCTCGTTACTAGACTCGTTACGCTGTACTTGTATATCAAAGGATTAAGCCTTAAACTTTTTACTGCATACTTTCAACTACTGCTACCGCCTGCTGAAGCCACTGCCGCGCCGCCTGCATCAATTGCCAGCTTTATGCACACTGTCGCATGTTACTACTGCCGCACAAAGCCACTACCATACCCTTACTGACATATTAAGTAGGCCGCTAAGCAATAAACTTGCATATTTTATGCGACAATAAATTACAACTCCGCACGTATGTACGAACAGACGTACACCAGACCCGCTGGGCTCATTTCCCTCGAAAAATAAACACAAAAAATGGAAAAATAGGAGAGAAAAAATCAACAAAAGGCATAAAGAATGGGGAAAAAGTCAAATAACAATGGCTGACGACCGCCATGTACGCAATAATATTAAAGCAGCCACGAATTTTTAGCAAGTATCTTTAGTAGAGTAGGCATGGTCGACAATGGCAACTAGCATGGCAGCAAGTGACACAAAAACAGCTGACTAAGTACAGCCAAAATACTTAACAGACAGGCAGGCATGAAGACGAGCAACAGTGGTGTTGGCAACTCAGTGCGTTCAAAATTCCCTTTTCAATTGACATGTGTGGATACTTGAGGAGAAATCTGGTAGGATGCACGGCCACTGCTGACTGACGATAGTGATGATTTAATAGACTTCCAGCATAAGCACTATTTATATAATAATAAGGAATGGTTGCTGAAGAATCTCTCGCGAAGAAAATCAAACTCAATGCAGTTGTGTGGGCACATTTCTGTAGAAATAGATACGGCCTGGAAACAAACCAAAAACACCAAAAGGAAGAAACAGCAAACAGCAAAAATGCCCAAGCCACGCATAAAAACATGGCTAAGCATAATTTATGGCTTCTTTATGCAACTGCTCTGGTAAAGGTCATCAATTCTGGTCTAAACTTGTTTCTCTTTCTCTGCCGTGCACACAAAGTACAAGCAACAGTCGTCGCAACACAACTTGCCAGTGTCTACACGCATGCGCAATGTGGTTTCTTTCGCTTTCCTCAAGGGGATTTTTTTCTGATTTTATTTCATTTTGAAATTTTCATACTAGTACAATCGAATATGTTGGTTTTAATTAAGACCCTTTTGTCACTGCAAATTTATAGATTGCCGGCAGTCGTATTTGTCAATGTTGGTCGGAAGGGGCCCAGGGTGTGAGTGATCGAAAGAGTGTTAAGTGAATGGTGGGCATACAATAAACCCAAGGCATAATTAAGAAGTCAGATCAGAGAGGCAGTCTTTCGGAAAAGAATTAAGGGATTTACACAGTAACCTAGTCCCCATACAACGTTAAAAGACAAGTTCTCAGATGTCAAGCTTCAAGCGCCCTATTGCTAATTGTAACCAGGAACATACCATTACTTCAGAGAAGCCACTGAGAGTGACAATTGTAATCAGGAACCCGCCATTACTTCGAAAAACCCACTGAAAGTGACAACTGTAACCAGGAATCTGCCATTACTTTGAAGAACCCACTGAAAGTGACAATTATAACCAGGAACCTGGCATTACTTCAGAGAAGCCACTGAGAGTGACAATTGTAACCAGGAACCTGCCACTACTTCAAAGAACCCACTGAAAGTGACAATTGTAACCAGGACCCTGCCATTACTTCAAAGAACCCACTGAAAGTGACAACTAAAAATATGCCGCACTCCAACGGACTGTCAGGTATCTTCCCCGTTATGTTGGAAGAGCCGTCATTGTCTGCAGCTTTCACTTCTCTGCTGTTGCATAATTTCAAATGTAGTCACACATGTCATCGAGTTATCACAACACCTCTAAATAGGCTTCCAGGTCACATTGGATTCGAAGAGAAAGAAAAACTAAAACAATTGAAAATCGACTTTCGGGAAATAGGCGTATTTGTGGAATACTCACAGGTCACTGCCGTACACGGTAAAAGGAACAATGAATGCAGGAAATGTGGGGAGCAGGGCAGAAGGGAAACTTTGGAGCATCTACTATGCCTCTGCCCCGCAATATCTAAAACGCGCCTAACACAACTGAGAGCCCCCTGGTTCGAAGAACTAGAAGAGGTCGCACAACTAGGGATAGTTTCGCTCTTATGATATGCTAAGAGCGTCTCCCTGTTCAACGATTTATACTATAGCTCTTAAATGGATATCCAACTGCCACCGCAAAGGACCTTGCAGGTCTAGGTGTGGCCTTCACGGCCGGCCAGTCTAACCTAACCTAACTTGTATCGTTCGCAAGATATGATCAAAAGTGGGCGTGTGAATGGTTCGAACTACCCTAAAACTACGCAGACCCTCAAACTGTCAATATCTCTTTTCATTCATGGTTTCTACAGGAAGTGTTGAAGAATATATAAACATGACCATAGCTGCCACGCCTCTTTATAAACGTTTACAAAGCTTTAAACAAATCCATTATACACTTCCATGAGTGTAGTGTCTAAAATGTAACATTTTGTGGATGAAATTACGTAAGTTAGCATGAATATCCCGCATTGAGCAGCAGAGGAATGTCTGTTTTGAGACTTCAACAGATGGAGTACCAAAAACTGAAGGAATTAATCCTGAAAACAGTGGCTAGAATTGACGATGGCAAACGTATCTGATGATAAGGCCAACCAAGGCCTTAACTGGTATAATTTTCATAGAAGTAGGAAGACGTTTAGGAGGTAAATTTTCCACCATATATGCTACTAACCAATGAAGACCAATGAAGACCAATAAAGACCAATGAAGACCAATGAAAACCAATGAAGACCAATAAAGACCAATGAAGACCAATGAAAACCAATAAAGACCAATGAAGTCCAATGAAGACCAATGAAGACCAATGAAGACCAATGAACACCAATGAAGACCAATAAAGACCAATGAAGACCAATGAAGACCACTGAAACGGTCTTAAGAACTCTTCTAAACTCTTCTAATTTCACACTTACATCAGCAGATCACCTTGTCCATTTTTGGAAGAAATTCTAAGTTGAAAAGCATTACAATCAGAATAGAGTCAAAGAAAATTTAGTATTACGAGTATTGACATTTTCAGAGCCCGTCTAAAAAACATTGTCAACATCATTTGCGTACTCTTTGCTATATTAATTGTTCGATACTCAATATAAATACCTCTTTTTTCAATTACATTATACAACGATCAACAAATGGTAAATGTTATTATCACAGATGATGAAACTTGTTTAACCACGCAAATTAAATTTCAGGCTAAGGATCCTTTTCAGCTCGATGAACCCTTAGAATCTGGGTCAGGCGTAAGCACAAGAATAATGGTTATAGTTGCAATAAAGTCGCAAATGGAGACTCCTCGCAGCGGTGTATCCTACACCGCTATAAAGAGATATATTGCTAAGAACTATGCGCGTACCAAACGAAGCGTTAACTCGCGAATAAGACTCGCCAGGCAATATATCCTGAAGGGACTCCGAAACAAAGAATTGGTACGCACAAAGGGTACAGGATTTGTGGGTTCATTCCGACTATCTCCAAATGTTTATAAACTGGTTGAAGAATTTGTCCACGAGGATACTAAACCCTGCCCGCAGAGTCCAGCCTTCTAGCCAGGACTACCCTGACAGCAATACTGATTACATGCAATTACAATACACAACCATACAATTTTTGGACCTGAGAAACATCCCGATATTTATCTGACCAACTTAACTGAGAGATGGAGATCGTTATTATAATCCGAGTTCTCTTCCTAGGAAAATTTGCAAGGAAGGTAAAATTGAAAAATGTTATCCTGATTGATTGAAAAGCCGTTCCTTTATGTATTTATAGATAGATTTGCACTACAAATCCAACGATGCAATTACTTATTTTTCGATAATAGTACAAGCAGACATTTCCCAAAAGCTGACCAAGAGATTCAAAACAAAATATAGATCATTATAATTGATACGGTCGTTAAGAGTCCTCAGATTCGGTCGAATTTGTACAGAAGTCAATAAAAAAAGCATCATGTTTTTTACTCCGTTTTTTTATAATTTATGAAGTTAAAACAATAATTTAACAAGGAACTGAACAAAAGAATATTCCAGTGATGCTCGGGAACTCCTTAAGGGAACTTAGAATTAAGAGAAACAAGTAAGGATGGACCGAATGATTAACCTAATGAAGCATAAGAAGTGATGAAGCTCAACAGGCAACTGCCAACTATGCTGTTAATGAAAATTGCGACTAAGCTGAAAAAGTCAATGGAGACAGCAAGGAGCCGCCAACAAACCACTGGGAATAATTCACCTTGATATATTCCACTTTCTTAGCCTCCTGTTTCCCTTCTGCTTCTTCTAGGGTAAGGTTTTCTATAGTTTAAACGAGTTCGTAAATATTTATGAACTATATTACTATTTTTATTATAATTATTAAAATTATTTGAGTTTTTTATGTAAAAGAGGCACCGAAACAGTCTAACATTGATCAGTATTAAAACAGACACACATACGGCGAAAAAGGTCGTACAAAGGATCATTTCGCAATTTAATACGCTGTCGATATTCACCAGGTTTCTTACCCTGAAATAGGAGGAAATCTGAGACTTGCTTGCCCTGTCTCTAAGGTATCTCTAAGATATCTCTAAGGTCGTGGCTTGTATAACTGGTCATTGGCTATTCGGCAGGCTTGCTCTCAGGCTGGGAGTATTCTCTCATGAATACTGTTGAAGCTGTGGTGATGAGTATTCTCTCCTGAATACTGCATAAGCTGTGGGGATGAGTATTATCTGGTGAATACTGCATAAGCTGTAGGGATGAGGAGGAGACTGTGGAACATCTCTTCTGTGGGTGCCCGGCTCTAGTTAGAAACAGAGCGGTCTCTTTAGGCAAATACTCTTTCAGCTCTCTTACAGAATTGTCTGGTGCGAAGGTCAAACAAATCCTGCCTTTTATTACAGCTTCGAAATGGTTTGACGAGTAAATCAGAGGTGCATTGTTACGCGGTGGTATCACAATGAACTTATGGTGGTCTGAGTGAGTTGGTCCTGTAGACCGGCTATTACGATAACCTAACCTATCCTACCCTCAAATCGTCAGTGTTCAGAAGGAAAAGGGTGTTGGAAGAAATAAACACGTTGATATGGATCACTCTGAAATTTCCGTACAGAGAGTTTGTTGGTGAAGCTAATTCACATATAAATTAAGTAATGTGGGTCCATTCTAATATCCACATCAACAAACTTCAAGACCTAGTTCCAGGTAAAGTTATACATATATTGGGAAGGCCCATTCGATTTGTATTTATTGACATACTATTCAAGAAGCATCAGTGATTTTTGGCATAACTGGTTGTAATATTCTTTTGGTACAGAAAATTATGAGCCGCGAGTATTTTCGGCTTCTAACCTTCATAGCAGATTGGTGTCGCGCAGAAGGGTTAGGCATTAATCCTAGCAAGACCATTGTCCTTCCTTTTAGATTAAATTAAAAAATTTTAAAAAAGGATTAAAATTGAACCTTGGTACTTTAAACTGATGAGGGAATCAATATAAAGTATTCTGATGAGCTCAAATATCTAGGTGTAGTTCTGGATAAGCAACTGAATTGGAACTCTCACCTACACTCGGTGATAAACAAAGCCACAAGAGCAATGTGGGTATGTCGAAGTCTCTTTGGTAGAACATGGGATCTAGACTCAAAAATGATACACTGGATGTATGTAATGATGGTTAGACCAATCACAAACCTATGCATCCCTTGTGTGGTGGCCCAAGACAACAAAATAATCTGGTAAGAAAATACTTACAAGATTTCAAAGGCAGGTTTGTGTGGCAATCACCGGTGCTATGCAAAACTGCCCAACCGTTGCTATTGAGGCCATAATAGGACTATCCCCACTTCACGCATTCGTGAAAAAATGTGCTGCTAGAAGCGAATTAAAGATGAAGATCTTGACTAGACAAGAACCTCATGACTATGGTCATTTCAATATTGTAAATAACATAACAGATCAAAACATAATCTGCTCAATAACGGACTATATGATTCCAAAACGATAGTTTGATCGCAATTTTGAGATTATTATCTCAGACCGTGATGAATGGGACATAAGAGGACCATGGGTCGACCCTATATGGTAAGTCTAAAATGGTTCAAAAACAAACGCCGGGGTCTATGGACCAAATACCAAAATCTTAGAACCATTGGGCAGATGGCCTGGCGTCTTCCAGGCTGAAATTTAAGCAATCTCAATCTGCGTAAGGATAAATCTAAACAGAGCTATTAAGGGCTCGGACATAGCTACCTATTCAGACAGTCAAGCTGCATTGCAAGCATTAGCTTCATGTTCTGTAGAATCGAAACTAGTGGAAGAATGCTTCAACAGCCTTTAGCTGCAACAAATAAGGTTGCAATTTACTGGGTCGCGGGTCACTCGGGGATCGAAGACAACGAAGACTGGTAAGGCCATTCACTTGCAAAATAGAACTGCGCAATATGTACAAAGAAACCATAAGAAAAATAGTGAGTTACCTATCAGGTCATTACTGCCTGAAATATCAGCAGACTAAAATTCACATTCTTGCTGATACGGAGTGTCGGCTCTGTCTAGAAGAAGAAGAAACCACAGAGCACATATTATGCAACTGCAAGGACTAGAATCAACATATTCCGCCGCGACCAGCTGGGTCTGGAAGAAATAAAGAATGCTCCTGTTATGGACATTCTCTAATTCATCCATAAAGCGGAAAAGCTAATGAAAGAACATGACTTTCAACTACTTCCTTTGTTTAGAGAAGGAACATCTGGGTAGAAAACGATCTGATGACTTTAATTGTGACGCTTTGACATCACCAAACGGACGAAATGCTATGGCATTGCGGAAGAAATGCCGGTACTAAACCAATAGGGCATAGTAGATCGGACAGATGTGATCACATGGATCATTAATGACAAATGTCGTATGACACAAAAGATCTTTTAGATCACAGTGTCGGCCATGGGGCACAATACAGAAACTAAATTATTACTATTATAAGTATCTTCGGTATCTTGAGGAATATATTGATTGTTACCAAACAAATAAGCCATGATCCAGCTTAGCACTAACACAAAAAATCCATTTAAACACACTTATATATCCGGAGACTATGATTGAAGTCTGTCTTTCCACACAAACTTCAGTACTTCGGTTAGTGGTAGAATATCTACTTTGCAGAAATTCACTTTTCATCCCAGGAAGGATGGAAGAGACAGAATGGTAACAATGGATATGGTCACCCCCATTATCGGAATGCTAATAATCTACCTCTTTCTACTGAAAATGCGAGTAAATTACGCTAATAATCTACCTCTGTGTATAAGTCGGTTCACTTTAAATTTCCACTGAAAATTCGAGTGAATTAAGCGGCAAACAAGTAGTACCATCACACTCCACTAATAAACAGCTGCATAATTACTCAAAATCCTCCTCAAAGGCAATTGTTAGCTTTATTAAGTTCAGATTTATAGAACGCTGTGTTTCAAGTTGAAACAAAAGCCAGACAAAAGAACAATATGATAAATGGCAACAATATAAAAAGAATATATACATATTTCAAGCGTGCACAAGCAGGCGAACAAGCAGCGTTTTAGCAATTAACATCCTGCCACTTAACCCTCCACCTACACGCTGCGACACTTGCCAGCCATCCAAACTAATGTCGACATAAAAAATTATGAAAAAATATGAATGAAAGTCAAGTCTTGGTGGTGCTACCCCCGCCCGCCAAGATAACGACGACAACAGCCACAGCAACAGCCAACAGCCAACAGACACGATAAAGCTAACGCCAAAAAAGTGTCAACATTGTTTTACACGCTAACAACATGTCTGCCACCAACAACAATTTCGGATATAAAGAAAAAGGTTTGCAAAACCACCCGTCCTCACCGCACACACACACACACACACACACACACACACACACACTTCACTTATCAATGGCTACAGCAAACACAAACATAACAAGAGCAACAGCAGCGGGGATAAAAAGTGCCTAAATGCACTTAAGGCAATTCAATGTTAACAAAACAGCAACTGCCAAGTGTCAAAAGGCTGCACGGCGGGATATTCGGAGGCTTTTACATACACACTCGTACTCGTACCGAATAAAGCCGCACAACAACTGGAAAGCCCGTAACAAACGCTTCAAATTAAAGCAGGAAGGAGCAAACACACACACTCAAAGGCGTGAAAAGTATAAAAAATTCAAATGCACACGAGTGACACGCGGCGACGGCCCCAAGTCCCCCATTTGTCTAAACCCTGTACAGGCATATGTGTACATACAAAAGCATGTGCAAGATACGCAGAATTCCAACGGCGCCAAAATTGTTGGACCAAAGATTGCCCACTCTTCCACCGATCAATGAGACTGAGCTTATCAAACTTAGACTCCGGTGGAAAGTAAAAGTGAAGTCCAATTGAAAAATGGCAGAAGTCCTCTGGATCATTAGTTAGCGGGCAAAAAAGGCTTGGAATTCAAGCAGGATTTGAACTGTGCTAACACCGTACTAAGCTCTTCAAATATCAGGGTTCTGTCAACGATGGTGCGTTTCAAATGGTACTTCATGGGCCCTCCGAAGTGTGGGGAGGACGGGGGGATAAAGTGCCATTGAATTTGGTAGTAATTAAGAAAAGGTTTTATATAGGAGTTGATAAATGTCTCATAAGACTGCCGGTTCGCTTCCAAGTTTCTTGTTTACACCTACAAAACTAGTGTCGCAGTCGCTGTACAAGACATCGCATAAACCTCTTCTCCCGATAAACCGACGCAGTCCACCGATGAAAATATCTGCTGACAAGGCTCCAGGTGAATGGCCTTTGTTACTAGGCAGATAAACACTGCAATATATCCCTCCAGCGATCTGCGACCTATTCCTTTAGATGATGAAATAAAAGAATAAGAGCTTATTGAAATTGAGGCGGCTAAGACAGCACGGGTAACAGCTTCTCTCAGCAGACTAATGGCAAACATCTCTACTAGGCTAATGGCAAACATCGGAGGGCCGACATCCAGCAAGAGGAAGCTTCTGATGAAAACAACGCACTCCATTTTGTTGGATGGCAGCGAATTGTGGGCCGACAAGCTGAAGGTGCGCACGAACGAAGAAAAGTTGTATCCTCCGTGCAACGAACCGCAGCTCTGCGAATAGTTTCATCGTACCGTACTGTATCGGAGCCGCCAATTCTGGTAATTAGCGGCTTAATCCCTATCGATCTCTTGGCTCTCGAACGCAAACACCTACGAGAAGCCAAGACGGGTAAAAATTCCAGATTAACCGCACAGGATATAAAGCAACAAACCGTGCACCATTGGCAAGAATGAGAGGTGCCGAGAGTCGCGGAAGATGGACAGCGAGAGTCCTACCCGACATAGCGAGCTGGATAGGAGGAACAGCCGGAACTGTCAATTTCTACCTCATGCAGTTAGTGTCTGGCCACGGGTACTTCTGCAAGTATCTACACTGAATGGGAAAAATCGAAGGATCTGAGTGCTGAGTGAGTGATAGAAAGGTGGATGATGCAGAGCACACCTTTTTCGAGTGCACAAGGTGGCAAACAGAGCTCACCAAGCTTGAAATGGAAATCGGGAAAACTTTAGCTATCGGAAACATTCTGGACGTCATGCTAAGTAGCAAAGAAAACTGGGACCTCGTAGATAAATATGTGGAAAATGTGCTTCAGCGGAAAAAGCGGGAGCTGGACGCAGGAATCATGTTGAGACTCCAATAGAGACGAAGTGAGAAAGAAGTATAAAAAGGGTTCCAGGGTGGGGAGATGTTCTCAGTGAGGGAGGGGGATGTTCTCAGTGGGGGTGGGGAGATGTTCTCAGTGAGGAAGGGAGATGTTCTCAGTGAGGGAGGGGGATGTTCTCAGTGAGGGTGGGGAGGTGTTCTCAGTGAAGGAGGGCATGTTCTCAGTGGGTGTGGGGGATGTTCTCAGTGGGGGTGGGGAGATGTTCTCAGTGAAGGAGGGCATGTTCTCAGTGAGGGAGGGAGATGTTCGCAGTGAGGGAGGGGATGTTCTCAATGAGGGAGGGGGATGTTCTCAGTGAGGGAGGGAGAAGTTCTCAGTGAAGGAGGGCATGTTCTCAGTGAGGGAGGGAGATGTTCGCAGTGAGGGAGGGGATGTTCTCAATGAGGGAGGGGGATGTTCTCAGTGAGGGAGGGAGAAGTTCTCTCAGTGAGGGAGGGGGATTTTCTCAGTGAGTGCAATCCTCACATACCAAATCTGTGACGACAGTTTGAGACATTTTTAACCTATCTACCCGAAAAAATATATTAACTCCGCTAGAACTCACTTAAAATGTCACAATCTGAACTTCGCCCATGGTGATGTCAATGTATTATCTGGAATACGTTATAACTTTGTACATATGCCTTCGTTTTCACAGATTGCTCCTAATGAAATAGAGCCAATGTCATACTCCATGCTGCCATTCCATGTCTGTCTTGAGTTCTTAAAACTATGCTTTCAAGTTCAAGTCATTGATAATTTCAACTCCGAATATTAAATAAATCTCGATCCTTAATAATCGTGGTCTCAGAATTGGGTGTTATAGTTCTTTAAATTCGATAGTTTACACTACACTGGCAGATTGTAGCTATATATACTCGTATCAGGAAAGTCAATTACTTTCTCTCCAGTTTTATGATTTGAAATTATCCGAGGCCAAACTTAAGTTGCTTTAGCTTCTTCCATTTAATTATATTTGAGGTATAGCCGCCCTCTGTGATCTAGTGGTAAGCATGCTAGACTCACACCCCGATGATCGCAGGTTCAAATCCTGCCTCGGGCTTGGTCTCCAAAATGCTTCTTTCTATAAAACCCTCTGTAGCTAGAACTCATTCCAACACCCACAACACCAGGATCCATGACAGCAACACTTGCTGATGATACTGTACTCCTAGCGTCAAACCACGAAGAAAAAACCGCGACAGATACGCTGCATAGAATAATCAAAAATGCAGTCCTCTGGTTCGAAAAATGGGGTATGGAAATAAGCAAAGCGAAGTCTGTTCAAGTTGTATATACTAACAGGAAATCCGAGAAACACCCTCTAACCCTTAAAGACGCAATAATTCAAATTCAGCCCAGCGCAAAATATCTTGACAGAATAATCGAAGCCAAACTTATTTGGAGACAACTCATAAAAAGTAAACAATATGAAATAAGAAACAAATTCAGACAATTCAGTTGACTACTAGGCAGAAATTGCAGATTATCGCTGGATATAAATATATAAGACAATAATCATACCATGGAAATACGGCATAGAAATCTGGGGGACTGCGGGCAAAACCAGCATACAGCTGATCCAAAGAGCCAAATCAAAAATTCTCCGTACAATAACGTAGGCAGATTGGTCCGTGACGTATGAAGACATTCACAATGACTTGAACATTGACACGGTGGAAGAAACCATAAAAAATGTACCAGCAAATACACGGAGCGTCTAAAGACCCGTGAAAATCCTCATATGCGACAACTATCGGGAATAAAGAAATAAATTGGGGAAAAAAAAATTATAATAAATATATATATATATATATATATATATATATATATATATATATATATATATATATATATATATATATATATATATATATATATATATATATATATAATTTATTTACTATATTTTTTTAACGCAACATAATTTTTTTTAAACACACTTTTTTGTTTATATTTCCTGAATCAGTTTGTTTAATTTTTGGTTTATTGTCGCCACCAATTTTTCAGCAGACGTGGGCCAAGTGGGCGCCAAAAACTGGAAATTCGTACCTAAATGCAGTGGCGTTTGTTTCAATGGCCGTTTTGTAGTTGTAGTTGTTGTTGTCGTTATTGTAAAAAAATAGTTGTTAATATTTAATTACAAGCATTTAATGACAATTTAACATAAGACGCAAATTCATTTTGTGGCTGGCACCCAGCGCTGAAGTGCCAGTGTGGAGCGGAAGCGGGTGCTGCGGGGTGTCGCTTACAAAAAATTGTTACTGGCGCACATTTATTATGCCACAAGTTGCGCACGCTGCACTGTGGCACATGCAATTGCTTAATTTATGCACCTACGTACACATTTGGCGAGGCTTCGATTTGCACACATGCAAACACCACCGAAAAAAAACCACCCAAAAAACCATAAATATAAAAAAAAATAACCAAAGCGGGCGTGCTCTTGACGATTTGTCTTGTTGACACATTTGGCACTGGTTAGCTGCCACAATGTGGCAAAGTATTCATTATTCTGCGACAAGCCTGGTTTGAGCACTGTGCCACACTGAATGGCGGCAGCAGCTCCTTGGCGACTATTCAGTGACGAAACTAATGAATACGTGAATGCTGAAGGGTAGCATCAGGTGTACATGTAGTTTTAATTGTGAAGCAACCACGTGACTGACTGCTGCGAATGCTGCAAAGGACGACAACGAGCTGACGAAAGGATCTAACTCAGCGCTGAAGCCACATGGAATAGCAGGCATGGTAATATTAACTTACATGAAAGCGGTTTATAACTTCAAGACTGTGCCGACAATTACGAAGCTTCACAGCATTCACTCTCACTAGAGTCCTTATCCGTACACGGTTTATAGCTTAAGGCTTTACACAGTATATGGTAAACAAATTTTGTCCCATAATAATTGTAAAAACTTCCTCCAAGCCACATCCATATATCTTGAAGAGATGGAGAGAATTTCCGCAATATACTGTCCTCCAAAGTTTAAAGTAAGTAACTTCTCAACAGTTCAATGATTTCCTCAATAACCTTGGATATAAATTTCTTGTACAGGAAGACTACTACAACGCCAAACACACGCACTGGGGTTCAAGACTTATTACGCCGAAAGGCGAGGCTTTGGTTCCGAAGAGGAGGACGAAATGGTTTTCCACCTCTTATGCCACTGCCCATCCTTGAACAGAAGGAAAATTCCATTTCTTACAAGCCTGGCAGAGCTGTCATCCTTTAATATTAGGGACATAGCAAGGTTCATCAAACTATCAGGATGGCTTCCTGCAGCATGATGGGGGAGTCTGACAGAGCTGTCATCCTTTAATATTAGGGCCATAGCAAGGTGCATCAAACTATCAGGTTGGTTTCCTGCAACATGATGGGGGAGTCGTGCCTTTCCCGGCGCTGTCCTTGCGCTGTCCTTGCGCTGACTATCACCATCAAAAGTAAGGGAATGTTTTTAGTCAGTGCTTGAACGGCGCCACACCGTGGTATCACAATCGGATATTAGGTGTGCTCAAGTGTGCTTTTGGCAAACTAGGCGGCCACTCCTACCTAACTACCTAACCCGAAAGGTAGGTAACTCTTTGACGCAAAGCTTCGAAACCGGAGTATGCATTTTATATCATCTGGCCGTCTGATCGTAGTAAAATACCAGGTTTCATAGACTAAAAATATTAGCCGAGACCTAATTTCACCACAAGATTGTTATGACCTGTCTTCTGTCCATTCGCCAGTTAACTAGACCCTACCTTCTCAGCCTCAAATAGAAGCCAAACCAGACAATTTAGCCAATCGATTAACAACTGGTTAAAATTTAGGAAATATGTCAGTTCGCACATGCAGCAAAACGTAGCCCTTAAAACCACACACGATGTCGACGCAACGCTACAGATGTCTACTCAAATACGTACCACACCAGTTGTTGAAATTGCTTCCAATCGATCTAACAGAACATCAACTGACATTTAAAGAATGATCAAAGGAAAACGGAGACTGAGACGAGAATGTCAAAAGTTCAGATCCCCCTTTGGTTAAAACAAAAATTGACAAGTTTCACAAAAGAGCTGCAAAATACTTTAAAGAGGGAACATGAGCTGAGTCTACAACATAACCTAAAAAGGCTTTCAGCGACCGCAGATACCAACTACTCGCTATGGAAAGCTGTAAGTAAAATGACGCAGCCCCGGTACTGGGAACCGCCTATAAGACTTCCCGATGGAAATTGGGCAAAAAGCGATGTAGAAAAGAGCGAAGCCTTTGCAGATCATTTCCAACTTGTGTTCACACGAAATATAATGCAGACTGAAGTACCCCTAACACCTCTGAATGTACGTCTGGCGAAACAAAGCCCAAAGATTAAAGAAAATTAAGGAAGTAAAATAGAATAAGTCCAAAAAAGGCTCCGGGTCACGACCTTATCACAAACAAAATGCTGAGGGAACTGCAACTGTTCATTTTACGCTTATATTAAATGCTCTGCTAAGACCAAATTACTTCCCAAATTGTTGGAAATTGTCCGTTATTATAATGATAAACGATGATGACGATAATGAAACCAGGAAAGGATCCAACACAAATAACATCTTATAGACCAATAATAAAAAAATATTGCTCTGCGATTTATCCCGATGTGGCACAAGCGTTCGATAAAATATGGCATGAGGGTGTCATCTACAAAGGTCAGAACTACCTTCCCGAATATGGTAATATTTTGAAGTTCCACCATTTTGAACGGAAATTTAAAGTCAAACAGAAAACCCATATGATAGACACCCACAACATCCTAGCTGGAGTCCCACAGGGGAGTATATTTGGCCCGCTTTTTGACCTCTTATATACAAGTGATTTACCAACAGATAACCAGCTGACCACATCTACGTTCGCAGATGACACCGCAATTTGATATTCCCTTAAAGATTGTCTCACAAAAATTAAAGAATCACATCAGACGTGTAGAATAATGGTTACTCAAATGGAGAATTAAGGTTAACGAGTCGAATAGCGTTCACATAATGTTTAGTTTAAGATAAGAAACATGCCCTCCTTTATCTCTTAATGGAGTAATGATCCCACAAGCAAGCGAAGTGAAATATCTTGGGATTCATTTGGAAGTGAAATATCTTGGGATTCATTTCGAAGTGAAATATCTTGGGATTCATTTGGAAGTGAAATATCTTGGGATTCATTTGGAAATGAAATATCTTGGGATTCATTTGGAAGTGAAATATCTTGGGATTCATTTGGAAGTGAAATATCTTGGGGTCCATTTGGAAGTGAAATATCTTGGGATTCATTTGGAAGTGAAATATCTTGGGGTCCATTTGGAAGTGAAATATCTTGGGATTCATTTGGAAGTGAAATATCTTGGGATTCATTTGGAAGTGAAATATCTTGGGATTCATTTGGATAGACGTCTCACTATTCTAATATTAACTCTTATGTGTATGGGCAACTTCCTATAACACCGAGGAGCACACTTTTGTTCGGGATCCCAGTTCTAGCACGATGCTTGTAAGGAGTATAATGGCAAAGTGTTTCTTCCACATACACAGCTAGTATGTGTGTTTCCATTGTCAAATCTACGCATGTACAAGCCGTAGAGAGATAACGATGAATCAAGAATGTTTCCTCGTACTATATGAAGAGGAATATGATTTTATCACATTAAAATTCTGGAGATTTTCAGGATAGGTCTGAATCACTGCAAATGGTGGAAGACATATACAAGCCGTAGAAGCAATAATGTTTCCTCGTACTATATGAAGAGGAATATGATTTTATCACATTAAAATTCTAGAGATTTTCAGGATAGGTCTGAATCACTGCAAATGGTGGAAGACATATACAAGCCGTAGAAGCAAGAATGTTTCCTCGTACTATATGAAGAGGAATATGATTTTATCACATTAAAATTCTGGAGATTTTCAGGATAGGTCTGAATCACTGCAAATGGTGGAAGACATATACAAGCCGTAGAAGCAAGAATGTTTCCTCGTACTATATGAAGAGGAATATGATTTTATCACATTAAAATTCTGGAGATTTTCAGGATAGGTCTGAATCACTGCAAAAGGTGGAAGACATATACAAGCCGTAGAAGCAAGAATGTTTCCTACTATATGAAGAGGAATATGATTTTATCACATTAAAATTCTGGAGATTTTCAGGATAGGTCTGAATCACTGCAAAAGGTGGAAGACATATACAAGCCGTAGAAGCAAGAATGTTTCCTCGTACTATATTAAGAGGAATATGATTTTATCACATTAAAATTCTGGAGATTTTCAGGATAGGTCTGAATCACTGCAAAAGGTGGAAGACATATACAAGCCGTAGAAGCAAGAATGTTTCCTACTATATGAAGAGGAATATGATTTTATCACATTAAAATTCTGGAGATTTTCAGGATAGGTCTGAATCACTGCAAAAGGTGGAAGACATATACAAGCCGTAGAAGCAAGAATGTTTCCTCGTACTATATGAAGAGGAATATGATTTTATCACATTAAAATTCTGGAGATTTTCAGGATAGGTCTGAATCACTGCAAAAGGTGGAAGACATATACAAGCCGTAGAAGCAAGAATGTTTCCTCGTACTATATGAAGAGGAATATGATTTTATCACATTAAAATTCTAGAGAAGATTTTCAGGATAGGTCTGAATCACTGCAAAAGGTGGAAGACATATACAAGCCGTAGAAGCAAGAATGTTTCCTCGTACTATATGAAGAGGAATATGATTTTATCACATTAAAATTCTGGAGATTTTCAGGATAGGTCTCAATAATCACTGCAAAAAGCAGGAGACTCCTTAAAGAAAGTAAGTAGTGGATTTTCAGTAAACTAACCGAACAAAATGGAAAAATTATAAAAAATGCCACGCTTTTCTCCCTGCAGCTCTCTGTCTCTGTCTTCCTGTGTGGAATATTAGAAGTAAATCCTGCCCATAAACACGATTATACTTTTAACATGGTGAGTAAATAGAAAATTTGGAAAGTCTGTTTAATGGTGTTATCGTGCCATTTAAGCAGGGAAGCAAACACACTGCGCAGTCTGCCCTAACAACGAAGCGCACGTCACACCGACGCTGGATGAAGCGGGTTGGACATGTGGTGTATTAAGCAATTTATGAAGGGATTTCTGTTTTTCATTTGTATGTGTGAGGGTTAAACTAATGCCGCGCCAGCAAAGGAAGAAGTGCGAGAAAATTAATTAAAGCATGTTTTTTATGGAATTGTGTGTCTGCGTGTTCAAAGAACATGTTCAAAAACAACACTGAAGGAAAAGAAGTCGACGTAAAAAAATCTAAGAAATAATTTTTACAGATCCTTTTGAGAATGAAATAAGTAGAGGAAAATATAAAAGCCGGCAGGCAGGCAGGCATGTAAGGAGAGAAGAATGTTTGGAATACAAGTTCATATTTGTAGAAAATCTTATTCTCGCATTGTGTGACAAAAGGTGCTGAAATCCTTAACTTTCCTTTTTTATTTTTATTTGTATTTTCATGTTTGTGTTGGCTGTTTGCTGGGCGCAAACATTGTGCAACCAGCGTGCTGCTTGTATCCTTAAAACCAGTTCTCTTCTGCATGGACAAATGCATATAAACTATGCGGATGGTATTTCGAGCACAGGTAAAAAAGAATAAACACATGCAACCTGAACCTCCCTTACAAATAGAACAAACAGGTAAGGAAATTTGCTAAAAACATAAAACGGTGTAAACATTTTTGTACACAATTGAAATAAGGTCAATCGTAAAAAAAAGAACAAAGGGCATAAGATGAGAAAAGGAATTTGAGACACACACAATGAAACAGTGATGAAGAGTGTCAGTTGCGGAAAACACAAAAAACTACAGTTAAGTGTCAGTGGAAGAAGACATTCTCGAAAAAAGTTAAGACGTATTGACCAACAAAGATAGGATACGCATAGGCAAAATGTGGAGAGTTCTAAAAAGGGTATACAAATCCAACTTGAATTTGGTAACATCGCAACCGTCCTTTTAGATTATATACGAGTAGTTTTAGATTTAATATTACAAGGAGTACTCGCAGCGCGGCCCGTAAGGATCTATTGTGCTAACCACTATGATTCACTCTAACATTAGGCTTGGATAGTTACATAATACGTTTAAAGGCAAAAGTTTGTTCCCATTTAAATACAGCAATTTTTTGTATTATTTGATTCGATGGTCTTTTTTAGAGTCTTTCTCACACTCAGTTTAGATCCCTCCAAAAATTGGAGTCTACAACCACAGTTCTGAAAATCGTTCACATTGAATATATTTTTTCACACGATGACAGAATGAATTCTTCATATTTCTATACGGCATATTGATGTTTAATTTTCTATGGAAGCAGTCACTATCCAACAGTTTTAGGTTGAGGGTTGTTATCGGCTCAACTTTCCGTTTCTTCGAAGACGGCAGTAAAATAAGTGAAGGAACAGCAGAATACCCATGAAGACCAGTTAAAACGAAAAGAATGGTTCTATATATATATATATCAAAGAATGGTTCTATATAATATAATAAAGTCACAAATCAATAAACGAATGTATCAAACCAAAAAAGATCAAAGACAAATGATTGAATGTGGCATATTGTTATCTTGGATATAAGAATCATTATATATCCTATCCTATCTTTATATAAATTCTAGAACACAGCAAGCGTTATTAACATGAGCAATTCTCCCGATTTATAAACAAAATTATAAACCGTAACTACATAAAAATGATTAAAAACCCTTATCGAGTGAAAATTCAAATAAAATGTGGATCGAAATAGTCGGTCGTGCTGAACAGATTGTTAAGATTAAAAAAAAAAATAACATTAATAATCTGCGGAGCAATATCTTCAAACGATTGGGGCTGGAAAACATGAGAAGAAGATAACTAGGTTGTTTGGGTATTCATACTCAACTTTCAAATACTTTGAAACTTGTGCCAAAAATTTGAGATCATGGCTATGAGAGCTGGAATAATCCTGACTGGAATAATCCTGATTGGAATAATCCCAATAACCACAACCATCGTTATGTAATTGATTTTTTCCACATTGTGACATTGAAAATATCAAATATTTGTCTAGGCCTGCACTGCGCGTTCTTCCACAACTTCCTCGCTCTGAACCATTACACATTATTTTATTATTATTTCAACAGGCTAAAAGAACACCGCGACCTTAGAGATCTATTGTGCAGCCTCGTACCCAACTAAAACAATTCTAGACTATTTATAAATCTCGTGACTGCTGAAGGCTTAATTTTACCTAGATGATTTGGTGATAAGAACCCGCTGCCTAGCTAAGAACCCGCCGGCTAGTTAAGAACCCACTGCCTAGCTAAGAACCCACTGCCTAGGTAGTTACGTCTGCGTCTTGACACCGTTGGGCAAGTGCATAGAATGTGTTCTGCTGTCTCCTGCTCCTCTTTACAGAGTCGGCGGAAATCGTTTTCTACCACGCCTATTTTTCTCAAGTGGTAATAGAGTCTACAGTGTCCTGTTAAAAGTTCAGTATAGAGTAATAACATTTCTGCTGAGGTTTAGAATAGCATCTACCTTGAAGTGTTCAGAGACAATGAGTAATCTCGACTGCCACATGCCTTGCTTCGTTCCTGGTGAACGTCCAGGATTTCACTGGTTTTGGGATTCTCATTTAAGAAAGGCTTAGGTGATGCCATTGTCAAGGCTACATAATAGTACAGTATAAAGTTTAATATCGTTTCTGCTGAGGTTTAGAATAGCATCTACCTTGATGTGTTCAGGGTCAATGAGTAATCTCGACTGCCGCATGCCTGTTTGGGCTCTCCACTAATCAAGCAGACATCGTTTTTCCTTCAAGTTATTTATGAAGCTACTGTTTACCCCACAGAAAGGTTCTGGAACGGCGCAGGCAGTTTTTTGCCAGTGAATCTACCATTTTATTTCCTTCATTTCCCTCATGACCCGGTACCCACATTAGAGTAACAGAGTTTCTCGCTGCTAGAGTATTGAGGAGTTTAGAGCATTCCCAGACCAGCTTTGATTTACATGAGAAGTTTATTAATGATTTTAGAGCTGCCTGGCCATCTGAAAAAATGCTTATTCTGGTGATGCGGGACATGCTCTAGCACATAACTCTAAGGCGTGGACCTCTGCCTGAAAATTGGAAACTGTTTTTCTCATTGCAATTGCTTTTTGGAATTTTGGCCCTACAATTCCCGCTCCAGCACTGCTATCTTCCATTTTGGACCCATCGGTATACCACAACTACGAATCCTGTTTTATGATTATTTCATTGTTTTGTTGCTGAACGGTCACCGCTGACCACTTTGGAGTGCCTGGAGAAGTCAAATTTTCTGTTCATCTTGTCAAAGACCATGAGGCAACGAGAATTCTAGGCAGTGTCCAGTATCTTTAGGATTATTTCATTGTTTCTCCAGACTGAACGGTCACTGACGACCACTTTGAAGTGCTTGGAAACCTTTACACATTACACGGGAGTCTTTACATTGCTTTATTTGAGCTACCAGTGCATTGAGACTTAGCTTCTTTGCAAAGTGTGGTTTTTATTTACAGCGAAGACAAAGGGATTTAGACCCGATCTCTATGAGAATTCAACTTATTCAATGCGGATCTCTATATGCGGATAATTCCGTTCATTTGAGGATCACATTTAATATACCCGACTTACCTTGCCGCCCACTTTCAGCGAATATCCCATGCCTTGCGGAGTCTTCAGCTGTACCGGACAAACGAAGCCAATATTCCGATGTGTGCCCTCAACACCTGCATAATTCTTACGTGTTGTCACCTTGGGTATAGTGCGCGTGGGCGATGGCGTCGACGATGTAGTGTTCTCGGCCACACACAAAGCATCTTTTCCCAGTACTGGAAATTTTGAGCATTCCAAATTTTCGGGCCAATTGAAATTGTAGGTTTTCATGAGGGTCTCACAGACGCGCGCGGACTCACAGAGCGACCGACACGGCGGTATGGGCTGGTCGAGTATAGTGCAAACTGGCACATACACGGAGCACAGAAATAGCTGCAAATCGGCACTACAACCGATCTTGACAAGTGGTGCGAACTGATGCACCTCAAGACCGGCCTCCTCCTGTTTGGTGTGACCGATCAGATTCGGCATAATCGTCATATTGTAGGGAATGTTTTTGCATATGGATATGGTGATAGGCTCGCAGCGATTGTGATGCGGAAACACATCGCTTGTCATGGCCGAGGAGCTGATCATTTTGCCGGAACTGGAGCTGCTATAGTAGGGGTTCGCATCCAATGACGACTGCTCATAGCGGTGCACGGCGTCGGTAACGTGGTTGCTCAGTAGGCCAAATGCGATGATTATGGCACATGCGAGGGACGCATACAAGAATTTGGCGAACGATGGAGGAGCAGGCATGGTTGGACAGGAAATTTCGTACACTGACGCTCTGCTTGCGGTAAAGGAACTTTTTGTAGGTAAACGACAATCTTTTTAAATAATTTTTGGCATAGTGTTCGAAACTTTCCTCTATTTTTTTTCTTTTATTCAAGTAAATTTTTATTTATAACAATAAATTAATTATGTTTTGAGCACTTTTTCTTGAAATTTTCAACACAATTTTCGTTTTTTTTTTTTATTAATTAATTTTGTTACACGAATTTCACATGAAGGGGGGTAGGGGGCGGGTCTAGCAATTGCAGCCGCTTAGACTTGTTGGTACGCGTTTCTCCAAGCACGGATTGAAGCTTTACAACTAAATTTTATATGTGTGTGTGTGTGCGTGTGTTTAATGCCAGTATTTTTCAGTTTGACCTTTTGCGCGCTTTCACGTTTAATCTCTGATTGAGGGGAATATTAATTTTTAATAGATTTTGAAAATTTTCTACAGCTAATTTTCAGGAATATTTATTTTTTTTTATAAATCACTTTTCTCCAAACTCCAAAAGCAAGTATCCAAGCAAGCATCCACTGCACAAACAACAACAAACCCAAATTCTTTCGAGTTTACCTCTCAAATGAATAATTTCGTTTTACCGTCGCTTAACAATTACATTCTGACCATTTTTTTTTTCGAGCAAACAAACAACAACAATGAGACCATCATTTGTAATCAGGCATATAAGAACTGCTTTCCACACACACTCTGCAGTATGTTGCTTCTTGGCCTTTACCAAAAATACCACAAAATATTTGGTTGCATGTACTTGTTGTTGTTCTTAGAATGCTGCTCGCTTCACATAAACAACCGGCGGCAAATGACGAAGCGTAGATCCGACAACACAACGTGCGCAGAACACCAACACAACATTACACGACGAATGTAAATTACAGACTGAATGGCAAATCAACAAGCAGCCATGGCACGGCCAAGCAAGGCACGATGGTAGAAAAAACACTCAGCGATAGTGTTGCCATGCGACTGAACTTTAGCATAGTTTGAACAAATGTTGTTTGGGCATTATAAAATTTATATTAGTTGAAGTATTTAATGAATATATGTATAAATATTTATTATTATTATTATTATTATTATTATTATTATTATTACTTGAAAAATAAAAACTTAATATAAATATTTATTTATTTATTAAATGGAAAATAATCATAATTTATTATTGTGATTACTATAATAAATAAATAAATAAATAAATTATATAATGATTATTTTACATAAAAAGAGGAGCACTGGCTACCAAGGTTTGTGGCTCATATATTATAAATAAAAATAGATCATACAATTATTTGATAGAATGTTCATTTAGCTAAAAGACTTTTTTATTGCTTTGTGTCGATTGAAATGTTTCTTATTGGAGTTGCAGGTGAACGTCCAGGATTTCACTGGTTTTGGGAATCTCAGTTAAGAAAAGCTTAGGTCAAGGCGACATAATAGCAGAGACCATTGAGACGGGACACTTTAACGTCAACTTTTCTGACGTTTAAAAAAAAACTGTCTTTGATTATCATTAGTTGCCTATATGGATAGGTTTGTTTATCATTGGTTAAGCATTATTCTGAAGAAAATCAGCCACACTATTACAGTTTTGAGCATGTGTAAGTGTGAGCAAAAAAACAAGAGTCATTTCTCTGTATTCTCGGAAAATAGGTTAAGAATCAGACTAACCATGCGATTCTTGATTTCAAACTCTGTAATTTGCAATAAGCTATACTATTGCTGCTATTTTGCAATAAGACCAATCTGCTTTTTGGGAATAAGACCAAAAATGTAACATTTAGCATAAAGCTTTGGATTTTCTTCATTACATTGTAAGAGATGTTCCTGAATTTCAACACTAAATGCCTGTTGAAACGAGCTATAATGCTTTTATCTGTCCAACGGCATTTATTAACACCATGTCGGGGTGACAAAGCCTTTTCACGTCCTCAAATACGATATGCTGTGATCGTTTATACAATAAGTACCAACTTAGTCTTCCTGATATTTTATGTACAATCCAACTCTTCCTGCGTTGATTGCTTCATAAGGTTGTCCTTTATACCCCCAAAGCTGGGCATCAGCTTAGTAATTTATTATTATCGTACCCACTCCTTATGAACTTTTAGATAAAAGAGGAAATGGTTTTCAACATAAAGTTATAATATTATATATTTTTATATGAAGATTGTTTTTCAACGAATTTATTGACAAGACAAGTTGCAACAGTAGTTGCAATTTCGTATCTGTGGTTATGCCACCGTAATAATTCTTTTTATATAAATCATATTTTTATTATTATATCAATCATGTTAAATAAATATATAAAAATAACTAAATATGTTTATATTTTATATATAAACGATTTTTTTTCTAACGAAAATATACTTTCATTTTTTTGTGGGTAAGGGGGAAACAAAATGCCTACCGCATCGTCAAAGGTGTCGTCACTCCGATGGTATGTGGAGTTCGCATCCACTAAAAATCTTCCCCTCCTTGGACTTTCTCCCACCCTGTTTTCAGGGTGGTGTCCCTCTCTAAACCAGTGAAAGGTTACCGGCTAGATACCTGGTCCAGGTATAGAGGGTATAAAAAGGTTCACTAAGAGTGTATGGACTAATCACTCTTGAATGCTATTTATATTGAAAGTTAGTATATATTTATTTGGGAGTCTGGTGTGAGTTGACCAGACTATATATATAAACATGTTCACTAGGAGTGTATTCATTAAAAACTCTTGAATATTATATTTCTTACTTATCTGGGAGTCTGGTGTTGAGTTTACCAGACTATATATATTATTATTATTATTATTATTATTATTATTATTATTATTATTATTATTATTATTATTATATCTTACACCATAATTAATTATGAGTTTATCAGACTATATATATAAAAATGTTCACTAAGAGTATATTCACTAAATAATCTTGAATGCTAATTCTAGTGATATTGAGTGTATACTTATCTGGGAGTCTGGTGTTGAGTTTACCAGACTATATATATAAAAATGTTTACCAAGAGTATATTCACTAAATAATCTTGAATACTATTTCTAGTGATATTGAGTATATACTTATCTGGGAGTTGACCAGAGTCTACTCATGCACTTTGAAAACTGTTTCATATATAATCTGATTAAAATAGTCCGGTAGCTAATTCAATGCTTCTTGACTCTTGTTTGATATGATATATTGTAGGGTCATAAGCATGACATGGCAACTCTATTCTGCTGAGTTCTGAATAGAAGAGAGCGAGTTTTTGATAGAAACCAGAGAAGAATGAGGATGGAAACTTCAAGTTCAAATAGCAAAGCAGCGAAGTTAAGCCGATAGGAATTGCAGGCGCTGAAGATCTCTTCCTTCATATTCAGCAATGTTGGCTGATTTTGACCTTGAATGCAATATCTAAGAGAGTAATGCAGGTGCATTAACGCTGTTGCTGTTGTTGATTGTTTTAAAGGATGTAAATATACGTTTTTTTTCAAATATGGATGTGATATGCAAAATCATTTATTATTAATAAACTTAGTATGAAAAATAGTTTAAAATTGTATGTACATATATAAAACATGTCAGCATATGTACACATATTAGCATTATTGTTGTGATCAATTTCTTTCAATTATTTTTTATTATTTATTTATTTACAATAGAAAGATAAGAATCAATTCTTATCATACGATATTTAGGAGCACTATCTGCCAGGGCTTTCAGCTCATTTTCAATTATTTTTTGTAGTAAAATTACAGAAAAAATATAATAAAAAATTTAGTATATTTACATACATAAGTGGAAATTGATTTGATATCTTATTATTTGTTAAACAAATATGTATGTCGCCAACTGATTACGAGATATTTGAACCGTTAAGAGATATTTTAATGAACTTTTAAGTAAGCATTCGATGGACCTTAAGACACAAACTTATTGGAATTTGAACAAAATCGTACAAAGGACATACATACCTCCTATATATCCAACGGTGGTCACTCCATTTAAAATGTTCACAGTTATTCCAACTTTTTTATACCATCTGAATAATACAATTTCGGGAACCCCTCAAAATACGCGTTAGTTTCGGTAGTCACTTCTTCGTTTGAGATGAATCTTTTTCCTGCGAGCCATTTTTTCAACTTTGGAAACAGGAAAAAGTCACTAGGAGCTAAATCTTGACTATAAGGTGGATGATTAACCAATTCGAAGTGTATTTCACGTAATTTTAGCGTCGTATCTAATGCTGCGTGAACCAGTGCGTTGTCTTGAAGAAAGAGCATTTGTTTCTTCTTTAAATGTGGTCGTTTTTCCTTGATTGCATCAATCAGTTGATCCAATAATGCACGATAATACTTTCCTGTGATTGTGGATCCTTTTTCAAGATAATCGATGAGCAATATTCCGTGTGCATCCCAAAACCTTGCCAGCCGATTTCACTGCCTTCGCCTTCTTCGGAGCACTTCCACCAGCTTCCACCCATTGTTTCGATTGATTTTTGGTTTCAGGTGTGTAGTGGTGGCCCCACGTTTCATCAACAGTTATTAATCGACGCCAAAAATCAACAGGATTACGCTTTATCATGTCCAAACACCGCTGTGAAGTGGTCTGTCGAACTCTTTTTTGGTCGACACTGAGCAAACGCGGCACCCATCTCGCCGATAGCTTTTTCATATGCAAATGTTCATGCAAAATGTTGAACACACGTTCATATGATATCTTTACCATTTCAACAATCTCACGCAACTTGACTCGGCGATCATTCATAATGATATCGAGGATTTTCTTGATATTTTCTTCAGTAACAACCTCTTTTGGCCTTCCTGTTGATGGTATTGTTGCAGTGCTTGTTAGGCCGCGTTTAAATTCAGCAATCCAATATTGTACCATGTATTCTGACGGAGCAGACTCACCGTATTGTTTATGGAGCTTTTCTTTTGTCTCTATCGCCGTTTTCCCTTTCAAATAATAGTGTTCATATCACTGCACGAAATTCGCTTTTTCCATTTTTCAAGAAACACAAAAGTTGCTTACTTCAAACGACTACAACAAATAAACTAATAGATGAATTTGGGTGAAATTTTAACAGCTGACGTTTGACAGATCGCAATTTCTAAAAAAAAAGTTTTTGTATTTGTGCTGCCATCTAACGCTAGGTAGCTTCAATATCAATCCGCCCTCGTACATATGTTAAATAATAGACCAATGCTGCCAAAAATGATAGAAAATATTCTATCATTCTTGAATCCTGCTAGGATTCCCGTGGGGATCATTTTGCCGAAAGTTTGTGTGGCATGTCAATGGAATACTTCAAATTTTTTATGAAAAGTAAATTTTATTACTTAGGTACATGTTTTACTGCCTAAAGAAATCCCTCGAAAATAAGTTAAGAGAATGATTAACAAGAATCCTTTTTTTCGTCATATATGTATTAAATATTTTCTTGTTTTGAACATGCCTTCACCTGCCTGCATATGTTCATAGAGGGAAGACTCTTCCCAGCAGAGACTGCTTCCCAGTTCAAGAGTCTGCAATTTTTCACTAGACACAAAAAATAAGGTGTGTTTACAGCGAGCAAGTTTTTTGCATCAGCTGAGATGTATTCAGCGCTCAAACACCCACAGCATGCTGCCTTAAACGCATAAGGCAGTCAGCTTTCACACACGCAGAGACAGTGGGCACACTCTGTTTTTCTAGCCTATGACAATTCTCTCAGCTGTGGTTGGATCTTCGTCAAGATCAAAGAGGAATTGAATTCCGCTATGATGTGTGGAATACATGTATGCATGGTGGATTGAATGGAAGTTATAATAAGTTTATTGTGTTCTTTAAATAAAATAAATTTTCAAATAAGTACAATCAATTAAAAATTATAATAATAATAATAAAAATTATAAAAATCTGTAAGTGGAAACGAGAGTATATCTGTAGAGAATGGAACTGGTTCAAATATAAGTATTTGTATTGTGTGTTGAAAGGTCAATGCTGGTAAAAATTAGTATGCATGTAAGAATGAATGTGTGTATGGATGTATGTATATATGTGTGTACGTATGTTTTTATTTATTTTTTTATTTATTTACTTATTTATTTTTTTATTTATTATATCTGATAAAACTTTATGTGTGAAAGGCTTCAGAAAAATTGGTATATGCAACTAAGGCCTTCGACCCAAGTAGAACAAAATTTTAGAAAGTAGCATTTATAGACCATTCCCTGGGCGGGATTCTAACCAACGTGTCCATGACTGCGACACTAGCAGGCTTAACAGTAGACCAGCGAGCCCGACATGTATGTACATACATACATACATATGTTGTTATTATTAATGCTTAAATATATTATACAACCATTAAAATTGTTTTTAAATCTAACGCTCAACGTTATTCATACTGATGTGCCTTGCATACGAAATTTTCTTTAATTATTTCGCTTCATAATTTAAAAAGTCTAATACATATGAAGCGGCCAAACACGAGCACAAGAAGAAGAATTACAACAACACCAACAAGTAAACGAACGCAGCAGCAAACACACACACAGTGCCTAAAGCAGGCCATACACCATACATCATGGTCATACTCAAATATAATGGTATGAGTGAAATAGAGAGGAAATGTGCATTTATGTGTAAAGCCGCCCATACTATATCATGCTCATACCACTGAGCAAACAAAATATATAGAGCTCATACAGCGAAAATAGTGGTTTAATAAATTGCTCAGTGCTAGCTCCCAATGTACAGCGTGTTCCATAAGCGCAGCTCACATAAAACAACAATTAACAGTGGGTTTATTAAACCACTTTTTCGCGATTTGAGCTATCTATATATATTGTTTGCTCAGGATCTTACTCAAAATAATAGTATGAGTGAAATAGAGAGGAAATGTGCATTTATGTGTAAAGCCGCCCATACTATATCATGCTCATACCACTGAGCAAACAAAATATATAGAGCTCATACAGCGAAAATAGTGGTTTAATAAATTGCTCAGTGCTAGCTCCCAATGTACAGCGTGTTCCATAAGCGCAGCTCACATAAAACAACAATTAACAGTGGGTTTATTAAACCACTTTTTTCGCGATTTGAGCTATCTATATATATTGTTTGCTCAGGATCTTACTCAAATATAATAGTATGAGTGAAATAGAGAGGAAATGTGCATGTTGTGTACATCATGGTCATAACACTGAGCAAACAATATACATTGAGAGCTGATACAGCGAAAATAGTGGTTTAAATTGCTCAGTGCTAGATCCTAATGCAAAGCGTGTTCCATAAGCGTAGCTCCCATACAACAACAATTAACAGTGGTTTTATTAAACCACTATTTTCGCGATTTGAGCTCTTTATATATATTGCTTGCTCAGGAATAATATTATGAGTGAAAAAGAGAGAAAATGTGCATTTATGTTCACACAGGCATGATTTCGCTGTGACCACCTATTAAGCGACGCAAATCAAAATCATTTTGATTTTGAGGGAAATTTTCTTATCATTCTGATGATGACGTGTGCATGATTGTCGTTAATGGGCAATTTACATGTAAATTTTTGTCATTTGAGTTTGACTGCCGTAGTGTGAAGATGTGTGGGGATAAAAATAATGAAAAAACGTTTCTGCTGGAGTTCCTTGAATGCTCTTCTTTTGTGCCACTCTTTCATCTAAAATCGCTTTTTCTGTTTCTTTTCACATTTTTCCTTGCACTAGTGCACACCTTGATGCAACGCCACAGGTGGTGCAGTTAAATTTTGAGAAAATTCTGTTCTCGCTTCTGTCAAAATAGTCAGCAGGCGGGCTCCTGAGGTATGAGAATATTTGTAACATCCGGCAAATAATTTCTTTGACGGCTGAAACTTTTGTTTTATAACGGCTGAAATATATAATTACCCTTGTATTCAGCAGCGGAAAAAAATTCATAAAAACCAAAAATCTTTTTTTGTACCAAAAATCCCACTATTTATTACTTCCTCAAATTATATTCATAAATATAATATAATATAAATATAAACATTATATAAATGCACTAATGCACCTGCCGAATTGTTTCCTGGAGCATTTATAAAATCACTATTCAAAAAATGTTTTTGGCAAACGTACGATTGTTGACGTAAAGAAACGTTCCAACGTTGACGGCTATTATGGTTACTTGGAACTTTAAAATATTTCACTTTTTCTTTGCCCCAACTTTTGCGGCATATTCCACAAAATTTGGACATTCTACTATTTTCAGTTAATAATAAATAAATATAATTTTTAAACAATAACAACAATTTGTGTATCGCGAATTTAAATATAGCATGGCCAATTTTTCATAATTCCACAGAACGGAAACCGCAAGAGAGCAACAAAACAGAATGGTTTACGAAACTTATCTGTACCACCATTGTATATACATACACCTTGACACACACCAAACTTCATCATTCGACAGCGACATGACGACCTCACTCACTGACGACTATTCAAAAATGACTTGATTAGGCGTTTTCATCACTCGTGTGTTCCGGAGCTTCATACAACACCCAAGAATGATAAAATACTTTATTCTATCATTCTTGTTCAACACCTACACGCATGAATATGATCATAATGTACCGTGTATGGGCCGCTTAAGAGAGTTCTTTTTCTTTCTCTTATTGTTGTTGTTGCTGTTTTTATGCTGCCGCATTTGAAACATTTGTCTTTGGACAAAAACAAAATTACATGCCGGCTAAACCGGTATCACTTGTTTACGGATTCAGAAGACGGCAAGCGCAAGAGAGTGAGACTGGGAATGTAAGCGGCTGCGGAAGAGCAGTTTAGCGCTGAATATGTAATTTCAAAGAGCAATTGTGGTGTGTTTTGAAGCTTCTTGCGCCGGTGTTACACAAGTGTCATTTGACCACAACTAATTTGAATGTTTTTATTGTTAATTTTGAGGCTGACGAATGATACGTATGCAAAGAATATTTACACCATCAGCGGAATTAATTTGCACACTATTTTTGTGTGCTTTGACCCCGCTGATAATGCATCAACAGTGAGGCCTTTGCAGTGTTGTTGTTGATAAGCGCCTACTAATATTGTTCAAATGACGCTCTTGTAACAGTGGCCTTGGCGGGATGATGTGTTGCACTTGCCCGTGGAACGATTGTTGTTGTTGCTGAGCTTTTTTTTGTAAACAGATAGTACTGCGATTTGCTTTGACACTTCCAGCAATTGTTGTTGCTACAAAAACATTTATTGCATTTTACAGTTTGCACCTCAATCAAGGAGAAGTCACTCACGGTTTTTACCAATTGCTCGTCCAGCGATTTTACTGTTTGGCTAATGACTGACTTAATGATCTTGATAATTACGCTTAAATAACTGCGTATATGGAGCTGCAGGCGGGTACCAAGGAAAAAACATACCACAGCTTTCAGAAAAAAGAAAATCGTTCTATTACTCCATTTACAGTGGATAGCAAATCAAATGGTCTGACGAATTGTTGGCCTAAGTTACAGGTGGGAAATTGATAGAATTAGTTGGAAGCAGAGAACACAGATAAAGGAAAGTATTTTTCGCTACCAGCGTCCGTAGCGGACACACCTCGATTTTGAGTGGATTCACCACGATTCTGAGTGGATTCACCACGATTTTGAGTGGATTCACAACGATTTTGAGTGGATTCGAGTACTTTATTTCGCTGCTTTGCCGTTTGACGTTTAAGTTTCTTTTCTCTGTGTTCTCTGGTGGGAAGTTAGGTTTCACTTGTCTTATTGAAGGGCCAGGTTGAATGGTTTTCCTCACAGTTACAATTGTGGCTGTCATATTGATACTGCGGGGTTGAGATTAGAGCCTAAAATGTTTGCAGGGCTTCTCGAAGGCCCTGGTAGCCAGTACTCAATCATTCATACCGCAATCCTGATACATACAGTTAACAATTTTCTGAAAAATCGATAAAATACACTTAAATTGACAGTTGTTGATAGGTGGAATGGTTTTATTTTGGTTCACTGTATGCGCTTATAAAGAATAGGGAGAAGTCATGGTTTGTTCGGCATTGAAACTTGGTGGATACTCCATAAAAAGTTTTTTTATGAAAATAACGGTACATTACCCGCTGCTGCCACTTTAGGTCATAAATCAAGGTGTGTCGGTCTCGAAACGACAAAGAATTCTCATGTTTTTATTTGAGGATTCGAGCCAGGCGTTGGGGTGTCAGATTCTTGCAAATCTGCTCTAGGCGCAACTAAGGTTATCGACTAGAGAAGATTTAATAGAGTGCCATTGCGCGACCATGGAGTGGGCGGCATTCCAACCCGTACTCTACAGAGGTCGTATTGCTTCCTGTGTTTGGATGTAATTAAAATTTTAATTGAAACTGAATAATCATCTCAAAGGGCATGGTATTAGTTACAATCCAGTGGTCAAACTATTGTAACGGGAATAATTGTCGTACAATATAATAGAAAGTGTCTCCGGTAAATGCATAAATGCCCCTATCAAGCTTGTAATGAAGGGCACATCGGGAAAATACACTTCAGATGTGATTGGTATCTATACTTTGCTTCAGAATTGTTTATCGAATTGTTTAAGTTACAGCATTTGAATGTTGCAAACTTTGATAGGGGTAGGACGCACAGTATAAAAGTTAGAGACATTTGAACTTCCACCAGTGTTTCATTTTTTACTCAAGGGTAGCATTAATGGTTTACTTTCTCAGTCTTAAGACTACGATCTGTGGAAAACCTTTGCTGGATCCTTCGAACCTTCAATTGATTTGGTGAAAGCCTCTTGAATCCTTGAAGGTGAGTTCTGCAACTGTTTCAAATGTAATTTCAGAACCATTAAATTAATTTTGCAGGCCAACACCACGTTTAAACACCTTTCAAAAAGAGACTGGAGTGTTCTTGATTTACGCTATTTAGAAGAATAATCAGTACACAAAATTCGAATGAAATCTTTGAAGATGTAGTAGATACCTTGATCGTAAAGTTTGCGCCATTGAGAACGGAGCGAAAGGTAGTTCACAGCTTTAAAGGTAGACCAAATGAAATAGGAATGTAAAGTGTCTTAGTCAATCATACTGTTCTCAGAGTTTAGCCAGAACTTAGCCTAACTTTTTATATAAACAGTCGGGAAGGTTTTGGAGTTGTACTCGTACATAGGCACAAGCCTCCCAGTGGAACCAAAAGCTACTCCGCCATGTTCTTCCGTTCAGTATACTTATATCTCACACAACTCTCTGATATACATAGATCATTCCCCTACCAATTCAGGGGGGACTTCCAGTAATTCAGGCAGTGTCTACTTCATACCACTCCCTGATATAGATCATTCCTCTAGCAATTCAGGGGGGACTACCAGTAATTCAGGCAGTGTCTACTTCATACCACTCCCTGATATAGATCATTCCTTTAGCAATTCAGGGGGGACTACCAATAATTCAGGCAGTGTTTTCTTCATACCACTCCCTGATATAGATCATTCCTCTAACAATTCAGGGGGGACTACCAGTAATTCAGGCAGTGTCTACTTCATACCACTACCTGATAAAGATCATTCCTTTAGCAATTCAGGGGGGACTACAAGTAATTCAGGCAGTGTCTACTTCATACCACTCCCTGATATAGATCATTCCTCTAGCAATTCAGGGGGACTACCAGTAATTCAGGCAGTGTTTTCTTCATACCACTCCCTGATATAGATCATTCCTCTAGCAATTCAGGGGGGACTTCCAGTAATTCAGGCAGTGTCTACTTCATACCACTCCCTGATATAGATCATTCCTCTAGCAATTCAGGGGGACTACCAGTAATTCAGGCAGTGTTTTCTTCATACCACTCCCTGATATAGATCATTCCTCTAGCAATTCAGGGGGGACTTCCAGTAATTCAGGCAGTGTCTACTTCATACCACTCCCTGATATAGATCATTCCTCTAGCAATTCAGGGAGGACTACCAGTAATTCAGGCAGTGTCTACTTCATACCACTCCCTGATATAGATCATTCTTTAGCAATTCAGGGGGGACTACCAGTAATTCAGGCAGTGTTTTCTTCATACCACTCCCTGATATAGATCATTCCTCTAGCAATTCAGGGTGGACTACAAGTAATTCAGGCAGTGTCTACTTCATACCACTCCCTGATATAGATCATTCCTTTAGCAATTCAGGGGGGACTACCAGTAATTCAGGCTGTGTTTTCTTCATACCACTCCCTGATATAGATCATTCCTCTAACAATTCAGGGGGGACTACCAGTAATTCAGGCAGTGTCTACTTCATACCACTCCCTGATATAGATCATTCCTCTAGCAATTCAGGGGGGACTACCAGTAATTCAGGCAGTGTCTACTTCATACCACTCCCCCATATAGATCATTCCTCTAGCAATTCAGGGGGGACTGCCAGTAATTCAGGCAGTGTCTACTTCATACCACTCCCTGATATAGATCATCCCTCTAGCAATTCAGGGGGACTACCAGTAATTCAGGCAGTGTTTTGAATAACATCATGACCTGAAGGCTACCTATGGTTGACTGTAGTAATAAATTCAGGGGGGACTACCAGTAATTCAGGCAGTGTCTACTTCATACCACTCCCTGATATAGATCATTCCTCTGGCAATTCAGGGTGGACTACAAGTAATTCAGGCAGTGTCTACTTCATACCACTCCCTGATATAGATCATTCCTTTAGCAATTCAGGGGGGACTACCAGTAATTCAGGCAGTGTCTACTTCATACCACTCCCTGATATAGATCATTCCTTTAGCAATTCAGGGGGGACTACCAGTAATTCAGGCTGTGTTTTCTTCATACCACTCCCTGATATAGATCATTCCTCTAGCAATTCAGGGGGGACTACCAGTAATTCAGGCAGTGTCTACTTCATACCACTCCCTGATATAGATCATTCCTCTAGCAATTCAGGGGGGACTACCAGTAATTCAGGCAGTGTCTACTTCATACCACTCCCCCATATAGATCATTCCTCTAGCAATTCAGGGGGGACTGCCAGTAATTCAGGCAGTGTCTACTTCATACCACTCCCTGATATAGATCATCCCTCTAGCAATTCAGGGGGACTACCAGTAATTCAGGCAGTGTTTTAAATAACATCATGACCTGAAGGCTACCTATGGTTGACTGTAGTAATAAATTCAGGGGGGACTACCAGTAATTCAGGCAGTGTCTACTTCATACCACTCCCTGATATAGATCATTCCTCTGGCAATTCAGGGTGGACTACAAGTAATTCAGGCAGTGTCTACTTCATACCACTCCCTGATATAGATCATTCCTTTAGCAATTCAGGGGGGACTACAAGTAATTCAGGCAGTGTCTACTTCATACCACTCCCTGATATAGATCATTCCTCTAGCAATTCAGGGGGGGACCAGTAATTCAGGCAGTGGCTACTTCATACCACTCCCTGATATAGATCATTCCTCTAGCAATTCAGGGGGACTACCAGTAATTCAGGCAGTGTTTTGAATAACATCCTGACCTGAAGGCTACCTATGGTTGACTGTAGTAATAAATTCAGGGGGGACTACCAGTAATTCAGGCAGTGTCTACTTCATACCACTCCCTGATATAGATCATTCCTCTAGCAATTCAGGGAGGACTACCAGTAATTCAGGCAGTGTCTACTTCATACCACTCTCTGATATAGATCATTCCTTTAGCAATTCAGGGGGGACTACCAGTAATTCAGGCAGTGTCTACTTCATACCACTCCCTGATATAGATCATTCCTCTAGCAATTCAGGGAGGACTACCAGTAATTCAGGCAGTGTCTACTTCATACCACTCCCTGATATAGATCATTCCTTTAGCAATTCAGGGGGGACTACCAGTAATTCAGGCTGTGTTTTCTTCATACCACTCCCTGATATAGATCATTCCTCTAACAATTCAGGGGGGACTACCAGTAATTCAGGCAGTGTCTACTTCATACCACTCCCTGATATAGATCATTCCTCTAGCAATTCAGGGGGGACTACCAGTAATTCAGGCAGTGTCTACTTCATACCACTCCCCCATATAGATCATTCCTCTAGCAATTCAGGGGGGACTGCCAGTAATTCAGGCAGTGTCTACTTCATACCACTCCCTGATATAGATCATCCCTCTAGCAATTCAGGGGGACTACCAGTAATTCAGGCAGTGTTTTGAATAACATCATGACCTGAAGGCTACCTATGGTTGACTGTAGTAATAAATTCAGGGGGGACTACCAGTAATTCAGGCAGTGTCTACTTCATACCACTCCCTGATATAGATCATTCCTCTGGCAATTCAGGGTGGACTACAAGTAATTCAGGCAGTGTCTACTTCATACCACTCCCTGATATAGATCATTCCTTTAGCAATTCAGGGGGGACTACCAGTAATTCAGGCAGTGTCTACTTCATACCACTCCCTGATATAGATCATTCCTTTAGCAATTCAGGGGGGACTACCAGTAATTCAGGCTGTGTTTTCTTCATACCACTCCCTGATATAGATCATTCCTCTAACAATTCAGGGGGGACTACCAGTAATTCAGGCAGTGTCTACTTCATACCACTCCCTGATATAGATCATTCCTCTAGCAATTCAGGGGGGACTACCAGTAATTCAGGCAGTGTCTACTTCATACCACTCCCCCATATAGATCATTCCTCTAGCAATTCAGGGGGGACTGCCAGTAATTCAGGCAGTGTCTACTTCATACCACTCCCTGATATAGATCATCCCTCTAGCAATTCAGGGGGACTACCAGTAATTCAGGCAGTGTTTTGAATAACATCATGACCTGAAGGCTACCTATGGTTGACTGTAGTAATAAATTCAGGGGGGACTACCAGTAATTCAGGCAGTGTCTACTTCATACCACTCCCTGATATAGATCATTCCTTTAGCAATTCAGGGGGGACTACCAGTAATTCAGGCAGTGTCTACTTCATACCACTCCCTGATATAGATCATTCCTTTAGCAATTCAGGGGGGACTACCAGTAATTCAGGCTGTGTTTTCTTCATACCACTCCCTGATATAGATCATTCCTCTAACAATTCAGGGGGGACTACCAGTAATTCAGGCAGTGTCTACTTCATACCACTCCCTGATATAGATCATTCCTCTAGCAATTCAGGGGGGACTACCAGTAATTCAGGCAGTGTCTACTTCATACCACTCCCCCATATAGATCATTCCTCTAGCAATTCAGGGGGGACTGCCAGTAATTCAGGCAGTGTCTACTTCATACCACTCCCTGATATAGATCATCCCTCTAGCAATTCAGGGGGACTACCAGTAATTCAGGCAGTGTTTTGAATAACATCATGACCTGAAGGCTACCTATGGTTGACTGTAGTAATAAATTCAGGGGGGACTACCAGTAATTCAGGCAGTGTCTACTTCATACCACTCCCTGATATAGATCATTCCTCTGGCAATTCAGGGTGGACTACAAGTAATTCAGGCAGTGTCTACTTCATACCACTCCCTGATATAGATCATTCCTTTAGCAATTCAGGGGGGACTACCAGTAATTCAGGCAGTGTCTACTTCATACCACTCCCTGATATAGATCATTCCTTTAGCAATTCAGGGGGGACTACCAGTAATTCAGGCTGTGTTTTCTTCATACCACTCCCTGATATAGATCATTCCTCTAACAATTCAGGGGGGACTACCAGTAATTCAGGCAGTGTCTACTTCATACCACTCCCTGATATAGATCATTCCTCTAGCAATTCAGGGGGGACTACCAGTAATTCAGGCAGTGTTTTCTTCATACCACTCCCTGATATAGATAATTCCTCTAGCAATTCAGGGGGGACTACAAGTAATTCAGGCAGTGTCTACTTCATACCACTCCCTGATAAAGATCATTCCCTTAGCAATTCAGGGGGGACTACAAGTAATTCAGGCAGTGTCTACTTCATACCACTCCCTGATATAGATCATTCCTCTAGCAATTCAGGGGGACTACCAGTAATTAAGGCAGTGTTTTCTTCATACCACTCCCTGATATAGATCATTCCCCTACCAATTCAGGGGGGACTACCAGTAATTCAGGCAGTGTTTTCTTCATACCACTCCCTGATATAGATCATTCCTCTAGCAATTCAGGGGGGACCACCAGTAATTCAGGCAGTGTCTACTTCATACCACTCCCTGATATAGATCATTCCTCTAGCAATTCAGGGGGATTACCAGTAATTCAGGCAGTGTTTTCTTCATACCACTCCCTGATATAGATCATTCCCCTACCAATTCAGGGGGGACTACCAGTAATTCAGGCAGTGTTTTCTTCATACCACTCCCTGATATAGATGATTCCTCTAGCAATTCAGGGGGGACCACCAGTAATTCAGGCAGTGTCTACTTCATACCACTCCCTGATATAGATCATTCCTCTAGCAATTCAGGGAGGACTACCAGTAATTCAGGCAGTGTTTTGAATAACATCCTGACCTGAAGGCTACCTATGGTTGACTGTAGGAATAAAATGTAGTGACGTTGTTAATGTTAATGGATGATTTAGAGATACAAAAGTTACTGAGACCATAAATATCTATTATATCGCCCTCCACTATTAAGGGTATCCCTATAAATTCTCCTCCAGCCCCGTTACCCTTAGAAATTGAAGGATGTCAGCTAGATCTAGCGTTAATATTTCTTTACCTGGTACTTTGTACGAACCTAGATATCTTCTTCTAACATGGATTAGTGCTCCACAGTTCCTTAACACTGCTCTGGCGACTCACTTTCTACACGGCAGAATCTACACAATGGCCTAGCTACAATTCCTATACTGCTGCTGTGCCCTTTGAGCTTACTGTGACCGGTCCAAAGCCCGGTTAGTATTCGTAAACTGTTTTTGGTCCACCTAATGCAAAACTCAAATCTTTGTGGTTATAGTTGTCCAATAGTAATTTAGATTGCCTAAGACCCGGATGGCTTATAAAAAGTTCCTACCTCTGGTGTCTTTCTTGTTCCCTAGGCTCTTGTGGCCATACTCCTTTGCCTATACCAAAGTAGGGTGCTGGCGCTATCATTGGTGTGACAGCTCCCAACTTGTGGAGCTAGTCCGCCCGTTCGCCGCCGTGGACGCCCACGTGTCCTGGGACCCAGCAAAGGCTCACTTTGTTGTTCTTGTCAAGCTGATTCAGTGTCCGTAGGCATTCCCATACTAGCGTGGAGTCTACAGGGTTCTGGGCCTATCATTGGTGTGGCGACTCCCAACCTGACGATCTCGTCGGCCTGTTCGTTGCCGTGGACGCCCACGTGTCCCTCAGATATTCCCATACTAGCGTGGAGTCTACTTCATACGAGCTTAATGCTTGAAGGGCAGCTTGGCTGTTCGCTTGTTTGGCTATTTCTCGTCTTCTGGAACCTCTGTTTAGACTAAACTGTGCATATCTTTCAATGGCGAGAATTTCTGCTTGGAAGATACTTGGATATTTTCCCATATGTTTCTGAATACTTAGTTCTATATCCACATACTCTCACCTCAGTTCCACTGTTGGTCATCAGTGTACCACGTAGTTAGTATTTCCTATATATTCCCATATGGAAGCTGTCTGAGCCAAGAATCCTTCACTGACGTCTACCTCCATTACTATCTCTCCACTGACCATCAGATATACATATGTGTATACACGATTCATTCCATCTATATCCTTTTCTATCATTTTGCTTTGCAGCAAAAATTTCAACACAAACCGTTGCAGGGAGATCGGTTTCACCAAAACCGTTCACTAAAGATGCTTTTATGACCAATGCCAGCCGAATAATGCAATTTACAGTGCCTCCAGCGCCCACAGTGAGCACGCATGTAATTGGACGAAGGTGGAAATTGTTAATGGAAACATAAAGAATTGCAAATTTCCGCTACGTATGCCAGAATCGCAAGCACACGCACACCCACACATGCTCGAGCAGATTGGGGCGATATGCCTATCGCTGTGGCTCCCATCAGTGCTGCATAATGCTGCCTGGATGAGTGGCTGCCTGTCAGTCCGTCCGTCCGCCTGTGCGTCAGTCGCAGTTCAGTGTTGCCAGCATGCAAATGCGCGTAATGCAATCAGTTTTTGCCGTTGCTCTCAGTTCCGCGCAGTAAAGGAAGCGAATGTACGAGCAACATTTTCTTTCTTTTTTCCAGCCATTTTCCATTTCGCTGCATGCTAATTTCTTGTGCGGCCCAGCTGGAAACCTTATCAGATCGGAACGACTTGCTAAATAAGTTCCACGCAAATATTGCTAGAACGTTTGCTGAGACGAAGGCAGGTCAACAGTGGTGCTAATCGGAGAATTTCAATATTGCGGTACACTTCCGAAGAGGTGGAAACGTGCACTCGAGGGAAGTTCCGGAAAATGTGCTGACTGCTTCATTGAATATAATGGAGTTCTGTGAGTATTTTGACCTACATCAGTCAGGAGAAAATCAGCGATAGTTTAGTGATAGGTGATATATTGAAAGTCACCATTAAAGGATGACTGGGAACACAATCACTTAGCGCAGAAATCATAGGCGAATTCTCTGTCAGATAGTGATATATTCGTTATATGTTCGGTGAACAAAACTCAGACGTCTTTACACGTTTTTTCACAGTGAGATTGATGGAGGGATTGACATATATAAGTTTTCGATTAGCCAGAGAATGAAGCTGTACCACCAAGGCAATGATTCCATCATGGAACATATCTTATTTATCACAGAGTTGGAACCAGATATTTGAGAATGTTCCTTATAGGCATAGAGAAAAGAGTAATCTCTCTCCATTATACAATGATCAGGCGTTCGCTCAACGACTTCGTGGAACCCGTCCACAAATTGAGGTGGTCCACGCTGAGCTCATGCAGAACTACTAAGTCTCCAGACAGGAGATTAGCTACCTTTCTTCGAAAACTCAGCAGAAATGCCCTGAGACTACTGTTCGGTGTAATCACTGGCCACAACACATGTGGTCAACATAAGGCCACATTGGGTATCATCAACAATCCGACTTGTCAATCCTCTCCTGAGAGCGACGACACTACTGAACACTTCCTCTGTAGTTGTCCAGCCCTCCGGAAGAATAAGATTAAGGCTGTTGGGTGGTGATGTATTGAGTATGAATAATGTCCATACTCTCCCACTTGCCGATATTCTTAGGTTCATAAGTGAGACTAGGAATCCTCTTCCTCTTGCCGATATTCTCAGGTTCATAAGTGAAACTAGGAAGTTCAAAGAAGAGTGACCTTTGAACTTCTCACTCTTCCCATTCCCCTTCCTGAGAACTTTCTTATGCATGTACACTTTCTGCCCCTTGGGGGGCCGCCTTCTCTACCTACCTACCTACTCTTTCTGCCGCATCTATTCAGGGTATAGTATAATGGCCCCTTTGACTGAGTGCTCTGGTCAATTCCAGGCCAACACATATCTATCTATCTATATATCTAAGATCTCTCCGTGCCGATGGTGTAGTTTACTTGCCAGCAAAATAACCACCTGCTCCTAGAAAGCCCAAATAAGAGATTTGCAGATTTCCTGCCAACATTACAAAGGGAAGATCTTCGTCGATCATTGGTTGGGGTTGGGGTAATCATGGGTCATACTCCATTTGGCGACCATAGGCATCATCGAGAATCCAAACTGCGTCTGCTGTCTGGAGGAAGACCAGGGTGGTATAGAGAATTCTCTCAGTGCCTGCCTTTGCCAGTATATGGAGGTGCAAATTAGGGTCAGATGTTTTGGGACTGGATAACGTACATTCTTAATCCCTGGACAGACTTTTGAGATTCATAAAAGAGTCAAAGAACCAATCGTTTCCAAAATCCTCTATCTCCTCCTTCTCACAAATAATTTTTAATGCTTACAGTACAACGGGCATTAAAGCCTGAGTGCTTGGAGACCTGATTCGATATTATATTAGGGTCTGATGTTCTGGGAATGGATAACGTACATTCTTTATCCCAGCACAGACCTTTGAGATTTATAAAATAGTCAAAGAAGTTTGAAGATGTGTAACTTTCTTTCCAAAATCCTCTATCTCCCCCTTCCCCCATATTCTGCTCCAGGCTTGCAGTACAATAGGCATCAATGACTGAGTGCTTGGAGACCTCGTTCTCCTGCGGTGCTCCGGCCTACCCCACTTCTATCTATCTATCTATCTATCTAAGGAGTTGAATCGAGAAGTTCTTGATTGAATAAGCAGTCACGATCTTTTGGAATTATAAAATAACGAGTTCTCTTACTGCTGGCAATAGGTATCGATAATTGGCCTAACCCACTTCTATCTATCTATCTATCTAGCTAAACTCTTTCCTTATTCTACGTCATAAGAGAGAATTGCATTCAACGACGCTCCGAAGTTCTGAGAGAGAATATGTTATGCTAATCGGAATGTTGTATGATGGGATTCAAGGGCACCATAGCTCATGAGTCATTCTTGGTCGTAGTTTTAACAGCGACCCGAACACCTGGTAGTGCTAGTAAGGACTTCTGTTGCTGGCTACTAATGGAAGGTGTGAGAAAGTCCTCATTAAACGAAATACGAGTAATCACAAAAAATCACTAGAATCGGTATATAACACATCTTATATTTGAGTGTAAGGAATCATCACGGCTGTCTTGGTTGGTTTACGATTGGATCTGTCTGGATATCTCACCGATTCGGTCTGGATATCACACCATCTACGAACACTCACTAGCTTTTGGTTGACAGTTCCTACTGGGGTTGTTTAAGGGCACACAGGCATGGGGATCCATGTGAAGGGGATGGCAAGCGCGAGCATGATACGAGTAGGCCGGCTGCATAAGTGCAGAGCACACACATGTACACGCACATATGCACACATATACACACACATTTACCGACACATATATACACACATCTGCATGCACACACGGTCCAACTTGTGGAAAACGCATGATAATCACATGCGGTAAAACAGCAATCAGGCCTGTCGGCAAGGAAAGCGTTGCAACGTGTTGCGATCATGGTTGTTACTGTTGTTGCTTTGGTTGTTGCTGTTACTGTTGTTGTTGTTCTTGTTGTTGCTGTGACTGTTGTTGTTGTTACTGTTGTTGCTGTGACTGTTGTTGCTTTGGTTTTTGTTCTTGTTGTTGCTTTGGTTCTTCTTGTTATTGTTTTTGTTGTTACTATTATCATTTTCAGTTTCGCTGCCCTATTTTGATTGATAGTGCACAGAGCTGCGTCGCTTTAGGGTGTAATTGCATTTGCCTTCTCTGCGTTCTTGTAATTTTTCAAAATATTTAATTGAGTCGAAGGGCATAAAGTAAATAATGCATTATTTATGAGTTGCTTAGGGAAAAGAAAGAGCCGACAGAGGGGAGGTCCAGTGTGGTGCGGAAGAGCTCTTTGTGGCGCAAAAGGGAAACAAGCAAGAGGTGATTTTTCCCTGCAATTAGCAAATTTTGTTTGCTGAACCTTTGATGAGTTGGACAATTTCATGCAATCCCACCGTAGAGCTCTGTTCATAGGTTGAATGGCCGTCCTAAGACTCATCTAGGCCAGTTCAAGGCCCATTGTGGCCATTAAAGTTTTTCCCTACACCTCCGGAGCCTCCTTAAACCATCCTGGGGATTTAAGAAAAGTGGACACTTTCGTTCGCTTCATCTGGGAAATCTTCTGAATACTCTGACGAAATGCGAATCCAAGAAGAGCGGAGAACCTTTTCATGTGGATTTGATAAAAGTGGTCACTTTCGTTAGCTTCATCTGGGAAATCTTCTGAATACTCTGACGAAATGCGAATCCAAGAGCGGAGAACCTTTGTCTGTATAGAAACGCCTGTGTGGGTGCATAGCTTTATACAGTTTTTCTTCTGTTCTTCTCACTGTTTCCTCCTCCTCGATATTTTGACAGCTCCTAGAAAACTCATAATGGGTTATCCCCAGTCTACTTGCATGTCTACCAATCAAACAATGACCAGCTCTGTTCATGCGAGGTACTCAGTATTACTTTCAAATCGTGTGACTTTTACAATGTTTCCAATGTAGAACTCCGAGGTCAGAACTAGGAGGTATTCTATGTGACGTTATTATTCTCGGGATTTCATCTGGATCCGTATGGTAATGAGTATCGTACGTGTTCGATTTCCTGCCTTTGAAGGATTCAGTCTGCTTACTGACAGCTTTTCACTTTGAGGATTCAACAGTTGGGGCTATTAAGTTTCTGGAGTAAAACACCTGGAGGCATTGCTTCACTCTCACCTTTCTTTACTTTGTAAAGCGAACGTAGCAGATATGACGGCATTTATGTGTGGATCTGTACATCCTGAACACGGCCCCCTCGCCACATTAACAATTGACTAATGACGGCTTTTATGTGTGGATCTGTATATCCTGAACACGGCCCCCCCGCAGATTCTGCGATTAGGCCACGAAAGTAAGTAACTAATGACTTGGCTTCGAGTTAGATTTTCTGGTCAGGATTTAGAGTTCATTAAGGTTCTTTGAGTCACTTATAGAGTTCTCTGATATAGTTCTGTATCTCTTCGCAGCACCAATTTAGTCGATTTTGGAGCTGCATATAGAAAGAAGGGAGTCCTCTGAAAATAACTTTATTAGAGAGTATGTAAACGTATGTATACAAATTGTGGTTGGAAACGCTGAAGAAGATTGTTCTACTGAACTCGTTGTTGATAAACATAATAATAACAATCATCTAGATAATGAAAGGCCTTAAAATGCAGATATACTCGGAAATCTGTTACTTTATTTTCAATATCACAATGTAAACCCTTTCTGTGAATTTATTAGTATATTTTCTGAGTGGAAACTTTTGCCATCCCAATGTAACATTATGAATTATAAATCAACATCCTGCCATAATATTCAGTATACCATGCCTTGTAGTACCTCATTCCTTTTTTGGTACATCATTACTTTTTTTGGTACATCATTCCATTTTTTGGTACACCATTCGCCCACAAATTATATCAATTTCAAGTCAAGTACTGGAGTTATGCGTTGAAATTTGGAAACTCGCCCTTACTTGGCCGCTCTTTCCCAATTAGTTTGAATAAATAATGCGTCTTATTTACTCATTCATATACAATGTTTGTGTTTATGTGTATGGGTATGTGTGTGTATGTGTGCGTTTTCATTTGTCTGACTTCGCAACCTCGACGTCCACCCTCTTTGACACTTTGACATTCTCAAACTGCTTGTCAGTGCACTCCACTCCACTTCACTCAACTCCACTCCCCTCCACTTCGTTCGCTCTACTGCACTCTATTTACCCTGTACATTAAGACAACTCAGTGAATTCTAAGGTAAAAGGGTTTCTTCTTCTGCGAGGGTTGAAGACTCTTCGGTGGGCATATTAAGAGTCGCTTGGAGCGATCTTCTAAAAAGTCGTTACAGGCGTTTTAAGACTTATGGAAGAGACTGGTTGGAGTTGACGAGCTGTGGGCATATAATTTAGGGGCAGGAAGTAAACCAGTATATAGGGTTATAGGGATATATAATTAATTTACGACTGAATTAGATTTCTTCTCTATCTTCAGTTTATATCAAGTCTGATACCGCTCACGTCGTCTGTGAACTGACTAATAATCCACTACCCCGTTTATAAACCAGTGAAGAATACTGAATTCGACTTAGACTAACGATGTGTTATCGTTCACCCCAACATAATTAGTTACACTACACCCATGGACCATAAGTGGGCATGGCAGTTGAACCATAGTGCTGTTTTGTCCATACAATTAATAATAAACATTCTCTGCGGTCAGAACCATGGGGGAATCCCCGAACGCTAGAGATGCAGAATTTCTGAACTACTCGTATTGAAATTATGAGTGTCAGTGGTGCCTGCCATCAATCAATCTGAACCTCTAAAATACCTATGAAGTATATTCGATCATTCTAATGACCTTCGCCAATGAAACTATGCCATTAGTTGAGGCTTTTGGAAATTTCATACTGAAATGGTGCAAACTTGTATTGTCATCGATATCTCCCATTTTCTCATTCATGAGTATTTGCCATCGGAGATTTCTACTGCATGGTGCAATACTGTTTCGTCTTCTTCATATTTTTCATTAATATTCTTGCAGGGACGAGAACTGTAGCACTTCTTTAGGGTTTGGTGGCTGATCCATTATTTTCATGCTGTGCCTCAATCCAAAATATTCCCATATTTACGTTTCCAGCTCCCGCCTCATCAAATGTTGAATGTGGTTTGGCCCCAGTAGGCTTTCCTAGTAGATTCTTTACCGAAGTTTATAACGCATTTGAGTTGGTAAGATTTTTGCCATGTAATATCTTATTCTGCAGTCAGAATATAAACCAAGGGTCGTTTCTATCTATTCGCTACTCCACCTTTTCCAACCAAATTCTTTTGCTGTTTTGGCTCGCATTAGATTGCGTCTGGCTTTCTTCTCTTTCTTTCTTCTCTTGCTTGCTCTCTTCTCTCTTTGTTTTATGTAGTGAAACCAGAGAACACAGAGAAGCGACACTTAAACGTAAAATTTTCTGATGAAAAAACTGTCTTTGTTATCATTACTTGGCTATATGGATAGGTTTGTTTATCATTGACTCTGAAGAAAATCAGCCACACTACTACAGTTTTGCGTATGTGTAAGTGTGCGCAAAACGTGAGACGGTCAAGTGTCGCTTCTCTGTGGTCTCTAATGAGAGCTTTGACTGGAGTTTCCTATCCTAAATTAGTTTACCCACCCCTTCAATGTCGGGTTGATGGTTTGGATCAGAGATCACGGAGACGCGACACTTGGACGTCTCTCGTTTTGCGCACACTTACACAGGCGCAAAACTGTAGTAGTGTGGCTGATTTTCTTCAGAACAAATGATAACCAAACCTATCCATATATCAACTAATGATAAACAAAGAAAATTTTTTTTAAACGCCAGAAAATTTGACGTTTAAGTGTCGCTTCTCTGTGTTCTCTGATTTGGATCACTCTCCATATTGGTTGCAATTTATGACCAAGAAATACCTCCTTCAGCTTCTGAAGTAAGCTTGCCCGCGTTTTCATCTTTGGTGTTATTTGTACTCTCCACCAGAGAACACAGAGAAAAGAATGTCCTTTTCGCTGTCAGCATCCGTAGCGGACACACCACGATTTTGATTGGATTCACCACGGTTCTGAGTAGATTCACCATGATTCTGAGTGGATTCACCACGCTTCTGAGTGGATTCACCACGATTCTGAGTGGATTCAACACGATTTTCAGTGGATTCATATACCAGAGAACACAGAGAAAAGAATCTCTTTTTCGTTGCCAGCGTCCGTAGCGGACACACCACGATTTTGATTGGATTCACCACGGTTCTGAGTAGATTCACCATGATTCTGAGTGGATTCACCACGCTTCTGAGTGGATTCACCACGATTCTGAGTGGATTCAACACGATTTTCAGTGGATTCATATACCAGAGAATACAGAGAAAAGAATCTCTTTTTCGTTGCCAGCGTCCGTAGCGGACACACCACGATTTTGAGTGGATTCACCACGATTTTGAGTGGATTCACCATGACTTTGAGCGGATTCATGTACAACGTCCGTCTGCTTTATTTCGCTGCTTTGCCGTTTGACATTTAAGTTTCTGTACTCTGTATACTCTGCTCTCCACTTCCCCTTGTCTTGTGATTTTCTCTCGAAAGTCGAAGCCTAGGAAGCTGAATGTCCCTTTTTCTTTTAGGTTGATCACCTTTGTCTTTTCTTCGTTTTGTCACCTTTGGCTTTTCTTCGTTCACCTCCAGAAAAAATTGGAAAAATTTCGAACTTGCACGCAGTGAATAAAAGAGCATGTGATCTACAATTAAGTCCACTTGGGATTTGAAAGTAGACGAAATGAAACTGATTCAGAGTGAATTGTGGGGCTTAATTTCAACATACCACAGCAATCAATGAGACATGTCCAAACCCAAGGAAGGAAGGGAACAACTACAATAAGGAGAAAACTCTCACCATTAATACGTGTGAGTTGAATGGGCATTGAGTTATACTCGAATGCAGTGTATTTACCTGATCGGTTTAGAAGAGTGGGTAAAGAGGTGTTATAGCGTTAGGTTCAAGAGTGAATTGTACTAGAGATGTTCAAAATATAAGACTATATCTGTAGTTACTGGAGTAGCTACAATCTATTTGGATGGGACAACGCCGAAAGTGAAACTTGGGAAACTTTTGCAATGAAGTTAAGTTTGAGTACACTTTCTCAACTGAATTGGTAATAAATTCCACGGCTCTCATTGAGACTGAATCAGCAATCAAGTATTCTTACATATGCTAGAGGGAGGTCAAGGTTCAATTGGTAATAAATTCCACGGCTCTCATTGAGACTGAGTCAGCAATCAAGTATTTTTATATATACTTGACACAATGGAGGGAGGTCAAGGTTCAACTAGGATCGTTGAGCCAGCAATGACGATAGCTTGACAGAAATATTAGCCCAGAACTCAGAACTCATCTTTTATGGCGTCATGTTCGGACTGATTTTTTAAGTTGAGGCATCGCTTTAGCTACCGCTATTGTGGGTTGAAATCACTTCACAGCCATAACTGAAGAACAGTCTGAAAAATGCCAGCACCCGCACCAAAAGTTGCATTCCCCATGCCGACAATTAAATACATAAAAATACACTATAATCGAAGGATTTTTCTTTCACAAGCATTCTTCGTTAAGCAGGGTTTCCACACCAGGCCAGTCAAAGTTTGAAGCACTTCCCGTCTGGTTGCCGAATTTCACGCCAGTTCAGGCGCACAATTTCAAAAATCTGCGGGTGAAAATTTGTAACAAGGAAGTGAAAGTTGCCTTGCCCCAACTTAATTTGCCGTTTGTTGTTGTTCTGGGAGTTCACCCCAACATTTTCGTCTGAAACATTTCACAAAAAAGTTACAACAAAGCCGAAAACGCAAAAAAAGTAGGAAAAAAGTACAAAAGTTAACGAAATTAGGCTCGACTTAAGCTTTAAAGGGAGCCAAAAAAAAGGAAGGGGAAAAACAAACGTGTGCAGACTATGAAATTAGCGTACCTTGTAAGTTGGTTGTGTATATAAATGTGTGTGTGTGTGTGTGCGCAGCAAAACCAAGCAACAACCACAGGGAACACAGGACGAATCGAGGGAAAGAAGGAAGGAAGGAAGTCTGTGCGGTAGAGGTGGCTTACAAAGGGTTGTTTTTATACCATGCTGGCTGGCGCTGCTGTTGCTGTTATCAAAAAACACACGCACACGCACACACACCCCCGCACGGATGCCAACTTTCTCTTCCCCACTAACTCCCCATGGAAGTTTCTTGTACTGATGTTCCACACCTAATATAATATGCAACATCAAAGCGCACCCTTGAAAACTAAATCAGACATCCAGCCAGGCGGCCCACATGTGCAAGCATACGAGGACACTCCCGTTCAGCGCCAACCCACCACAGTTCAGCCTCACTTGGCAACTAGCGATAAGCTTAAATTCCGTGCATTTCCGGAGCGTTATGAGACTACTGTCTTTCACCCACCCCCCACCCCGCATGCTTTAATAAAACGAAACAATACACCCTGCGAATAAAAAAGGAAAATCAGGAGAAAAAAATAGAATTCCCCATCGGGAAATACCTTTTGACATACTCATTTAGGGTACCTGCGTGGGACAACAACAAAAATCGATGCAACAGTGGCAATTTGAAAAAATCCTGCTTCAGCTTTTACTACACTCACTTTATTTATAATAAAGCACTTACAGTGGGGGAGAGGGGGCGGGGAGAAAAACTGCATTTTAACGGCCGCGGAGCTAAAGTGTATCTACGTAAATTCCCCATGGAGAAGTTCGACTATGTAAGTGCTGACAGTGGCGTCGTTAACTCCCCCACTTGTCACTTATCGAAGCGATTCAATTTATATGAGAATGTTGGGGCATTCTCAAAGAATCCTTCATAGAGAAGTGTGGTAATATTGATGGAAGAACAGGGAAGATTGACAAACACCTCAAAGAGTTTTTGGACTCAGAGCATTCTCAAAGTACCCTTCATAAAGAAGTGTAGAAATATTGAAGGAAGAAAAGTTGGAAAGGCTGAAGGGCTCAAAGGGGTTTTGGACTCAGCCGTTATGGCACTGCTTCAGTCTGTATTGGATTCTACACTCTAGATTTCTATGCCTTGACATCTATGCTCATGTTCGTACCGAACTTTCTTATATAGTCACAAAGTCGTTATGGTCCATGGTACCATTTTCTCAATCGTTGGAAGCAAACAACTTTCATATATTTTTATATTCAGACATCAGGAAAAACAGAGACTCCTGCAGTGATCAAACATTTCATTTGAGGGCAAAGGTCAGTCCGCGCCATTGGACTATCATCACACACGCTGAAAATATGGGCATTCCGTTCAATGCTCATTGTGGGAGCTGTAAAGATCCACAAGAGAAAGAAACAGTCGTACACTTGGTGATTCTTGGTGATTGCCCAGCCCTCGCTTGCTGGAGACTCAAACTTGAGACTTTTCTAGAGAGTCTAGGGTATTGCTCTAGTTTAGAACTTTCAGACCCAGCTCTTGCTCGCTTGAGACTCAAATATGTCGGAAGTCATTTTCTAGAGAGTCTGGGGAATTGCTCTAGTTTAGATCTTTCAGATCTAAACAAATTTGTTAACAACTCCGGCTGTTTGTAAATGGTACAAAAGTATATTACCATTTTCTAGGCTCGCGAGGACTTGGCAACAAAATGACACTATTGCTAATTTAGCCATTTTACCTACACCGATGACGTTGCCATAATCCCGGGCAAGTTCTTGCCAACGATTAGCGAACTCATGTAATCAGCACTGGGTGAGATTTCCTCATGGGCTGAGCGCAACGGATTAGGAGTTAGCCCTACTAAGACGGAGATAGTTTTGTTCACCAGGAAAAAAAAATCCCCGAGCTCTCTTTACCAAAATTACGTAGGGTAACGTTGAATCTTTCTTCAGAAGCGAGATACTTAGGTACCATTCTGGTCTCTTACTTAGGTACCATTCTGGACTCCAAGTTAAATTGGAGAAGGAATGTTGAGGAGAGGAGAAAGAAGGGTTTGGCTATACTACTATACCTGTAAAAGGATCTTTGGGAAAAAATGGGGATTGTCACCGTACATTGTGTATGGGATGTACACCACAATCATTAGACCAACTGTCACCAACGGGTCCATCCTTTGGCGGAAGGCGTTGGGACGGAAATGTGATCAAAACCGTATTGGAAAAGTACAAACAATTGCTAGCCTGGGAATCTCAGGGGCTGTAAGCAGCGCGCTTCAAGAAGACTTAAATATATTATTTCACCTCTTACCACTAGGGGTGTTCATTCAGGGTTGTGCCGCCAAGTGTGCTCTCAGACTAAGAGAGTGCAACTCTGCCAACTATGGACACTGGACAATTATAAGCGAAATAAAATGGAAAGGTCAAAGGATAGTTACAGCTACAGACTACGTCGAGCGGGCTATGCAGGAGTTTCCATGTTGAAGAAGAGATAGAATCGATTCATTACTTTTTATGTCAATGTTCAAGACGACAGTAGAAACGACTTCAATGTTTGGTGTCGCGCTTCTTCACAAGCTTGACAGAGATAACGAAGGTGGATTTATAGGATCTTCTCAGTTTCATCTGGAAAACCAACTGTTTTAATAGGGATGGTACTTCTATCCATGGTAAGGACGAGTATGCCTCCTCCTGGCAGTTTTGAAGGCAATCACAATGGACATAGATGTCTCCAAGTCGAAGTGCGGATACGAGTGGAATAGCGCCTTCGCAACCTAACCTAACCTACCTACACCGAAGAGAGTCAAAGATGAGTTGGATGAAATTCTTAGGACCGCTGCTCCAGCGTTTATAAATGGTCATACATCAGTAAGTTATTAGCATCGTTCGGAACGTCCACTTGAGGTAACTACATTAGAATTGGTTGACAAAATATGGTCTTGAGAGATCGATGAGTCATGCACTTTGAACTGGCTGAGAGTACAGGTACATCACAGGGCTCAATGGTATGAATTTTGTATGAAGAGTTGGACGTGAAAGGTAGGTAGGTTGGGCAGCCTCATCAGCAATAAACCAGTGATGCCAATGAGACCACCCCACCCACAGTTGGGTTCGTTGTGAGTCGCGGCTGCGACGCATGGCTACGCGTCCCCCTCCAGATTGAACCAACCTGAGCCTTTTATAAAGCGAGGAAGGTTGTTAGCACCTGAGTGGTATAGATTATCTATACTTGCTCTGAAGTGGGATCCTAATAAACGTTCCCTATTTCTAGCAAATGCTGGACATGTACAGAAGAGATGCTTGGACGTGAAAAAGATATCCGCAAAATGGCTTGTCGAAAGCGGATCATAAACGCAATCGATTGGCCGATTCAATATCCTTGGTTCTGGTTTTTTTGTCACCAGTTCCTTACGATTTTCTGGATGGAAATATAACCAATGATGAAAGAAGGATGCATCAATACACTACAGATCCTTCAATACACTGCAGAGACAAAGGTATAGTTAATGAATTAGGTGTCTGCATAAGGATTGGCTTCAAAGAAGTCGAAGACGGGGAAATTGACCAACAGTGTATTGGGATACACTTGGAATCACACACATTGACTCTTGGAAAAAGGACGAATATTCTTATTTAGATTATACAAGTAGTTTATTCAGGTAGAGTTGATAATTTCATAGTTAAAAATATATCACGATCTTACTGGGAATATTTTTCAAGGATATCATTTTCATTGATGGCACACAATTTCGCCTTATCGGGTACATTAATACCTAAAATTGACTCCATAAATGATCCATCGAACGTCATATCAGGGTCCAAATGTTACTTTTTGATGCAGTTTTTGAAGTGGATTTCTCTATTGAAAATGATGAATGACTGACCACTCAATGACTTTCATGTTCGTCTTATAGCAACCGACTTTTTGTGGTCGACTATAACTCCTGTGCTCATATTTTAAATTGTATGCTTCTCCAAAATTTGCTCACAATAGACACAATTGGTGGTCTAAATGGCATAACTGGTTTTTTGGTGATGCGGCTCAACCCAACCTATCTACCTACCTACAAGGAATCTCCCCCAGATTCAAGGACTCACCCAAAATGGAAAATTACGCCAAAATTTCTTACGCACATCTCAATACTCAGATTCGTAGTACCTCTTCCAGAACTTCTCAAGTGCTGAGTTTGAAGTCCTGATGAATTAATACAACGGCACGAGATGTTAAGACCAAGGAAAGATACAATTGCTCCAGTTCAGTCTAGAGTCTTGTCCTTGATATTGTCGTGAAAGATTTGCGTATCTACTCAAGGATGCTGCATTTTCATCACATTCAAAACTTGTTCGTAGTTGATGGGAGACCACACTAAAGACAAATCTATTGTTCCTCTACTTATTACTGCCAGTTGTGACTCTATTACGATAATCGGAAGAGTGCGATATTTTCCATTATAATGCCTCATATATACTGCATTTGTTGTTTGTTGTATTCAGTGAACCTTCCTGCTTGGGTGAAATGATTCAAAAACCACCCTTTTAGCGGTAAATGTCCCCTTATCTTTGCTTCTGACTTTCTTACATACTCGCATATAAATTCTACTCTAGATTACCCCGTTCATATACGGCAAGTGCGCCACTGTGTGTTGGCATGGCATTCTGTTGGCAGTTTTGACATTCCTGTACGTATCCTTTTTCCTTGATTGCTGTAATGTTGTGTAATTAGAAAAAGGTGTGCAGCAGCAAAAACAGAACACAGAAAGGCGTGTTGACGCCACAAAAAAAATCATTTTGCATGATAAGTGCTCATTAAATTGCAGTCGTAGTCACGCTTCGCAAAATGTTTGTGACAAAAAGAATTTATTGAAAAAAACAACTAACAAAATACACAGCAGAGGGAGTAACATTTTTATTGTTGTGATTATCGGCGCTTTGCTGTTCAAGGTAAGGCTGAAGGACTAAAATTTTCAAAACATAGAAATGCTCGTTATCCATCCTTAGTTGCAAGGGACAGTTTAGCGAGAATATACGTTCCTGGTGGAATATCAAGTACCAATTTGATTAGTTCAGTTTATAAACAATAAGATTCCATCCTGTTATAGACCAGTCTTTTTACGAAAAGCAGTTCATTGCTAATAGTTCCAACACTGAATTGTGTCAAGCAATACAAAAGAAGTAAATTCATTGAACCTGATTCCTTAAAAGCGATCTTCCAACTTATGGACAGATGTGGATTTTGTTAATCTGAGTAAAACTAAAACTATAAACCTCAATTTTTTCTGTAACCGGAAACCAATAGCATACCAATAATCATCGTGGTTAATGACCATTTAGAAGGTCTCCCATTTGCTTGAGGAAAAATTGGAAACGTTGCTAAGAATATGTCGACGAATTTAACGCATTTATAATTGAAAATATTTGTTTAACTTTTAAATCCGTCCTCGACTTGAAGTGATTTTTACACACTTTGAATTGTATTTGTATTTCACCAACCCAGTATGAATTCGCCAACTGCTCTATCCACACTTTGCAGACAACCCCTCGAACACCTGATGTCTGTCCTGTTCTGATGGTGCTTTCTTTTTAGCAATTTCGTGACGTTTATTCAAAGAACTCGACCATCACACTATTTAAATGCATTGTTCCATGATGTTCTCCATCCTTTACTGGATGACCAGATATAACGCAGTAACTCGCCAATCGAAACCATTTGGAGAAGAAGCTCTGCAGCGATTCATGGATAATCCCACAGTTTTATGTGAGAAGTTTCAATAAGTCCAAAATATAGTTCATAATTTTAAAATAGGTCAAGTAGGAGACCACATATTGGAACGACTCTATTTCGCTGGGTATGCGTCTCTGTGTGTTTTTGAGTTGGGGGTCGTGAGTGCGGAAAATACTTGCAATAAGTTCCGTCTTCACAATATACGCCACATTATAAGCAGCTGACATGGCTTTTAGGAGCAACTCCACTTAGATTAAGCTAAAGACATATAACGTCAAATATAGTACAATGGATGTCTTGGGGTCTGAGTGCTATATAGGACTAAAGTTCCGAAAAAACAATAAAAAAGCCAAAAGCCAAACAAGGACTTAACACTCTCGATCTACTTCAGCAACTACTCTCGAACTACTTAAGCGACTACTCACGAACTACTTCAGCAACTACTCAGGAACTACTTCAGCAACTACTCACGAACTACTTCAGCAACTAATCACGAACTACTTCAGCAACTACTCACGAACTACTTCAGCAACTAATCACGAACTACTTATGTAGCAACTTTTCTAAAAAAAAATTCGCATATAGTAATTCTAATTGACTGGTTCTATGAATTCGCATCCCACCTAACATCAGTCCTGGAAAAATTGAAGTTTTATTGATCTCACTGAATTTTCCAGAAGGTTCTTCGTTGACTTCCGACACCCAAAGAATATCTGCATTTATGCGTATAAAAGTACTCCTACAATTAAAGGAACATAATAACAAAGTGAGGGAATGCTTAACTTGAGTGCTTTAACAATATAAAGATTCTACGATGTCACAATCTCCTTCCGAGCCATTGTCAATACCTGCTCTCAATTCCGAGAATCCAACCAGGCAAGATACAATTAGAGACTGATGCAAACGATGTCCAGATTCGAGAAGCTACGAATTGTTCTGAATGGAGTTGGAAATTGGAGGCCGGGTCCTGTCTTAAACGTTGTCTCTACAAAACATTAACTTGCTGAGGGGTTCTTCATGTACTAGTAACCAGAGAACAGAGAAAAACGAAGGTCTTTTTCTCTGTCAGCGTCCGTAGCGCACACACCACGATTTTGAGTGGAATCACCACGATTCTGAGTGGATTCTCCACGATTTTTAGTGGATTCATGTACAACGTCCCTCTGCTTTATTTCGCTGCTTTGCCGTTTGACGTTTAAGTTTCTTTTCTCAGTGTTCTCTGATGGTAACATTGTTGGATGAAGTTTCCTACTCACCACATTCATGCCAGAATTGACACTATTTACCTCAATGATGTCTAGAGAATATATTTCACTTTGCATCCAGACAGCGATGTAATTTCTTCCTATATTGCAAAGCACTCCCATCTGGTTCGTGGACCCTCAGTATGCATGATTTCTTCTACAGCCATTTGTGTACTATATTTACTTGGAGGTCCTTGAGAAGAGTGAAACTGATAGTTGAATATTTAGTAAAGTCTCTAATTCGGTTATGCGGGGTCTCTTCATTATTGTCCTGTGGATACAGTTATTTCTATCACATGGACTAAATGTGAATCTTGCTCAAACTAAGAACTATTTATATTCCGGCCTCTTCAAAAGAAGTTTAGTTCCTGACATATCAAGAAACACTCTTTGAATATTTCGTTTCTCCCATAGTAGTCCAGTGACTTTTTGTCCGCAGACTCTGAGAAGAAGATGCTGCATAGCCAAATACTTCTCGCACCGTTTTATGTCTTCCTGTTACTGATTATTCAAGTGATCCAAGTATGGCTTGGAAGAGAAGGTCATAGTAGTATTCCAAGTCAGTGACATTGAATCTTAAAGATAACTGATCGCTTCCAATCAAATTCGCAACTTTTACTGTTGCAAACTTGGCTGTATCCCGACTGAGTTATATAGGAAAGGGATGTGGATATAGAGAGAGATATCGTTCAAGTACTCGTGTGTAATGATGCGGAGTATTTTGTCCAAACAATAAATGCGAGAAATTTAAAAATTATTTTGTAGCTACACAGAGTAGTTTCGCATGAACCTTGATGATGCTTCCATCCACTCTCAGCTCCATTTCTAAGTCGTCTTTTTCACTACTCAAGAGCACCTGAATAGATACTGTAGATATTTTTAGATATATTCTTTTTGATTTCAATCAGTTTTAAAATTTTTCAATTCTCTTCCATGGTTTATTGAAGACAATTCGTTCCCGTAAAATGGATTAATTCACTTGCGTTTGATCGATCAATTGGAATTCCCGTACATCGCTGCTTACCAAAGACAACCAGACCGGAATCATTGTATGCCAAAAATTAATGATCGTGAAACTATTTTTCTCGGGTGCCGTGGACTGGATATTTCCTATTTCAGCATTTCGAGTTGTTTCAACGATGACCGCCCCCGAGGATAATGATGACCATCTTACACTTAAATTCCGCGCTCTGGAATCTCAGATATGTATTTTGAAAAAGGATATAAGGATTACATATACAGAATTGCAGGAGGTTGGTACTGTTGTGCCAAGAGCTGCCGTTTCTTCTAGTGATCCACCGAATACAGTAAGCACCACCGGAAACATCGAATTAGTTGCTGTATCTGTGGAACATCCACTGAATGGCAACACGACTGTAGAAACTCCCGCTGCTCCGGTTTACGACGGTAGCGTCACACCAGAATATCACGCAAGTAGTAGCAGTGAGAGTTCTTCGGAAGAAGACAGTAGCACTAAAGCAGATGCCTCCCCAAAGCTTAATTGGGAGAGTGACATAGAGATGCCATTCTCTGTCCAAGCAGACTATGAGGAAATAATAGACTCAATGCCCTTTGAGGATATTCGAAACATGATTTTGGACATTGACACATTATCAGGTGAGAGTTTTTGTTCGGCAATTTAAAATCCATACTCAATTACTAAGGCTGTGATATATTTTTTATACAGTTGAAGAGCGTCAGGAAATCACTCGTCTAGTGGAATTGTATGAACCAGCGAATGTTGTCTCAGTTTCCAATCAAAACCAAATCAGGTTTTGGTATCTGAGCACCTTAACTCTACGGGAAGTTGAGAAGTACGTTTCATCTAAACTGGGGAGGTCCCGAAAGTCTTGATTCACGAGATTGTTATCTAGGATTAATGAAGAGAAGAGAAGCCGCTTTCTTCGAATATTAGTATTAAATAAATTTTAAAATAAAACATGAATATCTCTCAACAATTGTTTGTTTTATCTGAGTAAATATTTTGAGTTTTGCCAAATGCGTGGAACTTGTTCTTATCTAATATTTGACGATGTACAATAAATTTGGCTGATCTTCCCAATATTGCTTAATATTTCAGGAACAGCACTGTGGGATAGTTGACGAACGTCAGACAACAATGGTGCAAAGTATACAGAATATTGTCACGACGACTTTTGGGTCTACAAAAATCGGTTCCCATTTAAAGTCATGTTGGGAAGTGCGATGCAAACTTGAAACGTCGCATTCACAAAGCACAACATGGTCTTTTCAATGGAGATTATACCTACCTATTCCACGAATTCCTCCATGTAGTATGGGTTAGAATAGTTTATCTCGGGAGAGTTGGCTTCTAATCGGTCCACATAACCTAATGGAAAATTACGTGAATCAAGAGATAGAGTCAATGTCATCTACTATCCAATATGGCTATAACTAGATCTTTTAAACCGCAACTTCTTCCATCAGTGTTAACCACATAAGGCACTAATCTCATACCACAATGGCAGAGATGATATTATAAAGAAGTGCGGTTGTCAGAGCTATCCCTAACACAACTCTCTAGCACGCATGATGAGTGTCCTGCATGGCATACATTGACATCACATCATTTATAAAGTCAATAACACACAAACCACATCTCTGTAAGTTCCATATCGACTTATAGTCTTTGGGCTTAGAACCAAACCTGTAATTCTTGATCGGCCGTAAACGTAAAAGAAGGAATTTACCAACTTTCCGATAAGCCAAGAGGCTTACTATTAGTAAGAGTTCAACGTAAGCGACAGATCTTGATTCTTTATCTAACGAATCGATTATTTATGAAAGGAAATATCGTTGCATCGGGGTGACTCTCCTGCTTCCATAGTCAATTCTTTTAGAGTGCCGGAAGAACAGAGTTTCGGAACTAGTGAAAGCGAAGATTGTCTCTCTTATTTTCGGGATTCGTTTTGACTTCAGCCTGCACCCTGTTTATTTTAGAGATTAATAAAAAATTCAGCATCATTATCCATTTTCATCGACATCTCAACCATGGAAAGAGTCAAAGTTATGCCATGGAAATTCTTTATGTTCCGAAGAACCTTTCAGTTAACACTTCGTAACGATGCATAGAAGTATTAGAATTGTTTCCATGAGTAATGCAGAATCAGGGAAGATCCAAGAACCCAAACATCGTGTGGGAAGATCATTGTATCCTACACAACATAACTCGGCATTACCATAAGATAGAATTTCCTCAACTCCTTCTTTTAGATTATGGCATTTTACACTTCATTTCGTTGGAACACCGTCACAATTTATACTTTTTACCCTCACAAAACTCAAAATATTCATAGACGAACAATGCACAGAAATTGGTTAACAGATATTCAAGTTATATTTGACAAAATATTTAATTTAAATCTTTCCAGAAAGTGGTTTCTCTTCTCGTCATTAATCCAATATAACAATCTCGTGAATCAAGACATTTGGGACTTCAGTAGTTTAGATGAAACGTACTTCTTAATTGCCCGTAGAGTTGAATTGCTCAGGTACCAGAATCTTATTTCGTTTTGACTGGATATCGATGTAACATTTGGTGGTTCGTACAATTCCACTAGACGATTGACTTCCTGACGCTCTTCAACTGTACAAAAATATATCACAACCTTAGTAATTGAGTATGGGTTTTAAATTGCTGAACAAAAACTCTCACCTGGCAATGTCGCAATATCAAGAATCATGTTCCTAATCACCGCAAAGGGCATTGGGTCTATTATGTCCTCATCGGCAACTTGACCCGAGAAGTTCATCTCTATGTCACTGTCCCAAGTACGGTTTGGGGAGCCATCTGGTTTAGCGCTATTACCACCTCCTGGAGGATAGTCTTTGCAACTATTTGCGCGATACCCTTTTGTGACGCTACCGTTATTTATGGAAGTAGCGGAAGTTTTGACAGTCTTGTTCCCATTCAGTGGATCTTCCTTTGATACTGCTCCCAATTCAATTTTGCCAAATTCGCAGATATTTACAGTTTTCGGTGCACCATTGCCACCACTAACCGAAACACTGCTCATGTCGTCAGATTCATCCAAAGAAGTGGCAGCTCTTGGCACATCAGTACCAACCTCCTGCAAATCTGCAAATGTGACCTTCTTTAAATCCTTTTTGAAAACTCGGATCTGCGATTCCATAGAGCGAAATTGAAGAGTGAGTTGGTCAACATCATCTTCGGGGCTGGTCATGGTTAAAAATAAATTGAAATGCTGAAATAAACAATATTCAGTCCACAGCGTCGGTGGAAAATTTTAACGATATATCTTCAATAAAATATGAGAGAGAATTGAAAAATTTTAAATTTTTGATTTAAGTCAGGAATAAAAAGCTGAAAATATCTACAATATATATTCAAGTGTTCTTGACTAGTAAAAAAAAAACTACTTAGAAATGGAGTTGTGAGTGGATTGAAGCATTATCAAAGTTCATGCGAAACTACTTCGAGTAGCTACAAAATAATTTTTAAATTTCTCGCATTTATTGTTCGGACAAAATACTCCGCATCATTACACACGAGTACTTGAACGATATCTCTCTCTATATCCACATCCCTTTCCTATATAACTCAGTCGGGATACAGCCAAGTTTGGAACAGTAAAAGTTGCGAATTTGATTGGAAGCGATCAGTTCTCTTTAAGATTCAATGTCACCGACTTGGAATACTACTATGACCTTCTCTTCCAAGCCATACTTGGATCACTTGAATAATCAGTAACAGGAAGACATAAAACGGTGCGAGAAGTATTTGGCTATGCAGCATCTTCTTCTCAGAGTCTGCGGACAAAAAGTCACTGGACTACTATGAGAGAAACGAAATATTCAAAGAGAGTTTCTTGATATGTCAGGAACTAAACTTCTTTTGAAGAGGCCGGAATAGAAATAGTTCTTAGTTTGAGCAAGATTCACATTTAGTCCATGTGATAGAAATAACTGTATCCACAGGACAACAATGAAGAGACCCCGCATAACCGAATTAGAGACTTTACTAAATATTCAACTATCAGTTTCACTCTTCTCAAGGACCTCCAAGTAAATATAGTACACAAATGGCTGTAGAAGAAATCATGCATACTGAGGGTCCACGAACCAGATGGGAGTGCTTTGCAATATAGGAAGAAATTACATCGCTGTCTGGATGCAAAGTGAAATATATTCTCTAGACATCATTGAGGTAAATAGTGTCAATTCCGGCATGAATGTGGTGAGTAGGAAACTTCATCAAACAATGTTACCATTAGAGAGCACAGAGAAAATAAACTTAAACGTACTACGGCAAAGCAGCGAAATAAAGCAGAGGGACGTTGTACATGAATCCACTAAAAATCGTGGAGAATCCACTCAGAATCGTGGTGATTCCACTCAAAATCGTGGTGAATCCACTCAGAATCTTGGTGAATGCACTCAGAATCGTGGTGATTCCACTCAAAATTGTGGTGAATCCACTCAAAATCGTGGTGTGTGCGCTACGGACGCTGACAGAGAAAAAGACCTTCGTTTTTCTCTGTTCTCTGGTTACTAGTACATGGAGAATCCCTCAGCAAGTTATTGTTTTGTAGAGACAACGTTTAAGACAGGACCCGGCCTCCAATTTCCAACTCCATTCAGAACAATTCGTAGCTTCTCGAATCTGGACATCGTTTGCATCAGTCTCTAATTGTATCTTGCCTGGTTGGATTCTAGGAATTGAGAGCAGGTATTGACAATGGCTCGGAAGGAGATTGTGACATCGTAGAAACTTTATATTATTAAAGCACTCAAGTTAAGTATTCCCTCACTTTGTTATTATGTTCCTTCAAAGGTACGATTACTTTTATACGCATAAATGCAGATATTCTTTGGGTGCCGCAAGTCAACGATGAACCTTCTGGAAAATTCAGTGAAATCAATAAAACTTCAGTTGTTCCAGAACTGTTGTTGGGTGGGATGCGAATTCATAGAACCAGTTAGGAGTAATTATAAGGGAATTTGTTTAGAAAACTTCTTCCATAAGTAGGTGGTGGATGAAGTCGAACGATTTATCCCACATTTTAGTTTGTCGAGTATTTGATAAGCACCATTTCTGCGCCAATAAAATTTTCTTACGTAATACTTTTGTAGTTTCTCCGCGCAAAAATCAATATATTTACTCACAGATAAAACAATAAATTGTTGAGAGATACCATGTTTTATTTGACATAACATTTTGTTCATATATACAATAGGAGGAGGTTTCTTTTCATCAATCCAACTTAACAATCTCGTGAATTAAGAGATTCGCTAGTTATGCATTTTAGATGCAACGTACTTCTCAATTTCCCGTAGAGTCAAATTGCTCAGATACCAAAACCTTATTTCGTTTTGACTGGATACGGCTGTGATGTTTGGTGGTTCGTACAATTCCACTAGACGAGTGATTTCCTGACGTTCTTCAACTGTGCAAAAATATATCCTTATCTTAGTAATTGAATTTGGATTTGAAATTTTCGAGCAAAAGCCCCTTACCTGATAGCGTCGTTATATCCAAAATCATGCTTCGAATATCCTCAAAAGGCATTGTGTCAGGCTCGTCATCTTCCTCTTGACCAGAGAATTTCATCTCTATGTCACTGTCCCAATTACGGCTGGGGGAGGCATCAACTTTAGTGCTACTGCCTCCTTCCTGAGAATTTTCACTGTTACTACTTACGGGATACTCTGGTGTCGCGTTACCGTCGGCAATGGCAGCAGGCCGAGGTTTCACAATCATGTCGCCATTCAGTGGATGTTTCACAGATACCGCTTCCGATTTATTTTTGCCATATTCGCAGGTGTCTACAGTTTTCATTGGAGCATCACCAGAACTCATGCCGCCAGATCCACCCGAAGAAGCGGCAGTTCTTGACATATCAATACCCCGCACCTGCAGTTCTTCAAATGTGATCTTGTTGCCTAAATCCTTTTTCAAAGCACATATCTGAGATTCCAGAGAGCGGAATTTAAGTGTAGGTGGGTCGGCATTATCGTCTATGGAGGCCATGGTAGAAAAGCCCACCGGAGGAAAATATTTGCGTTGACGAACCACGCGGTAATTATTATGGGTGTTTTTGTTGAGCAGCGATGTACGGGAATTCCAATTGATCGATCAAACGCAAGTGAATTAATCCATTTTACTGGAACGAATTGTCTTCAATAAACCATGGAAGAGAATTGAAAAATTTTAAAACTGATTGAAATCAAAAAGAATATATCTAAAAATATCTACAGTATCTATTCAGGTGTTCTTGAGTAGTGAAAAAGACGACTTAGAAATGGAGCTGAGAGTGGATGGAAGCATCATCAAGGCTCATGCGAAACTACTCTGTGTAGCTACAAAATAATTTTTAAATTTCTCGCATTTATTGTTCGGACAAAATACTCCGCATCATTACACACGAGTACTTGAACGATATCTCTCTCTATATCCACATCCCTTTCCTATATAACTCAGTCGGGATACTGCCAAGTTTGGAACAGTAAAAGTTGCGAATTTGATTGGAAGCGACCAATTATCTTTAAGATTCAATATCACTGACTTGGAATACGACTTTGACCTTCTCTTCCAAGCCATACTTGGATCACTTGAATAATCAGTAACAGGAAGACATAAAACGGTGCGAGAAGTATTTGGCTATGCAGCATCTTCTTCTCAGAGTCTGCGGACAAAAAGTCACTGGACTACTATGAGAGAAACGAAATATTCAAAGAGAGTTTCTTGATATGTCAGGAACTAAACTTCTTTTGAAGAGGCCGGAATAGAAATAGTTATTAGTTTGAGCAAGATTCACATTGAGTCCATGTGATAGAAATAACTGTATCCACGGGACAACAATGAAGAGACCCCGCATAACCGAATTAGAGACTTTACTAAATATTCAACTATCAGTTTCACTCTTCTCAAGGAATTCCAAATACATATAGTACACAAATGGCTGTAGAAGAAATCATGCATACTGGGATACATCCTGAAGGAAGATGCAATATAACGTGGATTTTGCCTGATGGTGTACGACAATCGAAAGACTTTACGTCGTTCCACTTTCTTTAGAGGCAACTCTAACGAATACCTTCCAAACAACCCAAAGAGTTTGTGGTCTGAGAAGTGTGGGAAAGAGTCCACAAACCAGATGGGAGTGCTTTGCAATATAGGAAGAAATTACATCGCTGTCTGGATGCAAAGTGAAATATATTCTCTTGGTATCATTAAGGTAAATAATGTCATTTCAGGCATGAATGTGGTGAGTAGGAAACTTCATCCAACAATGTTACCATCAGAGAACACTGAGAAAAGAAACTTAAACGTCAAACGGCAAAGCAGCGAAATAAAGCAGACGGACGTTGTACATGAATCCACTAAAAATCGTGGTGAATCCACTCAAAATCGTGGAGAATCCACTCAAAATCGTGGTGAATCCACTCAAAATCGTGGTGAATCCACTCCGAATCTTGTTGAATGCACTCAAAATCGTGGTGTGTCCGCTACAGACGCTGACAGAGAAAAAGACCTTCCTTTTCCTGTGTTCTCTAGTTACTAGTACATGAAGAACCCCTCAGCAAGTTAATGTTTTGTAGAGACAACGTTCAAGACTGGACGCGACCTCCAATTTCCAGGTTCATTCAGAAGAATACGTACCATGTCGAAATCGGACATCATTTGAACCAGTCTCTAATTGTGTCTTGGCTTTGTGGATTCTAGGAATTGAGAGTTGTTATTGACGACGGCTCGGAAGGAGATAGTGACATCGTAGAAACTGTATATTGTTAAAGCACTTATGTTAAGCATTCCCCCACTTTGTTACTATATTGCTTTAAATGTAGGAGTGCGTTTAATAAATGCAGATATTCTTTGGGTGCCGCGAGTCAACAATGAACCTTCTGGCCTATTCAGTAAAATCGAGTACATCTCACTCCTTTCAAGGATGTCTGACGTTGGGTTGGCATATATAAATCACTGAACACATTCTGAAAGAAATGAAGTTAGTCTCCTTAGAGAAAATATAATGCCGAATCGCTTCTCCAAATAGACGGGGCATTGTGTGATAGGGATGTTAATGACTTCTGCCGTGGGTGTAGTCCTGAGGAAGAATAAGAAACAGTGCTACACTTTATCCGTCAGCTTTCATCCTTAGCTAGACGGTAAATGCACATCTTCGAGGCTCCTTTCTTGACCAGCTTGACAGAGCTCGCTACCTGTAAGTTTAGGGACGCAGCCAAATTCCTCAAATTCACAGGTTGGTTCCCCCTCCTATAAACCTTTTAAGCAGTTTTTTTCAAAATTTGTTCTTCCTTTAGACTCCCATCTATCCCATCCCATGTGCTGTCGATCAGTAGTTGAGTGCTTATGGCATTTGAGTTCGCTGCCAGTGGATCCACAGCTGAGCACGAATCGGCGTACCCACGGCCAAAGTGAGTCCATCGCTTGTGGCTGCCGGAAATTCAATTGTAGTTGTACGTTGTTTAATGTAATTCCCTCCCGAACCACTCCATTAAAACTTCTATTTGCACATTTTTTCGGCACTCAGAATCATGGCTGAATATGAGTGCTCGGGCTCGCAAACCATGCCATCTTCCTGTTGTTTCTGTTTACTGTGCGCGCACGTGACACTTGCTCCGAAGCACGACGAAGCGCAAAAAACAGGGCACAACAAATTGAACTCCGTTTATGTGCCGCTTGCAGCACCGTCGCCGAAGGCATCATCGTCACCCTCACCATCGCCATCCGCACATGAATGGAACCCTAATGCGTATTGAGCAATATGTTTTATTTTTATCGCAAATTGGTTGACTACTTCTTTATAGGAGTGTGTTTTTTTGCTGATTCCTTTCTTTCTCTTTTTGGACACCCGCTAACTCCGACGAAGTGTGCGCCATATAAAGCACACTTTGGGTTTAGTACGTTTTTGATAGCGGCACGTAGTAAAGCATTAAAGTACCTTTTCACAGACAAGTGCTTTTCCCGCCCCATTTTTCCGGTCGGGGGGGTTTTTTGTTGTTCGCATTTTTTTCGTAGCTCACAGCTCCGTGAAGTGCTTTAAGTGTCGCATTATGGCATAAATACTCGTAAATATGGAAAATCAAGATAACTAAATTGCAAGAAAGTTGTGGAAAATTGTGTAAATGAAATGATACGACATGAGAGCTTCATTGCTGGCGGGGTTTGTGGAGTTGCGGTGGTTTTCGTGTGGTAGTAACTTTTTTTTGATTTCGAGCTAACACAGAAAATCTGTACATAAATTGCTGGGACTTCATAATCGAGTTATAGATCCAGTCGACTACTAATTACCTTGTAATCGAAGACACCTGATATAAATTCACACAGATGTCGGTGAGATCCTTCCTATTCTCGTATTAGTTCAGTTTAAACATTTTTATGAAATTTCGAGAACGTGGATAATGTACTTAAACTGAGCGATAGTGTGTTATGAATTATCATAGATAGCAGTGGGGTAGGCCGGAGCCGCCGAAGAAGAAGGTCTCCAAACACTCAGGCATATTTGAGGGAAGAAGGAGGTAGAGGATTTTGGAAAGGAAGTTACACCTGTTCAAATTTCTTTGACTCTTTTATGAATGTTAGAAGTCTGTCCAGGGATAAGGAATGTACATTATCCATTCCCAGAACATCAGACCCTAATATAATATCGAATCAGGTCTCCAAGCACTCAGGCTTTAATGCCCATTGTACTGTAAGCCTCGAAAAATATTTGTAGGAAGGGGGAGATAGAGGAGTTTGGAAAGGAAGTTACACCTGTTCAAATTTCTTTGACTCTTTTATGAATGTCTTTGCGGAATGTACGTCTGTAGGTTAGGTTAGGTTGCGAAGGCGTGTGCGGATAGGAAGTAACTGCACTTCCACTCGGAGACGTCCATTGTGACTGCCTTCAAAAATCCCAAGAGGAGGCATACTCGCCCTTATCCTCGATTTCCGTATACATTTGAAGTACCATCCCTATTAAACCATTTGCTTTTCCAGATGAAAGTGAGAAGATCCTATAAATCCACCTTCGTTATCTCTGTCAAGCTTGTGAAGAAGCGCGAACCCAAGCATTGAAATCATATCAACTGTACTCTTGGACATTGACAAAAAAGTGAGGAATCGTCTCTATCTCTTCTTCATCATGGCAACTCTTACATAGCCCGCTCGACAGCATACGTCTGTAAGGAAAGTACATTATCCATTCCCAAAACATCTGATCCTAATAAGCACCTCCATATACTGGAAAAAGCAGGCACTGAGAGAATTCTCTATACCGTCCTGTTCTTCCTATAGGCAGGCGATGCACTTCGGATTCTCGTTGATGCCTATGGTCGCCATATGATGGTCTCATGGAGTATACTTTGTGATTACCCCAACCAATGGTTAAAGATTATCATAATAATAGGGGTAGTACAAAGAAATCCATTATTTTTCCAATAGATGGCTTCCGTAACCTCCATCTCGCGGTTTATAAGTCTGATCGGGTTACGCTAGATGGCGTTAGGAAGATAAGATTTCGTACTAAAAAAACTTCTCAGCTGATTTTGTGATTTTTTGGCTCAGTTTTGTTTGAGCGCTCGTCAAAAATGGACACCATCAAAGAGCAAGTAGGCCATATTTTAAAGTTGTTCTTCGATAAAGGCAAAAACGCAAGGAAGGTGGCTGAAAATGTGAATAGTGTTTATGATCCTGATACTATAACAGCTAATCACGCGCAATTTTGGTTGCGTTGATTTCGTTCCGGTAGTTTTGATTGACCGTCATATAGCACTGTTTCGATTTCGTTCCGGTAATTTTGATGTCAACGTTGAACCACGTTCTGGAAGGCCAAATGTCGATCCAATCATGGAAATCGTCGAGTCGGACCGTCAAACAAGCACTGCTTCGATTGCACAAAAAACCGTTTGGAACCACTTGAATAAGGCTGGACACAAAAAGAAGCTCGATGTATGAGTGCCACATGAGCTAACGGAAAAACTCTCATGGACCGAATTTCCATCAGGGAATTGCTGCTGAATCGCAACAAAATCGACACATTTCTGACGCTAGTGGTCTGACTGAAAGTGGTTATTTACAATAACGTCACGGAAAAACGGTCCTGGTCCAATCGCGGTAAGCCGGCGCAAATGATGGCAAAGCCAGGATTGACGGCTGGAAGGTTTTGCTGTGTATTTTGTGGAATTGTCACGGAACAATTTACTGAGCCTGCTCCCATCCAGCCAAACTCTTAATTCGTACCTGAACTGTCAACAATTGGACAATTGATCTGAAAGAAGCAATTGCCCAGCACCGACCAGCTTCTGCCAATAGGAACGGAACTGTGTTCCATCAGATCAACGCCAGGCCACACACATCGCCATAGTGACTCGCCAGAAACTCAAGGAACTTGATTAACCTACTATGCATCCATCTTACAGTCCGTAACTGGCTACAAGTGAATATCTCCTGTTGAATACCTCCTGTTCCTGTCTATGGCGAATAATTTTGCTGGTGAAACATTCGCCTCAAGAGAAGCTTGGGAAAATCAACTGTCACAGTTTTTTGCCAATAGGGGCGAGGGTTTCTATGAGAGGGGTATAATGAATGAATTTCCTTCACAATCCCTGAGGAACCACATTTGCTCCAACATTCTTTAAAGGCACAAACTGTCCTCATGTGAACTAAAAGAAATCCAAACAGTTCTGGAGCAGACCTATCATTTGTACTTTATTGATAATCAACCATTAGCATCTGTTTCTTCTATTGAAGACTTATGTAGGTGTGATCTTCGACCCAAACTTTGGTTTGCGAGTGTTAAGTTTCTATTATTGTAAGCAGTATAAATGTTGGGCAAAGGAGGTTCCTACACCCCAATTCCCCATATAACTCTTTATAATCCTTTTATAACCGAACTGTTGTTCTCTTCATCCATCCCAAAATGCCTATCGCAATTATTAAAACTGTCATCACAGATTTGGTATGTGAGGATTACACTCACTAAACCACGCCGCTCCCTCACTGGGAACATCCTTCGACCCCAAATAGTCTATCACATCATTGAAACCGTCGTCACAGATTTGGTATGTGAGGATTGCACTCCTTAAAACATCACTTAGAACATTCCTCCATCCTGGAACACTTTTCATACTTCCTTCAATATGGAGTTTCTCACTTCGCCTCTACTAAACTCTCAACGTTTAGAGAACAATGAATTTTGTATGAAGTATTTCATCACAATCGTTCTGCTTTACACCATGATATTTCTTTGTTGTTATATTTATAATGCAAGTTGTATTTATTCCTCCAAGTATCCTTTATCATTATTTATGGTATTAATTATCGCTAACATTAACAATAATAATCACACACTTTATAATTTCTATCTTCAAATTCAGTGTCGTATTCATCATCGTTATTATTTACCGCACACGATTCACAAAATTCCCCAGGTCTGTCACCATATTTCACCTTCTACATCATGTCATTGGTGTACAATACATTATTCATAATTTTCCCAGCTCTTTCATCGTTGGTTTATTGTACGAGAAGACTTTAATTTAAGCCTTGCTCCCTCGACTGTACGAAATCGACTCAACTATTTCAAATTCGATAACTGCAATAAATTTGAAATAAGCTGCTAATAAATTTTGCCGGCTTTGGCCGGTGCTCCGGCACATTTTTGCTGGAGAACTTCATGCAGCCACTCAAAGTAAAGCAGCTTAAAAAGGTATCAAATTGGACATGACTATTATAATTTAGGATTAGGAATGGAATATTTGGCCACCACTATGGCCGCTGATATGAGAGTACTTATCAACATAAACGGTGGAGTGGGAGTTGCGGGTCGAGACTACTTATATGGGTGTGAAACAACTTTTAGCTTTGGCGAACTTGATCCCGATTTCCACAGTTGAAGCATGTTACAGGATGCAGTGAGTGAACTGTTTGATGAATTAAAAAGATTCTGGATTATTAGAACTAACTACAAATATGAGAGTTTCAATATTGACTGCATATATGGATGTGTGGACAGTTGTGAATATACCAACCAAATGAAGGAGCCTGAAACATATGATTAGGGAGACGACTACGATACTTAGGTCCGGTATGGGAGTGCATCAATAAACTTAATGCTCTTATCTCACACAACAAAGTTACCATTCTATGGGTACTAGGACATGCTGGCATAGAAGGGAACGAGATTGCCGACGAACTTGCAAGGAAGGAGGCTGCAACACCATTTATTGGTCCAGAACCCTTCTGTGGTGTAGGCAAGAGGAAATTGTGCAACCAGCTTAGGATCGATGAGGGACACCATAGGCACAAGTAGTGGCTTCACATACCAGGCTAGAATATCAAAGAGTCTGCTAAGGATATACCACCTAAAGAGATTCGAATCACTCATCAATCTCACTAAGAATAATCTTAGGATGATGACAGGCCTACTCACAGGACACTGTAAATGGAACTCTGAACCTCTGATGGGTGGTACAGAAGATCGAAAGGTCGCGGTTCTTAAATTCCCTACACACAGCAATAATAACAATAATACTTAGGTCCGCCAGAAATTGCGGACAAATCTCCCAAGAAGATGTTTGAATTCTTAATGAATAGTAGACTCTCAAAGGATTTGTAACTGAGTGTGTCACAATAGGCCCATTTGAGGCTGAAGTGACTAGGTAACTAGATCCAGCTCTTTTTTAATCTAGTCTATGATTATGAGTAGGAATACTAAAGGGTTTTCTAACAAGGGGTGTTATTTTGAATCACCCGGTATTTCGGTAGCTGTCACTCTTGAAGCTTTTATTCTTTGACGTTTGACAAGTAGAAACTACGCCATTACTAAAAATGGAACGATACACGCTTCAACAACGCAATGAAATTATTAAAATTCACTACAAAGATGGTGAAAATCTTGCACTCACAGTTCGCAAAACTAAAGCATTTTTGGGTCGTCGTGAAGCACCTTGTCGGACTGCAATACAGAAATTGGTGGAAAAATTGGAGCTGTTGGGACAAGTTAGTGATGTGAAGAATAAAACCCGTGCACGTCGCTCAAGAACAACTGAGAATATTGCTGTTGTAGCCCAAAGTGTCGAAGAAACCCCAGGTTTGTCCATTCCTCGTCGTTCTTTGGAATTGGGCATTCCACAAACGTCATTACACCGTATTTTGCATAAAGACTTGGGTCTTAAGGCTTATAGAATTCAGTTAACACAAGAACTCAAGCCGGCCGATCATCAACAACGTCGTGTCTTTGATGATTGGGTCCTTGAAATGCATGAAAATGATCCGGAATTCCATCGAAAAATCAACTTGACTGATGAGGCCCATTTCCACCTCGGTGGCTACGTCAACAAGCAAAATTGTCGCATCTGGGGCGCGGAAAACCCAAGCGTTATTGTTGAGAAGCCTCTCCATCCTACACGTGTGACTGTTTGGTGCGGTTTATGGTCCGGCGGGGTCATTGGACCTTACTTTTTCGAAAATGAGGTTGGATCAACAGTTACGGTGAATGGATTGCAATATCGAGAGATGATTAATGATTTTTTATGGTCGTAGTTGGATGGTATTGATCTGGACAACAGCATGCCACACAAGCAACGTAACCATTGTTCTTTTACGGGAAAAGTTTCCGGGTACAATGTTATCTCTCGAAGAGGTGATCACAATTGGCCACCGAGATCTTGTGATTTAACATCTTGCGACTTCTTTCTTTGGGGCCACGTGAAAGATAAGGTCTACGCCAACAGCCCAGCGTCGATTCAAGACCCCAAAGATAGAATTCGTGAGGCTATCGAGGACATAGGGCAGCCACTTTGCGATATGGTTATGGATAATTTCATGAAATGGATATGGTCCTGTAAGCGTGGTCGTGGTGGCCATTTGGCTGATGTTGTTTTTCATTATTAACGGCATACCTTCCTCTTTATTATGAAATAAACATACGATCATTTATCTCAAAAAATGGTTTTTTTCTTTGAATACCAAAAGAACACCTCTTATTGGAAAGCCCTTTATTAACGTGTCCAAAGAAGTGATTCAAAACATGTTCGCAGATTCTTTGTACATTGAGGAGCAGTCTACTTTGGTGCTTGTTAAGAAGTGGGATCCTAGTAAACTCTTAACAACTTTATTCGCTTTGTAAAAGGCTCAGGTTGGTTCAATTTGGAAGGGGAAGCGTAGCCATGTCTCGCATCCGCGGCTCACAACGGGCCCTACTGGTGGTAGAAGTGGTATCACTGGTTTATTGGTGATGCGGCTGCCCTTCCTACCTTCCTTTGGTGCCTTCGCATACTCATAACATATTTTCTAAGAGTGTGAACTTGACTCATGATACCTTAACTAGGTAGGTAGGTAGGTAAGGCGGCCTTAGACTTAGGCCACCATTGACCCCTTGTGCTACCGCATGAGACATCAGGTCCCATCCTTTTCAACGGTCCAGCCATTTGGAGCTTTTAATAAAGCAGTTGATGGAGCTAATCTCTGTCTTAGCTAACAACGCGTAAACTTGCATTTGCCTTGGGTTAACCTTTGTAAGTTTATGTTCCTATCTTCTATCTACATATGACGAGAATTCAGAATAGTCGAGGATTTCGTGTAATGTCCAGAGGCCAATTAATTACTGCACGGATTATGTCATGTTCTTACCCAACAGTACAATGGGCATCAATGCCTGAGCGCTTTGAGACCTCCTTCTTCGACGGCTCTCCGGCCTATCCCACTGCTAACCCAACAATGATGCGACAACTCTGCCTTCTGCTGCACAAAACGATGATTGTCACATTTCTGGCCGGAGGGCTCATGAAAGTCTTTGTGCTCTCACAGAGCTTCAAAGCAGTATCCACATTAGAACAATGCTCTGAAACCTCCCCAAAAGGCTTAATTTACAGTACTCAAAGACTTTCAATGCTCGCGTCTCTGTTGTTCACACATTTAAATCCGCTCACACCTTAAATCTGCTGACGTCCAGGATACCATATATCGTCCTTTTGCCGTTCATAATTATTTAAAATAAGCGCAAACGGACGAAATGTAATCACATTAAATCTCCATAAGCATTTTCGTATAATTTTCATTAAAATCTTACAAAGCAAAATTTAAATTTAATGTACTACCTCCCAAAAGACACATTAATACAGTGCTCCTTGTCAGCACACACAAACACACTACACCGAGGCAGACACATTGCCACATCTGCAGGAGACAGTGGCGTATTTGCATATGAGTATTTGTAACAAATTCCACATGAATGAGCAGAAACAACATACTCGGGAAAAAAATCAAAGTAGGCAACACTGCAAAGCACTTGACACGATAAGCGAGCACACCGGCACAGAGACATCCCTGTGGGAAATTACCATACAGCTGCAGAAAGTTTTCAAGGATATGCATGTCATGAGAAGGGAATACTAAGTCATTAGAGGGGAGGTGCTGAATACTTCGCCGCCGCTGCTTCAAGTCGTTCCCTGGGGAATTGTATTCTTTTCACTCTTGAGTAGAGATGCACATTAAAAAGAAAATGCGAAAAAGTTCCTGAACCCAACGCAGAGATTGTGGAACAGTTTAAGAAAATCAAGATAAATCTCGGTGTTTTTAAGTGTGTGTGTGTGTGTGGGAAGTCCTCATAGCTGTGAGGACTTCCCACACATCGTTAAACTCTATCTTGAAAATAATGAAAAGTTTTCGCTTTCGCTATGAAGAATACCCCTGAGGAGTGAGTGAAATTTAGTGTGCATTTCACGCGGGGGCATGGCAAATATCCTACATCCTTCGCGAATATTATGAAGTCTTAAAGTGAGAAAGTGATCACGTACTGCGCACGCCTACCTAATGAGGCTACAGATTTTCTGGCGGAAGAACTCGCAATAAGGGAGGCATGTGGTCCAATTACCCAATACATTAGAGAAGGACATAGAAGCAAGGCTGCCATGTTTGTGGACAGCCAGGCTGCTATAAAGGCTCTACAGTCAAACACCATCAACTCCAGGCTGGTCAGATGGAGTAGGGACGAACTTAGGGCGCTAGGTCTTAATGCTGACATCACAATCATCTGGGTTCCAGGGCATAGGAATATCGATGGAAAAGAGAAGGCTGATGAATGTACGCGCAGGGGGACCTCTCTCGACCTAACCTATGCGGAACCAGTATCTGTTTCTCCGGGTGCGATCAAGAGGGGAATCTGCCTGCACTGTCTCTACTTGGTGGGCAGAAGATGGAGGTCACCTACAACGTGCAATCGTACATCCCAGGCGAGCTGGCCAGTCTACTATATAGCTAGGGTTTCATCTATATGTTTCTGGAACAGAAATCTCCAGATCAATGTAGATCTCCGAGGGCAGTCTTCTTTGTTTAGTATCTCTAAGAAGTCACCTACAACGTGCAATCGTACATCCCAGGCGAGCTGGCCAGTCTACTATTTAGCGAGGTGAAGGGATCTTATAAACAGGGACCTTAGAGACACCAGCCGACTCACGGTGGTGTTTACAGGTCACTGGCTAGTAGGTACGCATGCGGAGAAAAAGCAGAGTCCTTTCAGTACCCATTGTAGAAGATTCGATCGAGATGGAAACAATAACTGACTTTCTTTGCTAATGCCCAGCTCTGCGGGACTCGGACGAGAAGGAAACAATAACTCAGTTTCTTTGCAAAAGTCCAGCTCTGGCCGCAAGAAATAGAGCTATGGGAAACTATTTTCTAGTGGGACTATTCGACCTCCCGGCTGTAAAACCGAAGGATCTTCTAAGATACCTAAATTCCACAAAGTGGATCTAGCAAACTACCCATCTTTTTCCAGCCTTTAGGAAGGGTAGGTAGGTAGGTAGGTCAGGCGGAATTCAAGTGGAAAATTACTCATCTCACCGACGCCTAACACGAGGTGTTTAGATAGTTCACTTAGGTAGGTAGGTAAGTAGGTAAGGCGGCCGCCAGGAAGGGCGCACTTAGGCCATCATTGACCCCTTGTGATGCCGCATGAGACATCTGGTCCCATCCCTTTCAAAGGTCCAACCATTTGGAGCTTTTAATGAAGCAGTTGATGGAGCTAATCTAATTATTTGTGCATGCCGTGGATCAGCCACCAACATCAACCCCACCAGCCAACCAACCAAGAAACTGAAATTAGGCTTCGTGAAAATTGTGTTCCTGCGATCTTACAAAAAGTGAAAGCAGACACTAACAAAGAAGATATCGAACAAATGTAGAAAGAAGTATGGAGAATGTAGTCCATATTTTTCGAAAGACCAGAATTCAGTGACTAATAAGAACTTCTCTTCAATAAATTCCGCTTCCTAAACCTTGCAGAAAGCATTCCCGGCATTTTCCATGCCCAGAGCTTTCCCGCTTTCCTTGAGGGATCAAAGGCAAGACACACAAGCCCACACACACCCACAGGCGGGCTGACACAGACGGTACAAGTGATATGCATACAAATTTAATGACACATTTATGATACCGCAAAAGATAATAATTTCAATTAACGTTAACTGTGCGGGCGAAGCAGGAGGACAGACTGTGACAGGCACGCCAAGGTGGCAAGGGTGAAACAGAGTACGCCCGGCAGGAGGCCCATTTGGAGGGAGAGTGGTAGGGTATTGCATGTCATTAACTGTGAAAGGAAGGTGGGTGTGAGTTTGAGTTAGCGTGCGGGAGTGTGAATGTGTGCAGGTGTGTGTGGGGGAGTGTAAATGTGTGAAAATGTGCGCTTCAAGCATAAATTTCGGCAGATATATTCCACAGCAATAAAACAAACAACAACAACAACAACAACAAAGTGAAATGTGAATTTTAATGGCATGTGGAAATTAAAAACATCATAAATAAGTGATGGAAAAGTATTTAATGAATTGCGGTTGAATTGAGAGGAAATTTTGTGAAATCCAAATTCATTAAAAATGTAGGGGTAGTTTTTTAATTGGAAAGTTTCTTATCTACAAGGGGGTAATCGGCACAGGGGTAGGGAAGGCGCCGGTAAGGAGCTCCCACATATATTTGCATTGACTGTAATTGATTATGTCGGGTGGGGGTATGGGAAGTTGACACTGGGGAGCACTTTAGTCCATCAGAATACCTTTTATGAGAGGAAGTAGTTTCACTATTCAAGGCAAAGGACAAAGCAACAGCAAAGATTGCAAAGCATTGCATACCACGAAACAACAACCCACTTAGAACCGACATAAACCCCCAAGAGAAAGGCACTGAGAACCAATGAGGAAGAGATCACATTAGAATGACTACAAATACTACTTTTACTCTATACTGTAGACTCAATTACCATTTGAGAAAAATAGGCGTGGTAGATCACGATTCCTGCCGACTCTGTCAAGAGAAGCAGGAAACAGCAAAGTACATTCTATGCACTTGCCCAGCGGTGGCAAGCATGTGACGCATACGTAACTACCTAGGCAGTGGGTTCTTGTCTAGGCAGCGAGTTCTTGTCTAGGCAGCGGGTTCTTGTTTAGGCAGCGAGTTCTTGTTTAGACAGCGGGTTCTTCTCTCCAATTTATCCAGATAAAATGAAGCCCACAACAGTTACTAGATTTATAAATAGTCTAGGATTGTTTTAGTTGGGTACTAGGCTGCACAATATGTCGCGGTGTTCTTTTAGACTGTTAAATAATAATAATACTACTTTATACAATGACATAGAAGTGGCGTATATTGGAATAATCACGCCCACATCTGTCAGTAATCATAAAGAAATTTAACCAAATCCTAATCTACTCTAAACATATAAACGAGGAACATGTCTGTTACAAAGATCAAACAAACAAGAACTGACTTAAGATCAATACTCGGAACTGGGGCAGGAGTATTTGGTCCTAGAACCAACTACTGGGAACCAAGGGGTTCTAACCCAAGCATTTTTCAAGCGGAGATTCACGCTATTGAAAGATGTGCCCAGATCAACATTGAGAGGAAACATCGGGGGAAAAGCATCGTGATACTATCTGATAGTCAAGCAGTACTCAAGAGTTTGAGCTCGCCCCTAGTGAGGTCTAAACTTGTATGGGACTGTATTAAGAAGCTGAACTCCCTAGGCACTATCAACAAGTTATCTCTAATGTGGGTACAAGGCCACATAGGAGTAGAGGGAAATGAGTAGGCTGATAGCTTAGCTAGAAAGGCTGCGTCCTCTCCTTTCAATGGCCCTGAACCTTCTGTGGACCATCATCCAATACCATTGGAGGTCTGCTGAAGAAGTGTGCAGATGCAAAAAGAAGTCAAACCTGGAAAACTCCACCGGGATTAAGAGAGTCCATAGCTCTTCTGGGAGACTTTAATCCTAAAAGAACTAAGGAATTAATGAATATGCCTCGGAGTAAATTAAGGATCATCAAAAGCATTTTAAGCGGACACTGGAGACTTAACTATAATATGAATAAGGTCGATGTCTCTTCAGGTCCGTCAGCTTGATTCCTGAAAAATACATGAATTCTGTCATGTTCATGCCTCGGAGTAAATTAAGAATCATCACAAGCATTTTAAGCGGACACTGGAGACTCAACTATCATATGAACAAGTTGGGCCTATCTTCAGATGCCATCTGTCGATTCTGTCGAGAAAGTGACGAAACCTCTCACTGCACCTGATCACAAACTGCGGACCATTGGCACACAAATGAGATTAAAGAGAATATATCTTAGATATGAGAAAGATCCCCAAACTTGATTCTTCCAAAGTACATGAATTCCAGTCGGAAATCAACTTGACAGAAGATCTGTAAATGAGACTATCCTCATCTTTCAAATAAAGATGGGCATCACAACAGATCTTTCAGGTCGCAGTGTATAACACCCTTAAATATATCTATCTAAGAACAATACACACTTTCGTGCAATGGAAGACTCAGGGATGCAGAGACAACAATCACTCCTACCATATTATGGCAAAACATGAACCGTATATAGTATTTGTACAAAGAAATCGCATTATTTAGGTGAATCGGATATACCACAATATCCTCATTACACAATGAACATATTTCCCTAAGTTAACTTAAGCAAAGCGATTCCCGCCCAAGAGCCCTTAAAGTTTGATAATCCTACACATAAAAAGCTTCTATATAGAAACGCAAACTTATCTGACGCTACAAGGGCCTCCAGCGGTATTTGAGAATCGATCTACTCAAATAAAATGTATCACTGACAAGGGTACATTCACCCAGTATGAAATAAATTACTTATCCTAGGGTGTATAAATCTATTCGCCTCTCTAAGAAATGATCGTGGTACTGTGCGACAGACTTATGGAAATGGGTATCATCTACTAACAATAGACGAATGACCAAACTCCATCAAAGAATACCATCCAATTGAAACAATGTTTGCCTGTACACTTTAAGTTGAACGACTAAATAGTCGCGACAAAACTTGCAAGAACTGCAGGGATACAATTTTGCATAAAAACATAGTCATGTTCGAAGATCTTCAATAAGTGGATGACCATTTCAGCCGAAAAAACATGGTCATGCCTGAAGATCTTCAGAAAGTGGATGACAATTTCAGCCGAAAAAACATGGTCATGCCTGAAGATCTTCAGAAAGTGGAGGACAATTTCAACCGTAATCCTTATGTAACTATAAAATAGTAGGATCCCAATAGAAAATTTTCGGTCACACTGCAAGCTTCTATATTGGAAGTATTCTTGGATTCAGTTTCAGTCGGTTTCCAACCTGCAACCAGTTTTGTGTATCCCCTCAAGTCGAATGTTTGAATCCCAACTTGAATAGATTGTTTAATGAACTCGTCCCCGCAAAATCTTCAATTGAAAAGTGGGTACTTGAAGATATAAATAATCATGCATTTATAATGATTTCAAGCGCTATGTTAGCTAACTCTTCCGCAGCAAAAAAACATCTTTTCATGAAAGCAAATTTGCTTCTGGAGATTCGAGTTCTATTTTTGGAGATATGTTTGCATCAAAGAATAATGAATCACTACTAGAACGCATATTCTCGAAGCGAAGTTTGTTCCAACATTAACAGAAGTTACACCTTTCTCCAATTCTCAATTTCCCAAATTCCTCAATGTCCAGGTTCGTACAAGCAATTTCGGCACTTTGAGGAGTTGATTCTTGAAGTGTTGCTGAAGCTCTTATACCATACACCGAGACTTCTTCAATACATTCAAACAGTTCCCACCAAATAACTCACATCTTCTAAAACTATATAACTGCTCTAATAATAATACTCGAAAAATCATATCCCAGACATCTCAAAGCAACAGACTGAAAATAGCTCGATAGCAATATTTCCCAAGGAAATCATTAGTTGGTGAGCAGATAAAAACCCATTTCAATCACCAGAAGATTATCACTGAACATAAGTCGGGATTTAGAACAAGGTAATTGCCTTACAGCCCTTCTAAAAGTTTGTGGAGATATTAGATCGGGTTATGCGATGGTGATGTAATGGTTCCTATTGTGTTTTCAGATTTCTCTAAGACTGTAGACTGCATATCCTGTTGAACCATAACCTTCTACTGGGGAAGCTATTAACAAACTGGCAACTTGATGGTCCACTGTGCAAACTGATTGCTGTGCAAACTGATTGCTGTGCATCTCTATGATTGGTTTCAATAACTAACTTATACCTTAGAAGTATGAATAAAGGTGGCATTAACTTCAAGTTCCCTTAGCAATTCAATAAGGTTCCGCGTTGGGAGCACTTTTATTGGGAAACGCGTTAACCACTTCAAACATTGTCCAAGAATGTAAATCAAAACTTAATTCCAAAGCAAGATGGCATTTACTTGAACTCATGTGGGTTCCGGGATACCGTGGTGTTCGGGGGAACGAATTAGCTAATGAATTGGCAAAGTGTGAATCTGCGGGTACTCCAATGGGAGTCATTTATCAGCATAAGTTTATTAGGGGGTACTTATTGGATCAGAAGCCATGTGAATAATATTCACAAGGACCGATGATGCAGTTTAGTTGCCTGCAAAACAACCAACTGCTTCCTAGAAAGCCTAAACAAGAGAGTTGCAAATTTTCTTCTTACATTACGAAGGAAAGACCTACGTTCTCTTGGTTGGGGTTGGGGTAATCACGGCGCATACTCCATGGCGACCATTATTATTATTGTAAACAAACCTGGGTTTTCTTCAACACTTTGGGCTACAGCAGCAATATTCTCAGTTGTTCTTGAGCGACGTGCACGGGTCTTATTCTTCACATCACTAACTTGTCCCAACAGCTCCAATTTTTCCACCAATTTCTGTATTGCGGTCCGACAAGGTGCTTCACGACGACCCAAAAAGGCTTTAGTTTTGCGAACTGTGACTGCAAGATTTTCACCATTTTTGTAGTGAATTTTAATAATTTCAATGCGGTGTTGAAGCGTGTATCGTTCCATTTTTAGTAATGGCGTAGTTTCTACTTGTCAAACGTCAAAGAATAAAAGCTTCAAAAGTGACAGCTACCGAAATACCGGGTGATTCAAAATAACACCTCTTGTTGGAAAACCCTTTATAGGGGATTTAAGCACCGCGACCTTTCGATCTACTGTGCCCCCATCAGAGGTTCAAAGTACATGAGTCCTATCCTTTGGATAAACGTGATGACAAGTTTTGGCTCCAGAGGTTTCACATCACCATAGGTATCATCGAGAATCCGAACTGCATCTGCTCTCTGGAGGACGAACAAAACGGCACAGAGCAATTTCTATGCGCTTCTCCTGCCTTTGCCAGTATGGGGAGGCACATATTAGGGTCAGATGTTTTGGGAATAGATCATGTACATTCAGGACAGACTTCTTTGATTCATAAAAGAATCAAAGAAGTTCGAAAAGTTGTAGCTTCCATTGCAAAATCCTCTATCTCCCCTTCTCACAAATATTTTTCCAGGCTTACAGTACAATGGCTATTAAAGCCTGAGTGTTTGGTGGCTCTCTAGCCTACCCCACCTCTCTATCTATCTATGATAGATCCCTTACGATCGAGTCTTTACTATAACAACAATATCCCAGTAGAATCACTGCATTATGCGCCATGAGATAGTGAGAAAGTGATTTTCAAAGGACCACGATAAATACACAACTTTTGATGGCACACAACATGCTCTCTAAATTAGTCCCTGCATTACTCAGCTAGCAAAAGTAGACTTAGCGAAGTCATTCTTTTTAACTAGTTGAACTTTGAACTTATCATTACTGCTCTCTTATCAAATACTTATCACCAATAACATTTCAGTAATAATTTATCGCAATTCGTTTAATTGAAAATTTTGCTTTTGTTCAGGCATTCCTGATCTGAGAACTGACCCCACTTAACGACAACTCGCATTTCCACCACTGACACGCATACAAGAATGAGATGCTCTTTGTATGCATCACTTAAATCCATTATTTCCATTAAGTCCACAGTTCCAGTCACATGCACACCTTCAGAAAATTATCACTTCATTTCAGCTCCGATTGAGCGTTCATTAAAAGCTCATAATGCAAATGCACTAAAAGTGTCCTGGACATCTCTCAATGAATCCTGTGCAAATTTGCGCCTGAGCTTAATGTGTCAATTTCTATACGTATGGGCGTTAGGATGGTTCGCAATTCGTATTTTGAATATTGTCTGCAGAACTCGAGAGGAGCCACCTAAGGAATTTTTCTTATCAGTGGTTGAGACTAGAGTGAGTTATTTTCTGTGGATTGTTTCAGCTAGTCTGGAACCCCTTCTTTGAATAAATCCTCTAAACTAATTAATCAATTATTTTTGTGAATTCTGTGTTTTAGTAGATAATGGAATTAATTTCCGATATGAGTGAATAATTTTGGAATACATGAGGGCATATTTCCTTCTTATCCCAGTCGATCTGACCTTTTATATGAACTGTTTTTGTAAACAAATTATCAACAAACCCAAACCTAGACCCCCCTAATGTCACTGCGTGTTCGCCTATTTTAACATTCACTTATATGGAGGTGTGTGTGTGTGCATTTCCACTGCACGGCAAATTCCAATTTTAAGCTGTCAGACGCCGCTTGACATGCAAAAATGCTTTCCTCGCACTGCATGCATAAATGAAAAAGGATTTGCGTGTATTTATTAAGCGCGCTCTTTCCACGTGACAAGTGACAAATAGCAACTGAAATGCAGGCATTTCATGCGCGCTTGCAAAAGGATTAACGTGAATATTATACAGTACACAACGTGAATAACAAAAACTGCAATTTTTCCACACACGCACAAACGAACGCACACCTAAACACACAAATCCACGCACTGAGAATGCATTTCGTCGCTGCTCTGGGGACTGGGAGCCAGTGCAGCTTTAAGTTTCATAAAAGCTCCGCAAGGAGCGTGTGGGCTGAAGATTGGGAGACGCAACCGTTCTTCTTTCCTGTGAATAATATAAAATATGGACAACTGAACAGATGGTGCCATAAATCACACTACAAGGGAAGCCCCAAAAGTTCTTTGAAGCGGAACTTTCCAGTAGAGGAAAGAGACGAATATACATGTTGTAGGAAAGCTCCATCTTCCAGTGTATTAACATAAATTTCATGTCCTTATTCAAATTAGTGTCCCATGTAATATGGTAGCGTTCACTTGATTCGACTATGGTAGAGCATGTCACCCACCTTTGGAGCTGTTTAAGCAAAGAAACTTCACTCAAAATAATGGATTAAATGTAGTGAAGTGTCTTCGAAAGTGGGCGCTCAAGGTTCAACTAGGACCGTAGAGCCAACAATGATGCTGACGATGTCTTCTGTCACAAGTACTTTGTTTCTTGAGGAGAAAAATATGGTCTTATGACATCACAAGTGTCCGAGGAGGATTCTAAATGGCGGATATGTTCTGAATTGTATGGCTTTGGAGCTCCTCACTAGGTCTGTCACAAGTACTTTGTTTCTTGAAGATAAAAATATGGTCTTATGACATCACAAGTGTCCGAGGAGGATTTTAAAAATGGCGAACATATCCTGAACTTAATGTGTTTGGAACTCCTCACTAGGTCTGTCACAAGTACTTTGTTTCTTGAAGATAAAAATATGGTCTTATGACATCACAAGTGTCCGAGGAGGATTTTAAAAATGGCGAACATATCCTAAACTTAATGTGTTTGGAACTCCTCACTAGGTCTGTCACAAAGTACTTTATTTCTTGAGGAGAAAAATATGGTCTTATGACATCACAAGTGTCAGAGGAGGATTTTAAAAATGGCGAACATATCCTAAACTTAATGTGTTTGGAACTCCTCACTAGGTCTGTCACAAAGTACTTTGTTTCTTGAAGGGAAAAATATGGTCTTATGACATCACAAGTGTCCGAGGAGGATTTTAAAAATGGCGAACATATCCTAAACTTAATGTGTTTGGAACTCCTCACTAGGTCTGTCACAAAGTACTTTGTTTCTTGAAGGGAAAAATATGGTCTTATGACATCACAAGTGTCCGAGGAGGATTTTAAAAATGGCGAACATATCCTAAACTTAATGTGTTTGGAACTCCTCACTAGGTCTGTCACAAAGTACTTTGTTTCTTGAGGAGAAAAATATGGTCTTATGACTTCACAAGTGTCCGAGGAGGATTCTAAATGGCGGACATGTTCTGAATTGTATGGCTTTGGAGCTCCTCACTAGGTCTGTCACAAGTACTTTGTTTCTTGAAGATAAAAATATGGTCTTATGACATCACAAGTGTCCGAGGAGGATTTTAAAAATGGCGAACATATCCTAAACTTAATGTGTTTGGAACTCCTCACTAGGTCTGTCACAAGTACTTTGTTTCTTGAAGATAAAAATATGGTCTTATGACATCACAAGTGTCCGAGGAGGATTTTAAAAATGGCGAACATATCCTGAACTTAATGTGTTTGGAACTCCTCACTAGGTCTGTCACAAGTACTTTGTTTCTTGAAGATAAAAATATGGTCTTATGACATCACAAGTGTCCGAGGAGGATTTTAAAAATGGCGAACATATCCTAAACTTAATGTGTTTGGAACTCCTCACTAGGTCTGTCACAAAGTACTTTATTTCTTGAGGAGAAAAATATGGTCTTATGACATCACAAGTGTCAGAGGAGGATTTTAAAAATGGCGAACATATCCTAAACTTAATGTGTTTGGAACTCCTCACTAGGTCTGTCACAAAGTACTTTGTTTCTTGAAGGGAAAAATATGGTCTTATGACATCACAAGTGTCCGAGGAGGATTTTAAAAATGGCGAACATATCCTAAACTTAATGTGTTTGGAACTCCTCACTAGGTCTGTCACAAAGTACTTTGTTTCTTGAGGAGAAAAATATGGTCTTATGACTTCACAAGTGTCCGAGGAGGATTCTAAATGGCGGACATGTTCTAAATTATATGGGTTTGGAACTCCTCACTAGGTCTGTCACAAAGTACTTTGTTTCTTGAGGAGAAAAATATGGTCTTATGACATCACAAGTGTCCGAGGAGGATTCTAAATGGCGGACATGTTCTGAATTATATGGGTTTGGAACTCCTCACTAGGTCTGTCACAAAGTACTTTGTTTCTTGAGGAGAAAAATATGGTCTTATGACATCACAAGTGTCCGAGGAGGATTCTAAATGGCGGACATGTTCTGAATTGTGTGGGTTTGGAACTCCTCACTAGGTCTGTCACAAAGTACTTTGTTTCTTGAGGAGAAAAATATGGTCTTATGACATCACAAGTGTCCGAGGAGGATTCTAAATGGCGGACATGTTCTGAATTATATGGGTTTGGAACTCCTCACTAGGTCTGTCACAAAGTACTTTGTTTCTTGAGGAGAAAAATATGGTCTTATGACATCACAAGTGTCCGAGGAGGATTCTAAATGGCGGACATGTTCTGAATTGTGTGGGTTTGGAACTCCTCACTAGGTCTGTCACAAAGTACTCAGATGCTTTAAACTGCTGATATGTAATTGGCTGTAATATATAATGATATAATATATATTCTTCGATTGCTCACATGAATGTTGACGATTAATCTGGATACTAGTAAAATGATTGAGCCCGCATTCTATGCAACCAGCTGATAGCGATGGACGAGAAAAAAAGCTCATCCATGAGAATGCACGGACCATGAGAATGCACCGACTCATCTCTGTGCTTAAGTAGATCAAAGCAGGGACCTGTTGAATGTTGTAAATTATCGAACATCCAACCTAAATAGATTTTGATCTGACTGTCGACTGAATCATCTCAGAAGGGTTAATGGGGACAGTTTTTCACGCTGATGCCATACTTGGCGGTTGTTTCCAAATACCAAATGCAAGTCAATAAAACATGCGAGTACAAAAAGAAAAAAACACCAATTCTATACATGAAGAAAAAAATTTGGATTCACACCTCCATTGGAGAAGTTCTCGGTTTTCAGTTTCGAAGTCGGCGTTGAGATTCTTGAATTTCGACATTCAAATAATTTTATTATTTGGAGATAAATTTGAATTTTCTTTGAAATTATTTGGTAAACTTTTAAATTGGGCGATTTTTTTCTCCAAAGAGTAACTACGCCGCTTGACTAGGACTTGAAAATGAAATGCGCAATATGTAAGGTGGGGAATGTCAGCCCATTACTGCACCCATTTGGAGGATACGCGTGTGTCGGCGACCACATCCAATGTGCAGCGTGCGACAAATATTTGGAGAGTGGATGTGGTATTTGCGGAAGACGAACAAATTTCGTTCAAATGACATTTGGAACAGAGGTGGCAATTCGTAGTAGCTCCCGTGAGACATCCCACCAGCTGAGAGAACAGTTGAATCGTGGGTGTGAGATTGGTCGTAGAGAAGCCGAGGTGCGAGACAAAGAGAGACAAGTAATTGTATTCTGAAGTGAGTTCGAAGAATGTTTTTGCTAATGTTTTTTTTCTATTCAGGGAATTAAAAAGCAGATTAACTGCGTTATGCAACAAACAGCGCTGGGAAGAAATCGGGCCGATTTGATTTCTAAGGAAGCTATAAATGTTTCGAAGAATCGCGCTAATGTTGCCAACGTCGAATACAAGAATATGGTGAAGAAGCCGGGATATGACCATGGCGATTGTGGCGCCAATGAAAAATGCAAATGCCACAGGAATTTTGCTGCAAGAAAGGAGTACACGAAGGTTCAAATGAATTCCCTGGCTCCTTCAACAACCAGATCTGAACCATGTTTGGTGCAAAACGATGTCACACAGCAGTGCAAATTGCCACAAAAATATGCACAGTCAAAATTAATGAAAAAACCAGTGACATGTGCTAAATCGAATATGTCCATAATGAAGCCAACCCGTTTAGAAGTAATACAAGAGAATGCACTCGAAACTGAACTAAGTGCGCCGTTATTGGTTGACACTGACTTTAACCCAGATGTGAAGCAGCCAAAAAGTCTAGAATTTCCCAAATATTTCGAATGGGGAAAAGGCGATTCCAATACAGTGGGAGCCAAACCAGTGAATAGACCTGGCAGTATATCTCCACGCTTTTAAACTTCTACTGAGTTGCCCAATGCAGCGATGGGCAAACTGCCGTCTCCTATTATGGAACAGCAACGCTTTTTAACTCAACTTTTGAAAGAATCAATTTAGTTTATTTTGCTGAAAATGATAATAAATAAAATCAATTATTTTTCCTTCGTAATTTGTATCTTGCGTTGTATAAGTGCAATCGGGTTACGCTAGATGGCGCTAGAAAGACAAGATTTCGTACTAAAACAACTTCTCAGCTGGTTTTGTGATTTCTTGACTCAGTTTTGTTTGAGCGCTCGTCAAAGATGGACACCAGCAAAGAGAAAGTAGGCCATATTTTAAAGTTGTTCTTCGATTGAGACAAAAACGCAAGGAAGGTGGCTGAAAATGTGAATAATGTTTATGGTTCTGATACTGTAACAGCCAAATACGCGCAATTTTGGTTTCATCGATTCCGTTCCGGTCATTTTGATGTCAACGATAAACTACGCTCTGGAAATCCAATTGTCGAAAATGTCGATCCAATCATGGAAATCGTTGAGTCCGACCGTCATACTAGCACTGTTCCGATTGCCCAGGAACTAAACATTGCACAAAATACCGTTTCGAACCACTGGAATAAGGATGGAGTTAGATAGTCGCTTCGATAAATTAGATCTATTAACTTTGTTTAATTATTGCAATTTGCACACTTCATCTTAGGCTTAAAGTTTACTTTAATACAATTTTGCACTTTATTTAGTAATTCATTTATTCACTTTGTACTGTTACAGTTACTATCACGATGTACACACTATACGATCACTTTTCAACTTCCATTGGGAGGCGGCTTACGAGTTTATACCTCTCGAGTGCTGAACAAGAGCATGCCAGAATATTCACAATATTTCGAAAGAAGTTTCGTAGAAGATTCCAGAGCATGCCTCCACGCATGTGTGTTTGTGGTGAAAAAAGATGTATAGAGTATACCCTAAAAGTATGCAAGCATTTATGTTTCAATATTGAATACAGTATACCCTAAAAGTAGGCAAGCATTTATGTTTCAAGATTGATATTTGAATTAGTTTTGCTAATAGTTCGATCACCAGATTGTGTGAAGTTATTCAAAAATACGTATTTAAGAATCTATCTTTCACTAGAATCCTTTCAATTATCAATCACTTTTATCAACTGCAAACCAAGTGTTATGATTCAGCTAATTTTTATTCATTTCAGCTGTTCTGGAGGTCATTTAAGATCTATGTTAGTCCATTACTGAAGAAGAGATATCATCATATACTGTAAGTCGTTATGATTCAGTCCGTTTTATTCATTTCAGCTGTTCTGGAGGTCATTTAAGATCTATGTTAGTCCATTACTGAAGAAGAGATATCATCATATACTGTAAGTCGTTATGACTCAGTTCCTTTTTATTCATTTCAGCTGTTCTGGGGATCATATAAGATCTATGTAAGTCCATTACTGAAGAAGAGATATCATCATATACTGTAAGTCGTTATGACTCAGTTCCTTTTTATTCATTTCAGCTGTTCTGGGGATCATATAAGATCTATGTAAGTCCGTAACTTAAGAAGAGATATCATCATATACTGTAAGTCGATATGATTCAGTTCCTTTTTATTGATTTAAGCTGTTCTGGAGGTCATTTATGATCTATGTGAGTCCATTACTGAAGAAGAGATATCATCATATACTGTAAGTCGTTATGACTCAGTTCCTTTTTATTCATTTCAGCTGTTCTGGAGATCATATAAGATCTATGTAAGTCCATTACTGAAGAAGAGATATCAGCATATACTGTAAGTCGTTATGATTCAGTCCGTTTTATTCATTTCAGCTGTTCTGGAGGTCATTTAAGATCTATGTAAGTCCATTAGTGAACAAGAGATATCAGCATATACTGTAAGTCGTTATGATTCAACTCATGCTTATTCATTTCAGCTGCTCTGGAGGTCATTTAAGATCTATGTAAGTCCATTAGTGAACAAGAGATATCAGCATATACTGTAAGTCGTTATGATTCAACTCATGCTTATTCATTTCAGCTGCTCTGGAGGTCATTTAAGATATATATAAGTCCATTACTGAAGAAGAGATATCATCATATACTGTACATTGACAAATGAAGCTTTAGGATCGTCAGTAGTGATTCAAGATTCAGGACACATACCGGAGAACTCATCACAACTTGAATAACAACCGGAGCGGTTACACTGACATACCCATACGAAGCGTAGCAGTGAACACTTTTTGGATGGATGTGGATTTCTATTTCAGGATGAAACAACTCTCCAGCAAATATGATTATAACCAACTTAAGTTATTAGTATAAATGCTATAAAGGATTATAAATACTCGTACGTACAGACGTCAGCTTAAAGTGTGAGTGCCCGCCAGGAAAAAAATGAAGAAATTTCAAATGGAACAAAATAAGAGTGTAGAAAGGAGAGAACAAAAAGCAGCCCGTTGAATAAGCGGCATAACTAATCGGCAATATGTAGTTCCTGTGGCCGCCGATGGTGCTGCCATTGCTATTGTGGTTGTTGTTTATGTTGGTGTGGCAATTGCAGCATGGCTACCGGTCAAACGGCGTGCATGCATGACACTTGCGCATGGAACATGTTCTTTCGCTGCTTTCTTGCTCTCCACCGGCGTCACTGTGCGTCAGTCAGTGCAGTTCGTTTCAGCGCGGCCCGCCAGTCAGCCACCTCCAGAACCAGTCCGAATGTTGAACTTCAAAGCGAGCGCTGCTGCTGCTGCTGGCTGGACGGACGGACGGACGGTTCGCCGTTTGGCTGCGTGGCTGGCTGCTAATGTTAAGGTGAAAACCGTTTCAAGATTGCTTAATTATGGACACGACAAGAGCGAAACTTAATTTCAAGCTTTGTTAATCTTATCGCAAGTGGAGTTTTAAAATAGTTGAAATAAAAAAATGTGACATTGACATGGAGCTACTTATGGTCCGTCGGATGGACGGACGGACGGACGGGCGGCTTGAATGGGGAACTAATGCGCCATTTAAGTCACAACTGCGACGAATATTTTTACGGTTACGACAGGAACGTTCGAGTGAGCGCACGCGGTAAGGAGTTTGCACGTAGAAAAATTGAAATATCTTTCAAAAGAAAGTTAAAAATTTGTTGCGCAATTAAATGCCCATTTAAAAGAAAAGTCGTTGAGTCAAGTTATTGACTTTCATTCGAAACTTTGACAATCAATACAAAAATCATAATAAGTCCATGGCAGATAATGCCAACCCTAGACGTGAAGACTAGAAAACTAAATTCGACGGCGGGTTGGAAAATTAAATGAGTTCAAAGTTGATCCATTCAATGTCAGTGACTGCAGACAACGAGAAGATGGCAGAGCACATCCTTTTTAAAAACCCGATCCTGAAAACATGCGACAAATTGTAGTTTTTTGAATGGCTTGGAAGAATTGGAACAAAATTGGGGGAATTCTTACAATTTTATGTGAACAATTTTCAAAGTTTTAAATGTTACCTTCAAAGGAATCCTCCTTTCATTCCTCATGGAATTGAAAAGCCTCATTGAATGTTTGCGGGGCAATCATTTTTTCATATGGAAACATAGTAGGAATATAATTATGTATAATAATTTTAATATTCTGCTTGAATTTTATGTACAATGTCAACTTTTGTTTCATTATATAAGGACGAGGATGGGAAAGAATACATCACTCAACGCCAATGTTGAATTTTTGGTTGAATGAAAACACTTCGGTTCATGTATCTGAGACAAAGACTTGGCAAAAACCTGTGAAACTATGAAGGTCCCGATACACGAATAGAAAGATGCTTTCAAGAACAGTCTTGTCTCCTTTGATAATGCTCCAAATCGCCTTCACATGTGTTCTGCTTTAGCGAGTAATTATAGTGAGATGAAAGTCTAATCTGTCGACACTCGTTCCAGTGTGTTCTACTGAGTTTTTAGGTCAGTTTAAGGAGTCACGGTCTTCTGTATAAAAGCACACTTACAAGCTGATTGTGATACTATAATACTCACTTCCTAATACTAATTCAAGTCGGCCGTAACCCGACCGCGGGTTGTAATGGCCACCTAAATAAATGAGCAAGTAAGATACTACGCGCTATCGTATGCAACTTCTCAATATATAGAGAGGGAAACCATTGTGATTCCAATATGACACTGGCAATACTCGTCTTTTTAATATTTATGGATGATAGTTCAATCAACCTAATAACGAAAGGGAAGCCACCGAATTCAAATAGCCACTGACACTTGAGATCAAGTGTGGTCTCTTCCTCAAAGGCGCTACTTAATGACTGAATGACAACCCGAGTCTTCTAACGTCACTACCAATGAATCAGTTCCCCTGGAGCACACAGATTGTTGTGCTGCTAGAGTAGCGTCTAAGGTAGAGTTCACCTCTTCTCCAGGGTAGTCCAGGTATGCCTCACAACATCGCAGGTATAGTCTTCTACCCAAGAGCTACTCGCTTCCTCAAGATGGTGTTGCTTGATAGTCCGATGGTAGAGCCAGATTATACAGAGGAAAGAAAGTCTTTTTCGCTGCCAGCGTCCGTAGTGGACACATCCCTATTTTGAGTGGATTCACCACGATTTTTATCGGATTCACCACGATTTTGAGTGGATTCATGTACAACGTCCGTCTGCTCTATTTCGCTGCTTTGCCGTTTGACATCTAAGTTTCTTTTCTCTGTATTCGCTGGGTAGGACCTCAATAGTAGATGATCTCTGAGTAGGACCTCAATAGGGGAAAATGTCAAGCAACGTGCTCAATTTGGATAATTCGTCGGCGTCACTTTGAATATTTACACCATAGGAATATTTCTATAAGAAATTCATTTCATGACTTTGAATTTGAATATAATCTTTGTCTTGAAATAGAATTGCAGCTTGCCTTGGTCACAGCCCAGCAGGCAAATATAGAAATTATACTGTGATGGAAGCTAACATAACAGGATCTTGATCGATGGAGTGATTGAAATATTATCACGGAAAAATTGCTTTTAAAGAGAATAAAATATTATCTTGTGTTTGTGAAGGAAGAACAATTCTTCTCATCAGAGCGCTAGAGAACAATAATCTTCTTAGGAGTACTTTCAATTGATCTTTCAAGAATAAAGTTCACCACTCAACTTGCGTCGTCCTCTTCGCATTTCCAGAAATCTTACTACGATTTGGAAATAGTTGTTATCATTGCCAATTCTGTCTGATTCTCCGATTTATCACAGGTAGACTCTTTTTATATAGAGCCAGAACCGAAACGAAACTGGAGTATCTTTTATAATACTTTGGAGATTAGAGAATTGGTGTCTCCTGCAATTTCGTTCTCTGATTCGTAGGATTCCTTTTTGACTATATCATCTTTTGAAACTTCCCACGGTGTTCACGACACTTTACACTTGACTCTGTTTTGCTGGAGTAGCTTTTAGAATACCTTGGAGTTGAGAGGATCGGTGTCTCCTGCAATTTTGTAGTCTGATTCGTAGGATTCCTTTTTGAATTGCCGGATTTTATCATATTTTGTGACTTCCCACTGTGATCAGGACACTTTACACTTGACTCTGTTTTGCTGGAGTAGCTTTTAGAATACCTTGGAGTTGAGAGGATCGGTGTCTCCTGCAATTTTGTAGTCTGATTCGTAGGATTCCTTTTTGAATTGCCGGATTATATCATATTTTGTGACTTCCCACTGTGATCAGGACACTTTACACTTGACTCTGTTTTGCTGGAGTAGCTTTTAGAATACCTTGGAGTTGAGAGGATCGGTGTCTCCTGCAATTTTGTACTCTGATTCGTAGGATTCCTATTTGAAGTCCGGGACTATATCATCTTTTGAAACTTCCCATGGTGTTCACGACACTTTACACTTGACTCTGTTGTGCTGGAGTAGCTTTTAGAATACCTTGGAGTTGAGAGGATCGGTGTCTCCTGCAATTTTGTGGTCTGATTCGTAGGATTCCTTTTTGAATTGCCGGATTATATCATATTTTGTGACTTCCCACTGTGATCAGGACACTTTACACTTGACTCTGTTTTGCTGGAGTAGCTTTTAGAATACCTTGGAGTTGAGAGGATCGGTGTCTCCTGCAATTTTGTAGTCTGATTCGTAGGATTCCTATTTGAAGTCCGGGACTATATCATCTTTTGAAACTTCTCACGGTGTTCACGACACTTTACACTTGACTCTGTTGTGCTCCCTTTGTTGTTGTTGTTGTTGTTGTTCGTATAATAGCAGTGATTGTCACTAGGTAAAAACCAGAAATCTGTTTTAATTGCGGACTTTGCGGAGAAAATCCCGGCAACAACATCGTTTTCCAATCATACACGCAGCTGGGGGTTTAGTGCCAGCAGAATGCAATATTTCAAAATATTTTGCATACAAAGTCCCCAATTGTCCTGCAACTCGAGCAGCCGGCAATAAATCAGCCGTGGACAGGAGCTTGGGTACTACGTCTATGGTCGTCTGTGTGGGTTTTTTTCTGCTCTTTTGTTCGCTCTTGCATTCCAATAAAGTTAGCCACATTTTTATGATGCTTTTTTGTTTTATTTTCTGTTTGGTTGTTTTCTGTTCATTTGTCGAAAGCAGCTGCTGCCCAAGTTAAGGAGCAGTGCATTCGATTGGCAACAGTGTTGCAGCATGTTTCTGCGGCAGCGGGAGCCAAAGGATAAAGGGTGCTTTGCACGCTCGCAAACGAGCGCTGTTGGAGTTGAAATTTATTTGTTTTGTACTTTTGACATCATAAAATTGTTTTAAGGAAAATGCAAATAAATAAACCCGGAAAGCAGGAAATGAAAACATTTTTCCCTCGTTCTTTGGCAAAATGGCAAAATTGGAAAACAGCAAATGGCGAAGAAAAATGGCCCGGTTTAAAAAAAGCAATTTATAATAAGTTTCATTTATGTTCCTGGAACAAAAAACAAGCCGAACATTAATTGCACAGCATAAATATTTATGGTGTTCCGGACATTTTGAGCACTTTTTGCAGGGGATTATGATAAGTGCTGCCGGAATAATAGAATCAATTAGTGAAATGCAACAGTTTTCATGTGGAAGGTGTGTGCTTTGTGGGAGGTTCTGGGATAGTTTGGGGATATTGAAATATTGGACAAAATTGAGTGTTATTTTCTGTTAAATCTTTCCTTCAAATCCAATTTAAAGTTATTAAACCATTTGGATTAACTGAAATTGTAAAGGTTTTCATGAAGGTTGGAAAGTAGGTAGGTAGGTAGGTAGGTAGGTCTGTAGTGTTTAGGAGGTTTAAAGCAGTCAAAAACCCATGTAGTCTGAGGTCTTAACCCACTAAATTCACCCCGATGTCCGGCCGGATTATCCTCTCGGGAGTTCAGCTTTAGGTAATACGTCGAGAGGCCGTTACGAGCGTTACCGCTCAATCGTCAATCTTAGGTCTGTCCATTTTCAGTCCTACTTCTTGATCCACCCCTATTAACGTTTTCCCCAGCACTGCGCTGGCTTAGGCGTGCTGCTGTGCGGGAGCGTTCAGTGTTCCGCAGAGTTATCATTATAAAGGATAAAGGATACTATAGAACAAACTGCCTCCCATTTAGTCAAGGTTTCACACATATTCGCTACCAGATTAGCCAATGCTGGTTGTTCTCCTAAGATAGCGGTCAAGTTGTTTCTGCTCTCGTCAAATCGCGGGCAATGAAAGATAGGTAGGTAGGTACTCGGGTTTTACCACTCGAAAGTAGTAGCAAAAGAGAACACGTCCGGAGGTAGGTAGGTATGTAGGTAGGTAGCTAGGTAGGTAGGTAGGAGTAGCAGCTTAGTTTACCAAGAGCACACTTGAGTAAACCTAATGGCCCGTTGTGGTACCACGGTGTGGCCCTGTTCAAGTACTGACTAAAGTTCTCTTGCTTAAAGATGGTGATAGTCAGCACAAGTACAGCGCCGGGAAAGGCACGACTCCCCATTATGTGGCAAGAAACTATCCTGATGATTTTATAAACTTTGCTATGTCCGAAGCATTGGAGGATGATAGCTCTGTCAAATTTCATGAAAGTGAATTGGTGTCATTCTGCAAACCACAGTGATAGACAAGCCAGAGTTCCACACTCACTAGAAAGGATCATAAAAAGTTCTTCTTCGTGTCTATCAAGATCAAAAGCACCTAGAGAATAGTGACAACCTGAAAGTAGTGCAGTTGTTGAGATTACTACCGTACGGAAATAGAGCAACGTGCGGAATCGGGACGATTTTGCTTAGGTTAGATGAGGTTACCGTGGCAGTCAGTCTGCAGACCAGCTCTTTATTTCTTTCAACACCCTTTTCCTTCGGAACACTTACATTTGAGGGTAGGTTAGGTGAGGTTTTCGTGGCAGTCAGTCTACAGACCAACTCACTCAGAATACTATGGGTCAATTGCCATACCACCGCGCAACACTGCAGCTCTACCTCTCGCGTGAAACCATTTCAAAGCCTTAATGAAGCGCAGGATTTGTTTCACCTTCGCGCCGGCTATTTCCGTAAGAGAGCTGAAAGAGTATTTAGCTAAAGTGCTAGCTCTGCTTCTAACTAGACCCGGGCACCTACAGAAGAGATGTTGCCATAGTATCCTCCTCCTGTTCATCTTCACAGATTCTGCAGTATTCATGAGAGAATACTCCCAGCCTCAGAGCATGCCTGCCGAATAGCCAATGAGGCCTGTTATACAAGCCAACGTTAAGAGGAATCTCATCCGAGGCTTCTTTTTTATTCTTCATTGAACTTGTTTTTTGAGTGGCGGGTCCCAAACCCTGTACACACCCCTGTTAGCGTCAGGGAAGACTCGCTGCACACATTAGCTGACTATCCAGCGGATGCTGAGATAGCTTCCCAGGTGGCGCCACGTGGAGGCGGTGTGTCAACTTGCTAATGCTTGAAGCAGTGATCGCTCTGGCCATCACCAAGTTGAAGGCAATCAGAAGGTTTGCTCTGTTCAAATAAAAGCTGGGCCAACCAACAGATTGGAGAAGACGCACGCCAAGCAGAGGCGCCTGGCGAGCTCTGTTAAGTTCGGCCGTGACCCAATAGCGGGTTGTTTCGCAGATTCTGCGATTAGGCCACGAAACAACAACAAAAACAAGTCATACAAGCCACGACCTTAGAGGTATCTTCTATCGACAGGCCAAGCAAGTCTCTAGATTTGTTAGATTTTCCTTATCAAGTTCCGGCCACATTAGCGTGGTCTTTAAGCAAGTGCCTTCGTCTGTCCAAGACATATTCGCCTCACGCACGTCACTATCCTTCAACATTAATTTTCAGGTGGCAATTGGTATGCCAACATCACATCTGCCCCAGATTGATATCCCATCTAACTAGTTCATCAGCCCTACAGAGCCTTTCAACATACCTATGTCCCGGAACCCATATTAGTCGTACTCTGAAAACAGTGCTGATATCATTTAGGTCTACCAAGCAGTCGTAGGCAACTTTTGATTTCTATCCCACCCAGTTCATTGACTTGTTGGCCGCCTGACTATCCAAGTAGATATTTATAATGGTTTTTGTTAAGGCGTGTGTACTTAAGTAGACGGCTACTTCCTTTATGGCTGGGAGCTCTGCTTGATAAACACTGCAATGGTCGCGGAGACGGAACGAAAGTTCCAGTCCCAGTTCTTCTGAGAAAACTTCAAAGCCGACTTTATCGTCAAGCTTGGATCCATCCGTGTGGAAATTCAGTTCCCCCCTTCTCTATGGCATGGGTGTTTGCCACTCCCCTCTAGACAGAATATGTGTTTTGAAGTGCATATCAAAGCTGAGGTTAGATATAGAGTGGTCAATGTGTTGGATACAACTGCTCCAGGTATGCACGATAGTCGAGTGGCCAGTCTGGCGCTCATTCCATAACGCCGAACATTTCAGACTGAGCGCTGATGCAGTGGCCACTTGTTTCCTTACCAGGTCTAGTGTAGGTATCACTTCTAATGCTTTAGTTGGGGTGGTCCTTAAAGCACCAACAGTGCACACAAAAGCTGTTCTATGCACAAAGCAGTAAAAGATGCCAGTTCAGAAATTATCAGTACTACAGAGCTAGGAGACGGTAATTTTCTACTGTTAAACTGTAATTTTTTACTGTGTACTGTAAAAAACAACAAAATTGTCAAGAAATTGCTAACAACAGTCCTATTTGGAATCTGCAAAAACAAACCTGCATACTCAACTACACCAAAGGCACCATTGACCACAGAACACAGAGAAAAGAAACTCTTTTTCGCTGCCAGCGTCCGTAGCGGACACAGCACGATTTTGAGTGGATTCACCCCGATTCTGAGTGGATCCATGTACAACGTCCGTCTGTTTTATTTCGCTTGCTTTGCCGTTTGACGTTTAAGTTTCTTCACTCTGTATACTCTACCATTTACGCTCCATGCGTTAATGATATTCCAGAAGAGGAAATAATTGAGTATTTGAAACAACAGGGAGTCGTGTCCCTTTCTAAACTCCTCAACGCATTGATGGTAAGTCAGTTGTGAGTGGAGTAGTGTTGCTCACTTTCAACATGTACTTGCCGGATAAAATTGAAGTAGCATGGTATCAAACAAACTTAGACCCGAACCCTCAATTCTGAGCCAAACAGTAGAGTGCTGTGTTAAGACCCCTAATTGCGTGCGCTCCCACCTTACTCCCCGGCGGCTTGCTCACGCCCTCTTTTCGCAAACTGTTCAGGCACTCAGTCTGCGTGTAATAAATCGTGTCCCAAGTTCATAAGAATGAAAGAAGTAATATTGATCAGAACAGAGAACAAATGCTCCATGCGTGATGCACACATACATAGAAGAATACACTCAAATGCAAACACCTCCCGGTCTCAATGAACCTTCACCCTCCTTCTCGAATATTACTAAACGATACATTGCAATATAATAGCAACGACAACAACACCCAAGAAAGCTGAACAAATACGTTGCAACACCAACAACTCTAAAATCAATATTACAAACAATGCAACGAAAGTAAACAACAAAACAAGAAACACAAAACAACTCAAATAAAACAAATTCAATAAATGCCACATCGACAACTTTATCAGTCGATGACCGAACAGAAAATACAATAATTTCCCCTCTGACTTCACACTTCTCTACTCCTAATAAAGCTTCTCCTCACCCCCTCCTTAATATAGATTCATGAAATGCACAGTCAAATGATACGAATCCTGCAATGGCATGTAAAAGGTACTTTCACAACTATCCGGACTTAAATATCCTACGAAATGAATTTAATCCAGCCTGACAAGAGACTCATCTTCCTTTTAAGAAAACATCTCCAAATATTTCTATTACTTCTACATACAAGCAAAATCATTTATGGTAAACAAGATTCTTTCTCATTAAAACATCCCATCACTAATAAATCCCCTAGAGTCTCAAATATCCCCTACCCGCCCACCAATATCCCCTACCCGCCCACCAATATCCCCTACCCGCCCACCAATATCCCCTACCCACCCACCAATATCCCCTACCCACCCACCAATATCCCCTACCTTACTACCCACCAATATCCCATACCTACCCACCAAAATTTTAAAAATAGAGATTTGTCTAATATCCTTAAGCTTTTTCCCACTCTAATCATCATACTAGGGGACTTCAATGCCTGGAGCTGATTGTGGGGCTCCCCTTCAGTGAATATAAGAGGACAATCCATCGAAGATGCAACTCTTAACATTGACAAAATAATAGTGCCGGAAGGTCGAAATCGACGAAAGGCGGATTGGGACAAGTTATTAAAGAGAGATCACCCAGGTTTCTTAAACTTAGAACCATAGGGACAATCGAAGAGGCGACCCTACGCTTAACGAGCACTTTGATGGAATGCTACGAGGAAGTGTATCTTATTGTCCTTAATGATGGTCGACCCACAAAACCTTCACCAATCCTGACATTATCCTAGCTTCTGCTTATATTGCTTCGAAGGTCCCCTCACGCACCATAAGTTAACCTTACAACAGTGATCACTTCTCCCTAATGACATCTCTGTCCATCCCTAACTGGTATCATGAGAAGCCTACAGTACATCCAAATTGCTGTTTGGCCAAAATTCTCCTGAAATGGGAATGAAAACCTCCCTAACCTTCCGCCAAAGAGCTGGTACATAACCTAGAACAAGACAGGCAATGTGAATCTTTTTCAAGGCCTTATTGAACATATCCCCTCCTCTCTTTAACATGATTGGGTATAGATTATCAGGGCCCGGTGACTTAAAGTTGTCAAAAGAGGAATGAGAATACCTCATTGACTACTCCGTCACAATTTTTGATGTCGTATACAAGTTTCATCTCGTGATTTCACCATTCGAGCTGTCACCCTCCACACTACGTCCTGCATCAGTAATGATTCTGCTAGCCGGGAAGTGGATTTGCAAGAGGATATTATAGGTTTCAACCATTGAATTGGTATAAAAACCATCATACCTGAGAAGAGAGTGCACAGCCTAGCCGACTCCTTCATGTTGTCAATTTGACTACAGAAGCTTCTATATGAGTCCACTTTGGCTGACCGAATGTTCTTCTTCAAGATTCTCTGGGCTATTTGGTATTCAGTCCAGCCTTTTTCTTTTCGGGTTTTTAAAGCAATTTTCAGAAGTTTTCTACCCCTTTTTCGGAGTTTTAAAAGTTCAGCATTCCACCATGGTACTGCTCTACCCTGCCTGCTCATCAACGGACACACTTCCTCATAGCATTCTATTGAAATAGTCGTAACCCGTTGTGTCGCCTCTTCGATTGTCGCTATGGTTCTGAGTTTAGGAAACCTGGGAGTTCTCTCTTCAACAAGAACCTCAAATTTGTCCCAATGACTTGGGCTGTGTTTCAACAATACTATGGGCAGTATACTATTACTGCCATGCCCACAATTCACCAAAAATCCTTACTGGGTCCCTGTACAAGATTTTCGTGGGAGCTCAAGGTTCAACTACGACCGTCGAGCCAACAATGATGATGACACAAGATTTAGCAACGAAATTTCACTCGAAGCTTCAGATCGAAGCTTCAGATCTCAGGCTCAGGTTATTCTCGCAGACACGCCCATTATTTACATATTTTTATAACTTACTTAAAGTTTGTGGATGACATTTTATATAAAAAAGTATATTGACACAAGAAATGGGGTCGATCAGACAATGAACACGCCTCCCTCTCATACACTCAACTATGTCGGCCACACAAAAAAAATTCCTAGGTATGCTCCTAATGTTGATAAATGTATGAACAAAATTCGGTGGAAATGTTCAACGCCATTGTTTAACTCTCAAGCACATGTATAAGAGTGAAGGGTATCTCGAAGTCGGTCTAACCCCACTTCAGGCGTCTTTGCTGGTTTTATTTCAAACTGATTTCTAAAACTATAATTTACCCAATGAGCAACATTTCTGACAGGCTCGTGGGATATTCGGACTTGAGGACTTAAGGGTGGCAGCACTGACCATGCGGGTAAGCCAGTATTTGCACGCTGTCTTTCTAACTCCTTCCACCTGCATGCGCGCGTGTAAGTGAAACAGATATAGTACACGTACATCACGGCATTTCAGTCACATTCACACACTTTGAAGGTAGTCGGAATGGCGATATATCGATAACAGCATATCGGAAGGCTTCTGCTGAACGCTGCTTGATGAAGAGAATTACTTACACTAACGAAGAAAGTTGTTCATATACTGATTAGTTCTTCACAGTGCTAAAAAAAACCTCCATCATGATTTGCTTGGAAAATGATATGTTTGAATTAGTGATAAATGGCAAAAAGCAGGCAGATAAAGAAGATAAATTTGGTGATTCCGGCGGCGCAACACACAAATACAGTCCGGCTACTTCAGGGAGAGTGCCCCTTTTGCCAACACCAGGTACGGAGAATACGCCAATCAGGCCTGTAAAAAGTTCGAATGGAAATACAGAGAAAGTGCATCTGGTGGATCCTCATCCACCTCATCTGGTGGATCCTCATCCACCTCATCTGGTGGATCCTCATAGCACCACATTAGACGATTATGAAAGTGACGTTGCTGATGAATCCAGCGGTTCCGAGGGTGATAGCAGCCCATTAGACGATTATGAAAGTGACGTTGCTGATGAATCCAGCGGTTCCGAGGGTGATAGCAGCCCATTAGACGATTGTGAAAGTGACGTTGCTGATGAATCCAGCGATTCTGAGGGTGATATCAGCCCATTAGACGATTGTAAAAGTGACGTTGCTATTGAATCCAGCGTTTCTAAGGGTGATAGCAGCATATTAGACGATTGTAAAAGTGACGCTGCTGTGGAACCCAGCGGTTCTGAGGGTGACACCCCAGAAGTAGTTTTAGTAGACAGGCAAGCCGAAGAATCCAATCCGATTCCCCTTATCATGATTGTACGCTTGGTTATGATGATCAAGGACTTGCCGAGTGGGTACTCGTATCAATATTCTAGTGATGTGTTTATTCTCTTATACTATTTCCACAGGTGCACAGATTGCAGACATTCGCGAAATAGTTCGAAGACACGAACCGTCATTGGATGCTAATAATTCGGGGTGTTTCACAATCAATATCGCCAATCTGAGCACATTGGCTCTTTGTGAAATATCGGCTTATGTGGAATCGTACCTAAAAAGTCACTGACGAGGTGGAACAAATGACTATCCACGACGCGAAGCATGATGAAACGGCTGTAATTCTTTCCATACATGTGAGTGTGAGTGCGAGTGTTATATAAAATATAGAAGAATTCCCCCGATAAATGTGTTTGATTTGCGTATGTGGATGGCTTGTAATTAATTAAAGAGCATTGTGACATCGGAGTATAAATGGCAATGTTTATAAGTAAAGTTTTGCAGTTGCCATCGGTCGATAATGTCGGAAAATCAAATTTATTGAGGACACTTTTTGGCCTGAAACGTAGGCCCAACAAAAGCGTTTCGATAGTGAAGAGTTTTAATTATACGAAATGCTTGAAGGTAGGTAGATAGGTAGGTTAGGCAGCCGCATCACCATGAATGAGAACACGCACCATGAGAGGACGCTCGAGAGCAATGATACCACTTAGACCACCGGTAGGGTGCGTTGTGAGCCGCGGGTGCGGGGTTGGGTACGCTTCCCCCTGCAGATTAAACCAACCTGAGCCTGTAATAAAGCGTAGAAGGTTATTAACACCCGACTGGTATAGATTACCTCTACTTGTTATGAAGTGGGATCCTAGTAAACATGCAGGATTTCTAGCAAAAGCTGGTCATGTAAAGAAGAGATGCTGGACCGTTTCCAGTTCCTCCTCGTGCCTGGAGCTGCGACAGAAATCATGCGTATAATCTCTAATTCTTCTGGCGTGATTTCTTATTAGACAATGTCCCGTGAGGGCTCCTATTAGAGTCCTATTTGAAGTCTACTGAGTTTAATGGTATTCTTTATTAGACAATGGCCCATGAGGGTTCCTAATAGAGTCCGAATTTGTAGTCTATTGAATCTAATGATATTCTTCGATAGACGTAGATTTAACCCCGACCATGTTTGCCTGGCGATTTCGCAGGTAGTGGCACAGCTCTACCTATGACTGGTAGAATTAATCAGAGTCTCCCTTATGAGAAGCCTACAAGTTGGGAGAGGTGTCTACTAACATTTGGCATACAAGTGCCGTCTCTGGCAAGTTGATCAGCCTTGCAGTTTCCTGGTATATCCCTATGACCTGGTATCCAGCATAAATGGATAAGGAATTGTTTAGCTATCTCGTTAAGAGAGCGGCGACAGTCTAAGATACTCCTTCATGCTATTTGGAATTCATCCAAAGTCCTTAGAGCAGCTTGGCTGTCTGATAAAATGCACATATCTTTACCGGTATCCTCATTTATCCTCAACCAACTCAAGGCTTCGTGAATAGTGGTTATTTCCACTTAAAACACACTGCAGTGAACCGTTAGTTTGACGGATTCACTGATGGAGGGTGTTTCCCACTAAGTCCCTGATTCTACACCGGTATTCATTTTGAATCCGTCTGTGTATATCTTGATGGGAGTATCTGGTGCTAGATCCCCCTCGAGCCATTCCTGCTTGGAAGGAATCTTTACCGAAAAATGTCTTTCGAAACAAAGAGAAGAAGGAAGGTAATCAAACCCACTAGGTATGGCCCCATAGGATTCTAGTGTTGTCGCATGTCCATATGGTACCGCTTTCCTTTGTGCGTCTGCCTTGAGCCGAATGGCGGAACCTGCTGCTAAATGTTTGCAGAAGAGATCTAAGGGTGGCAGATGTAGTATGATATCCAATGCCAGGGTTGACGTGGTTTTCATGGTGCCACTTTTTGCTAACTCTGTTGATCTCTGTTGCAAGGAGGTAGGTAGGAGTGGCAGCCTTCTACGCAAAAGCACCCCGAATGCATGGAGGTAAGTCAATAATATTTATTGGGGTTGCTGTTTTCAAATTTGTTCTTGATCTTTTGGGAACATTCTGATTTGGGGTCAGATATTTGATTATTCGATTAAACTCCATTTCATTATTCGATTGACATCCATTTTATTATTCGATTAAACTCCAATTGATTATTCGATTGACATCCATTTGATTATTCGATTAAACTCCATTTGATTATTCGATTGACATCCATTTGATTATTCGATTAAACTCCATTTCATTATTCGATTGACATCCATTTGATTATTCGATTGACATCCATTTTATTATTCGATTAAACTCCAATTGATTATTCGATTGACATCCATTTGATTATTCGATTAAACTCCATTTGATTATTCGATTAAACTCCATTTGATTATTCGATTAAACTCCATTTGATTATTCGATTGACATCCATTTGATTATTTGATTAAACTCCATTTGATTATTCGATTGACATCCATTTGATTATTCGATTGACATCCATTTGATTATTCGATTAAACTCCATTTGATTATTCGATTGACATCCATTTGATTATTCGATTAAACTCCATTTCATTATTCGATTGACATCCATTTGATTATTCGATTGACATCCATTTTATTATTCGATTAAACTCCAATTGATTATTCGATTGACATCCATTTGATTATTCGATTGACATCCATTTGATTATTCGATTAAACTCCATTTGATTATTCGATTAAACTCCATTTGATTATTCGATTAAACTCCATTTGATTATTCGATTAAACTCCATTTGATTATTCGATTAAACTCCATTTTATTATTCGATTAAACTCCAATTGATTATTCGATTGACATCCATTTGATTATTCGATTGACATCCATTTGATTATTCGATTAAACTCCAGTTAAAAACACTTTTTCTGTCCAATCACGATTATTCCCTTTAAGGATATCTGCTTCCAAACCCCTTTGTATCGCTTCAACACAGTGTGGTTTATTGAAATTGAATACTTTAGAGATGTAATATAAGAGAGAGTGAAAATCTAACATTATCTCTCCTATGATGTACCTTCTATGCTTTTTCGGAAAATTTTCAATCCCTACAAGAAAAACTAAAAATATTGTTATGAAAATTTAGGTTCCAGTTCGATCACTGGATTGTGTTTAACTCTTTAGTTTTAATAAAAGTGGTTTGAGTTAGCAGATACGGACGATGATCTAGATTAAGAAGCTTTAAAACTAACCCAAGATATACAAAATGCCGCCTGGGCTAGTACAACAATTTTAAAAAGAAAATCCGACTCACGTTTCTATCCTAAAGAAGTAAGAATTCTAATAAAAAGCAAAAGGAAATTGCGGCGTCGCTGGCTCCAAAGTAGGTCATCCATAGATAAAAATGTGCGAAACAAAGCTACAAAGAAACTATGCCATGAAATAAAGGATCGACTAGCAGATTTTTACGAAACTTTAATCTTCGACGTGTTCCAAATATCTGGAAAGTGGCTGAAGTATTAATGCTCAAATCAGTTAAAGTACCACAAGAAGTGTCTTCATACAGACATATCTCTCTGTTACAGACACTGTCAAAGATCTTTAAGAAACTGCTATACAACAACTTACAACCCATGATTGAAGAAAAGCCACCAATTTGGTTTCAGAAGACAACATTCATCTATAGATCAAGTCCACAGGATCGTCGAAGTTATTGAAAACTTAATTGAAGAGAAAAAATTCTGTTCTGCTTTGGATGTGGCTCAGGATTTCGTTAAAGATTGTCATGAAAGTCTGCTCCATAAACTGCCATTGAAACTACCCCTCGAATATTGTTGAATTATTAAGTCATACCTTCACAAAAGATACTTCCGAATTAAGCAAGACAATGCCTACTCTTAGCTCCTCGAAATTAAGGCAGGTGTTCCCCAAGGCAACATCCTAGGGCGCTAGTGATTTATCGGACCGAATCAGATCATGTTAACACAACTTTCGCTGACGATGCAACACTCATAGCTACTGGTGACACAGCGGAAATCTCAGTAGACAAACTCCAATGTGCCGAGAACTCAATATTAATCTGAACTAAGAAATGGCATATTTAGATGAACAACACAAAATCAGTTCTCATCGATATTATGAATAAAAATGTGCCTCTTTCATAGTTCCTCTCCACTATGGTTCAAAAGTAGATTTTTTCTATTCTAAACAAACAAAAATTATTGTTTTAATTGGAAAGTTCCCGAGATACTCTTCGCCGCAATAAAGTTTCTCAACCTGTGCGAATTTTAAAAACGCACTCTAAAGCCATGGGAGCAACAGTTCTCCGATCACAACAAAGGAACAATGGGAAGAAGAAGTACAGAAGTTTATGCAAGACGTTCAACAAGGGGCATGGTAAAGCACTCCCACCCCTAAAGAGAAAATCAATTGGAGCTAGTTATGCCAAAGAGATAAAGCAACTCCTAGCAACAAAAAGGAGACTACGTCGAAAATGGCAACAAATGTGGATTGGGGGAGGATAAAGCTGATCTTAGCAAATCAACCCAGTAAATAAGGCGAAAGAAAAGTACCATCAAAAACGAATCAATGAATCGATATTTATCATAGCTAACAGCTGATAAAGAAGACGATTACCCTCTGTGGAAATGGACAAAATCGCCTCGAAAGGCCAAACTGCCTTTTCCCACCAGTCAAAAATGCAAATAACGCGTGGGCGGAAAGCGATAAGGATAAAGCTATGGCATCTGGCTAACACCCTCCAACCAATTGAGAATCAGTGCACTCCTCAGTAGAGCGGAATAGCTCACCCATCACACAAATAACTATAAACGAACTGAAACGGGGAATGAAATAACTGAGAGATAAGAAAGCTCCTGGCTATGGTTTAATCACTGCGGAAGTATTAAGACAACTACCCAGCAAAAGTCTGGTGCAATTAGCAAAACTATTTAATTCATCGATCCGCATCCAATATATCCCAACCCTGTGGAAAGTGGCTGAGATGATTGTGATTGCCAAGCCTGGTAAAGACCCACACTCTGTCTATTCATGCAGATCAATCTCGCTTCTGCCACAAATCTCAAAATTATTAGAATAGTTTATTCTAAACCGCACAAAATCAATCAGTAAATCACGCAATGTGGTGCCAACACACCAATTTGGAGGTCGTTGCCATCACTCTACCATAGACCAGGTGCACAGAATCACAGCAGACATCGAAAAATCCTTTGAGGAGGAAAACGTATGCTCAGCAGTCTTCCTAGACGTCGCACAAGCATTCGACAAGGTGGCATGAGGACCTAATCAACAAAATGAATTCTTGTCTCCCCCTACAAGTTTAGTGCCCTTATGAAATCATACTTAACTCAACGCTATTTTCGCGTCAAAGAAGGAAATGCGTACTCAGATCCAGAAGAAATAACCGCTGGCGTGCCACTGTAACGACTCAAATCTGCTAGGGTATTACTCACCGGTTCGCCAGGATCGTGTACAGTCTTGTCTTATTTCTAGGTTTAAATACTACAATAGAACCTAACGATTTTAGGGAGGCCGCTCCTGAAGTCGGTGCTGTGCAGTCTCGGTCTCCAGTCTCAAAGGTCCACCGGTTTTACTTTGACTAAAGATCTGGTTTGTTATGAAAGCGGATTGAAAAACCCAACGTTCGTAGCAAACGCAGTACTTCGGGGCGTCAGATGCGTTGAATTTCCTTGTTTTTATAGTGCCTGCTCGGGCGCCACTGTAACCCCTTGGCCCCCTTCTATATCTTCGGTACACAAAAGATTTACTATTACCTCCAAACAGTCTGATCGCCACCTTTGCTGACGACACAGCCGTTCTTGTTACAGAAAAGCCGTCGAAGAAGCGACAGCTAAACTTCAAACCGCTATTGACGTAGTCGGAAAATGGACACAAACTTGGCGAATAAAACTAAACAACAACAAATCAATCCTTGTGGATACTATGAGGCACTCCAAACCCATACGCAGATACTGCAAAATAGCTTGGCAGAACTCTCGATGCCAAGCTACATTGGAAGGAGCATATGAAAACAAAAGGAAATGAACTCATTCTGAAATTAATAAAAATGGACTGACTGACTCATGGGACGAAGATCAAAGCTCATCTTATACTCTAAAATCAGGATATACAAACAAATATGGGGCTGTGTTGTGAGTCAACTACGCGCAGGTAGCTTGATTCTGACGCCAGCCAAAATAATATTGAAATAATCCAACGATTTCAAAGTAAAGTCCTTGGGAGGAATTGTGTACGCACCTTGTTACGCTCGTAACGTCGACATTCATCATGACACAGCAAAAGCCCACTCTACGAGGCTCCAGAGGCACACAAACGAAGAAGCCAGGAAGCTTCAATACTTTAGGCCTAGCTCAACGACTCCAACGAAAGAAACCACTTGAACTCATTGGCTGCTAATATGAAGTAGGGATTTCAAAAAGCTCCTCAAGAAATTTCCTAGAAATGCTAAAATCAAATCATCTTTTGCTCCAAAGAAGTTTAGAGTAGAAGAGAATTACTACGATGAAACACTTCTAACAATATCTTCTAACTTAAATGCTGCTTTATTGCTCAGTGTACGAGCGCTGATGGCAGCAATTTTCACATGGCAAATTTTATTAGTAGCAGTGTTGGACCTCGTATGGATGAGTGTTGGAAATTAATATGTCTAATCGTCTTCATTGCATCGAATCGAAGCTGGATATTGAGTCTTAACATAGTCTTATCTCACCTAATTACAGATCAAGGTATTACTTTCAGCCGTTTTCGACTCAAGTAAGAGTAGAATATAGTTTCGTCCAAGGAAAGCTTCCTGATGGGAGTTTCATAGTTTTCACAAGAAGAAATTATCCGTAAGTCGGCATCGAAGCATCGTAGAAAGGAAGAGAAAAATCGTCACATTCATTTAATGAGCAAAGCCTTAACTAGTGCATGTTGAGGAACATGTTAAGACAATGTTGCATGTGTTGACAAAATGTCCGGCTCTCGCCCGCAGGAAATACTTGGGATTCTTCCAGGGGTCTGCCAGTGAAACCTCTGGAACCAAAAGTTGTCATCACGTTTATCCAGAGGATAGGACTCAAAGATGTACTTTGAACCTCTGATGGGGGCACAATACTCGTAGATCGAAAGGTCGCGGTGCTTTAAATCCTCTACACACAATAATAATAATAATAATAATAATGTTAAGATAAATGAAGATGTCCTTCAGAATGCGCAGAACAATGTTTCGGTCAAATGTTTAGTATAAGCTTTAGAGAAGTGGACTTGAGTATGTATAAACACAATTATGGAAGAACTGACTAACCAAAGCATCCTATTCATTAGCCCTGAACCAATCATATTTGCCTTCAAATAAGGTTAAACAAATCCTGCTCCCTAATCCTCCTTTATTAGGGGTTCGAAATCGTTTGACGAGTAAATGAGAAGTGCGTTGTTACGCGGTGGTATCACAATGGACTGGGTGAGTTGGTCTGTAGACCGGCTACCACGATAACCAAACCTAACCTTCAAATACTTCAAAGGAATGAAGCTTTAGATATAATATGTCAGGGAGTACTAGCACCGCGGCCCGTAGGGACCTATTGTACTGAAGAATGAAGCTTAAGCGAATATGACAATACATACTTTGATGTGACTTAAAATTATGGCCTGCAATTAGTTACCACTTCTGCTGAAGTTAAACTAGAGAAACCTCCGAGTTATGAGAAACTTTCCTAAAGGACTCTGTCTCTGCCAGCCTCAAAGTGTTTGTCTACATTCAGTTAGCAGACACGGTAATAAATGGTTAGCATATACAATGGATATAACAACGTCCAAATCATTAAAAAAGTATCGAGCCTTACAGCATATTGGCTTAGGCACTACCACAGAGCCTGAAGTGTTGCTCGAGTAGCTCTGCCTTCTTCTAGTCGCCTTACCCAAAGGAGACATACGTTAATCCTTGACTATAATTAGACTCCTAGCATATTGGCTTAGGCACTACCACAGAGCCTGAAGTGTAGTACGAGTAGCTCTGCCTTCTTCTAGTCCCCTTACCCACAAGAGACATACGTTAATCCTTGACTATCATTAGACTCCTAGCATATTGGCCTTGTCACCTATCACAGAGCCTGAGGTGTAGTACGAGTAGCTCTGCCTTCTTCTCTCTAATATAGTCTAATATAAAGTAAAGGATCTCTTAATTGATAGAAGCTATTTTAGAATTGAGTGCGAAGCAAGGAGCACTGCTCTTCGAGGGCTGATTATATAAGGGAATATAATGGTGAACGGATTTCTATTTGAGTCGTGGATTTAGGAGATCTACAGCACTCACTTAACTGTTGACTGTCACTTGAATGAATATAGCCCACGAAGTCAACTGAAAAGCGTTTGTATACGAGTAAGAACGCAAATACTACTTACATATTTTCTTATTACGAACAGTAGCTGTCATTCTCTAGAATCGAAACGCATTCCCCATGCCAGGCGATTGCGTGTTTCCACTCTCTCAGCACTTGTCAAGCGCATTAGATGCCACACTGTTGCTATTCGTACATTGATTAATATTTTTATTATTGACACTTAATTGTGGCGATTTACTTGTAAAACTACTTGTAATAACTTTAACTGAATGAATGCCACTATTACCAGTGCACAATGAGCCAACTCTCCACTGCAGTGGCGGTAAATAACTGCTCGCAGCAGTTGCAACAGCGTGCCGTCAGCAAGTGTGTTCGACTTAATTCAAATGAATGTGAACCTTTTGACGTGCAGGAAAATTGATTTTAAATAAGAGCCAGTGTCCAGGCGCACAAGCAAACGCCGCAGCCGTGCTCACAACTCTACACAGCTGGTTGCGTGGTAACACACACACACGCTCCACACGGTGCGCTGCAGCGCTCCGAGCCACGGACGCCCGAGACCAACGAGCCAAGAAGGAAATCATGCATTACAAGTGCAGCAATTGTCAACTGAGATCAGAATCACGTTGTGGCCTTCGGGCTACGAGCGAATACGCATGCACAGTAGTAGTGCGGACGGTTTGTTAAGACGTAAATGTTCATGCTGATGCCATTTTTCAGAATGACAATTGTGGGAAAGGGTTGAGCTAAACAGTGTACGATGTGTTTGTGGAATACTTCTGCCAAGGATAATCATTCAATTTAAACATGGTAATTTCTCCTCTCAATTGTAACAACATGTTAAAAATCTCGCTAAAATTTGCCGCAATCATTTTCGAAGAGCAGTAAAGTCGGTTATAGATGTACATATAATCCAGCGAGATTTGCGAAAAATTGTGTGGCACGAAACAAAACAATATAACAAGATTGTGAAAAGTCCCCACAGGTCTCCAAACACACATTTAGAGTGTACGCATATACTATTGGCAACAAAATAGATTGGAAATAATTCAACTTTGTTTTGGAGTACGAAGCAATCATTCTGTGAATTCTACCAAAGAACATCAACGTAATGTTACGTTGATGTTCTTTGATTCTACACAAGTCTACAAAGCGTAATTAAATAATGTATAATTCAACATAAGCACACATTCACGTGGATTTTAAGTAAGCAGTTAATTGTTTTTCAAATTTTTATGAATGTTCTCCACTATTAGGTTGGAGAGGCAGCAAGCAGCACACCACTTAGGCACCAATATTGACCCATTGTGCTACCAGGGAGGGGGCGCCGTAAACGCACTGAACACCCAGGCAGAGTATACATAGTTACCGCTTAGACGGTGAGCGGCTGCACCGAACTCTCCACTATTATATTCCCAACTTTTTCCCGTCTCCACAAAAGAACAAAATATTATAAATTCCAATTAAAATAGTTTGAAAGTAACACATTGTTAAGAAGTCGGCATTTTTGATCAAGTTAATAAAATCTACACACTTACAAATGCCTACATATCTCTCCAAAGACTTATTACACTATACAAAAGTATTTTACATGAAGTATAACAAAATTACTCATTTACAAATATCTCTCCAAGGACTTGTTGCACTATACAAAAGTATTTTACATAAAGTGTAACAAAATTACACACTTACAAATATCTCTCCAAGGACTTGTTGAAGTATACAAAAGTATTTTACATGAAGTATAACAAAATTACTCATTTACAAATATCTCTCCAAGGACTTGTTGCACTATACAAAAGTATTTTACATGAAGTATAACAAAATTACTCATTTACAAATATCTCTCCAAGGACTTGTTGCACTATACAAAAGTATTTTACATAAAGTGTAATCAAATTACACATTTACAAATGTCTACACATCTCTCCAAAACTTGTTGCACTATACAAAAGTATTTTACATAAAGTGTAACAGAATAACACACTTACAATTATCTCTCCAAGGACTTGTTGAAGTATACAAAAGTATTTTACATAAAGTGTAATCAAATTACACATTTACAAATGTCTACACATCTCTCCAAAACTTGTTGCACTATACAAAAGTGTTTTACATGAAGTATAACAAAATTACTCATTTACAAATATCTCTCCAAGGACTTGTTGCACTATACAAAAGTATTTTACATAAAGTGTAACAAAATTACACACTTACAAATATCTCTCCAAGGACTTGTTGCACTATACAAAAGTATTTTACATAAAGTGTAACAAAATTACACACTTACAAATATCTCTCCAAGGACTTGTTGAAGTATACAAAAGTATTTTACATGAAGTATAACAAAATTACTCATTTACAAATATCTCTCCAAGGACTTGTTGCACTATACAAAAGTATTTTACATGAAGTATAACAAAATTACTCATTTACAAATATCTCTCCAAGGACTTGTTGAAGTATACAAAAGTATTTTACATAAATTGTAACAAAATTACACACTTACAAATATCTCTCCAAGGACTTGTTGCACTGTACAAAAGTATTTTATATAAACTTAACAAAATTACACACTTACAAATATCTCTCCAAAGACTTGCTACACTATACAAAAGTATTTTAGATAAAGTTAACAAAATTACACACTTACAAATATCTCTATAAGGACTTGTTGCACTATACAAAAGTATTTTACATAAAGTGTAATCAAATTACACATTTACAAATGTCTACACATCTCTCCAAAACTTGTTGCACTATACAAAAGTATTTTACATGAAGTATAACAAAATTACTCATTTACAAATATCTCTCCAAGGACTTGTTGCACTATACAAAAGTATTTTACATAAAGTGTAACAAAATTACACACTTACAAATATCTCTCCAAGGACTTGTTGAAGTATACAAAAGTATTTTACATGAAGTATAACAAAATTACTCATTTACAAATATCTCTCCAAGGACTTGTTGCACTATACAAAAGTATTTTACATGAAGTATAACAAAATTACTCATTTACAAATATCTCTCCAAGGACTTGTTGCACTATACAAAAGTATTTTACATAAAGTGTAACAAAATTACACACTTACAAATATCTCTCCAAGGACTTGTTGAAGTATACAAAAGTATTTTACATAAATTGTAACAAAATTACACCCTTAAAAATATCTCTCCAAAGACTTGTTGCACTATACAAAAGTATTTTACATAAAGTGTAACAAAATTACACACTTACAAATATCTCTCCAACAACTTTTTACACTATTCTAAAGTATTTTAGATAAATTTATTAAAATTACACACTTATGTATACAAATATCTCTCCAAAAAATTGTTGAAGTATACAAAGGTATTTTAGATGAAGTTAACCAAATTACACACTTATACAAATATCTACACATCTCTCCAAAAACTTGTAAGAAGCAAGTGGTTATAACCAAGAATGTATGTCTACACGACTCTACAAATAAACAAACTATTTTCTTAGCTTTCATTGATTTTTATTGGAACTCTCCAAATGCTTTATAAAAATACATACACATATTTAACTCAAAGTGATATCTAAACAAAAAAAGGGCTTGGGGGGGGGGGGGGGGGGTTGTGTAATGTACACACATGAGTACAAGCCTCCAATTATGTATGTGGGAATTTTTCGTTTGCTGTTTGCCGACTGGTTCTTCTGCCACATTTCAAGCTGTTTTGGACTTTTTGCCAGTTTATTGCAATAATGTCATTTGCGAGCCAATTTCCCGCTTACTTACGCACACGTAGTGGCCGCACGTGCCAAACGAAATCAACGTAAATATTGCTCATGTCGCATACAACCTTGCAACAGCTGTGGCCCGTGAAAAAGCCACCCCAATTTACCACTTGAACAGTTTTGCGAAAAGAAAATAAAGAAAGTCTACAAAATATAAATCAATGCAACACATGGGCACAAAGGGCAGCCGAATCGTTCCGTTCATTTGTGCCTGGCTTGACACACAAACGAACGATATTACTCACAAACACACACACAAAGGCGCAATTCTGCTCGCTCGCACCCCAATTGTCGCAGCCTATTCGTACACGTCCGTACGAGTAAAGTGGAGAGTTGCTAATTTCGTTACTGCATAAGAGACTGAGAGTCCATTGAAAGTGAATAACAGTTATTCTGAAGTGTGTACCTGGTCACACAGCCTCTCACACACGCACACACACACAGACAGCGCATGCACTCGCGCATGTGTCAGACAGGTCTTTCTTTCCTTTGACAAAGTTATTACGCTGAAATGTACACAATGGAAGACTCTACACTCGGAACACAATGCAACTTGTAAGCAATTTTCCTAATGTCTCAATTAAGTGCGCATTAAGAGGAATATTATTTTGTTTTTGCTTTCGCCGCCGATGTTGCCGTTGTTATTGCCTTCAACTATGAAAATTATTGCACTTGGCAAGTAATCTCCGAGCCCGATTCTATATAATAATAGTGAAGCTGTAGCTGTGGTCGTGTGGCTGCAGCTCTGCCGTGCAGGAAGGGTCTGTTCAGAGTCGGAAGACTGTGGCTACCGTTTAAACTTAATAGCCTTGTTTCTTGCTGCTGCTGCTGCTGCTGCTGCTGCTGCTGCTACTGCTGCTGTTAATGTTGTTGCTCTTTTTGTAATCACTGTTGTTATTGTTGCTCTTGTTATTATTGTTGTTGCTTTCGCTGTTGCTCAGTTTGTATGTTATGTGGAAGCAGTTCTGCGCTGTGAGTCTTCCCTCTGCTTTTTTACGCTCTCAAATTTCCGAAGCGTTTACAGTGAAAATAGTTTTATGTTCTGTAATTGCTTCATTACGGCATGTTAGTAAAAGCACTTTCTATGCATTTGATTTGGCGGCAGGTTTCAATTACCACAAGGCAGCAGGTTCACAGCCGTAGCTACAGAATAGAGTTCTACACATGCAGAAATTATATTCTTAGTGTACTTTTTTTGTATTATTTATTCATTTATTTATTGAATTCACTCATTTTTCATTCATTTCGAGCCTAACAATATGGAATTAAATCTTTGGAGCTAAATTAACTACGTATATTTATGCCGCACCAGTGTAAAATTTCACTCTTACTGTACTGAAAACTAAAACTACTTTTGAGACCATGAATCGTTTCACCATTTTCATAACAGAAAATTGGTTGGCAGACTTGTAACCAATTTAGAGATATGTATTTATATTATTCTTGAGGCCCCCGAGGGTCGCAGGTTCAAATCCTGCCACGGGCTTGGTCTCCAAATGGTACTTTCGGTAAAATCCCTTTCTCTTCGAGTCGAAGGCCTCTGTAGTTAGTACTCATTACCCCAACACCTTGCTCTCATAATTAATTATGGTGTAAGATATAATAATAATAATAATAATAATAATAATAATAATAATAATAATATTCTTGAGTAGAGTTAGACTTGGTCGTTCAGCTGACTGATCCACACATTCTAGTTCACTGAGCATATTGAACCAAAGACAATATACAGCGTCTTTCTAGTATCAAAAACAATATACGAGGGGTACTGTTTATATTTCGGGATTGGCAAATAATAACAAACATTTTTAAATGAAAATGGCTTTTCTTGTTTTTCAAAATATTCCCCTTGATGATCAACACACTTTTACATTCGTTCCAACCATTTGTCATAGCAGTTTTTCCATGCCTCTTGAGACATCTCCAAAACATGGTTTTTGAACGCTTCACCTGCTTCTTCGGCGCTCGTAAATCGTTGACCACGCAGTTTACGTTTGATATTCAAGAACAAGAAGAAGTCATTGGATGCCAAATCAAGACTGTACGGAGGATAAGTCATCAATTCGATATTTTGACTTCTCAAAAATTCACCTGTTTGACGAGATGAGTGATAGCTAGCATTGTCATGATGGAGAATGATTCGTCTTTGGCGGTTGGTTTTACGAATTTCTTCGAAGACTTCCGGCAAACAAATGGTCGTGTACCACTCAGAATTTACCGTCCTACGTTGTTCAAGCGGAACAGTGGCCACATGACCCATTCGGCCGAAGAAACAGGCGACCATTTGCTTCGCTGTGCTTCCTCCACGAACAACTTTTGTTGGATTTCGCTCGTCTTTGAATACCAACACGGTTGGTTGTTGTTTTGTTTCCGGCTCATACGCATATATCCATGATTCCACGGTCGAACTTTTTAATCATTTCCTTACACCAATTGACACGAGCCTTTTTCTGAGCGATTGTCAAATTATGTGGGATCCAACGAGAAAAAATCTTTTTTGCAGCCAAATGTTCATGCAATACTGAATGTATGGAAGTGGAAGTAATGCCCAAGGTGTTCTTTATCTCACGATATGTCACATGACGATCTTGCATTATCAGTTCAGGCACTGCATCGATGTTTTGTGGCACAGCAACCGATTTTGGACGACCTTCACGGAGTTCGTCGGCGACAGAACTACGACCACGATTGAATTCACTATACCAGCGATATACTGTGATTTTTGACCGTGATTTATAGCCATACAAAGAAGTGAATTCATCGACACATTCTTGTTGAGATAATCCACGTCGAAAGTTGTGAAAAAGAATCCAACGAAAACATTCTTTTGAAATTTCCATTTTTTGGCCAAATTGATTTTCTTAATTCACTGTAAACAAAACAAATAGCACTTGTACATCAACACGTTGTGAGTACGTTTATGCTAAAAAATGTCAAACTTTATTATGGTGTTGCCAGATTTTAGCTATTGACATTAGTGTTGCCAGTTCTCTAAATATAAACAGTACCCCTCGTACTACATCACTTCAATATGTGGATTCTCGCTCAAGAGAGCAATGAAAGGTCTTTCAGTATATTTTCTTTGCTAGTATGTTGTCTTTGGTTCAGTTGCTCAGTTATTTCAGTTGCGTTCAATATGATTTATGATTGTTAAAACATGTCACTTCCTCACCTACTCAATTTGCTCTTTCGTTCGTTCGTTCATTCATAAGAAGTGGAAGGCAGCAGAGAGCAATACTTGCACTTTGCGCTTTTTTTAACTGCGTTCTCAACCAGATGTCCCCATATAGCACTGTATTTTTAATAAAATATTTCGCCGATTTCACATTCACTGTAAACAATTTTAGCTTATAAATAAGAATATCAAAATTTTGGTATTCCCTATGAGCCTTGTTCTTCTAATTGGAACCAACATACATACATATGTCATCATTTAATTGCCTATACATATATGTACATAAATCGAGATAATGTTTGTGTGTATAATATATTCGTATATCTGCTCCAATGAGTGAATAAACTGTGGAACCATATGAATAAGTGAGTAAATGAGCAAGTGAACAAGTGAGCAAGTGAACAAATGAGCAAATGAGCAAGTGAACAAATGAGCAAGTGAACAAATGAGCAAGTGAACAAATGGGCAAGTGAACAAATGAGCAAATGAGCAAGTGAACAAATGAGCAAGTGAACAAATGAGCAAGTGAGCAAGTGAACTCTTTTGTTTAACAGATCTGAACTAGTTCAGTTAGTTCAGTTCAGTGAAACAGATCAGTTAGTTCATTCGGTCGAACACTACCGAAACCTATTCATGAGTCTGCTTAATTTTATAGTTTTCCCTATCAAAGCAATGAAATCAGTCGCCGCTGGTTTTTCACGTTTTTATAAAATAGTATTTATTTCAATTGAAATACTTTTGAAAGACTTTTGAAACACTTTTGAAAGACTTTTCAAGGACATAACTTCTGCACTGTCTTTAGTGAATTACGCATTAAGTAACTGGTGAAATGCACAAAAAATCATGAATTTGATGCCTTTACCAAACGTCATGTTTGCTCCTATTCAAAGTTCTCCAATTAGCGTATGAACTTAGTAACCTGATAGAAGATCTGTAGATGAGACTATCCTCATCTTTCAAATAAATATGGACATCACAATAGATCTTTCAGGTCGCGGTGTATAACACCCTTAAATATTTCTATCTAGCGAATGAACTTTTGCTGCGTTCGCAATTGCTGAACTTTTCTCCTCTCCATATGTTACGAACAGAGCACAAACATGCAAAATCGGATTTTTTAAGAACTATCTAAGGAAGTTTCCAAACACCAAACACCACCTAAGGAAGTTTCCAAACACCAGTACACCGGAAATTTTTACATTCCATTAGGGGCACAATAGATCGAAAGCTTGCGCTCCTTTACATTCCCTACACAATAATTCATATTTATTCTATGTGCTAGTTCTGTGACAAATCATGCCATTTTCCAATGTCAACTTTTATGCATAATAAACTTCATGCATAAATTAAAACTCCTGCGAAATTCCAGTGTTGGAGTCCACATGAGTGACTGCACGCATAACGGAAATTGTAGGTTTCACGCTGGCAACTTTAACGTGTGCAACCAGAGAACACAGAGAAGCGACACTTAAACGTCAAATTTTCAAACGTCAAAACAAAAATGTATTTGTTTATCATTAGTTGGCTAAATGGACAGGTTTGTTTATCATGTGTTAACCAGAATTCTAAAGAAAATCAGCCACATGTGAAAGTGTGCGCAAAACAAGAGTCATTTCTCTGTATTCTGTGGCACAACTAATCTCTCGGAAGCCCACAAAAATCGATATTATTGACAAATGAGACACTGACATCTTATGAAAATGTGACTGGACGACGCTAGCCTCAGGCAGTTAAATCGCTGTAGACATAAGAATGAATGCTGGGAAGCTTATTTTGCACAACAACAATAAAAAGCACTCCAAACACATACTTGGACACGTAGATTGATCTGATCAACGCACATGAGTTATGTGAATTATTAAAACGTCACACATTCTGACAAGAGCGGCGGAGAATCTGTGTTGCCAGTACCACAAACACCAGCCCAAACATAAGAACGAGTATAAACATAAACATAAGCATAAACATAAACCCGAACAAGTGGTTGTCGTAGGCATAGTTGTAGTTGTCGTCGTCGTAGTTGTTGTTGTTGCGGTCGTTGGTTTTCCTTTTGACAGCCGGCAGCTAATCAGGCTCCTGCTCCTGTTCCTGCCGTAGATGTTGCTGTTGTTCAGCTGTTGCTATTGCTGTAACTCAATAGCTCATCAGGAAGTTGTAATTGATATGCTGCGTTGTGGAGATAACGTATCAGCCTTAATCGAACTTAGCAGTCTTGGCTTCTTCCTCCATCGCCTCTGCTCATGCGCACATTTTTGTTCGATCAGCAATTAGTCTCGTAAATTTATAAAATATAAATTATGAGCACTTGCCATGTTCAGCCGAAGGAAGTGTTCTCACAGCGTCGTTATGTTGTTGCTGGCTGCGGCCGCAGATGTGTGGCAGCAAAGACTGCGGCAACGAAAGGTTACTTTGTTGTTAATATTAAGCGGAGGCTGGGTGCTAAAATGCATGTTGATGGCTTTTAATCAATTTGCAATTTTTCCCTCTTAATATAGTTGGTTGTTATTGAAATTGATTTTTTTGTCTTCCGTTTCGCTTTTTCTTTTTCATTATTTTATAATTGGAATATTTATATTCATTTGCTGAGTGCAGCGCCAGTCGCCAGCTGCATTACGCTTAACAGCAGTTTAACAGCGTAATAACAGAGTTCAATAATTGAGTTGCCAGTTTCAGAAAAGCGCAGCAAGGCCATTCCGGCACTCGGGACTGATGATAAGAAATCAAAATGTTGCTATCGAAAATCGATCGTAAAAGCCTGTGAAACTCACGAAAGCGCATTTGCAGCTATGAGAGTCTCGATGTTAAGAACTTAGCCTTGAGACTGAATCGACATACATACGAGTATCGTCGAAAGGGGGAGCAAATTTGCTGACTTGAGTAACTTTTCCATAGTGAATTATGTATAAGTCGATGGTGTATCCTGAATTCCTTTTATCCGTAACACATTCAAGTGGAATATCCTACGCAGCCAATTGGAAGCTCACATGTCGATACACATATGTCCATATCGTTTTTAATGCAGTACAAAAAGGAATGGAAAAGTCTAACTGAGACGTGTAAAATTAGAGAAAACTCCATTTTATGGTATAAAGAGGGTTCTGAGACTATGGACGGAACTGGGGCAGGAGTATTTGAGCCTAGAACCAACTACTGGGAACCAATGGGTTATTTCCCAAGCGCTTCTCAAGCGGAGATTCACGCTATTGAAAGATGTGCCCAGATCAACATTGAGAGGAAACATCGGGGGAAAAGCATCGTGATACTATCTGATAGTCAAGCAGTACTCAAGAGTTTGAGCTCGCCCCTAGTGAGGTCTAAACTTGTATGGGACTGTATTAAGAAGCTGAACTCCCTAGGCACTATCAACAAGTTATCTCTGTGGGTACCAGGCCACATAGGAGTAGACTGAAACGAGTAGGCTGATAGCTTAGCTAGAAAGGCTGCGTCCTCTCCTTTCAACGGCTCTGAACCCTACTGTGGACTATCGTCCAATACCATTGGAGGTTTGCTGAAGAAGTGTGCAGATGCAAACAGAAGTCAAACCTGGAAAACTCTACCGGGATTAAGACCGTCCAAAGCTCTTCTGGAAGATTTTAATCCTAAAAGAACTAAGGAATTAATGAATATGCCTCGGAGTAAATTAAGAATCATCACAAGCATTTTAAGCGGACACTGTAGACTTAACTATAATATGAATAAGGTCGATGTCTCTTCAGGTCCGTCAGCTTGATTCCTGAAAAATACATGAATTCTGTCATGTTCATGCCTCGGAGTAAATTAAGAATCATCACAAGCATTTTAAGCGGACACTGGAGACTCAACTATCATATGAACAAGTTGGGCCTATCTTCAGATGCCATCTGTCGATTCTGTGGAGAAAGTGACGAAACCTCTCACTGCACCTGATCACAAACTGCGGATCATTGGCACACAAATGAGGTTAAAGAGAATATATCTTAGATATGAGCAAGATCCCCCAACTTGATTCCTCCACAATATACGAATTCCTGTCGGAAATTAACCTGACAGAAGATCTGTAAATGAGACTATCCTCATGTTTCAAATAAAGAGGGGCATCACAATAGACCTTTCAGGTCGCGGTGTATAACACTCTTAAATAAATCATATCTAATCTAATCTACAGCCAAATATGCGTTTAATTAGTATGGGAGGAGGGCGTGGCAGTAGTCCTAATACAAACTTTCTCTATATACAAGTACAATTTCACCAAAAAATCATCTGTACAAAATTTCATTGAAATTGAACGTTGTATTAAGGATGTTCGAACCATGAAAGTGGATTCCAAAAATTGCCTTCTGCATCTAATTTATTTGAACGTCGGTCGTCCATTCGCATCATTGCCTAGAGTTGAGGTCTTCCCGGATGAGAGAGAATTGTGAAGACGACAGGTGGATCGATTCCATAGAAAAGTGCAAAAAATCCATTCTAATATTTCTAATTTCCAGATTATAATTAGTCAGGTGCGAAAAATTTGATTCCCAATCCCCGTTTCGGCTCATTGAAAAGTTTCCTAACTTTAGTCCTTAAAGACAGAAGTTCACTCAATTTTGGCTCTTTACCTTTTTAATCCAGATTGGGCAGCTATAATAAAATCTCAATATTATAATTATAATGCTGGCTTCTAGACTAAAAACAATGAAAGGTCGTGATTTTTTACGGTGCTCAAGACGACTTGTGAGGCAGCCCTAATAAAAATGGACCTGGTTCATTCATATGCGCCGTTTAGAGAGAGGTTTTGTGAGAGTACCCAGTTTTATTCACACCAGAGACTCTTCTGCTGCTGATCTTTCTAATGATAAAATACAATTTTCTTACTTATTTAAACATTTTTATTTTGAAACTAAAGGAGAAAATCAATCTATTTGTCGAGATCACTTTGAATTAAAGCAGATGAGAAGATTGCCTCTTCCCTCCTGTTTCACTACCCAGAAAATCAAGTCTCACAAACAAACTGAACAATCGGAAATGTTAAAAAAGAAAAGAAACTGATTCCGCACCAACTTCTCCCACATTCGAAATCTCCATCAGGATCCTCAGCGTAGCATACCGCGGAAATACTGGATCACCTGCTTGTACACCTTATCCTCGAAGTTGCAGAACATTATGCGACGTTCGAAATCGATGTTTATCAGCATCAGAGACATGTCCGTCAATGACGGTTGCTCACTTATCTTGGGCTTAAGCTGCAGATAAGTGAGTCATCACTTCCAGAGCCTGCTGCTTCGACGACTCATATCGAGCGTTGAGGATGTCCATTGCTGCCATTTTCAAATGTCCCGGGTATTTGGAGAAATCATCGTGACGAGTGAAGAGATAACTCAAGTCTTTTTTGTTGTTCGGCTTCAACTTCTCCTCAACGGTTTTCAGAATGAGTTGTTGTTGCCGCAGTGCGCTGTTCGAGCTGACATCTGCTTTCAGAGGATTCTTTGAGCTACTGGCCTCCTCGTCAGGGTGTGTCTGCAAGTACAAAATATGAATGCAAGTAATTAAGTTGGATTCAAACTCCTGCTCATTCAACTCTGTCGTTATTACGCAAATTTCCAAGAATTTCAATGGGATTCAAACTGTAAACTGAATATTCCTATGCAGATATTACATGGGAATATAATATGAAGCAGTGAAGCTCTTATAGTTACACCCTCACACTCCTGCCGCAATCCTGACTCCAGTTTTTGGATTTTTCTCGGAGTTGTGATGAGTCTTCACCTTTCCAAATGTGTACAAAATCATTGAGAAATGTGTTTACAACATTCGCCATTTCCGGTGTCCCTCAATGAGTAAACTCGCAGATCGAACTGAAAAAACATTAAGGAACCTATTCGCACCCTTGACATTGAATATTCATTTCACGCGTCTGCATAGTGTGGGCTGTGAAAAGCAGGACGGACACAGGAACTTTAAGGTTTCTAAATTAAGGAGTTTTGGAATGGTCGAGATCGATTCCGGTTCCATGAATGAAGAGAATTTTATATGATCACTGAATTTCGGGTTCCATGAATGAAGAGATTTTTATATGATCACTGAGTTTCAGGTTCCATGAATGAAGAGATTTTTATATGATCACTGAGTTTCAGGTTCCATGAATGAAGAGATTTTTATATGATCGCAGAATTTCAGTTCCATATTCAAGATTTAACTCAAATATTTCAAATACTTCCGACAATCAGTAATGGAGAACATTTTACTTCTTCGGAAGGCCACTTTCTGATCACTGACAATCGAATCCAATACCATCGTGATCCGCTACTGAGGCATTTGCGCGAAGACCTCCGCAACCGAGAATCGATCATCGATGTTTCGGTTTTTTGATCATTCACAGACCTCTTCTGATTGAAGAGATCCTCGCTGCAAAGTTTAATATAAGCGGAATTGACGCGCTGTACTCCGAACAAACATGAGGACCGAAAGGATATCAATACTTCTTGAAGCCAGTTTTCATTAAACTGGCATTTCCTACGATTTCAGCCTCTTCTTCATGAATGCAGACTGAACAAGCCGTGACCAATCATTTTGGAAGTGAATGACTTCGATTGGACAGTTCTAATATACGTGGCCCAATAGAAGAAATATTTCGCAATACTTCTTCATACTTCAAGTGGGAAAAATATGAAATAAACGCAGAATTGTGAAGTTGGCAACACTGCATTCGAAACCGAAATTAACAGAATGGCGTAAAAAAGCTGCACAGAAATCAAATTTTCTTAGGTTCGACCCTAATGAGTATTAAGAACACCTACTTACACAAGCGTCCACCCAACACTTACTTTTTGACCTTCGATTATCTTCAGCATCTCTCGAGCAGCCAGTTGTCGTCCCCCCTTCTTGTTGGTAGAGACTCCCTCGCTGGTCCATTTATTGAAGGAGCACCGCATAACAAATTTAGGTACATCTGTGCGAGGACTCTGCTTGAGTAGAGTGAAAAGTGGTTTTGGGCAGCCATATTCTGCACAATACTTCCCGAGATCTGCGAGCATATTGGTCAGTGGGACATCTGAGTGGTCGGCCAATGGAATTGTGTTGATTTCCGGGAACTCTGCTCGAAGCATTTCGATAGCCTTCTTCGCGGCTTGTTGCTTAGCATCTCGTTTCGAACGAGCCAGTCCCTCGGCCACAACATTTGCACACCGAATCCTACAAGAAAAGGTTTCACCCTCCGCGGGGATGAATGCAAACTCCGGTTTTTTCAGTTTGAGCCTACGGCAAAACTCTTGAATCACAGTAACCGGAGTTTTTCCGTTTCCAAACGACATTGAATGATGTTGAAAGAGAATGTGGATGTTGAACGAGAATTGGAATTGAAGTGAAATGTTTCCCAATGACTGTGTAGAAACTTCGCTTAATTTTTGACGTTTATTTTCACAGCCTGCTCTGCTGAGTGATAGCCGTCAAATGCAGTGGATCTCAGTGGATCCCAGTAATTTTTTTATCCAAACAACGAAAATTGAGGGTGTTAAATTGAGAGACAGGGACGAAGAGGATTCATATTACCAGCATAGTTCATTCCATACCTTTCTCACCATAAGTGAATTGAGCGTAAACTGACTCATTTAAAGAGCTTCGCTATATCGTGAACAGTATTTTGGACTAGTCGGTCTGTGAGGTCCGGGGGATACTGATAGGTAGAATGTTGCTTCGAACTTGGGCAATGTCTTTACCCTCAAGAAGACCTGTCGAAGACATTCGAGGCTATTACTCATTCCCCGATTTTGCTGTCGAATTAAACGGAGGAAAGTTGTTTTTGCCAATTTAAACTATGGATTGAACAGCTTGAAACAGCTGCGATTTCATTGAAATTGTTGAATGTGTATTATGGCATATCAACATGCAAAACTTCAACTCTCCGGAAGAACTCAGCTGGGAACAAGGCTCTGATTATCCGCAAGAAGTTTATGCATTCCACAATTGAAGAACTCCGTTAACTGAATTTGAAAGGAACAAATGCTAAAAACCAGTTATCGATCAATTTAATTGTCGGTCTTATTGCATTCCATAAATAAAATTTTACCCTTTCATTTCTTCATTTTGAGTTCTTCCTTTTCTACATTTACCTCCATTTCAAGTTATTTGAAATCATTTCTCCATTTCAATACAATTCCAAACACTTCAAACACTTTCTTGACTTTGAACTTCAGTTTCTTTACGCTTTCATTCTGTTGCCTACTTCTCCTTGTCGAACAGAACATTTTCCTTTTGCAGCTCGTATTCCTTTTCCTTAGGGAGTGCTCCTTTTTTCTCATTTTAAATTCTACATCAAGTTTTTTCTTCTTCCGCTCAAGCCAACTGGAGGGCACTTCTCGTAGGTCGGCAAGAGCTGTGCGGGAATAAATGCAATTGCCTTACACCGGTAAAGAGATTCACTTTCAGTAGTTAACTTTCTTTACCAAAATTCTTGAAATAGTACTTACTTTCTCTTCTGATGCATCTTCTCTTTTGCTCCGTGGAAAGAGTAAAGAATATAATTAACCTTGGACTACTGACTCTGCTCTTATGTTACAAGTATATTCGTAGCAAAGTAAATGGAGAGAAGGACGTCAGCATTAACTAACCCCCGTATGGGAAATGCCAAGTCTTTCCGCAACTACGTACCTTCTATGCTCCACTTACCTGTCTTCTTTGTGCCAGGATTACTTCCTTTGCTTGTACCGTGATAACTTATTTTGTTTGTGTCATGATAACTTCACTACAACAGGCCCAAAGCATAACCAACAGCTGGTGCAAGGAGAAAGGACTATCCTTAAATCCACTGAAGTCTACAATTGTCCCATTCACCAATCGAAGAAAAGTCAATCTGTCTAAGATTTCGTTACATGGAAAAAGTTTAGAAAACTCCAAAGAGGCGACATATCTAGGAGTAGTCCTGGACAAAAAGTTTACTTGGAACTCCAAATTAAATCTCATAACCAACACAGCAACAAAAGCATTCTTTGCATGCCAACAGCTTTTTGGAAGAACCTGGGGAAACTCCCCAAAACTAACATACTGGCAGTATAACACCATAGTGCGACCAATGGTCACCTATTCAGCTTTGGCGTGATGGCCCAAGATACGACAAAAAGTGGCCAGTAAGAAACTAAATAAACTCCATGCGTGGGAGTAAGAGGGGCGAAGCGTAGCTGCCAAACTGATGCTCTGGGAGTCATCATGGGCATCTCTCCGATAACCATAACCATTGAAAGGGAGGCCTGTGGTGAAGCCCTACACCTTCAGAACATCTCCAAGGTAAAAACTTTGGTGTCATATAAGGGTACTTGATCCCGTACTGAATGACCGACCCCCTTATAAGGTTTTCTAGCAATATGTTGAGAAAAATATCATTCACCACCGCAGTCTATAAGGCTCACATCCCTGCAAGGGATAGGTTTGGGGAATGCATTACCGATATTCCACAAGGTATGGTACACTGAAGGGTCCATATTGCAAGACTGTAGTACAGGAGCAGACATAATGGAACCATTGTTCCAGAAAGCGCTCTCCATGTCTCCCACCATATTTCAAGCGGAAGTCTTTGCCATCTCAGCATGTATCCGAGAATGTCTTCGTAGAAGACTAAACGGCACGATTATATACATTATGCCAGATAGCCAGGCTGCCCTTAAGGCACTGGCATCGTACCACTATACGTCCCGAATTGCTGAACAATGTCCAAAAATATATTATCACTGAACCGAGAAAGTCTTAGGACTCTAGTGGGGTATCTGATAAAACAATGCTGCCTAAGGTATCATCGTACCAAGATAGGCTTGTCAGGTGTCTTAGGACTCTAGTGGGGTATCTGGCAGGACTCTGATGCCTAAGGTATCATCGTAGCAAGATAGGCCTGCCAGACATCTCTGACTGCTGATTCTGTGGACACAACTCTGAAACATCACAACATATTCTATGTGAGTGTCGAGCGATCCAAAGTAATAGATTTCTTGACAGACTTTTCCACTATGTGGAAACTTCAACCTTCCAAAGTGCTCCAATTTATAAAAAGCCTCAGGTTACAGTGAATCATTGGGGTTAGCACAATAGGTCCTGACGGCCACGGCCCAAGTACTCCCTGATATATTAAATCTAAATCTAGTTCACTTGTTTGTGTTATGATAACTTCTTTAATTATTGTCATTATTTGTTCTTTTGTTTATGCCATGATTACTTTTCTTGTTTATGCCATGATTACTTTTCTTGTTTGGGTCATGATTACTTTTATCTTGCTTGTGATATGATTACTTCTCTTATCTGTGTCATGGTCTCTATTTAGTTTTTATCAAGAATACTTCTTTTATTTATGACATGATTACTACTATTTTTGGTGTCATGATTACTTCACCTGCTTTTGTTATGGTTTACTTCTTTTATTATTATCATTATTCCTTATGTCACGATTACTTCCCTTGTGTATTATTATCATTCCTCTTTATATCATGATTACTTCCCTTGTTTGAGTCATGATTACTTCACTTGTTGGTGTAATGATAACTTCTTATATTATTGTCATTATGACGTCTCTTCTGTATGTCATAATGACTATTCTTATTTGTGACATGATTACTTCTCCTATATGTGCCGTTCTATTCCTTCTGTCAGTGTATGATGTTCATCTTCTTTGTACCAATATTGCAGATGTTATGCCTCATTAACCCCGATATTGGAACTTTTGCAAAGGTAACGTTGGATTGTTGGACTATTATTAAGGTGTTCTCGAACTGTCGGTTCTGGTGTTAGCCGATTGATGAGATATCGTCGTAGTTGGTAAGGGGTAAGTATGAATTTTGATGATTTCATATATTCGTAAATTGAATGGCGTCTCGTCGCAGTGTCATTCATGTTAGTATCAGTTTTATTTGCAACTAAACCTGTTCCTTTCTTCCAATTCACTCTCCGGTCATCGTCTCCGAAAAGCTTTTATTGCCATTGTCTACTTCTTTGATTTTAGTTAATTGAAAGAAAGTGGTTGTTTTGCGTGGAATGAATGATTTTTTCGTTTGTGGACATTGTTCCAAGTGACGATGGGACATTAATCTAATATTAATGACCATGCCTCCATTTTGTAACATTCCATACGCCTCAAACTTCGTGATATTGAATTTAGAAGTTTGGAAAAATGGCTTCTGCGCATCTGAATATCTTTGAGATCACTCTGCTATTCGCAGTTTCCGAGTTAACAAAGTTTTCTATTTGGACCACGATAATTTACTGAGAACATTGATATAAAATATAATTTCATTTGTTATAAGAAAAAAGTAGATTTATTAACAGAACAAATATTATCAAAAATTGAAAAGTCTTCAATCCTGAAAGGGACGACACGATGCCAAAAAGTCACCAATTTCGAAGCAGGCCAATAAGCTCAGTTTTTCGAAATCGATGTTGGAGCTCCAGCGAATAGGGCCACAAGCCGATGGTTCGTCCCCAATTATAATTTCCCTGAGGACTTCCAATTGCTCACCTGTGCAAACATTACACAAACATAGATGCTCACGAAAACCTCATCGCAAATATAGTTCGGAATATCAATTGCGAACTGAATCGTCGCACTTAAAACTACTCACATGTTAATTTGCCAATAAGCGCATCCAAAGTTCGACCTTCATTGCGTGATTTTGGATTCTCCTCATTGCTGTCACCAGCAGAATCGTCTCCGCTACTGCAACTAGACATGTCGCTATCGTAATCATAGGACTCACTCGCTTCCCCACTCGATTCATCACTTTCAGTGTGCACGATACTTGCAGATCGGAAATGAAATATACCATATATAGATGGTTTCCACAAACCACCCAACTTTACAGCTGGCTTAGCGACGAACGCAGCCCGAGTATCTTCTACACCAAAACCACCACCACCACCTGAGACACCGTATCCGGCAGACGTGGTGGGGACAAACTCTCCATTGATCTGATTTTTCATGACTCGATTCTTCTCTAAGCAGTCGATAAAATAATTCTCAAAAAATGACTTTAGAAAAACATTTATTTGGGCAAATCTCGGTATTTTAAATGTCGGATTTTCAAAGGAACTGCGATTTGGTATGGCAAGTGCTTTTTTTCGAAATCACAGCCAAAGTCAGTAGTTGGAAATTGTTAAAGGAACGTCTTTCCATCAGATTTCTGTTGTGGTAAAGTCCGATCACTCTGAACGAAAAACGCCACCTTAAACAGCCGAGGTGTCTCTCCATAAAGCGAGTCAAATAATGTCAAGGATTCACTTTCCAGTTCTGAAAGAATCTGCATTAGCAAACTAACTCAATGTAGATACATAATGAAGGTCCATTATTACCTGATATAAAGGTAGAATATCACCTGACTAAATTCCATATTCTTGACGATACGGAGTGCCGGTTCTATCTAGAACAAAAAACCACAGAGCACACACTATGCAACTGCAAGGACTAGAAGGAACATATTCCACCCTGACTGCCAGTTCTGGAAGAAATAAAGCATGCTCCTTTTATGGACATTCTCAACTCCATAAAGCGGAAAAGATAATGAAAGAACACGGCTTTCAACTGCTTCCTTTCTTTAGACAATGAACATCCTAGATGAAAACGATCTGATGACTTTAATTGGTATACTTTGAGATCACTAAATGGATGAAATGCTATGACATTACTGAAAATTACCGGTACTAAATCAATAGGGTATAGCAGAGCTGACAGTTCTGATCACATGGACTTCTATCGACATCGTTCATTTGAAAAATTTCAAATTTGAGTTTTGGAGAGGAAGGACGCTTATACACTAGGTAACCAATATCATTGTAGCCTTACCAACAAACCGAGAAAAGTGAATTAAAATAACAAAAAGCAATCACACGAAACCTCTCGTAATACAAGGATCGATTCTCGACAATCTCATACGTTCTCCCAGCTGATAAAGTGGATTATTAACGAAATTCCTTCCTTCGCTGGTATTTATACGACCAGGATTAGTTTCCACCAACAGAATTTCTATGACAGGTGTCCCCTTCTTCCGTTTTGTTACCTGTAATCATTGCTCAAACCGTATAAAGAAGCGAAATGTCTATTTCCATTCCGAGTTGCTCTCTGGAACTGAGATGCTCTTTAGCGCTTCCAGCTCCTAATATTGGCAATGATTCTCATTGAATTAAATTCTTTTCTTTATTCAGTTACAATAATCGTATATTTTACTAGATTGTGGTATGGTGGGGAATCATAGTACTCGTTCCTGTTATCCTGGATATGCTTACAAGTAGTCCGCAATTAAGGCCTGAGCCTGATAGTGGGCAATCGTTTTTTCCAGATACGTTGACACATAGTTCTTTATTTCATACAGGACCGATGTGCGCAACCTCCCGAAGTCGATGTTGTGCGTCTCAGGCATAGCGCCGAAAGCGATTGGCTCGTGTCTTTTTATTATTTCCTTAACACGTTCAATTTGGTTGCCTAAGCAAAGAGAGAATTACACGTTGAAACAACTCTGTGGATTTCACTGATTTGGAGCAGAAGAAGCAAGTTACCCGGTAATTTCTTAACAATCGTAACCAGACAACAAACATTGTCCTCTGAATGCATGTCTGTAGACTCCAACGCTGCTCTGGAATAAGGAAACATCAGATCTAGGATTCTCCAGAAACTAAGATGAACTCCAGGAAAATACAAAATTACTCCCTTCCTATTTTGATGGAAACTTTTGTGAAATCCTTTTCGTAGCCTTCTTGGATTTTTAGAATATGAAATCAACTGCAAGTGTGTGACGAAAGTGGTTTGGAAGGGGATCAATAGCCGGTGGTTGCATCCCACTAAATGCCAGCTTTAAATAGACTTTCCTACTTCAGGAGTCGATTCTATACTTTCACACACTCACTTCTACCCACACTGCCTGTGTAACCAATCAGAGGCCCACCGCCCTTCCTTGTTTGACCCACAAGCGCAGGCAGCCCTAACAACAGCCGTGCTAAGTAGGTCAGCAACCTCTCCCAACTTTCGCTTAATGTCGCCATCAGGCCTTTGTGGCTTAGCGTAAGTGTTAGGGTAGAGAGGTGGTTTTAGTGAGGAAAAATCTCACGATCTTGGGTGGCACGTCCCCCTTGCGTCTTTTTGAAGATATCCCCTCTTCCGAAAAAACAGCTTTATCCCAAAGATTCGAAGCGATCGCTGACAGCTTGGTTGCATTGAGCTGAAACAGACCACAATACTCGTACACAAACAAATATAAACTTAAAGAAAAAGGGAAGGCTGCATGCAACAATATCATGTCTGATTCTAATAGCTATCAGCTATATAGCTATATATATATATATGGTTCCGTCTTAAGGTCCACTGTACAGGACGGACAGGCGGTTGGTTGAACGGTCGGGCGGATGGACAAAAACAAAATTGACTCAGAAGTGAGTTATTCTGATCATTTATATATATGTATGAACATACCTGCCACGCCTCCATATGCTAGCTGCATAACAGTACAACTGCACAAATTTCATAAACCCTTTTTGACATTTTTAAGAGTAAAGCACTGACTTGGGATCTGCCTTTGTAATCAGTCAAAAAAACACTTGTCTCTCGCAATCGCAGGTGCTTTGAAAACCCAAATTTTAAAAAAATATACGAGTATATAAGAAAGCATCGATATTTTCTGGTTGTAAGAATCCTTTTGAATAGCGAAAATTTTCGTATTATCTCAAAATGAGGATAACCAAGAAAAAGCCAAAGAAGGTAAAATGTCCAACAGAAAAGAGAGTAAAACGTCCAACAGAAAAGAAGTCGAAAAGTCCAACAGAAAAGAAAGTAAAACTTCCAACAGAAAAGAAGGTAAAACGTCCAACAGAAAAGAAGCTGAAACGTCCAATAGAAAAGATGGTAAAACGTCCAACAGAAAAGAAGCTGAAACGTCCAACAGAAAAGAAGGTACAACGTCCAATAGAAAAGAAGGTTAAACGTCCAATAGAAAAGAAGATAAAATGTCCAATAGAAAAGAAAACAACACGTTCGGGAGCCCAAATGCATTCCACTAAAAAGCAAGTACAAGTGATCAAACTATTATCACGGGAGCATAGTCGAGCATTGATTTCGATTATTAGGAAAATATCACGTGAGTATTTAAAGTTCGCCAACTCAATGAATGTTTCTCACTATAATTCTGTTCAATTGCACAATATTTGCACAGGTGAACAATTGGCAGTGGTTAAGAAAATTGTGCGAGAACATGATCCTTCGGCATGTGACGCTGATCCCAACAATTCAGAAATAGACTTTGGAAAACTCACTTTGGCGGCCTGTGGTGGAATTGGAGATTATTTGGCTGAGTGCCTCTACAAGAACTCCTTGAACCATCGTTCGCAAAATTAATAAATAAATTTAAAATTTTTTGTTGTTCCGGTACCGAATAAAAATAATCTTTCCACTTTATTAATCAGAAAAAGTTCAAATCAAAATGGAGTTGTGAATAATAACACACAGGAAACTGTCATCACCCTCTAGAAAGGCCTGCGTAATAAGCTATCGCTGTTTATATTCCCTGAGCTGGCTGAAGTTGGTCTATTGAACCAAAACTGTCCCCAAGAATTTCCGAATCTGAATTTACTCTCCTCAATATTAACCGGAATACAGCGCCCCATTTTGAGCTGGAAATCAGGCGTGTCTACATTCGCAAAAGATATGCAACAAGTGGACGATCCTGCATGGATTTAAAATGAAGGAGTAGTTTCGGATTTATCGGGTTTCAAGTAGTTTCTTTCGGAACTCAAACAGAACCGCATCAAATTGAACATATTTTCGTCCGACATTTTACGACTCTGCAACTCAGTTAACTGCCTCCCAAGGGGAGCCTGAATAAGTGAATCCCCAACTGCAAAATTAACTTCGAGAGGGGAAATGTGCGAATTGTGCAGACCATCGGGCATTCTGCAGAATCCATCGCTCTCAGGTAAACAATGATTCAGCATCAATTTTGGAATGTGTGTAATATTTCAACTTCTGGAGAACCTGCCGGAATATGTTTGATGTCTCCTAGGGGTGTGAATGTAGGCAGATGGCAATTATAAGGAGATATTTGTCTTAGATTCCGTTGGCAGCCTCGATGGAGGCACATTTATGTGATTGCATCAGATCATACGATTGACATGTGGATAAGGAGGATGTTAGTATTAACATCGGCCGGATCATATATACAATCCGATTGCATATTGTGAGACAAGTCCAGGGCAGACGCGAGATGGTTTCGTTGTTTATGCTTGAATATCCATTCTTCTCGTGGTGTATACCTCACACTTCCAATCCACTGTTCTTAGAGGTAGTATGCTTAGTGATGCCAGAGATCACTCATTCCCCAATGATGCAGCTTGAAGTAAGAACCAAACACTTCAAAGAAAAATGTGAATATGATCAATTTAGGGATTTGAAAGCTAAAGGAACCAACGTATTCAAGTGATGAGAATAGCTGTAGAGAGATGTGTAAACCTGACAAAAAGCTACAAAGAAGATTGAAGTCGGGTCAGGCACGTTATACTAAGATAATTTTTCCAAATAAGCCTGTGGATGAGTTTTTCACTTTAACTTGGTACTACAAAGTCTCTCTCTAGTCGTGAAAACATTAAAATAGGGCGTGGCAAAAAGAAATTCGTGAAATTGAAGGCTGTATTTAGCACAGTTAAAATGATCCGATTTAGCTGAAATATGAACCGTTTGGTAGGATAACTTGCCATTTTGAAGGTACTTTCATTCTGCCTCCCTCATAGACACCCACGTTCCTATTGCCAAAAACTGGAACTGTGGATTTCCACAAGCTTCTCTTGAGGCTGTGTTTCACCAGCAAAATTATTCGCCGTAGACAGGAACAGAGGGTAACCACTTGGTGCCAGTTACGGACTATAATGTGGATGCACAATAACCTCCCAACTAAACTCACTGAGCTTCTGGCGAGTCACTATCGAAGGGGTTGTCCGGATGGAACACAAATCCTCTCCTATTGGCAGAAGCTGGTCGCTGCTGGGCAATTGCTTCCTTCAGATCAATTGTCCAATTGCTGACAGTTCAGGTTCGAATTAAGAGTTTGGCCGGAGGGGAGCAGGCTCAGTAGATTGTTCCGTGACCATTCCACAAAACACACAGCAAAACCTTCCTGGCTGTCAATCTTGGCTGGGCCACCGTTTTCGCCGGCAGTCCCTAGGAAGTGATATTTTATGATATTTCAGAGAGGTTCATAAAATCCCACAATTGGCTCTATAAGACACCATTTGAAGCTCTATAAGCACTAAGGCTGTAAGTGTTGCTTATAAATGTTCGAAATCTCCAATGCAGCGGTGCGTGCAATGCCATTCATAGTGCTTGTAGAGGTTGTAGAGATCTTTCTGGGTTGCTTGGCGAATGCTGATTATTCCACAACTTCAACCGGTTTGGTTTTGTTGGTGGATCTTCTACTAAATATGTTTCGTGACGTCACTCACCAAGCTCACACATTCGCGCTGAGTAGTTGGGCAGTAGGCGCGTGTTGATTGCTGAGTGACCATTCCCACCACAGATCCCACTCGAGATTCATTTCATTCAGTTAAGCAGCTTTAATATGAACAAATTAATCACACTTTCAGCTCACATTATAATTATTATCGCTGGATATAACCTGATTTTGTGCTTCCAATTTCGTTTTCTTCCTTTTCTTGAATTTTTCTGTGTTTGTTTGTACTCTTTTCCACTTTTTAACATAATTTCTAATAAAATGCTGCTGCACCTCAGCACACAGTGGCGGACCACGTTTCTGTGGACTCACTCTATAGAATTGCCAGCCAATTTCTCATACCATAATTGCATAATTTCAAACTTGTTGGCAACTTAATTGCGCCATCGCTGCTTAAATGCAATCGGAGCCTAACTGCCAATCATCGAGCAAGCTAAGGGGGCTACCTTGCGAAGGCTGTTCTTGTGCTGTGCCAACCAGGAGGAGCAGCAGCAGCAGCGCACAAATAGCGGAAGGAATGGGCAGGTAGGTTGTTGGTATTGATATTTAAGGAGGTTCGCTCGGCCGGCGTGTCTGCGCTTGCGCTCAGGTAGTGCCAACGCTGACGAGTTGTGCGCGGATCAAAGTGGCATGGTGTAAATAAAACCTTTTTAAATGCTTGTCATGTTGCTGCCATATATTTAGTTAGAAACAGAACGCTTAAGCGAGGCAGCACCTCCAACATGTGTTCGAGCCAAGTCGGACCTACAGTGGTCGGTCGACCCGTTGGCTGGTTGGTTGGTTGGACGGTTTCCAGCCAGTGTTATACTGTCGAGTAAGAATATGAGTAGCGAGTGCTGCAGCGCAAAATTTTTAGGGATTTGCTGTTCTTCACTGAGACTATCAACAAAGCTCAAACTAATATCAAAACTTTAATATACGCTTCTCCCTAGGTAGGTACTCGTATATTAGGCAGCCGCATCACCAAGAAAACAGTGGGTGGGAGTATCTGGTGCTGGACACCCCTCGGGTCATTCCTGTCTGGAAGGAAATTTTACACAAAAATTTCTTTCGAAACAAAGAGAAGAAGGAAGGTAATCAATATCACTGGGTATGTCCCTATAGGATTCTAATATGGTCGCAAGTCCATACGGCACCGATTTCCTTTATGAGCTCGCCTTGTACCTTATGGCGGAGCATGCCGTTACATACTAGCAGAAGAGATCTAAGGTTGGCGGTTGTGGTATGATATCCAATGCCTGGGTTGGTGTGGTATTCTTCGTGCCGCTTCTCCCCAACGCTTACATAATTTGTCTATGGTACCAATTCATTTTGTTCGCCCTACAGTTTTGCACCGTTTCTCAATGCCTGCCCCCACCAACGGACATCATTTCTTAGGATATCACTCAACACGATTCAACTCCTGGGACGATTTCCGGTTTCAGAAATTATATTTATTCTAGTACGAAATGGCTAAATTCATTGCTAGCTCCTGAACAAGTGAATGACCGGTTACTCAGTAACGACGATATTCGACAACACTACTTCGCAGCGGTTATGTCAAAGCCCTCAACTTGGGGTACATACTTGCCGACTTGAGTCGAGCCATCTTTACCAAAGCGAGTTGGAAATTCATTTTGCAGGAAGTATCCTTCCTCTAACGACGGAGCAGCGCCTGCGGTCATTTCGAGCGCTGCTCATACGCAGCTAATGTGCGCTTTATATTGTTTTTTAACATTCTCGCTTGCAGCTGTGTACGAGTAATCTGTTATTAATACATGTACGTGTACTGGCATGGTCGGTCCACTCCAGCTCAGCCCGGCGCAACTCAACTCAGCTTAATTCCCAGTGATGCGGTGCGGTGTGGCGCGGTGCTGAGCGGGGCGGAGTGGTTCGGTTCCACATTTCTTGAGTGATCGCATTAAATTACTCAATTAATTTTAAGTAAAATTGCAATTTTTCAACATTAACTAAAGAAAGACATTAGACATACCACGTACTTTGATTGTGTGGACGGCACATTTCACCACAACTGAGTCGTGGATCTGATATGGTAATCATAATTTCGTAGGACAATGAGCAGCTAAGAGATATTTTCCTCTGCAAAATTTTTAAAAAATCAAAAAACAGGAAGTTTTGTTCAAAAATTACAACTGCAGTTTACCACTTCAGCCTGCGTAACTTTAGGTTAAGAAGATTGTTTACTAAATCGGCGAGCGGTCGAAGATTAGGGATGCTTTCGGTCAACGTAAAGTTTTCTCTTATATACTAACATAAAGCATTAAACAGGAACCGCTCTGAGGTTACACTATTGGGTTGGTATTCCTTTAAAAAACATTAAACAGGGATTACAGAGCTTTAGCTAAGCTTCATGCCATTGAGAGAGCACTTGTCGTATCTTCCACATATGCGACGGAGCTCCAACAAGGTGCGCGAATTTGGCGTGTTTGGAGACCACGTTCTTCGACTACGAATAGCCCCATAGCGGTGGTGTCGCAATGGACCCATGGTGGTCTGAGTGTGTTGGTCTGTAGACCATCTGCCACGATAAACCCAAGCTAGACTGGCATCTGCTATATACCAAAAACTTATCTATCGTGAACTTATAATTTTAATAACAATAACACAATTTAAATGAAAATTGTCCACATTTGCAAAATTTACTTGGTATATTTCACTTAAAACAATGTCACGAAAATATGCTTCCTGAAAATAGTTTGATTGCTGGATTTTGTAGAATAATTCAAAAAGTTTTGTATTACTATTGACTCGCAAGAATCTCAGGGAGGTTATCGTGGCAGCCGGTCCACGAACCAGCTCACTCAGGCCACCATGGGTCCATTTGTGACACCACCGCGTAACAACGCACCTCCGATTCACACATCGAACCATTTCGTAGCCCCAATAATGCGCAGGATTTGTTTGACCTTCGCGCCAGACACTTCTGTAAGAGAGCTAAAAGCGTATTTGCCTAAAGAGCCCGTTCTGCTTCTGGCTAGAGCGGACCATCTACAGAAGAGATGACCTTTTAATTAATGGGTTTCAATGAACATCAGATTGCCTACTTAACAGTTTAACAAGTTAGATTTCCTTATCTGCAACACACTGATCTCTACTGCTTCCAAGTCACACCTGAACTGCTCTAGATTAGTCTTATTACAGACGCTCTTTGTTTTTCCAAGATATTTTCGTATACTCAGGAAGGTTAAGCATTATTTTTCCGATAGATGGCTTCCGTAATCACCATCTCTCGTTGTATGAGAGCGATCGAGCTACGCTAGGTCGCGTTAGAAAGACAAGATTTCGTACTAAAACAACTTCTCAGCTGCTTTTGTGTTGTCTTGACTCAGTTTTGTTTGAGCACGCGTCAAAGATGGACACCAGCAAAGAGAAAAAACGAAACATTTTACAGTTGTTCTTCGATAGAGTCAAAAACACACGGCACGCGGCTGAACAGCCAATCACGCGCAACTTTGATTTCGTCGCTACCGTTCCGGTAATTTTGATGTGAACGATGCACCACGCGATGGAAGGCCAATTGTGGAAAATGTCGATAAAATCATGGAAATCGTCGAGTCCGACAGTCATGCTAGAACTATTTCGTTTGCCCAGCAGCTAAACATTACACAAAAGGCCGCTTGGAGCCACTTGAATAAGGCTGGACACAAAAAGAATCTCGATGGATGTGTACCACATGAGTTAACGGAAAAAACCTCCTGCACTGTGAAAAACCTCTGCAGCGGTTGGTGACTGGCGTAAAAACTGGTTCAGTGACGAGCAGATGAAGACAATCCCAAACCAGGTTTGATTTTGTGACAAAGGAGGTCAGTGCCAGTAGTGCTGCTTTGCTGTCAGAGTGGATAAGGTGGTGGGTATTTATTGTAACTCTATCTACTTCCTCTCTTAGGCAGAACTCCATAGCGTGAGTTTGGCCTGAAAAACAGAGGTTTCTCGACCCATGTTTGTGAATAACCTATATCTATACAAGATTCATCAGTAAAATTTTCCATAATGATAACAAAAATTTGAGAATGAAAATTAATGCTCAATGTGGGTGTAATGGCAGATGAAAAGTAGGTCACTAACTACAACGACTACGTCAGGGTCGTGGTCGAATCGCGGTAAGCCGGCGCAAACGGTGGCCAAGTCAGGATTGACGGCCAGGAAGGTTTTGCTCTGTGTTTTGTGGAATTGTCACGGAACAATCTACTATGAGCCTGCTACCCTCCGGCCAAACTCTTCATTCATACCTTTACTGTCAACAATTGGACAATTGCTCTGAAGGAAGCAACCAGCTTCTGCCAATAGGAGAGGATTTGTGTTCCATCCGGACAACCCCTTCGATAGTGACTCGCCAGAAGCTCAGTGAGTTTAGTTGGGAGGTTAATGTGCATCCACATTATAGTCCGTAACTGGCACCAAGTGATTACCCTCTGTTCCTGTCTACGGCGAATAATTTTGCTGGTGAAACATTCGCCTCAAGAGAAGCTTGTGGAAATCCACAGTTCCAGTTTTTGGCAATAGGAACGTGGGTGTCTATGAGGGAGGCAGAATGAAAGTACCTTCAAAATGGCAAGTTATCCTACCAAACGGTTCATATTTCAACTAAATCGATTCATTTTAACTGTGCTAAATACAGCCTACAATTTCACGAATTTCTTTTTGCCACGCCCTATTTTAATGTTTTCACGACTAGAGAGAGACTTTGTAGTACCAAGTTAAAGTGAAAAACTCATCCACAGGCTTATTTGGAAAAATTATCTTAGTATAACGTGCCTGACCCGACTTCAATCTTCTTTGTAGCTTTTTGTCAGGTTTACACATCTCTCTACAGCTATTCTCATCATTTGAATACGTTGGTTCCTTTAGCTTTCAAATCCCTAAATTGATCATATTCACATTTTTCTTTGAAGTGTTTGGTTCTTACTTCAAGCTGCATCATTGGGGAATGAGTGATCTCTGGCATCACTAAGCATACTACCTCTAAGAACAGTGGATTGGAAGTGTGAGGTATACACCACGAGAAGAATGGATATTCAAGCATAAACAACGAAACCATCTCGCGTCTGCCCTGGACTTGTCTCACAATATGCAATCGGATTGTATATATGATCCGGCCGATGTTAATACTAACATCCTCCTTATCCACATTTCAATCGTATGATCTGATGCAATCACATAAATGTGCCTCCATCGAGGCTGCCAACGGAATCTAAGACTAATATCTCCTTATAATTGCCATCTGCCTACATTCACACCCCTAGGAGACATCAAACATATTCCGGCAGGTTCTCCAGAAGTTGAAATATTACACACATTCCAAAATTGATGCTGAATCATTGTTTACCTGAGAGCGATGGATTCTGCAGAATGCCCGATGGTCTGCACAATTCGCACATTTCCCCTCTCGAAGTTAATTTTGCAGTTGGGGATTCACTTATTCAGGCTCCCCTTGGGAGGCAGTTAACTGAGTTGCAGAGTCGTAAAATGTCGGACGAAAATATGTTCAATTTGATGCGGTTCTGTTTGAGTTCCGAAAGAAACTACTTGAAACCCGATAAATCCGAAACTACTCCTTCATTTTAAATCCATACAGGAGCGTCCACTTGTTGCATATCTTTTGCGAATGTAGACACGCCTGATTTCCAGCTCAAAATGGGGCGCTGTATTCCGGTTAATATTGAGGAGAGTAAATTCAGAAATTCTTGGGAACAGTTTTGGTTCAATAGACCAACTTCAGCCAGCTCAGGGAATATAAACAGCGATAGCTTATTACGCAGGCCTTTCTAGAGGGTGATGACAGTTTCCTGTGTGTTATTATTCACAACTCCATTTTGATTTGAACTTTTTCTGATTAATAAAGTGGGAAGATTATTTTTATTCGGTACCGGAACAACAAAAAATTTTAAAATTATTTATTAATTTTGCGAACGATGGCTCAAGGAGTTCTTGTAGAGGCACGCAGCCAAATAATCTCCAATTCCACCACAGGCCGCCAAAGTGAGTTTTCCAAAGTCTATTTCTGAATTGTTGGGATCAGCGTCACATGCCGAAGGATCATGTTCTCGCACAATTTTCTTAACCACTGCCAATTGTTCACCTGTGCAAATATTGTGCAATTGAACAGAATTATAGTGAGAAACATTCATATCCAGTTGAGTTGGCGAACTTTAAATACTCACGTGATATTTTCCTAATAATCGAAATCAATGCTCGACTATGCTCCCGTGATATTGGTTCGAACACTTGTTTTTTAGTGGAATGCATTTGGGGTCCCGAACGTGTCGCCTTCTTTTCTATTGGACGTTTTAAATTCTTTTCTATTGGACGCTTTACCTTCTTTTCTGTTGGACGTTTTAGCTTCTTTTCTGTTGGACGTTTTACCATCTTTTCTATTGGACGTTTCAGCTTCTTTTCTGTTGGACGTTTTACCTTCTTTTCTGTTGGACGTTTTACTTTCTTTTCCGTTGGACGTTTTGACTTCTTTTCTGTTGGACATTTTACTTTCTTTACCTTTTTCTTGGTTATCTTCATTCTTAGATAATACAAAAATTTTCTCTATTCAAAAAGATTCTTACAACCAGAAAATATCAATGCTTTCTTATATACTCGTATATTTTTTTTTAAATTTGGGTTTTCAAAGCACCTGCGATTGCGAGAGACAAGTGTTTTTTGACTGATTACAAAGGCAGATCCCAAGTCAGTGCTTTACTCTTAAAAATGTCAAAAAGGGTTTATGAAATTTGTGCTGTTGTACTGTTATGCAGCTAGCATAAGGAGGCGTGGCAGGTATACACACGTGGCCGGACATCCATATATATAAATGATCAGAATAACTCACTTCTGAGTCAATTTTGTTTTTGTCCATCCGCCCGACCGTTCAACCAACCGCCTTTCCGTCCTGTACAGTGGACCTTAAGACGGAAGCATATATATATATATATATATATATAGCTATATAGCTGATAGCTATTAGAATCAGACATGATATTGTTGCATGCAGCCTTCCCTTTATCTTTAAGTTTATATTTGTTTGTGTACGAGTATTGTGGTCTGTTTTGGCTCAATGCATCCAAGCTGTCAGCGATCGCTTCGAATCTTTGGGATAAAGCTTTTTTTCCGGAGGAGGGGATATCTTCAAAAAGACGCAAGGGGGACGTGCCACCCAAGATCGTGAGATTTTTCCTCACTAAAACCACCTCTCTACCCTAACACTTACGCTAAGCCACAAAGGCCTGATGGCGACATTAAACGAAAGTTGGGAGAGGTTGCTGACCTACTTAGCACGGCTGATGCTAGGGCTGCCTGCCTGATGCTAGGGCTGCCTGCTCTTGTGGGATGGGCGGTTGGTCTCTGAATGGTTACACAGCCGGTGTGAGTGTGCTGAAGTAGGTCCGTATTGAGTACGGTTAAACGATGAAGTGAGGAGGAATTTGGAATTAGAGGAAAGGAAAGGCAACGTTAGTTTTTGACCGCGCACGGGTGCAGATGGCTAAGATTAAGCGACAGTATTTTTGAGTTCTCATTCAAGGAAGAGGGCGTCCGGCTGAAAGAAACAAAGGGGAGAGGTGAATTTTTTCTGGTAAAAAATAATATATAGAATATGAGCATATATTTTATTGTTGTACCCCCGAGGCAGTGTGGCGGGTTAAGAACCCCGACCGTAACTGTGAGCTAGCCGCGGCCACCACGGTAAAATTGGGGTTATAAATTAGTCACTGAGCATCCAAGATGGATATAGATTATGAGATCTTTTAATAGGACTATTAAGTGCATTATTAATCGGATGCCTTTGTCGATGGTGCTTAGAATTTTCACCGGTCGTTTGTGATTTAAACATTTTGTGATCACTTTTTGAAGGATAGTGCTAAATCGGGACCATAATTTTGGTATTAGACGTAGAGTGGTGTCTTGAAGTCTTTCTGCTGTTGTCGGCATGCCTGCCTCAGCTAGAATATTATCCGTAGGTGTTGTAGGGAATGCGCGCAGGCTTCTTCTTATTCCAGTATGGTATGGTGCGGTTAGACGTCTAATATTGCTAGCTGCAGAACGTCCGTATATTGGCAGTCCAGAGTCAGTGGATGGACATAACCTAGCCAACGTAGTCGCTGAATGTTTAAATGCTGAACTATGTCAATGTAGGCTGAACTATGTCATGCAGCTCTCGACAGTCGTTGTAAATTTGAACAGGACTAAAGATTTTGCGAAAAATTTGCTCTCGAGCACCCCAAAAGCGGCTGCGTCTGTTTGCGATACCACCTCAGATACATGTCTCAGCGTCATAAAGAAGCACAGGTAGAATGAAGCCCAGGTAGAATGAAGCATAGGTAGAATCAAGCACTGGTAGAACGAAGCACAGGTGAAACGAAGCACAGGTAGAATGGAGCTCAGGTAGAATGAAGCACAGGTAAAACGAAGCGCAGGTAGAATCAAGCACAGGTAGAACGAAGCAAGGCAGAATGAAGCACAGGTAGAATGAAGCATAGGTAGAATGAAGCACTCATAGAATGAAGCGCAGGTAGAATGGAGCACAGGTAGAACGAAGCACAGGTAGAATGAAACACAGGTTGAATGGAGCACAGGCAGAATAAAGCACAGGTCGAATGGAGTACAGGTAGAATGAAGCACGGGTAGAGTGAAGCACAGGTAGAAGGGAGCACAGGTAGAATGAACCGCAGTTAGAATGAAGCACAGATAGAGTGGAGCACAGGTAGAATGAAACACAGGTAGAATGGAGCTCAGGTAGAATGAACCACTGATAGAATGGAGCACTGGTAGAACGAAACACAGGTAAAACGAAGCGCAGGTAGAATCAAGCACAGGTAGAACGAAGCAAGGCAGAATGAAGCACAGGTAGAATGAAGCATAGGTAGAATGAAGCACTCATAGAATGAAGCAGGTAGAATGGAGCACAGGTAGAACGAAGCACAGGTAGAATGAAACACAGGTTGAATGGAGCACAGGCAGAATAAAGCACAGGTCGAATGGAGTACAGGTAGAATGAAGCACGGGTAGAGTGAAGCACAGGTAGAATGGAGCTCAGGTAGAATGAACCACTGATAGAATGAAGCACAGGTAGATTCAAGCACAGAATGAATGAGCTTCCTCGAGGGCCCTTCGAGCGAGGGCTCTGCAAATGATTGCTTACTGAGCCCATAGAAGCACCTACATATTAGCAATTGTGATTCTTCGCTTTATCTCCAGGCTAACATGATTATTGGTGCTAACGGAGGTGCCAAGATATGCAAATTCCTTGACTACCTCACAGATGTAGTAGCCCTCTGAAACGTGAGAGCCTTGACCCAGCGCTCCACTGTTTGGAGACAGCATATACTTCGTTTTGCCTTCGTTTACCGTCAAGCCCACTTTGGATGATTCCTTTTCAATAGCATTGAAAACAGCAGCAGCATCTCTCTAGGTATCGGCCGATAATATCGATTTCATCAACGTACGCAAGAAGCTGGACACCTTTGTAGAAAGTGGTGCCCTTGCGATGTACACCTGCCTTTTGTAGGATAATGAAGTCCATAACCCCCGGATATCGGGTTGCCTTGTCTGAAGCCTCGTTCAGTATTAAAGATGTCGGAAAGGTAATTTCCCATCTTGAAGGAGCTGCTTGTTTTGCTCAACGCCATCCTGCAGAGTCTTATCAAATTTGCAGGTATACCGACCTTAGACATTGTGGCGTATAGGCACTTCTGCATCGGGTTATCGAACGCGATATCGCTATCAAACTTGAACAAGTTAAACAACAAAAACAAATTGATTACAGAAAAACCAAGCAAATATTCTCTGGAATACAAACCACCAAAAATCGTGAACCTGTGGAATGTTTTGTAGGGTAATGAAAATTGTACCATGCCCAGTTCGCTGACGGTAGTGGCATTTCGAAGCGGAGAAGTTTGCTGCCAGTCGAAGACCACGCACCTCTACGCCCTGTTGGAGCTCAACCTTACGCCCGTCCTTCTTGCAAATACCTCGCTACTTAGAAGCAATTCCATTGATACGCCCAACTGCCCGTGGCACTTCTCTCATATGAGCGTGTTAATTGCATTTCCTCCATTTTCCTCCTTCAATTCGCAATTTTCCCGCCCAGCTTTGCACGCATTTTGTAATTTCGCAACTTTTTGCGTTTTGTGATTTTTTCATTTTGTTTTTGTTTTTGTACGCAACGATTTTGATAAATTTCCGATTTAACTGTTCCTTTGTTTTTGTTGCTGTTATTTTTCGTGCACACGAAACGCACACGAGAGTGCAGAGATCATCATGCCACACTTTAAACTGGATTGCACTGCCCAGGAAATCCAGTTCTCCGTCCCGAAAGCCAGACCGACAAAACAGAGACTCAAAGAACGCTGTCTATTGGAAGCTTCGCGTGCCAGCATTGCGCCAACTAGCTGCAAATGGAAAATTTATTGCCGCATTTGTTATGCTGACGGCGGCCAGTGTGGCTCATGGACACAGCTTGTGGCACTTGCATGTCGTTTGGCTGCACACAGTGTTGCTCCGTGCAACATATTTTCACAAAGAGGACACCCAAATGTGCCAAAGTTGGACCAGTTTGCATGGAGGCAAACAGTTCTTTAGTTGCATTTCTCATAGAGTGGAGTTCCCAGCTCGTAAACGTATTGTTAGCGAGAGCCTTTAGAGTTGTTCCTCTTTGAGTTGGAGTGTGATCCTACAGCCTCGCAAGAGATGGCCATGTAAGATACTGGGAAATTGGATGGAATTGTTACGTGGTACTCTATTTTAGAGCCCGGAATTCGTGTGTCCAGAGCGCACGTAGAGCTTTGAAGCTGTCGCAGATGCATCACCACGGACACATAAAACCGTAGTTCAAAGCTCCGGAAGAGTACATCAGCCCAATGGGTCTTGATTGATTAGCGGCTACGGTTCGAAAGATTATTTTCTATAACCAAACAGGGAGCAGCATTGTCGACACTACATTTCAATTATTGGGGCCATCCTCAAGTATGACAACCAAGGGCGTAATGGAGCTGGATACCGTTGAGTTCCACGAAAAGCCCAGAATCATATCCAATATCTGTTCTGGAGCCATATTTGAAAATACGACAGTACTGCCTACTGGGCTCAGTGGTACGATGCAACCATTAGTGAGCCTCTGGAATTTGTATCCAGTACCGCCTTTCTGTTATTGGATACGCGGGCCTCGTATCAATGGGCATAGAAAGGATACCAATATCCATGGCAGTGCCAACAATACCTCGAAGATTCCAACGCGCACCCACCTAATGCCTACTGTGCTTGAACCTACACATGGCCTTTAGGGCCTCTCCTTGCATAAAAACATCTGGGGCGGGAAGATTCAGTAGCGCATCAGGAGCAGGGCCAGGAAATTGTCGGGAAGGCTCCAGTACAACAAATAGCCAAAGTTCTCTGTAGTCTATATAGGGCAGTTTTCACGCCCTTGACAGACAATCTTCTCCCCCAGACCACCGATACAAAGTTCTCTGTAGTCTATATAGGGCAGTTTTCACGCCCTTGACAGACAATCTTCTCCCCCAGAGCACAGATGCGTAGCATATTATGGGGCTGATCATTACCTTATAAATGTAAAAGACTTTCGAAGGAGACAGACCATAAATTCTTGCCATAAATTCGTTTGCACTGCCACATGATGACAATGCTTTCGCTACCTTTAGTTCAGCGTGTGATTTTCAGAGAAGCTTACTATCACTCTTATTATACTACCCCAACATATTTAACCTCCCTGGATAACTGAATAGTGACCCCTTTTAGTGTTGGCTAAACAAAACTTTCGACTTTCCTCCTTCTGGTAAAAGAAACTAAATTCGTTTTAATTGGGTTTTGCCTCAGACCATGTGTCAATCTTATTCAGAGTACTTTCCAGCATATCTGCATAAGAGAACTCAACTCATGAAGCTCTTGGTTCCACCAAGGTACCGGAGTCTGTTTGAGAGGACGAAGAGACGGACAGCTAGCAGCCAAGGTGATGAGTTGAGTGTCTGAAACCGCACTTTCGACGTCTCGCTCGTTACATAATTTTGTTGACATTTCAAGGTTACCCCGCAATACGTCCCAAAATTTATTCCAGTCCGTTTTCATTATGCTCGCAGTGAGTAATGAGTGCAAAATCCTCTCACCACACCTGAACTCAATGTACCTGTGGTCCGATAATGAGGGACCCTCCTGTTTAAAAACGACCATTCCACCCACTTGCTGGATAGAGTAATGTCTATTACCTCCTGCCGCCTAGCAGTGACAAAAGCAGGTTGACAGCCCTTGTTTTTAATATTAAGGGCGGCGGAAATGACATAATCGAAAAGCAGGATCGCGCCTATTGCATTTACTACTTCCCCAGATGATATGCTGGGCACTAGCATCACAGAAAACAGCAAGCTCCAGATGTGTTTCCTCACAGAACTCCACTAAGTCCGCCACGTCATAGGAAAAATAACCAGAATCAATCAATAGTCCGACCCTCCATGAATGCTTTTGTTACTCACTCTAGCGGCTACCAGGCCTTGGCAACAAAATTGGTTTGATTTGGCTACTTCTAGCTGAGAACACACAATAAGACTGTTTCTTGACCTACTGGAACTTTTGTTATATAGTACCTTTACCCCCTTTAACCCCCGAATACCACATATACGTCCATTATAGACCCATGGTTCTTGAACAGCAATTCTTTAGGGGAATGTCTGTAGTCAGGAAAACCGTCTTCTTAGGAGAGCAGGAGCGGCTTTTGAATGCTGCAAGTTAATCTGTGTTAATGCAACACCAGAAGACGCGACTAGATTATTTCTGCGGGAAGACATGGAATATAATCTTCCCAAAGAACAGGTTTAGGCGGTTTTCGTACCTCGACCCCAGAGCAGCGACAACCTTTTGGTCCAATCGTCCAACAAGAGTCGAACCTTCTTTGTTTTCCTGGTTCTTCCCCTTGTGTGCGACAGAATATTCCAGCCTGTTGTGTCAATGCCCGGGTTTCTCGGCGCGTAGACCGGTATCCACTTCTTCTGTCTTCTGGTCTGAATCCTGAATCCATCCGATTGCCTTCCGAGAGGGTTTATTCTCCTCCGTGTATATAGAGAAGACAGTTTTACTCAAAACGGGGATCTAGTCTACCTCTGTCCGGATCCATTCTAAGTTGGCCAGAGACGAGCACTTTACCCAAAAGGTACCGTCCTTCGTGATCCATTCGAAGTTGACCAGAGACGAACACTGCACCCAAAAGGTTCCGTCCTTCGTCTCATACTCCTCCGCGTTTACCTCCGGACCTGATTACCCGTTTCATAGCATTTTGTTGCAGTGTTTAATTTCTGCATCCACCATTTTAGGATATATTCCCCTCCACCCAATCACAGCTGAACCCTCTCCCTATAGGAGGGCATGATCACAGAAACCCCAGATGTGACTGGCTGTTTATCACAGTTTTTTCCGCCACAGACGCAAATTTTAACGGGCAGGCAGTTTGATTTATGGAAGAAAGATTAGTTGATCGAGTCATCTTGAAACCGCCTCCAAGTGCCACATTGGATGCTGCTTTGGCAGCACTCGATCGAAATACTACTCTTTGCAACACACTCTGGTCTTCTTGTGGTAGCTTCAGCACCTCCACCAGGCACCGCCCACTTCAGTGAAAATGATACCCTCGTAGCCTGTTGGTTAGTAGAGCCTCCCATAGCACCGAGTGACCACAAGATGGCAGAGCTTTTAGTCGCGGTTCTTCTAAGCTTTCTCCTTCCCAGAAGAGGTAGGAGAAGCCTTATCGCCCGAAGTCCCGGTGGTATTGGTTGGAGTGACTTCAACCGACCGCGGCTTTTTGGTAGACACAGTTGCGGAGGGGCTGACAGTGTAACTACAAAGTTTCTTCCTATATAACATAGCCTGCCTCTTCTGTCTTTCTCTCCTCTTCTGGGTACATGTTATAGAACTCGGGGAACCACTGGGAGGTCGTTTCACTGCTGAAACAACTACGCGACTCAGATACTCTGGATTCGCGATGTCCTCGCATATGATAATGGAGGGGAAATGACTGGAACTATCCGATCAGACTCCTCAAGAGTACGCTCCCTGTCAATATAGGAAGCGACAGACGTAATGGGTGGGAACTCCATACTCCGTGTCCCTGTCGGCGAAGTGGGTGGATTGGCACTTGCGTGGATTCCACCTAGACTAGTAATGTTATCGTTTACCATCACTGATTTTTAGTTTTAATTCGGTACTCCTCCCTAGCCAGTTTGATCAGTTTGATGAGATATAAAATAGCCATGAAACAAAAGAGAGGTACTGATGTAGATGAGAAGGGTCAACTTCCCACAAAAATACACAATTCAAAGTTCACAATACAAGATGGAAATGGTGTTCGACAATGTGCTAAAATATTGTTCAGGATTGAAAGAACACATGACTATAAAAGAGGTCAGGCAGCAGTTCGTGTTTATTCCCTGCGCCACTGTCTACTGAAGCCTATTGTCCTGATGAAAGTAATCAGGTTTTAGTGTAGCCACTGTAGTTGTTGTTGTAGTCCTACTCGGGTCGCTTCTCAGATTGTACCCAACCATAGACTAAAGAGAGAATTTTGATGTTAGCTATGGCCACATTCTCCAGGGTAGGCGAAGTTCCTTAATTAATTGAGTTCACGTGATCGGAGAAGCTTCATTAGACACTCATAATCTCCCATCTCCAGTTGGGATCGATTTGTTTATTTGAGATAGTGGCTAAAGACCTGTGATGCCCAGTTAAGTATTAATTATGTGGTGTAGGCAAGGGCAAGCTGTGCAACCAGCTCAGGGTCGATGAGGGATACCTTATGCACAAGTAGTGGCTTGACATACCAGGCCTAAGGGTATGAAAGAGTCTGCTAGGGACATACCACCTTCAACTTGCAGCCCCCTTCCTACTTGCCAGGAAGGGGGCTGCAACACCCTTTAATGGTCCAGAACCCTTCTGTGGTGTAGGCAAGGGCAAGCTGTGCAACCAGCTTAGGGTCGATGAGGGATACCTTATGCACAAGTAGTGGCTTGACATACCAGGCCTAAGGTTATCAAAGGGACATACCACCTACAACGATAGGAATCACTCATCTATCTCCTAAGAACAATCTTAGAAAGATGACAGGCCTACTCACAGGACACTGTAAGTTGAACTCACATATGGTGAGGTGACCCCCGCAAGGCTCCTGCAGTTTCTGTATGGAGGAAGAGGAGACGTCTTTGCATGTGATGACACAATGTCCGGTTCTCATGCACAACCGCAGGTAATACTTGGGATTCTTCCAGGGCTCTGCCAGTGATGTGAGTCATCTGGAGCTGATATTTGTCATCACGTTTATCTAGAACGTAGGGCTCAAAGATGTATTTTGGACCTCTGATGGGAGCACAATAGATCGTAAGGACACGGTGCTTTAAATCCCCTACATAAGTACTAATTCGTTGTGAACAGAATATGGACTTGTCCAAATATTGACAGTGCTTGTGTTGCCAGTGCTGCCAAATTTCTAACAAGAATAAAATCAGCGGCTTGACTTTTCTCAAGCATTGATCCAGAAGGTGTAGTTGCATAGTTTTGGAGATCTGTGTGGAGTACTATTGTCGGTTGCTTTTCTGTTTTATAAGTTTTGCATATTTATTGATTTATCAATGACTCGAAATTTATATAAAAATTACAAAATTTAAATGAAAACACAAAAAATATTTGGAAAATATGAAAAGTTCTCAAGTTTCGCTCATTTTCATCTGAAATCAATTTTTATATCAATTTTCATGCAGCTCTGCGGAACTACTGCGGGGTAGCCACATGTTGATGGACAACTTGTGGTACCTGCTCGACGCCATGTTGGACCTGGCCAGCAACATGTGGACCAGGCGTAGAGTGCTGTCCAGCTTGTTGCTGCTGTTGTGCCTTTTCCTTCTTCTGTTGCTCTACTTGCTGCAACACTTGTGGAATGTGCACTTGAGCCTGATGTATGACTTCCTTGATATGTTGTGGTAATTTGTGCACCTGATTGACCTGTCCGGCTTGTGGCACTTGGCCGCCAATTGCATGAGGCACTTGCGGCACTACTGGCACGACTTTGTCACTGACTTGGGGCACCACTTGTCCACCCACATGCTGTTGTATAACTTGTGGAACGTGTTGATGGACTTGTTCAACAATATGCTGTACGCCAACAGGCGGCACTGCCTTCACGCCCTGCTGTCCGGCGTGATGATCGAGCACTTGTGGAATGTGTTGATGGGCCTGCTCCACAATGTGTTGCACCTGACTGGGCACTTGTACTGGTACTTGAGCTACTTGTTGGCCGACTTGCGTGTGTGGCACCTTCTGTATGGTCACGTGATGATTGAGCACTTGTGGAATGTGTTGTTGGGCCTGGCCGACAACATGTTGCACGTGACTGGGCACTTGGGCGTCCTTGTGGCCCGCATGATGTCCATGTGATGCTTGATGTACGCTAACATGGTGATTGATCACTTGTGGAATGTGTTGCTGAGCCTGTTCCACAATGTGTTGCACATGAGTGGGCACTTGTGAGACTTTCTCACCAACATGTGGCTGCTGTTGGCCAGCTTTATGCTGCTGAATGACTTGTGGAATGTGTTGGTGAGCCTGCTCCACAATGTGTTGCACTTGTACAGGCACCTGTGGAACTTTCTGTTGTTGCTGATGTTGTTGATGGTGGTGCTGCTGGTGATGTTCTTGATCTTGCTGGGTATTTTGAGAGGACGCCACCACAGGCTCCTCAAGTTTCTTGGCCACCTCCTGTTGGGCAACATGTGGTGCAACCGTCACTTGTGGCACATGCTGCAAAGTATGCGGCACTCCAATTTCCACCGCATAAGCATAAGCTAAGAGTGCTATAAGTATAGAACAACAACAAGAAAATTATTAATATTATTAATAATCATTTGCAAGGACTTTTGTATACATTCCACACTATCACTTACCTAAGAAAATAATTGTCTTCATATTGAATGCAATCCACACAGCGTAGGAAGAGTGATTTGTGCCTTGCTTGCCTGCTTGGTTGGTAGAGACTCCGAATGAGTTCTGTGCTGTTTCCGGAGCCCAACTTTTGCTTTTATACCCGTGCCGAGCAACAGTTCCACTTCGACAAGTGTGGATTCTACACGATAGTGCTTGTTTCGTAATATTTGTGTACATTTACCTCTTTAATTTGAGAATTGTTTTCATGCCGAATCGATACGAGTCATGTGCAAATAATTTTTGGCATGTCTCGTTTTAACAATTGTCTTTACTGCTTTTGTTTTGTAACACTTCCATGGTGGTGTATAAGGTGGTGGTTAAGCGAAAGTGTGTCTCTATTCTAAGTGAAAGTGTGTCTCTACTCTATCTACCAATCCTGCTGCTGCCTGTTGTCATGGCACTCTGCGTCAGTTGTGTTGACCCCACGAATGTGAAGTCTCCCCGCCTATTCCCGCCACCCTGTGCGACACCGTGCTTCATTATCTGCATTTCTTTTCGTTGGTTCTTGTTTTATTTTATTCCTTAATTATTGCTTTTTAAGTTAGTTAACGCAAGGAACCGGTTCAATTTGGCGTTCCTCTTGCCAAATTGTCGCCGCGTTTCCTTTATATCTGTAAGGAAATCACTTTATATTTAGAATTATAGCTGCGGCTGCGCATTCCACGTTGCATAATGATACCGGGGTGCACGACAGGCCGGTTGCCTGTTAAATGTTCTCGAAAATTTGGGGACACAATTTTTATGTGGCTATAATTTCGGTACAAGTCATTCAAATAAAGTTGAAGCATCTCAGTTCTGGTGTATCCGCATGTGTGTTCATATTATATCGCTGTGTGGGTCAGCGTGTGTTTACTTATTTGCTGGATTGAACATTTCCAGAACTTCATATTCTTCCACAAAGCTGTATTATTCCCATGGTTATATATTATAATTAAATGCATAGTTAAGAGACTGAATACCTCCATGACACCTCGCTCACCATGATTAGAGATTTGATTACAAAAGACCGGCATCTGGTCACCTAGTTACTGCGACCTCAAATGGGCCTATTGCGACAAAGTCAATAAGTTACAAATCCTCTGAGAGTCTAGCATACATTAAGAATTTAAAGATCTTGGGAGATTTGTACGCAAATCCTGGCGGTTGTATGTATTGAAATATCAATAAAGGAGGTTCTAGGTATTGAAATACCAATAAAGGAGGTTCTAGGTATTGAAATACCTATAAACCTAATCATCGTAGTCGGGACCATGTTAGACCGTTACAGTGGCATAGCAAATGCTCTTCTGTTTCCTCGTCCTCGTTACACAGTCTACAATCTTCATTTTGGCTGATTCGCATTCTATGTTAGAGTTTCAATACTCTGCAATGACCAGTCAAGCATCCTGTGACTATGGGAATGCCTACACGGCTGCGACTAACTACCTCTGTGGTTCTCTGGCGAGAATGTTCGGGCATGAACATTTTAGCCACCCTACTATCTTTAGTTTCCCTCCAATATTGGTGCGATTCTCCCTCACGCCATTGCTTGATTTTAAGTTTGGTTGAACTTCAAGGCAACCCATAGAATGGTTCGATTCCAGTACAACTACTGGCAGCTCCTTTTCTAGCGGACTCATCTCCCTCTTACTGCCCAATAGATCCACTGTGGCCTGGCACCAATATAAGATGAACTCTGTTATGTGATGCTAGTTTTTTGAGAAGGACTGGAATAGGGCCACACTGTGGTATAACAACGGGCCATGAGGTGGGCTCAAGTGTGCTCTTGGTGAGCTAACCTACCTGCTAGGCAGTCCCAAACTAATTTCGATTTCATTTGGAAGGCGTTAATCGCTAGATACCGCCCTCTTGCTAACGGAGTGAATATAGATGTGACAGATATTGGTCGATCAGGTGTAGGATCAGGAGTTTATAGCGAAATGCCCTCAATCAGTGAATCCATCAAAATAATGGATCGATGCAGTGTTTTCCAAGCGGAAATAACCGCTATTCACAAAACCTGGAATTGGCTGAGGATAAACGAGGTAACCGTCTAGGATATCTGTATTTTATCAGATAGCCAAGCTGCACTAAGGGCTTTGAATGCATTCCAAATAACATCGAGGAGTGTCTTAGACTACCGCCGATCTCTAAATGAGATGGTTAAAAAATTCCATATCCATTTGGGCTGGGTACCAAGACATAGGGATATACCAGGGAACAGCAAGGCTGATCAACTTGCGAGAGATGGCACTTGTATCGTAAATGTCGGTAGGCATATGGGTGTACCTCTCGCGACTTGTAAGCTTCTCATAAGGAATACGCTAATTAATTCTACCAATCAAAGGTGGATCTAAGCCACTACCTGTGAAATCGCCAGGCAAACATGGCCGAGGCTAAATCTGCGTCTATCTAGGAATATCATTAGACTCAATAGACTACAAATTAGGACTTTAATAGGTGCCCTCACGGGACATGGTCTAAAAGGAAATCATGCCAGAAGAATGGGAGTTTATACACATGATTTCTGCCGCAGCTGCATGAACGAGGAGGAACTGGAAACGATCCAGCATCTCTTCTGTACATGTCCAGCTTTTGCTATAAATAGAGAGCGTTTGCTAGGATCCCACTTCTTAACAAGTATAGATGGTCTATGCCAGTCAGGTATTAACAAACTTGTTCGCTTTGTAAAAGGCTCAGGGTGGTTCAATCTGGATGGGGAAGCGTAGCCATGACTCGCATCCGCGGCTCACAATGGACCCAACTGGTGGTCTAAGTGGCATCACTGGTTTAATGGTGATGCGGCTGCCCTACCAACCTACCTATTGGTCGATCTGTCTAGTTACTCTCTTAAGCACAATTATATTGCCTGATCCTCGCCCAGAAAAACTGAGCTTTCTTGGCTCATGTTGCTAAATAGACGCCTTCTAGGGTATTCCACAAAGACCCCCCCTCCAACTTTTTCTTCCGTTTTTGAGGCATCTGTGTACCAGATATTACTTATCAGACAGACTTATATACGGGCTTTGGTCTGCTCTGCTCCCAATATACCCTTTTTGGGAAAGTAGCCTTGAAATTTTGTTGGAAGTTAAATTGGGTGTGACAGAAGTCGATTACGGTGAAGTTATTCTGAGTAAGTACGGGCTCATCTTTGAGACGTACCACTTCTTCTTCGTCCTCTAAGATGAGCTTGGGATTGCAGTGGTTCTTTCTTGATGTACATGAATTGGTGGTAGATTTAACAGAACCTCAAGAGCAGCGTTTAGCGTTGACCTCGTCGCTCCTGTTGCTAGCTGTTGTACTCTGGTGATCTTTGCATGTGCTCTGGTTTTATTTAGTTTGCTGCAATTCATAGGTGTTCCATTCGCGTCCCATGATTTATGAGCGATATCCTAATAAGGCTCTTTATAACCTTTCGTACCCCAAATTTTGCAATGATGTGGCTAAAAGGCTCGTCTGATTGTTATTTGAGATCAATCTCGACTAGGAATGCTAGTCTGGCATCCAAGAAATTTTATTGGACACTAAGTTGGTAAATAAAAAGGTGTTGTGTTACGCTGGCTTAGATATGTGCGAGATCCCTCATCTTGATTCCTCCAAAATATATGAATTCCTGTCTAAAATTAACCTGACAGAAGATTTATAGATGAGACTATTCTCATCTTTCAAATAAGTAGGGGCATCACAATAGATCTTTCAGGTCGCAGTGTATAACACCCTTAAATATATATATTTATCTATCTATCTATGCTGGATAGGTTTTCCTAAGTCAAACCGCCGTAGTATCTCAGCATAGATTTCGCTAACAAGCAGCGATTTCTCAAATCGTCAGGGTGTTATCCGAGTAGCCCCTTTCTCCTATCATCCGAGTAACCTCCTTCTTGTCATCCCAGCACCAGCTCTTGTAATCCGAGTAGCTCCGTTCTTGCCATCCGAGTAGCCCTTTTCTTGCCATCCGAGTAGCTGACATTGGCTCCTTTATGACGGTGTCATCCCAGTGCGTGAAGGTGGAATCCAGTTTCACTTTATGATGGTGCCATTCCAGAGCTTGACACTGGAATCCAGCCTTTTCATAATCATCAAAACGTTGTATGTTAACTTAAAACGGCTACTCTTACACACACCAATTTAGATCCCAATGTCTGGGCACTGGGATGACAAAAAAAGGAGCTCTGGAATGACACTTATCTTAGGCCAATAAAGTTTATGTAGATAACGAAAGCAATAATGCGGACAGATCTCAACATATTCCAGACATTTAAATTCCTGGGCAATGCTGTCAGAGTAGAGTTGCGGAGAAGCCAGAGTAAAGTTAGTAGAGACCCTCGAATACACCAGAGAGCTACTAGAGCGATACCAGTGAGTAGCATTGTTTATACTTGATTCTAAACAAATTCAAGAGAGATGCTGGGAGAGGAGCTCCAGAGAAGACTTAGAAGTGTTACAACGGAAGTAACAGAAGCGTAGTTGAAGTACTCGACTACAGTGATATTGTCAAACAAGATGTTTTATAAAGTTACCTTGAACAATATCAAATACAATATCCTTAAGCTCAGGGGGTAGGCGCTGGTCTGAAGGTACAGAAAGCAAAATAGCTGGACAAACGTGGCCGCAAATAAATGTCAAGCGCTCAAAAGATTTATTATCTCTAAATAGACTAAGTATAGGTTCCGTAGTTAGGTTCCGTAGTTAGATTCCGTAGTTAGGTTCCGTAGTCAGTGTCCTAACGGGTCACTGGACCTTGGGTACTCATGGTAGTAGGCTGGGGATTTCCTGTAACCACTTCTACAGGAGTTGCATGGGTGAAGAGGAGCAAGAGTCCATTGAACACCTGTTATAAACGTGCCCAGCGATGTCTAGAAGGAGGCGCACTTTCCTGGGTGACCACTTTCTGTACTCTTTGGGAGATATGCCAGTTAAGAAGATAAGCTCCATCAACTGCTTTGTTAAAAGCAGCAAATGGCTGGACCTCTGAAAGGCTTTGTGACTTGTGTCTCATGCGGTATCACAAGGGGTCAATGATGGCCTAAGTGCGCCCTTCTGGCGAGCGCTTTACCTACCTCACAAGGGGTCTATGAGGGCCTAAGTGCGCCCTTCTGGTGCCCTCTTTACCTACCATCCTAAGAACAACAAGTTCAGATACAAACAATAGTTTTTAGGAAGTCGCCTGTGGTATCATAAAGAACCATCACGTGTGCTTTATGAGAACTAAGCTGCCACTCCTACCTACCTACCTAACAGATATTATACCAATCACATAACAGATTTATGGGAAAGTCACCAGGTTAATGCAAAGTATATCTTACGCAGTTGCCAATGGGACATCACATGATGTTTATGATGACGCAACGCAATTAAAGACAGCATAACCTGGGGAAATGCCAGAGTAATGCTAAGGAAAAAAATCGAATTATTGGAGATAATCAGGCTCCAACTTCAATTACATATTTTAATGAAACAAGGACTTATTCCGCCAAAGCACGTGACTGACATAGTCATAGTCGGTAGTTGTGCATTTCCAAATAGAAGTCAGAGGTATAGTTGGAATCATATAACTTGGAAGAAGTCCACAGACCTATCCAAATGATGGAGCAATAGTAGGATCTTTATTTCAGTACATATGCTTAGTTTATCTATGCTAATAATGTGAATTGAGCAGACGATGATTGGAAGAAACTCCATGTAATTAATTTAAGTAAATAACTTCGAGGAAACTACGTTGTTCTGAGAGATCAAAAATCTTCTATGAATAGCTCTGGCAGGATTTCAGTATACGAGTACTTTAAATGTGCTGTGTACGTCAGTGTTGATCTCAACTTTGGACACTTTGTGGGTGGTTCGACGAATAAGGCTGATGACAGATTGGTCGCTTGAAGCGAAGCGATAAAACGGCGATACCCCTGGCTAGAAATCTCTGCTTATGACGCAGCAAAGAATCTCTCATAGTGAGAGCCAAAGCGACTGCGAAAGCGAGTAGAGAGAAACCACTCATAGAAGACCTACATTCATGTTCTTTGAGTTCTAGGGAGAGTTTCTGGTTGTTTAATATCTGACCGTTTAATATCGCATGGTTTTATGGGAGCTTTGCTCATGAAATTTGCCCATTTCTTCTGCAATCTATCATTAATTTTGTACAAAATGTAATCAAAAGTTTCGTTGGACATTCTCAAATAACTATAGAACTTGTCTGGATATTTCCGCAGTTCATAATACAGGACGTACAATTCACTTGTTAGTTTTCGTTCAGCATGTTTCCTTAAAGCACGTAGTCCAATTTTCTTTCTAAACATTATAAACATGTTTTTAAATATAGCACACTCGTCTGAGTCCATCCTTCACACCCAACTATATAGAAATGAATACATATTGTATATCGCACATCAACACAGCTGATCGCTCTCACACTTCGTCGCATGCTATACACACGTCTTGTCCCATGGCTATAGCACGAACTCGCCTCGCTTATATTACTCCTTCCCCTCTCGCGACCACTCTGCCATCAGCCTAAGGATGGTTTAGATTTCACGCCAAATTTAAGTTCGATGCGATTCTTGAGATGGGTTTCTGGTATGGGAGTTTAACAGGTTCATCAAACTATCAGGATGGTTTCCTGCAACATGATGGGGGAGTCGTGCCTTTCCCGGCGCTGTCCTTGCGCCATCCCAAGTAAGGGAATTTTTTAGTCAGTGCTTGAACGGCGCCACACCGTGGTATCGCAATGGGCCATTAGGTGTGCTCAAGTGTGCTTTTGGCAAACTAGGCGGCCACTCCTACCTACCTACCTACCTACCTACGCCTAGCCAACAAATATTTTCCAACAATACTCAAATCCTCAGGCATGGCCTTCAATGCTCATTGCAGGAGCTGTAAGGACCCACAAAAGAAAGACACAATCGTAGGCTTTCTTTGTGATTACCCAGCCCTCGCTCGCTTGAGACTCAAATATGTCGGAAGTCCTTTTCTGGAGAGTCTGGCGAGTTGCTCTAGTTGAGAACGTGCATACCTAAAGAAATCTGTTACAACCCCGGCTGGTTGTTAATGTTACAAAAGTATACCACAATTTTTTAGGCTCTCGAGGACTTGGCAACAAAGCGGCACTGTTGCTAGCGGCACTGTTGCTACTGAGGCACCCATTTTACCCACCTACTTACTCCAATCCTCTGACATTTCTAGCTGCTTCAGGTACACGAGTATGTACGCATCTTCAGCTGATATAATTCGATTTGTACTCCTCTTATTAAGGTTATATTTGCTGACTAATCCATTATTAAATATTTGATGGCATTTGACTCCACATGCAGATTAATGTACAAATAGATATGCGAGTTATCCCGCCTTGTTACTTAGAACACTAAAATTCCAGCGGAATCAATTCACTTGAAGTACGTGAGAAACACTCTGAATTGTAAACATTTTGCTAGTGATTGTGATTAGCATACATAAACTGAATTGTAATAAAAGCTATTCAAAGATATGGCAAAGCTCTACTTGACAAGGATTAAGGAACACAAGTATTTTAAGTGCCTGCACAGCCTGTTCACATATTTCAGTGCTACAGCGATATTATGAAGGTGACCCCATTAGCGGTTTGTACGCGTAAAGCCAAGCTTCGTTTACTCATATTTACGCTGTATCCACAACAGTCTGCTGTGCAAGTCAAGTCTGTTTGTGAAGTTGTGTGCATCTGACTGGTGCTATAAAATTAATTTGCCTGCAAAAAATCTGAAAGAACGTTGCCTGGAAGGTTCTTTGGGTGATCTTCCGCATTGAGTCTAATTTTTGGCTCAGCTGTTGCACTGAAACTCCTCGCTTTAAGAGATTCTTTCAGATACTAAACAAAACGTAGCATAGTTTTAGGGCTGCTTAATAAGCTGCTGTAATGTTAAGGATGCTGTTCACAGTACTTTTCACGCAAGTTCAACCATCCACTGCGCTGAATCAAAGAACATCAACGTAACGTTGATGTTCTTTGGCTGAATATTAGCGCGCTTGATTTTAAATACATAGCAGCCAATAAATAAACTCTTAATAATAGATAAGTTAACTAGTACATGTAGATAAATGTAGATATTAACTAGTATGTAGATAAAAGTAGATATGTAGATAAATATAGATATGGGTTCACTTAGCAGAGGCTTCTTTCCTCTCCTTAGCTGGCGAACAACCCTAGTGGTTCAATGCGGCGTAATGAGAATTCGGCAGTCCTCTCTGCTAAGCGCACGCTGATGCCAGTTGGAAATGCCGCGTCCAGACAGGTCCTCCTGAACTTGGTCTTTCCACCTTAGCGGTGATCTCCTCCGGCTTCTTTGGTTGGTTGGTTGGTTGAGTGTTTCTTTCTGGGTTAAGTCCCCACAGCTTCTGCAGGGGTTGATACGCATCTCCTCGATACGTCTCACAATTAACGCTGTAGCGCCGTTTTGATACCACTTCCTCACCGAGTGACGGAAGTATGGTAGATGCTAAACCCACCCCGTAGAGTTTATGTAACATAGTCATTTCTTCGGACTGACTTCCGAGCATTCCTATAAGTTATCAAGAAAGAACGCCCCCAGTCACCTATACCTTGTCTTTGCCAAGGCCGGACATTCTCAAAGGTAATGTAAGAGTGTTTCTTTTTGGGATAAGTCCCCACAGCTTCTGCGGTGGTTGTTGAAAGGGATATGCAGTCTCCTCTTACTTATCCCATATTCTCTTTAACATTATTGGGTATACAATATCATGGCCAGGTGACGTAAAGTTGTCAAAAGAGGAATGAGAATACCTCATTGACTCCTCCGTGGCAATTTTTGTGCCAGTATACTAGTTTCGTCTCGTGATTCCACCATTCGAGTCGTCAACCTTCTCCAACCTATTTCCGGCGTCAGTGATAATGCTGCTACCCGGGAAGTGAGTTTTCGGGAGGGTAATGTTTCCACCTTTGAATTGGTATAAGAATCATCAGACTTGAGAAGAGAGTCCAGCCCAACTGTACGGTCCCGCTTAAGCATCCTGCACAGCCCAGCCGACTCCTTCATGTTGTCAATTTGACTACAGAAGCTTCTATAAGAGTCCACAGCCCAGCCGACTCCTTCATGTTGTCAATTTGACTACAGAAGCTTCTATAAGAGTCCACTTTGGTTCATCGAATGTTCTTCTTAAAGATTTTCTACGCTATTTGATATTCAGGTCAGTCTTCTTCTTTTCGGGGTTTTAAAGTATTATTCAGAAGGCTTCTGGGCCTTTAACGAAGCTTTGAAAAGTTCAGCATTCCACCATGGAAATGCCTTACCCTGCCTGCTCATTCTTAGCGGACATTCTACCTCATAACATTATATCACCTCATGGATTGTCGCTATGGTTCTGAGTTTAGGAAATCTAGGAGTCTTCTATTCAACAAGAAACCCACACTTGTCCCAGTCCGCCCTTCGTGGATTTCGGCATTATCATTTTGTCAACGTATGTTCGAAATTCAATCAAACAGTGATCCGAGAGAGATACCTCTTCCAGAACTTTGCACTGTTTTATTTGATATGTAAAATTATTAATTAGGTAAGGCTAGCTTAGGCTAAACTGGCGCACATATACCTGCGAGGTCCTTTGCGGTACAAGATGAATATCCGTTGTGGAAGATAAAAACCTAAAACTAATCATAGCATTTATTTCTGAAACAGACTTCTATATTGAAGGACTACGTGACTTTTACTCTAGACTTTACAGCTAGAATACCAACTCTCTATCCAACCAGCGAGGACTGGGAGTCAGGCTCTGTAATGGATAATTCTGACATTATCATTTACACTGATGGCTCAAAGATGGAGAGTGGAACGGGGCCGGATGTCTTCTCGAAAGGCTTGCAGGCAAGACAGTCATATTGGCTGTCTGACGCATGCAGCGTGTTTCAGGTCGAAGTCTATGCAATTAGGAAAGCGGCCAGGCTGATACAAAGTAGTACAAATCGACCCTCGAATATCACTACCTGTGTGGAGAGTCAGGCGGCGCTTAAGGCAATATAATCTAAGACAGTTAAATCGAAGTTGGTAATGAATTGTCGTACCTCACTACTGAACACTGGACAGCACAAGGTCTGCACGAACATAGCAATATAGAAGGGAATAAATTAGCGGACGAGATGGCCAGATGGGGCTCTGCAAAGGACATTTACGAAGCAGATACCTCAATACAGACCCCGATATGTGAACTGTTTAGGAGCATAGATGAATTCACCATTGCGGTGACAAACAACTTAACAACTGAGTAATCGTGATGACTGTGAAGTCTCACGGGCCTTACGGCCCAGGTTAGACATGAAGAGAACGAAATTTATCTAAGAGCTCAAAAAACCTGCAGTAAGGGTACTTATTGGTCCTTAGACTGGCTGCCACGTTAACCTAACCTAAGGGTGCTTATGGGGGTCATTATCGGTCCGTGTGCTATCACACCAATGCTTCAACCTTGGCGTAATCCGTCGAGCGGGCTATGCAAGAGTTGCCATGATGAAGAAGAGATAGAATCGATTCATCACTTTTTATGTCAATGTCCAAGACTACAGTTGAAACGATTTCAATGTTTGGGGTCGCGTTTCTTCACAAGCTTGACAGAGATAACGAAGGTGGACTTATCGGATCTCCTCACATTCATCTGGAAAACCAACTGGTTTAATAGAGATGGTACTACAAATGTATACGGAAATCGAGGGTAAGGATGATTAAAGCTCCTCTTGGCAATTTTGTAGGCAGTCACAATGGACATAGATGTCTCCGAGTGGAAGTTCGGATACGAAGCGCCTTCGCAACCTATCCTATCCTGTATTTGGAAGTGTCACAATGAAATTCAAGCTTTTCTAAACTTTAATTTCCCATCAATTAACAAAAGGCGAAGGCCTCTGTAGCTAAATCTTCCTCCACCAATTCTTTCCCCTTCAAATAAATAATAATAATAAAAATATTTCATTTTATAACATGTTTTTTAGAGCTTGATCCACTGATTTATTTAAATGGATCATCACTTGGAAACTATTTCCTTAGGAAGCATGTCTGAATTACCGAGAATTATTCAATTTCTCTCTTTGGGGGATAATTTGAAACTTTCGGTGCAATTTCTTTCATCGATTTCGATGTGATTTGCCTTTATTCGGCAATTCTTCGATCAGAGTTCCTTTCACTTGCATCTTCTTTGGCTGTTAATATATTGTAGGTTTCTACGTATTTGGAGTTTATATCGCTTATTTGCCCGTCTCGAAAAGAAATGGGGTATATTTGTCGAAAGGGCATTATCCTGAAAGTCTCCGTTATGGAATTATTCTGCTTTTTTAAATATTTCAAAATAAGTTTTCATTATTGCACATTCTCTACTTTTCTTTAGCGTCACAATTTCTCCCCTGCCAAGTACACTCGCCTTATCGCAGGGGATTGTCAAGGTCCTTCATTTCTGACGTTATTATAAGGAACGCTTGAACAGTTCCTTCTAATTAGTTTTTATTTAATTAATCTATAATTAAATTCGTTTTCTTTTGCTCAGTTTATCACAATCGGTCTATTATTTTGCCAAAGATGGGCAGGTGTGGGTGGCGACTTATAATTGTTCAGTGGGAAAGAAACTTCGCGATATTTGTACGAACAGTTGCAACCGTTTCAACCAAGAATATGGACGACTCTTCTATCAGCTCTGATGTGTTTCGTCTGCACAGACGTATCTGGGAACTTTTCATGGAGCCCCATAGAGCTAAAAATTACAAAGTTCTGCGCCGCATTTTTGCAATATTTCTTAATGCCATTGTGACATTTTGGTTTCCTGCCCACCTGTTCCTTGGGATTTTCCAAGCTAGAACGCATTATGAAGTCCTTGAGACTCTCGCCGTATTGGTGCCGATTGCTATGTGCTCGTTCAGAACATTGTTGATTTGGTATAAATTGGAAATAGTGCACAGAGTTGATGAGATAATTGAGAAATTGGACCGACGCATCACCGACTCCGACGAGGTGGCATACTACAAGCGTGAAGTGTTGCCTCCTGTCATCCGAATGGTCAAAATATTTACATACCTCTGCATTTTTGGTGTATCATTTATAGGCTTAGCCACAGTACTAAATGGAGTCAATAAAAGGACACTGACGTACCCAGGATACTTCCCATTCGATGTCTATGGAACAACCACAAAGATTGTGCTTGCGAATATATATCAGCTTCTGGGAATTGGAGTGATGGGAGTCCAAGTTGCAGCCAATGACACATATGCTCCGATGGGATTAGCAATAATAGGAGGCCATGTTCATGTGCTGCGTATACGGATATCGAAGATTGGTTGGAATCTAGAGAAGTCCCAGATGCAGAACACTGCCGAACTGATAGATTGCATAAAGGCCCACAAGGATATACTAGAGTAACCTTCTACATAATATTCGATATTATACATATATCGATCTCTCTTCTTACAGATTCAATCATGTATTCCATAAGGTAATCTCTGTCTATATGGGGCTGCAGATTATTATGGCAGTCGTCAACATGTGCGTCATTTTGATAAATGCGATTTATTACTTGGACGACGTCTTTCTCGCAATTTACTATTTGATCGTCTGGTTCACATCTTCAATGGAAATATTTCCCAGTTGCTACTACGGCACATTGATGCAGACCGAATTCAACCACTTGACGCAGTCGATATACTCCTGCAATTGGATGGACCAAAATAGGGAATTTAAGAGGAACTTGGCAATTTTCCAGGAGTCATCATTGAAGCAGATTATCTCGAAGGCTGGTGGCGGGATGATTCATATAAATTTGGATTCATTTATAAGAGCCTGCAAAGGAGCGTACTCTTTATTTGCACTGCTTATGCAAATGAAATGAAGGATCAGACCCTTATGGTAAATAGCGACACTCGAAAAATCTGCACTCCCACTGAAGTTATCGCACAGCTCACAGAAAAGATATCGGGTATCTCAACGATCGATAAATAAACAATTATTTCAACATTTCTTCCGTTTGAAATGGGCAGCTTATTCGATGGTCCAATTATTCGAAAAACGACAGAGAGCAACTGTTATTATGCCCTACACATACTGTAACACCATACCCGGGTGACTCCAGCTATTGGGAATACTATATTTAATGTTGTTATAAGCTCTGTACAGAATCAAAGCTCGATTGTCATACGAACTAAGTCAGATGAAGAAGGACATTCCCAGTCTTATGCAGAGAAGTAGAAACACAGCTGGAAGACCTCACAAGTATCCTCATAAGGAATATCGAAGTTTTTCTTAGGCAAGTTTGTTGTATTTTTTGGTATAAGTATATATAGGATATTGAAACTGGGCAATCAATGATGAACTAGTTAACCTTTTTCAATAAGAGTGCAATTATAAAATGATCCGTTCAATGTTTAGTCTTCTCAATGGCAACTTTTGCCAATTTTGTACGTTCGTCTATGCCGGAACTTAGTTCTCCTGTTCTTTCAGAGACATTAGAGCAATGAACCCCAACTCAGTACTAAGCTTCCTTAGAACTGTTGGATTAATAGAAGGCATTTAATAGGTAAATGCAGGAGGAGTACAATAGATCAAATTGGTCGAGGTACATTTTCGTTATTTATTTCATGCATCATCTTCATCAGTGATGCAATCTGCCTTTACCTTCAATAAACTTCTCTCATCTTCATCAGTGTTGCAATCTGCCTTTACTTTCAATAAGTTTGTCAACTTCTTGTAGTCCGCTACTCGACTGTGACTCCTACATTCGGCCGTCCTGACATGTCATGGTTTAATGTACTCTGCCAACCGTAGTAGTTTTGTGAGGTGATTCATTCTCATCTGCTTTCAAAACTACGTCGGCAGCTTCTGTTCACGACTGTCCGAGGAATGTCAGTTTAAGTTTCAAGACAGGACCGTACTGCCTCCTCTCTATATGTATTGTTTACTCAGTGGTAGAACAACGAAGTCCTTAGACAAGCTTGACAAAAATACGATGAAGAGTATTCATGCAAGAAGGAAAAGTTGGAATATGATCGGAAATCCATCAGCAACAGTTCAAATACTGAGACAGTTTCATCACAATGACTATTCGAGTAAATATTCCAGAAAGTTCTGAGCAATTAACTGCCTGGGATATCAGAGCATACACGCTATTCGCATTTCCCACTACCACACTACTGTAACAAAATGCTGCCGCATTTGTAACGGAAGAACATCCGTAAGAACCTTCACAGACCTACCAATTTCCTCACACGTACTTGTGCTTATGGGGTTCTGAGGGAGAAATCTAGCTACGGTTTCCCTGTAGAGGTTCCAGTTTACCTTCTAGATATTTCTTATAGCCAGAGAGCTTCGTAGTCTATCTTAACGATCAAACTGGATTAGCCCATGATCTGAAAAAGGCGCTCCTCTGAAACTCTCCAATTTGAGATCCGGGTATCTAAGCACACACGTTATTCGCATTTCCCACGATGACGCAACTGAAACAAAATGCTGCCGCATTTGTAACGGAAGAACGTACTTTCCCCACCTCCCTGACATTGACTCCGTGAGCTCATTGCTATACACTGCCAACGGAGCAGCTGGCAATCACTTCCCACTGAAGTGAGTGTATTTTTAAACTCTTTTAACGTAGCAAATTCCTCTTTATTAGTTCAAATTAAAATAATCAAAATTTTATGCATAATTTAATTAAAAAGCTGCCAAACACCGCCTGACGTGATGAGCCGCGATGGGCTTGCGTCGAAAAGGGGTTCTTTGCATAATTCAGTTTGTAACATTCCACATTCTGTTCGACTGATGCCACTCCCTGCGGCATGGGCACCTATAAATATGCAGGCAACATTTGAGGGCAGCAACAGTCTCCCACAACACTTACACCAGTCTCAGACAAACTCCTTCAAACATTGCAGCAACATGAGTCGTTTCAGCATCGCAGTCGCACTTGTTTTGGGTGAAAACTTTCTTGCGAAGTCCGTTCAAAATTTACTTAATTGTTTACTTCCCTCACAGCTCTCTGCAGCCTTTCTACAGCCTCGCCAACCCCGATAGGAACTGCCGAGCACATAAACGCCGCTTGCGACTACCACTGCACCGACGTGGAGTTGCCGCTGTGCGCCACAAACGGGCAGTGCATGCAGACCTTCCAGGGCCCGTGTGCCATGTCCGCCTACAACTGCGCGCAACCGCAGAAGCCGTTCGTCATCATCGAGGCCTGGAAGTGCGAGACAAGCTGGGCCCCACTCTGCACCGCCAAAGAGCTGGGTCCTCAGTAACTTCTGGGGACGCACTCTCACTGGATATTCTAGTGGAAATATCAATAAATGGAATAAGATGCTGGAGGGGAACGGGAGAGAGGAAGTTTCTATTTGCAGATTTTATTGTTCTTCATGGTACTACGGATGAGTCTCTTAAGTTAAGTCCCCATATCGCCAAACTACCTACTGAGTTACACTATTTTCTTAAGCGATTTGTAAGAATATTTCAATTGATTTGTTGAATAAAATTTAAAATTTTTATTGCCTTGGACGAGAATAACATTTGTAACAATTTTTTTAAAATGGGAACCGCGGATCTCTGCAATATTCGATGAACTTGTCCCCAATCACAGACTTCAGAGTGGATTTTAGTGACACACGACTTGATATTTGCAGAGGACTTTAAATGGCGACCGATTTCAGTGCTTCCGTCGACAGTTCCAACACTATCCTAGAAAATCTCCCATATCTCGTATCCCAACACGCCTTCGCAACCTAACCTAACTTATCCTAGAAAATACTCGAGAACCATCCGGAAGAGAATGAAACGAGAAAGGGGCAGCAAATTATCTTCAAATGTCAGCGGAAGAACACTATAGTCGGTCGCACCGGCTGTACAAATGCACTACGAACACACGTTGCTTGACTTTGCTCTCATTGGATCAGATTTAATTCCAGGGGTGAATTTGGTATCAAGAATAATAAAGACTACTCTCTATAAAGAAAAGGGAATGTGGGCGAGTGCCGAGTTCTCAAAGTGCATTCTTTTCAATGGAGTTATACGGAGTTTCATTTAAAATTTCAACCAAATAACTTATTTAGTTCTATGAATATGTCCTTTTGAAGAAGTAGGAATATACAGACTAATTTGGTGGGATCGAGAAAGCGAAATTGGTGAATTGAATATAATATGTCCCTTCCCAGGTACATTTTAGACATGACAAACATTTGTCGCAAAGGAAATATACAGCGAAGTGAGTATAAAAGAATCATAGATCTAAGCAGAAATCAGCTGTAATAAGATAGAGTTCAGAATTCAGAAGGTATTCCACTAAGAACAGCCTTATAATAATCGACCAGCGTAGCATATATATCCAATATCTCGCTCCGATGCTGCAGGCGATGGTACCATTATTATTATTAGAAAATTGTGTATGTCCTTTTTCCCTTTTAACGAGTAAAGGATGTAAGAACATTATTAAATACGAGTTCCATATAAATACGGGAATCCTCATTTCAAAGCACTATAGGGGCTAACATGTACCACTCACGACAACCTCAGTCGATCATCCCCGGACCAATGTGCAATAAGAAAAGTTTCACCACACACTGGCAGTCCTAGTCTGAGCTTGTGGCGATCATAACTCGTAAGAATCAAATTTTCCCAGTCTGTGTTGCTGTTTGTTAAGAAAGGATTTTCTTCTGTCGTTATGACATCATCGCTCAGTGTTAGATAAGCTGGAGAATGGTTCGAACTTAAGTCTAATCCTTCTTCAACATGGAAGTAGTTGACTGACAAGTCTTATAAGTCTGGATTCTTGGTGGGCTCAGTTGGCCAGTATATTGGCTTCGCTGTGGACATAAAATCCCTCCTTAATTCCCTTGAAGCGTTTGATAGTGCCCGACCCTTGGTAGTTGTAGTCTTAGAGTCCCATGCGGTGTGCTTTGCATTGAAATCTCCACCTTAAATGCATCTATGTTCATAGAGTCCTAGGAGTTGCTTGTGGTCGTCAGATGTAATTGTGTGTCTTGGTGGGCTATAAACGGCGCCGATTGTGAGACGTTGCTGCTTAGTTATATATATTGGATATCTGAAATTCATCAGAGCACCTTCGAAATGTTGGATATTATGTTGGATATTATTACTTATAATAAGTCCACCCGTTGCATTATTACTGAGATGACACCTGAGGATACGGAACAAAGTTTTTAAAATGTTGCATACGATTCATTTGCAAAATGAGCTTCCGATACGAGGCATATGTCAATGTTTCCAGTTCCTAGTATAGCTTCAAGCTCGTTTTTATGCTTAAGCAAACCGTCGGGCATTCCGTGTCATGATTCATAGTGTCCTTATCATTATATATATAAGCTTTTTTCTATTTCACCTGAGGCGACTCGGTAATTGTTTGTTGAGAACTTCTTGTTTCTGTATAAATGATTGTAGTAGGGTTCGCATATCGTATTCCTTTTCCGTTTCTGTAGGGTGCATTTGAGCCTTTAACAGCTCCAGCGTAGGTGCTTCCACATTGGGTGTTATTTGCAGATGGCGATGGGGGTGCATAGCGACCATTTTGGGGTTGGTTGGTATACTCTTGTGTTAAGCTGTTGTTTACGTTGATCTCCAAGCTTTGCAACTCTTTAGCGACTGTGCAGCCCGGTAGTTAGCAGGACATTCTTCACCACAATTGCAACATCTTAATTTTTGAGGGGTTTGCAGAGTGCATTTGGCAGTTCCATGCCTGCCTGTGCATTTCACGCATCTTGCTTGCTTAGAGCAATGATATTTGGTGTGTCCATAAGACTGACAGATTCTGCGTCGCGGTATAAGGGCGCAAGTTTTTAACAGGGTCTATTTTAACAATGGAGCTCAGAATGCTTCGTATGCCATGCATTTTGTGTACTACCTCAGAAGGGTCAAACGTTAGCATAAGAAGGTTGAGGGACTTTTTTTGATTTCCACTGCAATTTGTTGACAGAATTTAAGACTTTAAGTCCTTTATTTTCAAGATCGCCAACAATTTCTGAAAGAGGACACGACCGATGAAGATTTTATGCTGTAACCTTAATAGGGCATGATTGCTTGTCTTGGTATGTGAACCATGATGTTTCACTTGAAGAGAAGAACGCTGTGAGATTTGAGGGCCTTCGACTCGATCTTAATCTATTATTATTTTAAATTTTATTTTTGAAATTTATACAACTTAAAAAGGTTTGTATTGATTTTATACTATCTAGAGTCACATTTTTTAAAAGATTGCTAGGGACTTCCGTACCAAATATATTCCTTCCAATTCTCTACATTTGTCCAATAAATGAGTTATTGAAGCTCTGTGTCCGGTGCAATAATCACAATTTGGCGCTGGATCTCGACGCAGTAAGTGTTCGTGCGAAAATGAGGCATGTCCCAACCGAAGTCGAACAAACATCTTTATTTGCGTTAAGGTGCATAGTCCTGGATAGGTGGGTTTGATTTCCTCTCGATTATACGATCTATAATTATGTGTATAGTTGTTCCACTCTTCCATTTTTCGTATATATAAGGATTTCTCAATTAATTTACGCATATCTGTATTTTCTCGTGTAGGGAAGTACAATAGGGGATGCCTTACAGCGGTTGAATCAGCGAATTCATCGCCGTCAATCCCAACATGGCTGGGTACCCACATGATTTTTAATTTATTAGCACATTTTATGCATGCTTTTCTTATATCTGAAGCAAGGATGTCCTCATTGCTTATATTTCGAATCGCCTCTATGGAAGATTTGCTATCAGAGCATATGAGAAATCTGCCTTTGTGCAAACGAGCATAGTCCGTGGCTATTTTTATTGCCAAAATTTCAGCTGTGAAGATTGACAATGTTGTTGAATAAGGCCAGTGGATATTACTATTCCGGTAGAGGATACTACCGCAAAGGTAGTGCATTCGGTTTGTTTTGAGCCATCAGTAATTAAAAGGGTCCAGTTCTTATTAATGTATTTGCTTGTATGTTCTGCAAAAAGTTGTCGGTAGGCTTCAGGATTTGTGGTAGATTTAGAGTACGAAATCATATCTAGGACAAATGATGAGTCCTTGAGATGCCAAGGAGGGTCTGCTTTCTGCTTGATTAGCCGAGGAGCTGTGTCAGGCATAAGACATTTGGCTACCTCAATACAGCGGCGGATTACGGATTTTATAGTAAAAATACATTTAACATCATTGTTAGAATTGTTATTAAACTTTTAGGTTCTACTTTATTTCCACGCTTTTTCTTATTCCGTCAATGCGCTAACTTTTTCTTTGAGACTCAATGGAGGTTCTATGTGCTGCTTTGTATAATACCCACTCTGCACTATTTCTAGACGTTTTTGCATTGTTCGAGATTTTTTTTCTGAGTCCCCTAATTTCCCCCCACCACGTAGGTTTTTGTTTCTCCCTGGGTCTACTTAGGGGACAAGAGACTGATAGAGCTTTGTTAAGAGCATTCGTAAGAACCTCCACAGACCTACCAATTTCCTCACACGTACTTGTGCTTATGGGGTTCTGAGGGAGAAGTCTAGCTACGGTTTCCCTGTAGAGGTTCCAGTTTACCTTCTAGATATTTCTTATAGCCAGAGAGCTTCGTAGTCTATCTTAACGATCAAACTGGATTAGCCCATGATCTGAAAAAGGCGCTCCTCTGAAACTCTCCAATTTGAGATCCGGGTATCTAAGCACACACGTTATTCGCATTTCCCACGATGACGCAACTGAAACAAAATGCTGCCGCATTTGTAACGGAAGAACGTACTTTCCCCACCTCCCTGACATTGACTCCGTGAGCTCATTGCTATACACTGCCAACGGAGCAGCTGGCAATCACTTCCCACTGAAGTGAGTGTATTTTTAAACTCTTTTAACGTAGCAAATTCCTCTTTATTAGTTTAAATTAAAATAATCAAAATTTTATGCATAATTAAATTAAAAAGCTGCCAAACACCGCCTGACGTGATGAGCCGCGATGGGCTTGCGTCGAAAAGGGGTTCTTTGCATAATTCAGTTTGTAACATTCCACATTCTGTTCGACTGATGCCACTCCCTGCGGCATGGGCACCTATAAATATGCAGGCAACATTTGAGGGCAGCAACAGTCTCCCACAATACTTACACCAGTCTCAGACAAACTCCTTCAAACATTGCAGCAACATGAGTCGTTTCAGCATCGCAGTCGCACTTGTTTTGGGTGAAAACTTTCTTGCGAAGTCCGTTCAAAATTTACTTAATTGTTTACTTCCCTCACAGCTCTCTGCAGCCTTTCTACAGCCTCGCCAACCCCGATAGGAACTGCCGAGCACATAAACGCCGCTTGCGACTACCACTGCACCGACGTGGAGTTGCCGCTGTGCGCCACAAACGGGCAGTGCATGCAGACCTTCCAGGGCCCGTGTGCCATGTCCGCCTACAACTGCGCGCAACCGCAGAAGCCGTTCGTCATCATCGAGGCCTGGAAGTGCGAGACAAGCTGGGCCCCACTCTGCACCGCCAAAGAGCTGGGTCCTCAGTAACTTCTGGGGACGCACTCTCACTGGATATTCTAGTGGAAATATCAATAAATGGAATAAGATGCTGGAGGGGAACGGGAGAGAGGAAGTTTCTATTTGCAGATTTTATTGTTCTTCATGGTACTACGGATGAGTCTCTTAAGTTAAGTCCCCATATCGCCAAACTACCTACTGAGTTACACTATTTTCTTAAGCGATTTGTAAGAATATTTCAATTGATTTGTTGAATAAAATTTAAAATTTTTATTGCCTTGGACGAGAATAACATTTGTAACAATTTTTTTAAAATGGCAACCGCGGATCTCTGCAATATTCGATGAACTTGTCCCCAATCACAGACTTCAGAGTGGATTTTAGTGACACACGACTTGATATTTGCAGAGGACTTTAAATGGCGACCGATTTCAGTGCTTCCGTCGACAGTTCCAACACTATCCTAGAAAATCTCCCATATCTCGTATCCCCACACGCCTTCGCAACCTAACCTAACCTATCCTAGAAAATACTCGAGCACCATCCGGAAGAGAATGAAACGAGAAAGGGCAACAAAGTATCTTCAAATGTCAGCGGAAGAACACTATAGTCGGTCGCACCGGCTATACAAATGCTCTACGAACACATGTTGTTGTCTGTATTTGGTTGCTTGACTTTGCTCTCATTGGATCAGATGTAATTCCAGGGGTGAATTTGGTATCAGGAATGATACAGACTCTCTATAAAGAAAAGGGAATGTGGGCGTTTCCTAGTTTTTAAAATGTGGTGTTTTCAATGGAGTTATCGGAGTTTCAAGCTTGAGTTCATTCATAATTTTTTAACTAAATAAATCTTTTAGTTCTGTGGATACATCCTTTTCAAGAAGTAGGAATATACAGACTAAATTGGCGAAATCGAGAAAGTGAAACTAAATAAAATATAATTCCATATATTCACTTCAGAGTGACGGCAGTTGTTCCTAGGAACATCGATAAACTGGCTGCTGTTCTGCTGCTTCTGTTGGTTCTGGTTCGAAGAGTGAATCGGAGGTGCGTTGTTACGCGGTGGTATCACAATGGACCCATGGTGGTCTGAGTGAGCTGGTCCGTAGACCGGCTGCCACGATAACCTAACCTAACCTAACCGTAGTTCTGCCGATTCACCAAGCTCCGTTTGTTGTGACTGGAATCTCGAATGTATTCCACATTATGAAAATGGCTGTGAGCAAATTTCATCACAAATAAAAACTGCTTTCATGTTAAACAAATTGTCCATGGCTCTCTCTGAAGAGCAGGAGATATTTTATCTGTAGAACTTTAACTGTAGAGCACTTTAGACAAACGTACTCACGGGATCCCAAAGATGAGGAATACGGTAGTTCATCACACCCAGCTGTTAGTTAATGAGGGGGTAAGTGTCCAGCTTTGAAGATGGCTAGAGTAGGGTTCCCCACTGATTCTCTCAAGTCCACCACTTCCATCCTGTGAGATCGCAATGCGGTTGTACGTGGCCCAAGTGCGCATTGCAGCACTGTTTAAATGCCATATTTTTGTTGTTTTCTAGCCAGTTTAGGATTGCTTCCTGGTTCTTGAGTACTCTAAAGGGTATTGTAAAATATGTTTTGGAATGTACCGAAGCATCGTGGAGGATGCAGTGATATTAGTTAGTGAAGTAGAATACTAATCCCTGGGCTGTTGTCACTATAGTGTAATGTACATGTTACATATACATGTTCACACATACATGTAGACATACTTATGTATAAGTTCATGCACTTTCCTACGTTATAACGATATACAATAAACCCCAGTTTGCACTGACAACTCGTTCTATTCACTTCACGACTATAGTATCTGATACGAGTATGTAATATGAGTATTATATAGAAGTGAATATACAGTTTGTGGGAGATGGGTGTAACAGTGATATTTCCGCCTTCTAAAAGTTGCAAGTGGCATAGTTGAAATATTGTGCTCTGTTCATTTTAGTAAATTGAGGACATTTATTAAATATTCTGGAGAGTTCCTGCAACATTTTTGGGAATGTGAGTACATATTCCCCTCAACACACCAAAAATCTACTAAAATTCACTTGGATTGAAGCAAAATGTTGTGTATTGAAATAAAGAAAGTCCTTCCCGATTTCAGATAGAAATTATTTACTTCAACTTTGGATGAAATCTGTGTCAATTATTTATTATACAGGACTAGTCACCACACTCCTCTACAATTGTTTCCCAATGTTTCATAAGCTCAACGATTCCATTTTCACACAAAAAGCGAGCAGTGCTTGAGCTGAAGACGTGCTTGAGAGGCTCTTATGTCATTTTCGACCTCTTTTCCAGGTCCTTTCCATTTCAACACACATACAATCAGTTAGAACCCTGAGGGACCACTGCCACATATTTCCTATATCCACTCCTTAAATTGTCGCAGCGTGTGTAGTGAGACAAGTGGCCCTGTTCTGAAGAAAGAAGACTCCTCTTTATGTGCCCAAAACCTTTGACGCCTACAAATCCTGGGTCTTCGAGGAATCCTGCCATTCAGCTAGACTCACTTGGGCAAGAATGGACAAACACAGGACCAATCAACTTCTTCGACTTGATCGCTTATCACTGTCGTCAGCTGTGTCGGGTTCGACCGACGACTGCATACTGGGAAAGCACGCAGAAAGACTGGGCCTACCCTCAAACGATTTTTGACGAGGCTGTGGTTCCGAGGAGGAGGACGAACACATTTTTCACCTATTATGTCCCTGCCCATCCTTGACCAGCAGAAGAATTCGCACCTTTGGTGCCCCATTTCTTACAAGCCTGACAAAGCTGTCATCCTTTAATAATAGGGACAATATCAGGATGGTTTCCTGCAACATAATGGGGGAGTCGTGCCTTTCCTGGCGCTGTCCGTGCGCTGCCCATCCCAAGTAAGAGAACTTTTTAGTCAGTGCTTGAACGGCGCCACACCGTGGTATCACAATGGGCCTTTAGGTGTGCTCAAGTGTGCTTTTGACAAACTAGGCGGCCACTCCTACCTACCTACCTACCTTCCGCGAGGAGTGACCTGCTCGCGGACTCCAATAGAAATCTGGTAAGTACTCGGAATGGAAAATCCCGCCAAACGACCTGAATACTCTTTTGTACAGTTTCAACATTCACTCATGTCCAGTACCCTTACAGGATAACAAGTCGAAAATGTCCTCCAATTGGAAAGATTTGATTCATGTTGTTTCATCCACTTATCGACAATTCCTGCAAGCAACTAGAAAAGTATTTCGCCAGTAAAGCGTGTCAAATTGGCTTCCAAGGCTTCAGTTCCTGTTGGTTTACCAGAATAAACCTGCAAGCTTCCACGATCTGGTAACGCTGCTGAACCGTAAAATAATTCTTTATAATTCTTCAAAGTACTCAGACTGACGATGTCCAAAGGAGTTTGGAAATTATCGTCTGACGTTTCAGCCACACCTGTGGAAAGTTCCAATCTACTAAGAACACCACCACCAACACAACAAAAAAGATTCACATTTAAAGAATAGATTTCATGTTTATTGAAGTGAAGTGTGAAATTCACAGGGGAATCATCTCTTGACTATATTCATAATATTTGGGGATACACCATGCAACCAAACTAACCCATGAGCTCCTGTTCGGTGCACTGCTTCAGCCAGTGCATGCGGCATTTCTCGTCATTGGTGGCCTTGAAGCCCACCTCAGGATGTTTGCAGTTGAACGTATCCATCACGCACTGATTGGGGAACTCGTGCAAGCAGTCGCCATTGCTGGCGCATACCGGATTCAAGTCGAATTTTGTGCACTGCAAATCGCACGAGTTTCCTGCGTCCGAGGTCGTATGTTGGTGGTGAGAAACGCCAGCTACTTGATGATGCATGTCCACACTGCCCATTGCGGGATCTACGGGAACTTTCGGCACCACCACATTGGGCAGTACGGTCTCCTGTGGCGGCTCCACAATCGGTTTGACCTCCTCCATCACTAAAGCCGCGCGCATTTTGCGAGCAACTGTGATCGGGCCTTCCGTTGTGTCCTTGATCAGAGGCACTCTAGCAGTTTGAGGCACAGTGATAAGCGGTGTCACCACTGCTTCGACCACTGGCACTACGACCGGTACTTTGGTGTGATCTTTGCCCGGGTCTGGCAGGACAACATTCACACCAACTGCGGAGGAAGCATCCTTGTCAGCCGTCGTGCTGGTGGTGACTTCGGTGAGGGGCACTTTAGTGGCCTTATCAGTGCGCTCGCCACTGGGAGTGGTCTGCGGCGGGGATACCTCGACCACATGCGCTTCAACGGTCGGCACTTCAACAATCGACTTGTGCGTGGTGGACACGGGCATAGCCATCGTGCTGGCAATTTCCAAACTTGGCGGCACTTTCGCTGCCATTGCAGACAGCAGAACTGCGAGCAGAAGGATTATGGTTAAATGATGGTTAAATGGCGGCGAAATGGCGCTGACGAAGCGGCACTTACCTGCGGCTAATATCAGGAATTGTTTCATGGTGGCTGGTCAGAGGGTGCAACTGGTACTGTGACTACCAACGACGAACAATTCCCTTTTATACCCCAGCAGTAGGAGCGGCTCACAACCTTCCGACTGCTAAAAATACACATCCTGAACATAACAAGAACACCGCTTTCAGTTTGTTTGGGAGTGGCTGTGTTGGTTTGTTTGCTTATTTCAGTTTGCTTTGTGCGCCATCAGCTGTTTACAATCAATCAGGTTCCTCTCGGCTGGCTTTGCAAATAATCTGACGTCATCGGTTCAGTCTACGTGCATTACGCAAACCCGAATCTCGTTCATGTACTATATTTAACGCTGTTCATTGATCCAAATGCGTGCTGCCGAAACATCCGCAGCGCACCGTTAAACGCTCGTACAGAAATCACGGTGCACCCCCAAACTGACACAGCAACGCCAATGGAAGTGTCTGGAAGCAATTTCAGGCAGCTCGACGATATTATTTAAGATACTCGTAAGAAGTCTGCAGCTGGCACAGAAAGGAAGGAATGGAAGCCTCTGGAAACAATTTCAGGTAAGCGACTGTGTAGACTATTCAGTAGATTATTCAAGTTAATCAGCAGGAGTCTGGATCTTCAACAAAAAGGGAGGGAAATTTGCTCAGATGACGACTGAATGAACTATGCCGTCCACCCATGTGGTGCTGGGATGGCTACTTGACTACAGGAGTTAGGGGATCAGCAGCAAACTACAGCCCCTCTTCATAGAGTGACTGGTTAGAGAATGTATTTAGTAATTAAGTTGAAAAATTGAATCTTTGTTCAGTGTGTAAACTCATTCTTGACATACTGTATATCTTAAGGAGCTGCTAATGCTTTCTTTGGCAGTCCTGAATCACTTTCCTAATATGTGCAATGAATCATTTTTGAGCCAGCACCAGAACGGAGTTCGCTTGGATTATAACTATGAGCCGTTTCATAGAGAGTTTCAAGATTCTGACTTCGTTTCAGAAATTATATATTTGCACGATCCGAATACCGGTTGAAATAAAACATAAATACTCCCTCTTTCCAACCGTGATTGGTCTCTATATCGATATCTAGGTTAGGTTTTCGTGGCAGGCAAGCCACGACCTTAGAGGTATCTTCTTTCGACAGGCCAAGCAAGTATCTAGATTGTTTTCCTATCAAGTCCCGGCCACATTAAAATAGTCTTTAAGCAACTGCCTTCATTTGCCCAAGACCTATTGGCCTCATGCACAACGCTATCCTTCAACATTAGTTTGCAGGTGGCAATTGGTATTCCAACCTCGCATCTGTCCGTATACAGAGGAGAGTTTTGGTACCCCGTTTAGCTTCCTACAGTTCAATATCCTTATGTCCCGGAACCCATATTAGGCCTACCCTGAAAACGGTGCTGATATCATTTAAGGCTGCCTGGCAGTCCTGGGCAGACGTTGATTTCAGACCAACTTACTCAGACCCCTGCGGCTACATTGCGATTCCACCGCCTAACACTGCACCTCTACCACACACGTGAAACCCTTTCGAAGCCCTGCCCTAATAAAGCGTAGGATTTGTGTGACCTTAGCGCCGGACACTTTCGTAAGAGAGCTGCCATTGAAGAGATGTATCCACCAGCAGCATCCGTGTCCATGTGGTCGAAGAATTCTCCTACCAGTTCGGAAGTGGAGAAGCGGCTGCTTCTGGTAATTTCGGAGCACATACTCTCGTTGTCGCTACCCAGCAATGGATACTCCCAACGTGAGAGCATGGCTGCCGAATAGCCCATGACCAGTTATACAAGCCAACGTTAAGAGGATTCTCATCCGAGGCTTCCTTTTTTATTCTTCACTGGACTTGTTTTTTGAGTGGCGGGTCCCAAACCCTGTACACACCCCTGTTAGCGTCAGGGAAGACTCGCAGCACACATTAGCTTACTATCCAGCGGTTGCTGAGATAGCCTTCCAAGTGGCGCCACGTGGAGTCTGTATGTAAACTTGCTAATGTTTGAAACAGAGATCGCTCTGGCCATCACCAAGTTGAAGGCCATCAGAAGGATTACTCTGTTCAAATAAAAGCTGGGCCAACCAACAGATTGGAGAAGACGCACGCCAAGCAGAGGCGCCTGGCGAGCTCTGTTAAGTTCGGCCGTAACCCGATAGCGGGTTGTTTTGCAGATTCTGCGATTAGGCCACGAAACAACAACAACAACAACAACAAGTTCTACAAGCCATGACCTTAGAGGCATCTTCTATCGACAGGCCAAGCAAGTCTCTAGATTTTTTAGATTTTCCTTATCAAGTTCCGGCCAAATTAGCGTAGTCTTTAAGCAAGTGCCTTCGTCTGCCCAAGACATATTCGCCTCATGCACCTCACTATCCTTCAACATTAGCTTGCAGATGGCAATTGGCATTCCAACCTCGTATCTGTCCGTACACAGAGGAGAGTTTTGGTTCCCCGTCTACCTCATCAGCCCTACAGTTTCCTTTAATATCCCCATGTCCCGGAACCCATATTAGGCGTATCCTAAAAATGTTGCTGATATCATTAGGACTCTCAGGTAGTCTTTGATGTCAATGCCAACGAGTTCACTGACTTAATGGCCGCCTGACTATCTTAGTAGATATTTATAATGGTTTTTATAACAGCGTGTCTACTTGAGTAGACGGGTGCCTCCTTTATAGCTAGGACCTCTACTTGATAAACACTGCAATGGTCGGGAAGACGGAACGAAAGTTCCAGTCCCAGTTCTTTTGAGAAAACTCCAAAGCCGACTCTATAGTCAAACTTGGATCCGTCGGTGTAGGAATTTGGTTTCCCCCCTTCTCCATGACTTGGGTGTTTGCCGCTCCCTTCTAAACGGAATATGTGCCTTGAAGTGCCTATCAACTTTGAGATTGGTCAATGTGTTGGATAGAACTGCTCCAGGTATGCACGATAGTCGACTGTCCAATCTGCCAATCATTCCATAACGCCGAGCATTTCAGCCTTAGCGCTGAAGCGGCGACCACTTGTTTCCTTACCAGATCTAGGGTAGGTAGGTTGAGTATCACTTCTAATGCTTTAGTTGGGGTGGTCCTTAGAGCACGAACAGTGCACAGAAGAGCTGTTCTTTGCACCGTCAATCGATATCTATGTCTAAATGCTTCATAAATCGTTGTCATTGTTGCTTAGCGAATTTGGTAGGTTAGGAAGGCGGTTCTAGTAGGTATAAATATCACATACTGGGGGTAAATGCCCCCTTGTATCTTTAAGGACATTGACAAATTTACCAAAAATTACTTTATGGGAGAAAGTTGGAAAACTTGATAAAAACAGGGTCACATAATTTGTAGATCTTTGGGCCATCCACAAAGTATATGACCCTGTTTTATCAACTTGCAACCAATAAAGAAATCTGAAGTCGGGTTAGACGGACTCGAAAATCGAGATAGACCTATGGTTCCTTCACCAAAGTCGCTTAGAATTGTCCATAGAATCATCCTAGGGGCTGGCTTTAATCGAATTTTTCGGCTCCATACAAATTTGCCCGCCCTAATATATATATATACGCCCACTATTGACATATGTTTATAACTTACGATCTATACAATATTTTTGAGCTGCATTTTCTATTAGTACGAGTACGTATATTGACGCTACAAAGCCAGATGCAAGAAATGTGGTCGATCAAATAGAGGTCACGCCCCCTTCCAATATAATCGACTCAAGGTACCCCACCGAAAATTACCGTAGAGATGCTCCTAATGATGATTTATGAAGAAAATACCTACTTTGTTCAACTCGCACGCACAAAGAAAAGTAAAGGATATTTCGAAGTCGGTCTAACCCCACTTCAGACTTCTTTACTCGTTCAGATCCTACGTTTTAAGCATTTATTAATAGAGCGTATGCCTCCCAATATCGATACCCCATTTTATGTTTTATACTAGCACTCTGAACCTTCATGTGAATTTTCGTTGATGAATCTTGCATAGGGCCACAGAAATGAATATTGGTTAGTTGTAGGCGTGGCATATATTTTTCAAACACACAAGTACCTTATGTATACTGCTATTAATTTATTTCATATATCATCATTAGAAGCATAGTTAGGGGAGTTTTAAGTGGGGTCCCGAAAGTTCAATATATGGGAGGGAGCCGTGCTTTTTATCTGATCGTCTCCATATCTTGTATATGGCTTCAATATAAAGGGTTTTTCAAAAGAAACGATACAAAAGTAAATCGATAGTGACAGCAAACGACGCCATATTTCTTCCCGCTCTTTTGACATTTCTCTTCAGTAAGGTTTGCCATTTCATCATGCAAAGATATGCGAGCCAACAACGAGTCGAAATTATTAAAATTTACTACCGAAATTCGGAGTCAGTCGCCTCAACTTTAAGAGCGCTACGTTCAATTTATGGTCGTCACAATTGTCCTAGCAGAGCAACAATTGAGCGTCTCGTGGAAAAATTTGAATCTACAGGCACAGTACAAAATGTTCCCGTGCCAGTGAGACAAAGAAGTGCCCGTAGTGTCGAGAATATTGCTGCCGCTGAGGCTTCAGTTCAAAAAAGCCCAAATGTGTCTCTCACACGTCGTTCTCAAGCGTTGGGCATCTCTGTGACGTCGTTGTGGCGAATTTTGCGAAAAGATCTTGGCCTACATCCTTACAAGATCAAATTGACGCAAGAACTGAAGCCGCTTGACCACCATAAGCGTCGTATGTTCGTGAATTGGGCTGAGCAACAACTGGAAAATGATTCGGATTTTCATCGGAAAATCATCTTCAGCGATGAGGCTCATTTCTGGGTGAATGGCTTCGTCAATAAGCAAAATATGCGTTATTGGTTAGACAGCAATCCACACGTACTCCATGCGTCATCATTGCATCCCGAAAAAATTACGGTTTGGTGCGGTTTATGGGCCGGCGGCGTCATTGGGCCGTACTTCTTCCGTGATGATCAAGACCGGCACATTACTGTGAATGCGAATCGCTACCGTTCAATGATAACCGAATATTTTTGGCCCCAATTGGATATTATGCACTTGGAGGACATGTGGTTCCAACAGGACGGCGCCACAAGCCACACAGCGAATGCCACAATCAATTTACTGCAAACCAAGTTTGGTGAACGTGTTACCTCACGAAATGGCCCAGTCGATTGGCCGCCTCGGTCGTGCGATTTGACGCCGTTCGATTATTTCCTGTGGGGCTACGTCAAGTCTTTGATCTATGCCAACAAGCCAGCGACGATTGATGAACTTCGTACGAATATCGAACGTGAAATTGCAGCAGTATCGGCCGATTTATGCTTGAAAACCGTTGAAAATTGGGTTCAGCGTCTGGACTTCTGCAAGCGTGCCCGTGGTGGCCATGCAAAAGAAATCGAGTTCCATACATAATGGCATCGAGCGTACTTTCACAAGAATAAAGAATTTCATTGATATCTAAAACCGGTTTTGTTTTTTGTGGCGCTCTTATTGAAAAACCCGATACTTATTCATATAAAATTTCGCCCAAAATTGTGTATGGGGTCATAAGTTATAAAAATGTATCAATAGTGGGTGTGGCCGTGACAATCACCCGCCCATTTTTGTGTGGTTTCTAATAGTAGTACCCTCAACCTTCATGTGAAATTTCGTTAATGAATTTTCTGTTGGATAGATTTTTGATTAATTGTGGGCGTGGCAGTAATAGTATGATCCCCATATTTTGCACACACACTATTATTGACCCAAAGTATATTATTGCCTTTTATATTGCCATAGCATCAATACGAGCACAGGTAGGCAAATTTTGATTTTAGACTCGAAAGTTTCATATATGGAAAGTGGGCGTTGTGACGTGGGACGCTGTTAGAGGCGACTACCATGTTTATCCTGCATTCTGTCTATTATTCCATCTTCGCCTAATCTACCTTAGCTCCCTGATTTCTCTGCATTGTTTGTCAAATATCAATAGGTTGGGCTGGCTGCCATAAAGCCACTCATAGGTATCCCCAGCGATACCAGCTGGGGTCTGACTTTTATACAGATTTCCAGTAGACATCTCGTGGGATGTCTGCTAATTTAAGCAGTGCTGTCAGCTCCATTCCTGAGACGTCTTTCAATTTCCCAAATTGTGGGGCTCGTAAGCATTTTAAGCTCGTTTTTGATAACGCAGGACATATACAAAGGAGATGTTCTAGAGTTTCCCTTACTCCAATCTCTCTACATTCGTCGTTGTCCGTAATTTCTATCTTGTGTGCAGGTGCCTCCAGTAAATTATGGCCTGGCATTGTACCCATGATAGTTCTACAGTCTTCTCGTGAGAGCAGGAATATAAATCGCGTTTGTTTCCCAATGTTGGCCTTGCATATAACTTTGTGCCACCTTGCTTTCACCTGCCTTCTCATGTGTCCACCCGTTTCACTGAATAGTTCTTTAAGAGGTTTCTGTATGTCGGTTTCTTGTTCAAGTGGTAAATAGACACGGTTTTTTGCAATCTCATCTGCTATTTCATTCCTTTCTATGCCCTTATAACCAGGTACCCAATAGATATGCAGTCTTCTCTTTGCGACTAGTCTTTCTATGGCTTCCCTGCTCTGTAGGACATTATACTATATGAGTTACTCGCCTTTATCGCTGCCTGGCTGTCCACGTATATTTTTGAGTAATTTCCTGTCTTGGTGTAGTTTAGCTCTGCGGCTTTCCTAACAGCAAAGACTTCCTCTGGAAATGTACCGCTCTGGTCAGACAGCTTTTTAGTCTGCCTAATTCCCAACTCTGAGCAGTAGATGCCCACTCCCACTGCATCCATCGTCTGTGTAAAAGTTAAAAGTCCTTCGGCTGGGCCTCATGCCTTTACGCCACGTACATATATGTATATTAATGAGTCAATATCAATAAGTTTTATATATAAATATAATGAATATGGATATTGTATCATCTTTCATACACAGGGAGGGATGACAGTAAACGCAACAAAGGACAGTGAAGGTCGAAACTCCCCAGAGAAATTGCGACTCACCCCGTCACATTTCAAGAATGACATCACTATTTACAGATCGACTGGAACAAGCTGCTGAAAACAGTGGACTTGATTGGGTTTGCAAAGCGGGGTATGGAATTTAAATTCAAAGGCAGCCGTTTAGTTGTTTTATTAAAATTTTATTGACTAATTTTAAATAATTTGCTTAGCGTAATTAGTGCTTAAGTGCTATACACTTGGCTATAATAAATGTATATGTGTGTTTTATTTCTCTAGTGATGTGTTTGAGAACTGTAGCGGCAAATGTCAAACGAGCTTAGGAGTTAGCGGCTGGGACCAAGCGAAGCTGAGAGTGTTTAGTGCAGTTGTGAATTGGGAGAGGGCGATCAAAGTAGTTCGAAATGCAACTTCTTTGCCAGCATGGGGCTACATTAAAGGTTTGCCTTAAGTACAGCACAGCTTTGAAGTTTATAATAGGTTAGCGGGCTGTGGGATTAGGGCTGGTAGGACTTACAGATGGGTACTTTTCACATAGACATAGATATGCACAAAGCAGAATATACACGGATCAAGCTGTGTGAGTATCATTCTTATATATCCGAACAAGAGAAGTATTTGTATTGTTATTTTGTATAACCCTGGTTTGATCTCTCAGACTGAGAAGTTTTCGGGGGGCTTCCACTTGGTCTGACTTGTGTTCTCAAGAGACTTGGAAGATGTAGTGAGGGGCTCCGCACTGTTACAAAGAGTGACAACACTTTCAGCCCGCTTTTCCCTCTGTTTCCTCTCCGACTTGCCTTCAACTGAGTTGACTGCGCCGTTAGAATTCTCATACACATTATTATAAATATTCATTAAAGGTAATTCATTATATGTAATTGTTTTATGTTAAATGTAATTGTTTTATGTTAAATGCTAATTGATTTTTAAACATTATGTTATGATTTATGTCCTTCATCTGCTTTTATAATGATTTACAATTATTTACTAATTTTATTATAATTATTCATATTTATTGATATTTTTTAGTTTAGTTTCAGTTTTGCTCTTTTATATTCCTTGATGTTGACCTCAATAATAAAACATAAAACAAAAATGAAATAAGTTTAAATTCCTTTTAATTGCTTTAATTAAACTAATTTAAATTAGTAACACAAGTTTAAATGAACTAAAAACCAATACAGTATGGAGCTGATTAGCAACGGATCTGATGAAATTGGAATACATCGCCCACGACAAACAGCCATGAACGCAGCCACGCCTACTAGGAGCTAGAGCCACATGTAGTCTGATTTGCATACGGTACAATGGGCATCAATGCCTGAGTGCTTGGAGACCTCCTTCTACGGCGGCTCTCCGGCCTACCCCAGTTCTATCTGCATATAACAAGCCGAAACCTGAGCGAGCTATTTCAATAGAATTTTCCTAATGAAACACTCACTTTTCAAGAATCACAATAAAAACACCGAAAGAAGCTCTTCCATTTATCTTTCTTGTGGCATTGTGGACGCAGCAAGGAGCAAATTTGCTATATCCTCGTCTGTGTTAAGCGCCAGTTAAGTAATTGAGCTGGTGACCAGAACAAAAGAAGGGCCTCAGGACTGAGGAGTATCCAGACACACCCCTGCAACTTTGGTATCCCGCACAAGCTGCTATCAAAGAGTATATGTACATACATAGAGATGGAATCACTCAAAAATTTGTGTAATGGAAGTAATGGCGATTTCACAAAAATCGGTGAGCGGCAGGGGGAAGCGGGATGCAAAGCGTGTACCAAAGAGTATACATAAATAGAGCTCGCGTGACGAGCGAAAATATTGTTGCAAACATTTTGTTCGAGGGGTTTACCAGAAAACCCCTCGAACAAAATGTTTGCAACAATATTTTCGCTCGTCACGCGAGCTCTTTTTATGTATACTCTTTGGTGCTATGTTTGCAAGCTTCGCCCATAATACACGATCGAAATGCAGTTGAGCAGATTCCTACGTGGCCTGCATGGCAGTGGTCTTCCTGGCTCATTCTCCCGTTCACAGAATAATTGAGTTTACCCACAGAGTACAGAAATAAGAGACACACTCTCGAATAAGAAACTTGTTGTATGGTGGCGCCAAAACACATTTACATTTTCATATGTAAATGTATTTTGGGTGGCGCTGCTAATATAGCGCCAATTACTCAATAGCTCTCATTTTCATATCGCAACGCCACTCTGATTACTAGCCCCGACCGATCTCTTCTATGTCGAAAAATGAGCGACAATTCAGATTTTGAGTCTTATTTCTTTAAGGCGGATTCACCGCTGTTGTCCGAACAACCTTTATTAAGCACTCAACGTTTTTTTGTTGGAGGGTGAGCTTAAGTAATTGCTCACCGCTTACAACAGCACACTTTTCATTTTTTATAGTCACATAGTCATTAGCATTGTTGCCAACATGCGTGTTTATGATATTCACACATAATAATACATACAATTTGGAACGCAAAAATTAAAAATGAGTAGCTGGCAATCCTAACCATCGAGCTGTCCGGACATAACATCAAAATCAATTTGATCGAAGGAAAGAGAGTCCAGGAAACTTTCATTACGCTCTCAATTTTTAACAGCTGCCAAACTGCATGTAAAAATACCAACAAAAGTTGTTCGGACAACAGCGGTGAATCCGCCTTTACTCTATGGTTGATGGAAGTATGGAGTATGGAAGGCCTGTTGTGCTAGTACTGAGCCTGCCATGCCCATTACGAGACATAACTGAACACGCTTTATTGCGATTAGAACCAAAATCCATTTACATGGAAATGTATTTTGCTTAGAAACAAAAACCCCGTTATGATTTTTCTCATAGCTGTGAAGAACTGAGACGAATTTGGTGGTATGCGTGAAGGGCGTGGGCACAGAGAGAGATAGAGAGAGAAAGGGAACAGGCAACTAAAGCATTCAAACATAAATACAAAGAAGTCATTTAAGTGTGCACATTCTTTTATAAATAATTAAAAACAAACAAAAAAACATATATTTATATAAATTATTTAGAGTCAGTGGCTGAGTAGTTTGTTATTATAGATTATTCTTTAGAAGTGTTATTTACTTTTTTGTTCTTTTTATTTTATGTTGTTATTTATTTTATATTATTAATAATAACAATATTATCAATAATATTTCCAGATTTTAGGCTCAGTAAAAATGCTTTCTTTTTACATATTCAGTAAATTATTTTTCATGTTTGACTTCATTATTGTAGATTATTTTCATGTGTTGTTGGCTAATATTATAGAACTATGCTTTTATAGTTAAATTTAAGAATTGGTTTTTATGTTTTTTTTTTAGTTTGTATAAACATTTAATTTTTGTTTGATTCTTCTTTCTTCGGATTGGCGATTGTCCTTTTCTTCAACGCAAATTTGTTCAATTTTTCTTATTTATTTATATATGTATATGCGAGTGCACATATATAAGTAAATATTATACATATACTTTACATACTAATATGTATATACATATGTATGTACATATATATAAATTTATGTTCTTATGTATATAAACATACTACAAGTATATTTATATAGGTAAATATATGTATATATATACATATATATATATATATATATATATATATATATATATATATATATATATATATATATATATATATATATATATATATATATATATATATATATATATATATATATATATATATATATATATATATATATGTATATATATATATATATATATATATATATATTAGGGCGGGCCAATTTTTATGGAGCCGAAAAAAAAGCCAGCCCCTAGGATGATTCTATGGACAATTCTAAGCGACTTTGGTGAAGGAACCATAGGTCTATCTCGATTTTCGAGTCTCCCACTTTTCAAAAAATGATTTTTTCCCTATAACAACATTTTGATTCAAAATTCGATTTTTTATTCATCGTTATATTATCTTTTTTATGTGTATATGGGGGGTTTTTGGGGTCGATAATTCATTTCTGATCTTTATTTTTACCTATGACCACCGCCAGAGGCCGTTTCATGCATATTTTAACTATTTTTCATCTATTTTCCGAGAAAAATTACAAGTTGTTCGGTAAAATTGATTGAAAAGTGGGAGACTCGAAAATCGAGATAGACCTATGGTTCCTTCACCAAAGTCGCTTAGAATTGTCCATAGAATCATCCTAGGGGCTGGCTTTGAAATTGGCCCACCCTTCATTATATATGTATATACATTTATATATGTATATACATTTATAAATAGTATGTATGTCCATATATTTATGTAAGAACATATATTTATGTATGTACATATATTTTTGTATGTACATATATTTATGTATGTATGTACATATTTTTATGTATGTACATATATTTATGTATGTACATTTTTTTATGTATGCACATATATTTATGTATGTACATATATTTATGTAAGAACATATATTTGTGTATGTACATATATTTATGTATGCACATATATTTATGTATGTCCATATATTTATGTAAGAACATATATTTATGTATGTACATATATTTTTGTATGTACATATATTTATGTATGTATGTACATATTTTTATGTATGTACATATATTTATGTATGTACATTTTTTTATGTATGCACATATATTTATGTATGTACATATATTTATGTAAGAACATATATTTGTGTATGTACATATATTTATGTATGCACATATATTTATGTATGTCCATATATTTATGTAAGAACATATATTTATGTATGTACATATATTTATGTATGCACATATATTTATGTATGCACATATATTTATGTATGTCATATATTTTTGTATGCACATATATTTATGTATGTACATATATTTATGTATGCACATATATTTATGTATGTACATATATTTATGTATGTATATATATTTATGTAAGAACATATATTTGTGTATGTACATATATTTATGTATGCACATATATTTATGTATGTCCATATATTTATGTAAGAACATATATTTATGTATGTACATATATTTATGTATGCACATATATTTATGTATGCACATATATTTATGAATGTGCATTTATTTTTGTATGCACATATATTTATGTATGCACATATATTTATGTATGTCCATATATTTATGTATGCACATATATTTATGTATGTACATATTTTTATGTATGTACGTATATTTATGTATGTACATTTTTTTATGTATGCACATATATTTCTGTATGTACATATATTTATGTAAGAACATATATTTGTGTATGTACATATATTTATGTATGGACATATATTTATGTATGTACATATATTTATGTATATACATATATTTGTGTATGTACATATATTTATGAATGTGCATTTATTTATGTATGCACATATATTTATGTATGCACATATATTTATGTATGTACATATATTTTTGTATGTACATATATTTATGTATGTACATATATTTATGTATGCACATATATTTATGTATGTATATATATTTATGTAAGAACATATATTTGTGTATGTGCATATATTTATGTATGCACATATATTTATGTATGCACATATATTTATGTATGTATATATATTTATGTAAAAACATATATTTATGTATGTACATATATTTATGTATGCACATATATATATGTATGTACATATATTTATGTATGTACATATATTTATGTATATAAATATACTTTTAATATGAAAATAAAATTCAGTAGGTCAGTTGCAGTTACTAAAATATAAACATTTAAGTTTACATATAAATATATATAAAAAAAAACCAAATAATCTTATTTTACGCATTTACTAGTTTCCTGTTTTTTCGTTTTAATCATGTAATTATGTTTTTTTTTATACCCTACACATACACATATCTTTATATAAAACACACATCTTTATATACATTAGGACATTACCGCACTCCAAGGAGGTGGGGTCAAAGAAATGTTCAAATCAATGATACACAAAAAACACTCCAACATAAAACATACGTAAAATTCATGTTCAAATACCAGGATGTTAGTCAGTGAATTTATGTTCAAATACCATGATTGAAATGTACGAACGAAATGGGTTCTGAAAGCACCTGGAATGTGGTTGACAGTAGGATGGGGATTGATACAATTTTGCCGAACTTACGACATAGAAATACGTAGAAAGAATATTTCTACGACGTAGAAATATTCGTTGTTTTCAATCACTTTCACTTTGATCTTTTTTCATATTTTGATTTATAATGATTTTAAATATTGTTGATATAATGATTTTATTTTATAATGAATTTGGCCTGCGAAGTGTTCTGAGAATGATTTCTAGGAACTGAAGAGAAAAAGATTGGACAGAAGCATATCGAAACCATGCCGTGGACGGGATTCCCACCCGCAACCCCACGAAAGTGAGTCTAGCCTGATTATCACTAGACCACGAAGGCCGACTAAAATGGATCTACAGCCAATGAAATGGGTTCTTGATGGACAGTAGACTATAGGCTTTTGTAGATTGCCAATAGACTATAATGAACGTTGGTAGTTGGGTCCATGATGGACAATAGACTACAGGCTTTTGTAGATTGCCAATAGACTTTAGTGAACGTTGGTGGTTGGTAGTCAGTTTACTGTTTTCGTGGCAGCCAATCTAATTAACAACTCACTCAGACCACTATGGGTCCACTGCGATAGTCGGTTTACTGTAGTTCACTGTAATCAAAGCATCAACTAACATTCTCTGTTCATTTCTGGTACGGACCCCAGACTAGTTCCTCGTAAGAATATGTTTCACTCAGCTAGTTTTTATTCCATGGCAAATGTTCAAACTTCTTATAAAAAGAAGTTCGCTAGAACTCAACGTATCTATAGCAACACGATGGTGTGCATCAAATTTGATGTTGGCATACACGAAGCAAGGTCTGTGATGATAAATTATCGTATGTGTGGAATCAGATATACAAATATTCTCAGGCGGAGAAGCACTTGCAATGATGTCCTACCCAGGGTTTCTGGGAGTGGATCTCTAGCAGCTCCTTCAGAAGTACCACAGGAATATGGATAACATAAGGGATATGAGAGTGTTGCGTAGAAATGTTCTCTGGCGGAGACACACTTGCGATGCGGTCCTACCCAGGGTTGGTGGAAGTGGATCTCTAGCAAGTCTGTCAGAAGTGCCATAAGAGTAACATAAGAGATCTGGGAGTGCTGCACACAAATATTCTCTGGCGGAGACGCACTTGCAATGCGGTTCATCACACGCTTGCTGGAAGTGGATCTCTAATAGGTCCTTCAGAAGTGCCACAGAAGTATGGATAACCTAAGGGATATGAGAGTGCTGCTTAACGATCGCGACTCCCCTCTCTTGAGGCTCGTCAAATAACATTATATGTGTAGGATATTGAAAGTTAATTACAATTAAGTTTAATTACAATTAACTTGGTAATTTTGTATTTTGTTCTTACGTGTTTTTCCTGTTCATTTATTCTTTTGTTGTTGTTTTTTTTGTTGTTTCTTTTGTTGTATTGCGTATTTTCTCATTCATGCTTAAAAATATAACAACGAATACTTCAAAATTAAACATTGACATAATTTTGATAATTTTTCTTTTGAAGTCACATTGAATTATGAAATTACATTTAAGTATATTTTTTTTTATTTTATGCAATTTTTTGCTCATGTTTAATTTTTTTAAGTGTAAAGATAGTAAAAAATTAAATTTAGAAACAAAACAAACAAACTTTGTTGACATATTTTTGTTTTTGTTGGTGTATTTTGGATTTTTATGTTTACTTCTTGCGAATTGTGGTTTCTTTCTGTTGTTCTTGTTTGTTTTTGTATTTGTTTTTGTTTTTGTTTGTTTTTGTATTTGTTTTTGTTTTTGTTTTTGTTTTATACACTTAACATCTAAATTTTTACACGTACAATTGTGAATCTTTCATCATACATTAAAATAGTTTACTTGCAATTTTGCCAGGACATTCAAGAAATGAGTCCTTAGTGTAAAAATACATAATTAGCAATATTTATCATTAACATATAAAGTTGTTTTTGTTGTTGTGGTTTTTGTGTTGTTGTTGTTGTTGTTTTAGTTATGTTTGTGAGTAAATAGTAATCTAGACTCTAAAATAGTTTAAAATTATCATAATTGTTAATGGGGTTGTAATTTAGTGGTAAGAGTGGGGTTGGGGTTGGTTTTTGTTTTTCTTTTTTCTTGTTATTGTTTATAATTAAATTGAGGGCATTTGATATTTTTATTGTTTTCCCTTTATACAGTTTTAGTTTTGCTGGACGGCTTTCACCTCCAGGAGCTGCGGATAGTTCTCCACAATGTTGAGCAGTGTCTTATCGATGTACTGCTTGAGGCGGGTGTTCTCGTCCTCCTTCTCTTGGTATGCCTGTTGGAGCTGAAATAAATTAAACTCGATTAGCTTAGAAGTTATTCTCGCTTTAATGCAAATATATTTTTTTATGTATTTACAAGATTATATTAGAGAAGAGTATAATTTAAACAATCATAACAATAAAATTATGTACATTAATGGAACACTTAAGAAATGGAAAAAAAAATCTTACAAGCTAAAGCAGGCAATTCAAAATCATGCCCCATTTGGCCCGCGAAATGAGGGCCGCGCTACAGCCCGCATACATAGCTAAACACTTCGCCTGCAATTCCCACCCTACACAATTTTGGTAGGCTGCTAATCTGTACACTACATGATGGAAGGGGAACCGAGCACTAATTAAAAGACAGACAAGGAACTACGACCGAGCAAGCAGTGAAGGACTGTCTGGAAATCGAGTATAAACTGGAAAATGAGATTTTGAAGCAAGGAACTCAGTTCTACTCAGTAGAGGCTGCGAATGGGAAGTGAACCTGAACTGAAAGACTCATGAGACTGTGGACTAAATTTCTTGTAAACGAGGGCGGATTGATATTGAAGCTACCTAGCGCTAGATGGCAGCACAAACACAAAAACTTTTTCTTTTTTAGAAATTGCGATCTGTCAAACGTCAGCTGTTAAAATTTCACCCAAATTCATCTATTAGTTTATTTGTTGTAGTCGTTTGAAGTAAGCAACTTTTGTGTTTCTTGAAAAATGGAAAAAAGCGAATTTCGTGCAGTGATTGAACACTATTATTTGAAAGGGAAAACGGCGAAAGAGACAAAAGAAAAGCTCGATAAACATTACGGTGAGTCTGCTCTGTCAGAATACATGGTAAAATATTAGATTGCTGAATTTAAACGCGACCGAACAAGCACTGCAACAATGCCATCAACAGGAAGGCCAAAAGAGGTGGTTACTGAAGAAAATATCAAGAAAATTCTCGATATCATTATGAATGATCGCCGAGTCAAGTTGCGTGAGATTGTTGAAATGGTAAAGATATCATATGAACGTGTGTTCAACATTTTGCATGAACATTTGCATATGAAAAAGCTATCGGCGAGATGGGTGCCGCGTTTGCTCAGTGTCGACCAAAAAAGAGTTCGACAGACCACTTCACAGGGGTGTTTGGACATGATAAAGCGTAATCCTGTTGATTTTTGGCGTCGATTAATAACTGTTGATGAAACGTGGGGCCACCACTACACACCTGAAACCAAAAATCAATCGAAACAATGGGTGGAAGCTGGTGGAAGTGCTCCGAAGAAGGCGAAGGCAGTGAAATCGGCTGGCAAGGTTTTGGGATGCACACGGAATATTGCTCATCGATTATCTTGAAAAAGGATCCACAATCACAGGAAAGTATTATCGTGCATTATTGGATCAATTGATTGATGCAATCAAGGAAAAACGACCACATTTAAAGAAGAAAAAATGCTCTTTCTTCAAGACAACGCACCGGTTCACACAGCATTAGATACGACGCTAAAATTACGTGAAATACACTTCGAATTGGTTAATCATCCAAAATATAGTCAAGATTTAGCTCCTAGTGACTTTTTCCAGTTTCCAAAGTTGAAAAAATGGCTCGCAGGAAAAAGATTCATCTCAAACGAAGAAGTGACTACCGAAACTAACGCGTATTTTGAGGGGTTCCCGAAATCGTATTATTCAGATGGTGTAAAAAAGTTGGAATATCGTCTTACTAAGTGTGTCGAAGTAAAAGGAGACTATGTTGAGAAATAAATGGCTTTTGAAAAAAAAAAATGTTTTTTTCCTACTTAGGTAGCTTCAATATCAATCCGCCCTCGTACGTTTGTTTGTGTGGAAGTCGATTTAAAGTTGACATGCCGACATGGGGGCCATCAACCACTCAAAGACTATGAAGATGGACTAAGAAGTTGAGACTGGAGGTGTTAATAAACCTACCTCCAATTCATTTATTCATCAAGAAAGAAGCGCTGCAATTCACAGCAAAACTCAACGCAGAAAATGAATGGACGGTTCAGGGCGCCTATGGCAATCCTTACTTAGGGACGAAACTGAAAAACAAAAGATTAATCTAACCCTAAGAGACTTATGCCATCCTAACTGGCTTATGTCACCCTAAGTCTGACAACTTCAAGGTCACATTCCCGAGTAGGGTTAACTGGGAACAGAATAGACCAATGCCGACGTATAGAACACAGACGGCTCAAAAACTTCGAAGGGAGTTGGGACTGAGTTTTATGGGGACAAACCTAGAAGTCACTTATACACAAGCATAGGCCGAGAAAACTCTGTTTTTTAGACAGAAACTCACGCTATGGAGTTCTGCCTAAGAAAAGAACTAGATGGAGATACAATAAATAGCCACATCCTTATCCACTCTGACAGCAAAGCAGCAGTACTGGCGCTGAACTCCTTTGTCATAACATCAAACCTGGTTTGGGATTGTATTCAACTGTTGAGAAGACTAGCAACTAACACCAGAGTGCAACTGATCTGGCTGCCAGGTCACTGTGGTAGTATACGGAATGAAGAGGCAGGTGGACTCCCTAGGAAAGGGGGCAGCCAGTAGTTTTAGTGTATTGGCTGTGGGCTGCCTTGGAGTTCCACGAAGTACAACCTAAATCACCAAAGCTGGAGGTAAAATCACATCAGTATTGGATGGACACAGAAGATATAAGAGTCGCCAACATGTTCAGGCCAAAAAGATCCCGTAAAAGAACTATAGGAATTCTAGGTTTAACGAGAACAGGTCTCGTATTGTCTCAGGCTTTATAAGTGGGGACTGTGGGGTAAACAAACACCATGAAGCAAGCCCAAATAATTATTGTAGGTTATGTAGCGAGGAATCGGGAACATCTGAACATTTGTTGTGCCAATGTAATGGTCTCATATGGACCCGGTCTCGTTACTTAGGAGACTATTATCTACAACTGCCAGAAATTGCGGTTAAACCTCCCAAGAAGAGTTCAGAATTCTTAATGAATTCTACACTCTTGTATGTTTTCTGACTGCAGAGCTTGTCACAATAGGTCCAAAGGTGGCCGCAGTGACTAGGTGACTTGTTTCCGCTCTCAAGTAAGCTAATCCAATCTAAAAAAGTAGAGATAGAAACTGAGCGAGAACTCAAATACTGCCTGGAAATTAGGCATCGATTCAGGAACTTATCCTGAACTGTAAAACGATTTCAAAATCGATTAAATACTTAAAACTACGAATAGCAACTAGGTTCGAACTGAGAGGCTAGGTTTGAAGAATGATGACTCAGGAACTTATCCTGAACGGTTTCAAAATCATGATGACTTACGAACTTATCCTGAACAGTTTCAAAATCATGATGACTCAGGAACTTATCCTGAACGGTTTCAAAATCATGATGACTCAGGAACTTATCCTGAACGGTTTCAAAATCGATTACATACTTAAAACTACTAATAATAACTAGGTTCGAACTGAAAGGCTTGAAGAATGATGAACGTAGAACTTAGAACGTAGAACAGGCAAAGAACTATCTTAGTCAAACAAATAAAGGACCATCGGACTAAGAATTGAATAGGAACTGAAATGCTAATCATATGAAGACAAACAACAGAGTCTGGACTGAACTGAGAGAATGTTTGAAAGGGGGAGGGGGGGGGGGGGGGGGGGGGGGGTTAGAAGCGAAAACTGGGAATGAATCTCGGAGACATACTTCTACGAGTGTTGTAAACACAGCCCAAGGGAATTGTGAATTGTGAATGTGATGGATTAGGTTAGGTAGGTTAGGCAGGCGCATCGCCTAGAAAACAGTGATGCCACTTAGACCACCAGTTGGGGCCGTTGTGAGCAATGTGATGGATTAACTCATTGCTTCCTACAAATCTAATATGAATATTCAAGAATCAAACTAAATTAAATGTGGGAACTATAAGAATAGAGTTGCAGTGAGCGGCGGAAGTGGATCTACTGTATAAATTCATTACGATAAGATAGAGTAGACTATGAGACTAATTTGAATTGAACACTAACAGAGAATGAAGGAAACTTAAGGCATATAATTTATAGTATTATTATTATTATTATTATTATTACTATTAATAGATTACAATATAATATCTTTATAAAGTAATAGAAAAAAGAAAGCGTTGGCTATCAATGCCTTCAGCTTGCATATAATTTACAAATGTTTGAACCTTTTTTCGGGGTTCAGCTGTACACAGGGATGTGGTTTCAAAATTACAGATCAGCAGAATAAAAACTTGACTTCTTGATGGGAGAACTCCATCGCATGGAGCCATACCACAGACGATTATTTTTCAATTTAAATTTCTTATAAATCTAGTTTAACAATCCTTTCTCTCAAATCATATGGAAACAAATTCGCACAAAAGTCAAGCATGACTTAGAACAACTCAAAATCCCTCTCGTGAATAACCTCTTCTATTTGATTTTAAATAGGAATCAAATATATCTACTAACAGCAGCACTCAAGAGTTTGAGCTCACCCTTGGTGAGGTCTGAATTTGTATGAGACTGTATTGGGAAACTGAAATCCTAGTATTAGCAAGCTATCTCTAATGTGGGTACCAGGCCACATAGGAGTAGAGGGAAATGAAAAGGCTGGTAGCTTAGCTAGAAAGGCTGCGGCCTCTCCTTTCAACGGCCCTGAACCCTTCTGTGGACTATTATCCAATACCATTGGAGGTCTGCTGAAGAAGTTTTCAGATGCAAAAATAAGTCAAACCTGGAAAACTCTACCGGGATTAAGACCGTCCAAAGCTCTTCTGGGAGATTTTAATCCTAAAAGAACTAAGGAATTAATGAATATGCCTCGGAGTAAATTAAGAATCATCACAAGCATTTGAAGCGGACACTGTAGACTTAACTATAATATGAATAAGGTCGATGTCTCTTCAGGTCCGTCAGCTTGATTCCTGAAAAATACATGAATTCTGTCATGTTCATGCCTCGGAATCAATTAAGAATCATCACAGATATTTTAAGCGGACACTGGGGACTCAACTACCATATGAACAAGTTGGGTATATCTTCAGATCTGTCGATTTTGTGGAGAAATTGACGAAATCTCATTGCACCGGATCACAGACTGCGGACCATTGGCACACAAAAGACTCAGATGTTTTGAGAATATATCTTAGATATGATCCCTCATTTTGATTCCTCCAATATATACGAATTCCTGTCGGAAATGAAGCTGACAGAAGATTTATAGATGAGACTATCCTAATCTTTCAAATAAACACGGGCATCACAACAGATCTTTCAGGTCGCGGTGTATAACACCCTTAAATACATCTAATCTAATCTGATGCGTCTATACAACTCCAGGCAAAAACTTCTGAAGGAATGCTCCCGATGAGCCTAAATGCCGAACGAAAGTCCTTAACTTACAGAGGCTTCATATATTTATACAAACAACCTTCAACGCAGGATTGTTCAGGTGGAGGAGTTTTTACTGAGAGCCTACGAATACATTTAGTAGAATTCTTACACGTCTTTCAAGTTGCAGGCAATGCGAACAATACCTTCGACTTGAAATTGATTGCTACAAACCCGGCTGTAGTAGAATTCTGGATCTGCAGCTACAATTTCTTCAGCAGTCATAGTCAAGTCAAAACCCTGACATCCAATTACAATAGTAACATTAAATAATATTCATTCTCTTCGCCCGTTTCCTCCACATATCCGAAACACTCTTTGAAATGCGTATTATATTGTTCTCGAAACTACATGCCATTAGAAGTATCTCATATCATCCCGTTCAGTTCCAGAGAATCAGACGTTTTCGCTCATATTAGCAGAAGATATTGAAGCAACTAAATGTGTCAGTTAGTATGAATAACAGGTCTTGAACACATTCCTAGAGATGGTTGGCAGGTTGCGTCAGGTGGCTGATCCACGGCATCCTCAAATAAAAATATTAGCTCCATCAACTGCTTCATTAAAAGCTCCAAATGGTTGGACCTTTGAAAGGGATAGGAGCTGATTGTTCGCTAGATCCACTTTGTGGAATTTCGGAATTTTAGAAGATCCTTCGATTTTCCAGCCGGGAGGTCGGATAGGTCCGCTAGAAAATAGTTTCTCAGGGCTCCATTTCTTGCGGCCGCCAGAGCTGGCCATTTGCAAAGAAATTGAGTTATTGTTTCCCTTTCGTCCGAGGCCGCCAGAGCTGGCCATTTGCAAAGAAATTGAGTTATTGTTTCCCTCTCGTTCGAGTCTTTACAACTTCTACAATGTGTGTTGAAAGGTCTCTGATTTTTCTCCACATGCTCCAGTGACCTGTACAAACCGCCGTGAGTCGGCTGGTGTCTCTACAGTCCTTGTTTATAAGATCTCTATATAGTAGACTGGCCAGGTCCCCGGGATGTATGGGACACGTTGTAAGTGACTTCCCAGAGATGCTAAACAAAGAAGACTGCCTTAGGACATCTACGAGTGCATTGATCTGGAGATTTCTATTCCATTAACATATCGATGAAACCCTAGCTATATAGAAGACTGGTCAGTTCGCCCAGGATGGACGTTGTAAGTGACTTTCTAGAGATGCTAAACAAAGAGACCTGCCTTCGGTGATCTACACTAATCCGCAGATTTCATAGACATATAGACACATATAGATGAAACTAACCAATTTAAGATGGACGGTGGAAGAGACGTTCAGAATCGAGCCAGGACATTATCTCACACTGAACTTACAAAGAGGTATGAAGTTAAAGCGTCTTCAAATTACTTATCAACGTATATGTAAGGTGTAGAGACCCAATTCTGTTTGCTGTGTACTTGACTAGACCATTCTGTGGGAAAAGAAAGGTCTATCTGGAAAACTACTTATTGGAGGATCTACTTGAGTTGGTTGAAAAAATAAAATTGAGCTGAAGAGTACTTTAAATTATACACCCTCGCAGATAAGTCAATAAGCTTTTTGGGTCTATGTGAATCTCTCCCAAGACCGCCGCCAGAGAACACAGAGAAAGGAACGTCTTTTTCGCTGCTGGCGTCCGTAGCGGACACACCACGATTTTGAGTGGAAGTTAAAGCGATTCTGAGTGGATTCGCCACAATTTTGAGTGGATTCACCACGATTCTGAGTGGATTCACCACGATTTCGAGTGGATTCACCACAATTTTGAGTGGATTCCCCACGATTTTAAATGGATTCACCACGATTCTGAGTGGATTCACCACGATTTCGAGTGGATTCACCACGATTTTGATATGATTCACCACGATTTTGAGTGGATTCAACACGATTTCGAGTGGATTCACCACGATTCTGAATGGCTTCACCACAATTTTGAGTGGATTCACCACGATTTCGAGTGGATTCACCACGATTTTGATATGATTCACCACAATTTTGAGGAGTTTCACCACGATTTCGAGTGGATTCACCACGATTTTGACTGGATTCGTGTACAACGTCCGTCTGCTTTATTTCGCTGCTTTGCCGTTTGTCGTTTAAGTTCCTTTTCTCTGTGTTCTCTGCCGCCACTTCCACATATTCTAAGCTAATCTGAACTAACGCGCTGTTCCTCGTAACTTTGTGGCTAATTGAACTATGAGTTAGGGACGATTTTAAGGATGAATCTGGCGGTGCCCTCATAAGTCGCAGCTTAAATGAATATTGGGAAAACGGAGAAAGATGCGTTCTAATGAAGAATGATATTTCATATGAAGTATTGATGAAGGTAAAAATATAAAATTAATAAAAAAAACAAGAAAAAGTAAAGGCAAACATTCGTGCAGTTTCCTTCTACTATTTTGGTTGTTGTTGTTGTTGTTGTTTGCATTAGGATCGTGTATCCTGTGAATATCGGCTCCTCTACGTTGAGTGTTAGTGAGTGATTCAAGTTAATAAAAAAGCACATTCACCGCAAATAATCTAAGAAAGCTTCAAATTGCAAAAGCTCAAGCAAAATGAATACATTTATAATTTATTTATTGATTAATTTTTGTTTAAATTTACAGAAAATTTGTTAAGCCAAGAAAAAGAAAAAGTGTTAATAAAGCAAGAACAACTTTTCCACACAGCAAATTAAGCGAAATCAAAAGAGAAGAAGCGATTTGTTTCCAGTTATAATTATTACCTGACTCAAGGATGCTAATGTGGTTGAATCCACAGAATCCTGTAATAAATAAATAAAATAAATACAAAAATATAATAACATAAAGTGTTGGTGTGTGGGTGTGTATGTGTGGGTGTGTATGTGTGGGTGTATATGTGTGGGTGTGTATGTGTGAGTGAGAGAGACGATAAATTTCAAAACAACAAACAAGCAATTTTGAAAACGTTCTCAATAAACTCAACAGTTCTCTTTTTTAATAGCTTTTTTTCTATAAATTTTAAGAGTGAGTGTGTGTGTGTGTGTGTGTGTGTGTTGAAAGTAAAGCTTGAAAAACCTATAAGCCCGAAAAAGCTTAATAAAAAGGAAAGCTTCTACAAATTGGTGAGTGAGAGTGAGTAGAGAAAAAAGTTAAAATCATATGAACGACACTATGAGAGAGTGTTGGGTTGGTGTTGATAAGCTTAAAGCGCTCAAAGAAGGGCGTGGGAGAGAGGGAGGTATTATTTTAAATACGACTTAAGAGAAAAACAAGTTTGTTGACTTAAGAGAGAAGGAGAATGGAGTAGAAAATCACCAACCTGCGCTTGAGACATTTCTTCCAGCTCCTGCGCCAGACTGTTGAGCGTGCCATTCAACAGATGACGACCCTCTTCAACGCCACGGGTGAGTACGGCCGCCTGCAGTTCCTCATTTTGTTCCTCCAGTTCTAGAAGAGCAAAGTAAAAGTTAAATTGTGATTTCAATAAGATATACAAAATGTTATCAATCAAAGTAGTTTATATACATTAAGATATTATATCTTTCAGCAGGATGATCCCGTATCCCTTCTGACTAACCCCTCCCCATCAAATATTGATAAAATCTTGAAATTTTTGAAAACTTCTCAATTATATTACCCAATTTAATCCACCCTCGTTGACTCTTTTTACCTATAAGCCTAAGTGAGACCTGCGGGCGACCGCTTTTCCTACCTACCTAAGTGAACTATCAAAAAAACTTCGTCTTATGTGTCGGTGAGATGAGTATTCTTCCACTTGAATTTCGGCGTTAGCTCATTTTGATTTCATTGAATCCGTTTCCCCAGAGATGTCAATAAAGCCCAACAATGAAAGGACCTCGTATGGGAAACATGCCCACAGATATAAGGCCATATTCAACCTAATCTACGAGTATATATGCCGAAGTGACTCTTGGTTCATTATGATACTCAATTCCACGAATTTCGTAGATTCACCTGCTTGAAACAAAGGAAAGAGGCTCAACTGACCACATTAAAGAATATGGTCAAAGAGGTGTGGATCCCAAAATATAGTCTACTGAGAGCGGTACCAGAACAAAAGAGGTTCACCATGTTTTTCCTAGGTGTGTATCCTACCAAAATTGTCCACTGAGAGTGGTACCAGAACAAAAGAGGTTCACCATGTTTTTCCTAGGTGTGTATCCTACCAAAATTGACACTGAGAGTGGTACCAGAACAAAAGAGGGCCACCATGCTTTTCCTAGATGTGGATCCAAAAATTGTCTTCTGAGAGCGGTACCAGAACAAAAGAGGTTCACCATGTTTTTCCTAGGTGTGTATCCTACCAAAATTGTCCACTGAGAGTGGTACCAGAACAAAAGAGGTTCACCATGTTTTTCCTAGGTGTGTATCCTACACAAAATTGTCCACTGAGAGTGGTACCAGAACAAAAGAGGTTCACCATGTTTTTCCTCAGTTCAATCAGTTCAATCACTGATCTGAAATGTTGCATATATGAGCATATTTTATGAGATCAGACTATTCCTACGATTTAAATGCACCTCTGATCGGATCTGTCTGCAAATCCGATATATTTTCCCATCTGAAGGTGATTGGTTCCATCATAAAAGTTTGGATTCCCAGCTCTAGGTGGGTAGGTAGGCAGGAGTGGCAGCTTAGTGTACCAAAACCACACTTGAGCACACCTAAAGACCCGTTGTGAGACCACGGCGTGGCGCCGTTCAAGCACTGACTAAAGTTCTCTAACTTAAAGATGTTGATAGTGAGTACAAGGAAAGCGCCGGAAAAGGCACGACTCCCCCATTATGTCGCGGGAAACCATCCCAGTTCTAAGTTATCTTACAATATTTGCTGGGGAGTGCTTTATCGGGCAAATTCATCTGTTCCGCAATTCCCATCCTAACAATGACGCCGATTTAACTCTGCCGTCATTAGTGAAAATGTTGACAGCCTTTGAGGATATTGGAGGTTAATGCTGAGAGAATGGATCTGATTATTCTCTAAAAAAGCATTTCAAAAGTCGATTTATGCCAATCCCCTGGTTGAAAATACCTGCACCATATTGCATCTTTCAGCTGGTTGGGCTTCAAGGCTTCATTAATTTATGAACTTTCGTTTCCTAGAAATAAATTCCAATTCCAAGTCATCACAGTCAATAGATATTACGAGTCATCCACGGTCATTGCAATCTACGGCAACCTCAACCTCCATTTCAGGTTTTCCATCATCCACCATCCAACCGTCGATTGTGGTAAAAAAAAGGATGAGGCACAATGGTCAGAGAAACAGATTCTTGAATTGCAGGTCAATGTCGATATATACTTGGGATTTATATTACAATAGCAGGTTCTGCCATGGAACTTCCAAACATTTGCTGTACTGCATGTTGAGTAAGTTCAAGGTATGTGATAGGAAATGGTGTCACGTCCCTAGAATAGACCCCAAATAAAAACAGAGACGCGGGATTCTACTCCCAACAATTTGAGTGATCTGCCATTTTATGTCGATAGGGCTATCAGGATAGAACAAAGACGGGGTTGTACTCCCAACAATTTGGGTGATCTGCTATTTTATGTTAAATAGATAGATAGATAGAAGTGGGGAAGGCCAGAGAGCCGCCGAAGAAGGAGGCCTCCAAGCGCACAGGCATTGATGCCCATTGTACTAACCAAAGTGATTTGATAGAAGTGGGGTAGGCCGAAGAAGGAAGCCTCCAAGCACTCAGGCATTGATGCCCATTGTACTAAGCCAGGAAAAATATTTGGGGAAGGGGGGAGATATAGAGGATTTTGGACGGGAAGTTACACCTTTTCAAACTTCTTTGACTCTTTTATGAACCTCAGAAGTCTGTCCAGGGATAAGGAATGTACATTATCCATTCCCAGAACATCAGACTCTAATATAATATCGAATCAGGCCTCCAAACACTCAGGCATAGATGCCCATTGTACTGTAAGCATGAACAAATATTTGGGGGACTGGGGAGATAGAGGATTTTGGAAAGGAAGTTACACTTTTTCAAACTTCTTTCACTCTTTTATGAATGTCCGAAGTCTGTAAGGAATGTACATTATCCACTCCCAAAACATCTGACCCTAATATGCTCCTTCTTATACTGACGAAGGCAGGACAAGCGCAGAGAAAATGCACTGTACCGTCCTGTTTCTCCCCCAGACCGGAGATGCAGTTCGGATTATCGATGATGCCTATGGTCGCGCCGTCCTGCTCCTCCTCCTTCAGTCAGGAGATGCAGTTCGGATTCTCGATGATGCCTATGGTCGCGCCGTTCTATTCCTCCTCCTCCAGACCGGAGATGCAGTTCGGATTCTCGATGATGCCTATGGTCGCGCCGTCCTGCTCCTCCTCCTTCAGTCAGTAGATGCAGTTCAGATTCTCAATGATGCCTATGGTCGCGCCGTCCTGCTCCTCCTCCTTCAGTCAGTAGATGCAGTTCAGATTCTCAATGATGCCTATGGTCGCCATATGATGGCCCCATGGAGTATGCCCCGTGATTATCCCAACCAATGATCGAAGATCTTTTGTTCGTAATGTCAGAAGGGTATTTGCAACTCTCCTGTGTGGGCTTTCTAGGAAGCTTTTGGTTGTTTTGCAGGCAACTGAACTGCACAATCGGTCCTTGTGAATATTATTCTCTTGGCTCCTTATCCAATCTATACCCCCTGCTCAACTTATAACTTTAGGTTACGATTCATTAGATTCATATCAACATTGGCGTTCTGCATAAGGTGTCTCCCTCCCTGCTAAGAGTTTCTACCTCACCCAAACTCTTTAACATCTGCCCCTCACTTACCCTTGTTCCTTTGTCGCATTTGCTCCAACTCCTCATGCAATTCCTCCAGTCTTATTGTCTCCGGCGATGTAGTGGGCAATGCTGGGCCTGTTTCCGTACGTAAACGCTGCACTTCTTTGCTCAACTCCATCATCAACTCCTCGGCCGCTTTCTTCTCATCCTCGCACTTGCGTTCTCTGTGCATTGCATCGTCGAGATCATGCTGAAGGATTGTAATTTGATCACGCGCCAACTCGAACTTCTCCTCGGTGCGATGCAAGTCGTTCGCTTGCTTATCGCAGAGCACACGCAGGCGTTGCGCCTCGTCACGCAGTGCATTCGCTTCAATTTCGGTGGTTTTCAACTTAATCTGGCAATTCTCGTTCTGCAGCGCAGCTTCGCGTTCGACGCGAGCCAGTAACTCACGGTGGCGCTTTTGCTCCTCGGCCAGACGTTCGCCAGCACGCAGCTCAGACTGTAAGAGAGGAATTTGGAAATATGATTCAGTAAGCATGTGGGAGGATGCAAACGGAAGGAAGTACTCACTTCTCTGTATTGTTCTTCCAGCATGTCGAAGCGTGCCTGCAGCACGGCATAATCGGTTTTTGTACGCAATGTGCGATCATCGGTGTTGGTTTGTGTATCGGCTAAATCCGTTACCTGGCGTTGCAGCAGTTCGAGCTGTAACGAAAGAGAGACACCGAGAGAGGTCAAAAGATGTTTGCAGACAAACTAATTTATTGATCAACATGATATCGTAAATATTGACAATACCGTAAATATCATACGGGTATATACCGTAAATTTGCCAAATACTAACACAGTTACTTTTCAAAAAGCGTAAATCTCCCAGTAAATCATTAAGCAAAACATCCGCCATGGAGTTTTTAAAATACATTTGTCAATTGTTGTTGGATTCGGCAACTGGTTCACGGGGATGGTGTTGTTGTAATTTGGAGCCTCACAAAATTGTCAGCAAAGAACAAACACAGCTGTGCTTAAAAAGAAATCTCTCTTTGAACATTCTATTTATGCATGTTTTGTGTAATTTTTATTAACTTAACCGCCTATTAACAAATTAGCATTTCAATGTGAAATATTTTCAAAAAAAAAAATGTGGTTTTGTTGTTGTGCGTGTTGGGGTCTTATCTCAAGACAAACTGTAGCACTACTAAAACATGGAGCAGAGCGCAAGTCGGCGAAATGGGAACTTGTTCGGCTGTGTGGCACTCACTCCGAACGGTGTGTGCGAGCAGATAGTGGAGGAGGAGTAGCAGCAGCGACAGCTGAGCCAACCAGCCTGGGTGGAGGAAGCCGCTGTGGCTGTTCTGCTCTTCATTTGTGTGTTTCTTTTAGTATTTTATTTAATTAAAATATGCACAATTAGTTGTGTGCCAGCCAAAGCCACAGCCGCAGCCACAGCCACAGTCATAGCCCCCGCCAATCCCACCGGCTTTTGCTATTTCAACTCAAGTGGCTTTGACTCTGTTCCAGCAATATACATTTCATTATTTAAATGTGAGATTATTTTCATTTGTTTACTTCTTTCGATTATTAATTCTTTTTCTTCCACGAAATGTGTTGCAAGGAAGTGGTTGTTGTTGTGTTAGTTCTTGTTGTTGGCGTACAAGTGCGATAAAGTGCAGTGCACAGGGTGCTGTTAAGGCAAAGTATCGATTGCAGTGGAACGCCTGCAGAAGAGTGCGAAGAGTATTATCAGTTGTTGATGGAAACACATGCACCCACGTTGTCGGGTCAGTTGCAATTCACCAAGGCGGAAATATAAGTTGTATTTACTTAATTAGCCATTTCCTAATAGACAGCAACTGACTCAGTGTCAAACGAATGAAAGCAGGAAAGGAAACAGTCAAATATGAGGAAGAAAAGAGGAACATAACAACAATTGACACACCTCCCCCAAAGACCAATGTGGTTCCCTCAGTTCAACTCAGAACTCAATCCTCGACATTTTCTTCATGAGACCCATGTGGTTACCTCAGTTCAATACCAAATGTGCTTCCCTCAGTTCAAGACCAATGTGCTTCTCTCAGTTCACACCCTAACACAACCCTCGACATCTTCTTTATGAGACCAATGTGGTTCCCTCAGTTCAAGACCAATGTGCTTCTCTCAGTTCACACCCTAACAGAACCCTCGACACCTTCTTTATGAGACCCATGTGGTTACCTCAGTTCAATACCAAATGTGCTTCCCTCAGTTCAACTCAGAACTCAATCCTCGACATTTTCTTCATGAGACCCATGTGGTTACCTCACTTCAATACCAAATGTGCTTCCCTCAGTTCACACCCTAACACAACCCTCGACATCTTCTTTATGAGACCAATGCGGTTCCCTCAGTTCAAGACCAATGTGCTTCCCTCAGTTCACACCCTAACACAACCCTCGACATCTTCTTCATGAGCCCCGTGTGGTTCCCTCAGTTCAAGACCAATGTGCTTCCCTCAGTTCAATACCAAATGTGCTTCCCTCAGTTCAACTCTGAGCTCAACCCTCGACATCTTCTTTATGAGACCAATGTGGTTACCTCAGTTCAATACCAAATGTGCTTCCCTCAGTTCAACTCTGAACTCAACCCTTGACATTTTCTTCATGAGACCCATGTGGTCACCTCAGTTCAATACCAAATGTGCTTCCCTCAGTTCAACTCTGAACTCAACCCTTGACATTTTCTTCATGAGACTTTTAAGATTGGAACCATTTTTTTACACGGATCTATCAAAACGCTGTCAAAAGCAATTGAACTTCAGTTGCCTCACCAAAAGAACATTCAATTTTCAACACACAAAAGTCTCAAGGAAGAGAGAGGGAACTTAACAGATGATCGTAGCTTATACACCCAAGCCTTAGGCCGACCTTCTTTAGAAATGCTTTAAGAGAAGTCTAGAGAGATCAAGTGAAATCCTTTAGAATATAAAATCCTTTCTTATACTGGCAAAATAACATCTCATGGAAGAGAAAGGAAGCTGAACAGATGATAATAGCTTATAAACCTGAAGCCTTAGACCAACCTGCTTTGGCACTGCTTTGAGAGGATCCTAGAGAGACTAAGTGAAACCCTTTAGAATATAAAATCCTTCCTTATACTCGTAAAATCACATTTCATGGAAGAGAGAAGGAGCTTAAAAGACGATCATAGATTCAAAATCAGAAGTGAAAGAGAAAGGGAACTTAACAGATGATCATAGCTTATAAACCTGAAGCCTTAGACCAAACCAACTTTGCCACCGCTTTGAGAGAAGCCTAGAGGGACTAAGTGATCCTCTCCCACCAAAAACAGAAAGAAACATTGAGTAAAACAAAGACAGACGGAAAGAAACCCGGAAAGGAATAGTTGAACGACGAAGTTTTTAACTTATGTTGACATCTTCAGGGGAAGGAAAGATTGCTACGAGTGTCACCATTTCCCAACCTTATTGGCCAGATTGTTAGTGAGCTAATTAAAGCCATTTGAATACTTTGCTGCATAAAAATAATTGCAATTAAATATTAACAAACACCCTATAAATTACACTCCAATCGAGTATGTAAACGCGAGTTGTGTAAAATTTGAGTTGTATGTGTGCACACACCCACACACACATGGAAACTCAACCACACAGAAAACAGCTCACTTCAAATGCAAGCAATTTGTTTTTTATTGTTCGTACGAAGTGTTAATGAATATTTTGAGTACAAGTCAAGTGGGAAGGAGAAGGTTGGCTCGCCGCGCCATATGCAATTGCTAAATGAGTTAATTAAACAATCCGCAGTTGTAGTAGGAATGGACCAAATGAAGCCAACCAACTTGTAGCCCAAGCCCACACACACATACTCATGTTCACGGCGCGCAGAGATCAATTGAGCGAAATGAAGTGCAGTCAGATTACAGCATATCCCATTATAGCAGTACAAGCAACTGCCCCACAGGAATTTGTCAGCGCCTGTGTCAAGAACCATAATTAAATTATGACTGCAAGGGGTGTGGCAGTGAGTACTAACTACTGAGGCCTTCGACTCGAAGAGAAAAGAATTTTTGGAAGCAGGCCTTAGTGAGACCCAGCCCGGGGCAGGATTTGAAACTGCGACCCTCTGAGTGTGAGTCTAGCTGGCTTAGCACTAGACCACAGAGGGCGGCTATCAAGAAAATTATCAACTTTATTTATATGTAACTATCTTTAAAGACCGTATGAATCATATCTTTAAAGACCTTGTGAATCACATAAACATCAGATCAGACAGATAATGCGTCAACAGATAACAAATTTGTAAAAGAATGTCTTTTTTTTGGTAACAAGTCTATTGAAAATGTTTTAAATGTGACTGCAATATATAAATTCATAGGACCATGTCCAATGGTCGGATTCAATAAGCACGGTCTTAAGGTGGATCTAAAAAATTGGACGACCCAGCGGAAAAATGAGTACTGAAACAGTTTAGAGGATCTGAGGCATTCAAAGAGGTACGCAAAAAAGCTAAATTGGCGCTATCACTGAGAAGAAATCAACTGAGGATACTGTGCGGTGCGGTGCGTTGACGGATCACTTTCTGTGCAATGAACACCTGCACAGATTAGGCCTCGCTGCCACCAAATTATGTAGATTTTGCCTAGAAGATGATAAGTCTATGGGGCATCTTATCGCCAGTTGCCCGACCCTTGCACACACAAGAATAAAGCATCTCGGCAAATATTTTCTCTGAGATGACGACCTCTTTGCAAACATCGCAAACTGGTCTGAAAAGCACCTCGGCAAACATTTTCAAGGAGAGGACGACCTGATGCAAACATCGCAGACTGGTCTGAAAAGCACCTCGGCAAACATTTTCAAGGAGAGGACGATCTGATGCAAACATCGCAAACTGGTCTGAAAAGCACCTCGGCAAACATTTTCAAGGAGAGGACGATCTGATGCAAACATCGCAAACTGGTCTGAAAAGCACCTCGGCAAACATTTTCTCTGACCTGATGCAAACATCGCAGACTGGTCTGATTTAATTCCTGAGCACAGTAATTATTAATTGAATGAATGGACAGGCACAATAGATCTTTGTAGTCACAGTGCCTAAGGGCGATGGCTCAACCCTTAACATTACATTAGATTAATATTAATATTTAAATATATTTTCATGCCTCCCCTCATTTTGCATGATGTGAACTACTTCTTAATTGAAGCCTCTTCTTAATAGAAGAGGTGCACTAGCGACTCTGGCTTTCAGCTCTCTTCTGTTATTATCTGGATTCTTCTTCTTGGGTGGCCATGACACCCCGTGGTCGGATTATGGCTGATTTGAGCACCTCTTGGCAGGCGCCTCTGCTCCAATTAGTCACATATTATTATATGCATTATAGACACTATATATACCATGCTTTTCTATTGCACATTTTGTTATTGCTCTGGATGCCAGAATGGAAAAGACAAGAAATAGTCTCAATGAAGTCAGTGCAGACGGCAGCATCATCGCAGCAATTCACTGCTGGGATGAGGAAAACACTCACACAGCCAGCAAGAAGTGAGTACAGAAAAGAGTTCAAATCGTAATTTCACGATAGAGCAAACAAATGCAGTTGGTGCATTCAAGAAAGAGAGTGAGAGGAGGAGATCAAAGAGTGCTCACTCGAAATGCGTGCAGCGTAAAAGGCAATGAAAATGCCGCGGCTGACCGGAAAGTGGGTGGTGGCAGCAGCTAAGGCAAAATGTCGCTGGCGGATGTTGTTCGGGAACAACTGATAACAGACGAGGAAATCGAAAACTGATTGTTCCAACAAAAGAGTTGTGAACTTTTGGATTTATTCATGAGATAAACGAACATTTTTTACACCACTTGCTTTGCCGTTCGTTCTTCGGCGTTTATTTAATTTGCTGTTTGTTTAATAATATTCACACTTTCAAATGCTAAAATTATGCAAATTGATTTGACACTGGCAAAAAAAATCACAAAACTAAATTACAAATCATAAAAAAATATCCAAAGTCAAAGAAAATCCCAGCACGCGTCGTCGAACGCTCACACTGACAACTGAAAATGTGAATTTTAAGAATTGTGCCCGTTGCCAAAACTTGGCGCTGCCACTGCACACACATGCGCACACAAACACGCACACAGGCGAACCCCACTGAGCCAAGCCAAAACAAATGCGCGGACTGGCCGAAAAGTGGCCGACGGAGACGGCTGAATGAACGGCCAAAAGGTCTTCTGCCGTCAAGAAGCATATGGCAAATTAGTTGGGAACAAAACGAGCCGTATTAGAACCGTTACGTTACGTTTATAGACCCAAACGCAAATACAAGCAAGTGTAAACAAAAATTATACAAAGCCACCCAGTCGGAAAATGCATGTCGCGGCAATATCTTCTGCAACGGATTACTGACCAGAGAGTCTGGTATATTGCACTTTGCTGTATCTGTACTAAGTGGACAAAATACCAAAGGAAGAATCAATTGTTTTACTGTACTCTGAATGAATCGGGACACTGTGTTCTTACACAACGTTCACACGCAATTAGGCACCAGAAAATTTCCTGTAGACTAGCAATTCTTCGTACCTGTTCTACCATAAATATTCATAGCGTGGTGATCAGTACGTAAGCAACGTCGAATCCGTGATAGCACAATATGCCATTATTTGTGCCTGAGAGTGCTTGCTGCTGCTACTCCAACCTAAACCTAAACCTAAATGATTTCAAATGATTGCAAAGATTTCAAGTGACTGTAATGATTTAAATGATTGCAATAACTTCAAATGATGGCAAAGACTTCAACTGATTGTAATGATATCAAGTGACTGTAATGATTTCAAATTATTGCAAAAATTTCAAGTGACTGTAAAGATTTCAAATAATTGCAATAACTTCAAATTATTTCAATAAGTTTAAGTGACTGTAAGGATTTCAAGTGACTGTAATGATTTCAAATGATTGCAAGGATTTCAAGTGACTGTAATGATTTCAGATTATTGCAAAGATTTCAAGTGACTGTAATGATTTCAAATCATTATAAAGATTTCAAGTGACTGTAATGATTTCAAATGATTGCAATAACTGTGTGACTGTAATGATTTCAAATGATTGCGATTACTTGAAACGATGGCAATAATTTCAAATGTTTCAAACGATTGTATCCCTTTAAATAGTTGCAATGATTTCAGAAGAATTGCAAGAATTTCAAAAGAATTGCAATGATTTGAATAGAATTGCACTGATTTGAATAGAATTGCACTGATTCCAAAAGAATTCCACTGATTTCAAAAGAATTCCACTGATTTCAAATGATTTATGCTCTCATGTTGGCGCTTAACGTTTCCTACTGGGAACCAACTAACTGAGGCACTACTTGCGCATGTCAAATGTGCACACAACTATTTCCGTAGCTGGAAAACTTGCGAGCACACTGGTTGTGGGGCCGCTAATGTATAAAGTTGAAGGCGGCTGAGGAGCCGGAGGAATGCAGCCAAAAATACTTTGATTTCAGTACATTGTGGTGCAACAAGTGTTGCGCACACTGCTGCCGTTGGTCCGCCACTAGGCCTGGGACCGGTGCGGCTGTGTTTGTATATGCCAAAGTGTGGACGTGTGTATCCACATACGAGCAATGGCTCTGTGTGTTGCGCCCCCCTTTTGACGCAAATTTACTTTGTTGTTGCTTTTGTTGAGTTTTTTGAACAATTTAAGTGTGAACATTTGCAACAACGACACATAAAAACATTACTTTTCTATTACTCGCAGACTATAATTGTAGGTTGTACATTGGTTTTTAATTCTGTTGAAACGTTTGCACTTGATACTACTATATGTGTAACCCCCCTAGAAGCAAATTGAGTCGGTGGGGACACCGTCAACGCTGATTTCATCACTGACTGAGATTTGTGTGTTTTGTTGAATTACACAAAACTAATATGCACAGTGCAGTCACTGCAGGTGATATGTGATATATATATTACATACCAGCTGATATGTAATGTGATGTAATGTTAAGGGTTGGGCCATCGTCCTTGTATAATCATTGCAGGTGCAGTTAATACCACAAATTACTTATAACGTCATTATTGTCCTCAAGTACTTCGTGCGCCTTGACCTAGCAAAGGACTAGCAAAGGACGGAGCCAACAATTGGTTGAGGCTAAACTACACTCCTAACTCTTAACGAAGTAGGCGTCTCTTTAAGTTTAGGTAGGTAGGTAGGTCAGGCCGAATTCAAGTGGAGAATTACTCATCTCACCAATGCCTAAGACGAAGTTTTTAGACAGTTCACTTAGGTAGGTAGGTAGGTAGGTAAGGCGACCGCCCGAAGGCCCCACTTAGGCCATCATTGACCCCTTGTGACATCAGATCCCATCCCTTTCAAAGGTCCAGCCATTTGCTGCTTTTAATGAAGCAATTGATGGAGCTAATCTTTTTATTTGAGATATCTCCCGAAGAGTCCATAAAGTAGTCGCCTAGGAAAGTGCGCCTCGTTCTGGACAAAGCTGGACACGTGCATAACAGGTGTTCAATTGACTCTTGCTCATAATCGTCCATGCAACTCCTGCAGAAGTCATTAGAGGCAATCCCCTGCCTACACCCGTGAGTGCCCAGAGTCAAGTGTCCCGTTAGGACCCAAATCACGGAACCCAAACTTGATCTATTCAATATATTGAAAACCCTTTCTCTTCATGGATTATGTGAGAGCCAAAATACCCACTGTAATATGTTCAGTGAAGTGTGTAAAACTGTTTGGCAGACATCTCGTTCCAGTATAAACGCCCCTGACCCTTTCTGATCGTTAACAAGTGGCGTAAACAAATATCAATTTCACATCATTTTCAAAAAATGCGGTTCAAGTATTTCGTGTTTAACAATAATTCTTCTTCATTGTTGGAAGCATTCTTATGAGACAATATTCTAAATTTAGGCGTACTCTTCTTTCGGTTGCTGCTTACCTCATGCGCCAAAACGCCCAGTTCGATTGCTTGTTTGCATGTGTGTGTTGGCAAATGTTCTGAAATACTGAGATGAACTTTAATTGTTTAGCATAAATTACAAAGTGAGGAGACTCTCTCTTTATACACGTTGGTGTTCGGGCAATATACTCGGTTGGTTTTGTATGATACTCTATTCTAAGTCTTGTGGGAACACGAATTTGATCACTATTTTGCCGTCAATATATTAGGGTTCTCCATAACGCTCATCACTGGTCAATAGGGCGGCATAAATCTATATATCATATATATATTATTCGATCGAATGATTTACAAACGTTTCAAGAGTCGAGCTGTGCATCTTCCAGAAATGTTCTGCAATGCAAGTCAGCCATGCTTAGACTGGCCATCAACCGGAAGCACATCTACTGGGTGCCAGGCAGCTGTTGCATGGATGAGGAGAGGCAACAATTCATTGAACACCTGTTATGTACGTGCCCAGCGCTGTCTAGAAGGAGGCGCACTTTCCTGGGAGACTACTTTATGGACTCTTCGGGAGATATCTCAAATAAAAAGATTAGCTCCATCAACTGCTTCATTAAAAGCAGCAAATGGCTGGACCTTTGAAAGAGATGGGACCTGATGTCTCTTGCGGTATCACCAGGGGTTAGTGATGGCCTAAGTGCACCCTTCTGGCGACCGCTATACCTATACCAACCTACTTAATATATTGGAAATTAACAACAACAACAAAAATGTTGGTAAATAAAAACCTTTTAACAAAACTTTGTGTTTAAATTATTGGATTAGTAAAAAGAAATCCATTATGTTTCCGATAGATGGCTTCGTAATCTGTATCTCGCGTTATATAAGTGTGATTGGGTTACGCTAGATGGCGTTAGAAACATAAGATTTGGCACTAAAAAAACTTCTCAGCTGGTTTTGTGATTTCTTGACTCGGTTTTGTTTGAACACTCGTCCAAAATGGATACCAGCAAAGAGAAACAAGGCCATATTTTAAAGTTGTTCATCGATAAAGGCGAAAACGCAAGGCAGGTGGCTGAAAATGTGAATAGTCTTCATGATCCTGATACTGTAACAGTTACTCATGAGCAACTTTGGTTTCGTATATTCAGTTCCGGTCATTTTGATGTCAAAGATGCACCACGCTCTGGAAGATCAATTGTCGAAAATGTCGATCCAAAAGCCGTTTGGAACCACTTGAATAAGGCTGGATACAAAAAGAAGCTCGATGTGTGAGTGCCACACGAGTCAACGGAAAAAAATCTCATGGACCCAATTTCCATCTGCGAATCGCTGCTGAATCGCAACAAAATCGACACATTTCTGACGCGATTGGTCTGACTGGTGATGAAAAGTGAGTTACTTACAATAACGTCAAGGGAAAACGGTCGAGATCGCAACGCGGTAAGCCGGCGCAAACGGTGACCAAGTCAGGATTGACGGCCAAGAAGGCTTTGCTGTGTTTTTGGTGGGATTAGTGATGTGACGAATAAAACCCGTGCACGTCGCTCAAGAACAACTGAGAATATTGCTGCTGTAGCCCAAAGTGTGGAAGAAACCCAGGTTTGTCCATTCCTCGTCGTTCTTTGGAATTGGGCATTCCACAAACGTCATTACACCGTATTTTGCATAAAGGCTTGGGTCTTAAGTCTTATAAAGTTCAGTTAACACAAGAACTCAAGCCGGCCGATCATCAACAACGTCGTGTCTTTGCTGATTGGGTCCTTGAAATGCATGAAAATGATCCGGAATTCCATCGAAAAATCATCTTGACTGATGAGGCCCATTTCCACTTCGGTGGATACGTCAACAAGCAAAATTGTCGCATCTGGGGCTCGGAAAACCCAAGAGTTATTGTTGAGAAGCCTCTCCATCCTCAACGTGTGACTGTTTGGTGCGGTTTATGGTCCGGCGGGGTCATTGGACCTTACTTTTTCGAAAATGAGGTTGGATCAACAGTTACGGTGAATGGATTGCGTTATCGAGAGATGATTAATGATTTTTTATGGTCGGAGTTGGATGGTATTGATCTGGACAACGTTTACTTTCAACAAGACGGCGCTACGGGCCACACAAGCAACGAAACCATTGCTCTTTTACGGGAAAAGTTTCCGGACCGTGTTATCTCTCGAAGAGGTGATCACAATTGGCCACCGAAATCTTGTGATTTAACACCTTGCGACTTCTTCCTTTGGGGCCACGTGAAAGATAAGGTCTACGCCAACAGCCCAGCGTCGATTTAAGACCTCAGAGATAGAATTCGTGAGGCTATCGAGGACATAGTGCAGCCACTTTGCGATTTGGTTATGGAAATTTTCATGAAAAGGATATGGTCCTGTAAGCGTGGTCGTGTAGGCCATTTGGCTGATGTTGTTTTTCATTATTAACGGCATACCTTCCTCTTTATTATGAAATAAACATCCGATCATTTATCTCAAAAAATGGCATTTTTCATTGAATACCAAAAGAACACCTCTTATTGGAAAACCCTTTATGAAGCAATCCAGTGATGGAACTAGAAACTAATTTTCCTAACCATACCTGGCAATATTTTTAAACAATTAACTGTGAATGACAGGGAAAACTGACTGCATCACATGGGTATACGAGTATATATATATATATATATATATATATATATATATATATATATATATATATATATATATATATATATATTTCTCTGTTAGTGGTCGGCACGCCTATACCCATTATTCATTTGTCTCTGGATAAAACCAACTGAAAATGATTGGGCCACCCTGGCCGGTAATGTTCGTTCGCTGCACATGTGTTTCTTGATGCATTATTCGCTTATTTGCAAGCATTTCCGCTGCAAATCGTTGCTAGTTTTCAACTTCAATTATCATCAGCATTATTATTTAAATTTGTTTATTTTATTATTGTTATTTTTTTGAATTTTCTTTGATAAGATGATGCATGCTTTTGTGTTGTTTGACTCATCATAGTAAAATAGGCACAAGTGCAGCTATTGGCCTTATTTGCCTAGATTGCGGCTGCACGGGTAGTGTATGGGTTAGGTTGGACTGGGTCATAGTCGCCAGACCATCGTGGAAAAGTAGCTAATACAGAGTAGTGTTAATCGGTTGGGTTTGGTCCCACACCCAACAAAAACAATGTTGAAATGTGGACTCATGCCACAACATAACAAGGGAATTTACTACTGTCATCGTCATTATCGTAGCCACAATAAAATTGCAGACCATTAGCCGTGGTCTTGACAGACACACCAGTGGGCTGGTACTGCTGTCTTCATATTAATCATTTAAGGTTGTGCTTAATTTGAACAAATTAAAATATTAAAAAATAGCAGTGGAAATATAGTAAAAAAAGATGATATTTTTATTTGTTGCAATCAATCACACGTGTGTAGTAATATAAATAGTGCAGTAACATAAATACTCCTCTCCATACTTAGCAAAGCTGTAATTTCCAAATGTAATTAGGACTAACTTCGGGCTTCAAACGAATGAGGAGATACAGTCATATCTTACAGGGGCATTGCAACTCTTAATAAGTATAAGAGATATGCCACAAAGCTCTGTAGTTTATATTCTATATTCACACAATCATTACCAATGTATTTAAGGCAACAATCAGAGGACTTCATGAAACATCCTCGCTCTAAAAACACCTCCGTACAAACTTTCACTAGGGTTTACAACTAAATATATACGAGGACTGTGTAGATCCTTCGCCTGAACACTCGCCAAACTTCATGCAACTGAAAACCTAATCAGTGTCTTCAAATTCCAACTCTATTCACCTGACAAATAGATGCACTGACTGACTTAAGGATAATAAGGACTCACATTAACTATAAAGGCTCCCTAAAAGATTATCGTGACATCGAAAAAACTTTGAATGACCTGGTAAATGTTTTAAAGGAAGTCGCATATTTATCCACCACAACCGTAACACAAGAAGCTGCACTATTGTACCATCCTAGTGATGTGGAAAAACTGGTTAAAGAAAAGGCTTCTCTATCTCCGTCCTAGTGATGTGGAGAAACTGGTTAAAGAAAAGCGACGTCTTAGAAAAGAATGACATATTCATTGGTCACTCAAAAGCCTTCTCTATCTCCGTCCTAGTTATGTGGAAAAACTGGTTAAAGAAAAGCGACGTCTTAGAAGAGAATGGCAAAATCATCGGTCACTGAACAGGCTTCTCTATCTCCGTCCTAGTGATGTGGAGAAACTGGTTAAAGAAAAGCGACGTTTTAGAAAAGAATGACATATTCATCGGTCACTGAAAAGGCTTCTCTATCTCCGTCCTAGTGATGTGGAAAAACTGGTTAAAGAAAAGCGACGTCTTAGAAGAGAATGGCAAAATCATCGGTCACCAAAATTGAAGAGTGAACTCAGGTGTTGCACCCGTAAACTTAAGAACATATTGAAGCAGAAACACCAAAAATCAGTTGCCGACTATTTTGGAAGCTTGAGTCCTCATGGCGACAATGACGTGACGAGCTATTAGGAAGTTCGAAGGACCAATACAACAGTCACAGTTCAAAGGACCAATACAACAGTCACAGTTCAAAGGACCAATACAACACAAGTCGACACTACGTAAAGATAATGGCTCTTGGGCTAAAAGCAATGATGAAAAATGCACTGCCTTCGCACATCACCAGAGTAATTTCTTCTGTCCAAATCCCCCCTTTAAATTGTTGGAACCTCGTGAAATACCGAGTAGTGGAAACAGTGAGCGCTTGAAAATCTCAAGGAAGGAGGTAAATAACACCATCAAAGACTTAATTCTTAAAAAAGCAACAGGAATGGAACAGATATCAGCAAACATGATAAAGGAATGCCCAAATAAAGCTAAAAATAACAATGATCCCGATCCCAGGAAAGGATGTTACACAGGTTTCTTCATATAGACCCATTAGTCTACTACCTACTAATGTGGGAAAAAATAGTTCATCGGAGGTCTTCCCGAAATTAAATAAAAACAATGTCATTGCCCAATACCAGTGCGGCTTCCGTGAAAAGCTTGGAACGTTAGAGAAAGTGCAGCGCATAGTATAGGAGTTATATGCTTACATGGTACTTAAGGAACAAACATCCAACGTGACCTCAATATACCCACGATTGAAAATCTGTTGAGATCACAGCCCTTTAAACTGGAAGTTCTTAACTGAGGAATCATCAGCACCATAAATACAAACAATAATAATCTTGGCGTTGTGGAACTAGAATCTCGTATCCCGTTTAAGGATTTCGGAAGCCCATAGGAACGACTACAATGGCCAAAGCAAAATGCAACCATTTAGTCATGAGGTACCTGAACAACTTGGGACTAGCCAAACTGATAACTCCATATCTTACTCTTAAATTGTCCTTGTTTTGGAACTAGAGGACTATGGATCACAGTTTTGTTAGTACCGCTGAGTAGAGGAGTGAGACGAATTATAGAGTGGTAGAACTATGAACGACTGCGGGAGATTTAAGAACCTCGCATATTTCCTTTTCAGAATCCATCTAGGTAGGTTGGTATAGTGGTCGCACTTAGGCCATCATTGACCCCTTGTGATACTGCATAAGACACAAGTCCCAAACCCTTACAAAGGTCCAGCCAGTATAGATCTAAAAATTATATATTTTTATTCTATCTTTGCAATTATTTTGTACCAACATCAATTCTATTGAAGAGATATTCCTTTTTTTGCTCAGAAGGCGTTAGAAGGCCCATTGAATTATATTCACTTACAGCACTTCTCTTACATGCTTGTACAGTAAACTTAGTTAGGTTTGTTTTTATCTTCCTTTGCTTCCGTTCGCCTTAACTAGAAGGCCCTCTTCAACTTGGAATTTTTTGAATGCGCATGCAGTTTCCTCCGTTCGATACTCTCGTTCGTCCATGACAGAATACTCGAATAGCATATCCAAGATACTTGCAGTTATGAGTCTTGCATCTTGCGGTCAGCACTGAAGGAGCTTTTGCACTTACTCGTACATAGTTTGCCCAAGTACACATAAACACAGTCTCAGTTGTCGACATCCGTTTGTGAAAGTGGCCAATCTCTAAGCTCAGCGGATAGCATATCGAAATATAGCAGAAGCATAGCCACACAGATAAAACTACACTCGAACTCTTAAATGTGCGATAAGTGGCTTAACCCATTAGGAAATTGAAACGTCCGCACAGAGATTTCATCGGCCACAATGTCCGCCAGTTTTACAATGAAAGCAAAACCAGACTGTGATAAAGTAAACGTACTCTTCAGCGACATTCTTTGCATTGATAGCAAAAGCCAACCATGAAAAAGTGAATGTGAGTGTCTGCAATGCCATCACTCTACACGAGAGCGATGTAAGTGCTCGACACTCCATTTGGTAAGCCATCTGAGGCCATTATCCCGACAATGCCTGATAAAATATACGACATACATGTCGTTTGCAGCAGCAATCTTGCCAGTTGACAGTCATTTCGACACATTCGCAGCGTTGTAACTTGTAATTTCAGTTCATCTGTCGTCAATTCACATCAGAGCAGTAAGGAGAAGCGTTGAGTGTGAGTGTTGGTGCTGACAGTCTCGATGGCAAAACCCTACAATTCTTGACGATGAGGAAGATGGGCTCATATGATTTTTAAATATTATTATCACAGCACCGACTTAATCTATATAAATATTATTCTGCTATAGTTTTGCAACTATCATGCCAGGTATGGTCTGCGTTTGAGTACTACATTCGCCTATGCAAGAACTCTCTTATCGTTCCGAGTAGAGTTCGGAACTGCCTGCCAGTCTTTCAACTATCATTTCTGGTTGTCGGAAGGTATGGTCTGCGTTGGAGTACTACTTGAGTAGAGTTCGGAACTGCCTGCCAGTCTTTCAACTATCATTTCTGGTTGTCGGAAGGTATCGTCTGCGTTGGAGTACTACTTGAATAGAGTTCGGAACTGCCTGCCAGTCTTTCAACTATCATTTCTGGTTGTCGGAAGGTATGGTCTGCGTTTGAGTACTATGCAAGAACTCTCTTATCGTTCCGAGTAGAGTTCGGAACTGCCTGCCAGTCTTTCAACTATCATTTCTGGTCGTCGGAAGGTATGGTCTGCGTTTGAGTACTACTTGAGTAGGGTTCGGAACTGCCTGCCAGTCTTTCAACTATCATTTCTGGATGTCGGAAGGTATGGTCTGCGTTTGAGTACTACTTGAGTAGGGTTCGGAACTGCCTGCCAGTCTTTCAACTATCATTTCTGGTTGTCGGAAGGTATGGTCTGCGTTTGAGTACTACATTCGCCTATGCAAGAACTCTCTTATCGTTTCGAGTAGAGTTCGGAACTGCCTGCCACTGGCTTTCATAAGTGTTCCCCTGTTTAGCAATATAATAAATTGTTAACGCTCTGCCGCAACGTTGGCATTCGTTCGAACATCCGTTGTAGATTTGTGTAGCAATGAACAAATTCACCCACAGCCTTCATACAAATACGAGTACTCGTATGTAGATCAGTGACGCTCGCCACATTCCTATATGTTCATTGTCGGAGCATATGGTAAAGATTCATGTGGCGACGTCGCGACGTCGTTTTGAAATGCTTTTTTCGCGCAGATGTCTGAAAATTAATTTTACACGACTAGAAATAATTTTACAGATGACTTTGTGTATATTCTTGGAAGAAGGAAAATGTTTATTTTAGTGTACAACGTTGTAGATTCTCATTTTTATGACAGCACAGAGCACAGAGTCACAAAGGAATTCAATTTGTACATTCGGGCATGGTGCGTATGAGTAACTTTTATTTCTAAGAATTCAAATTCATGTTCTTCTGTTATTTCGTTTTTCCTTTTTGGATGTTCTACACAAATTGATCTATTTTTATAGAACGCGAGTCATGCGTATTTATGTAATAATAAAATTAATTAGTCTTTAATGGAGCAGCACAGGGGTTAATTGGTGGAATGCGAACAGACGGAGTCAAGCTCTGCAATGCAATGAGTACTACGCATGGTACGAGTCATGCCGTCACTGAGAAATTGAATTATCCAATATAAAAGCAATTAGGCAATTCAGCGTGTGGGTCATAGCTTTTCTGGGGTCACTTAGAGATGCGAACAATATGTTAGCAGTGCTATGGTCTGAGGGGAACCGTTCATTCATATTGCTACGTAATTGCCTCGCTGACAATTTATACCAAGCGCAATACTTGGATTCGTATCGCTGGATTGTGTAATAAGCAACCAATTTCTTCTATGGTTGGAACAATTGGCTTTATTAGTATTCGTCCAACTTACTACTGGCTTTAAAAGCTTGCTCGCTTCTCACATTTCGTCTTCGCTTATAGTGTGCTTCAAATAGTCAGTTGTTGCACCCCACTTTTCAATTTACATCGCTCTGCGTTGATCATTTGTTAACTCTCGTTGCTAACACGGCCATGACACCCTCAGCATTCGACTATGATCACTCTACAACTGTCACTGGTTAACTGATCTGCTACTACGATGTTCACTTTCCGCTACGTTCACTGTTTCACTGGTCACTTTCACTTGTTCACTGATTACGGATCTATTGTCACTTGTGCAATCACTTATATACCTCTTGCGCATGAGAACCTCAACCAGCCTCCGAACGCAGCTTCGCATTCCTTCTCGCGTGTGCATTTTTAGGGGTTGAAATCGACGCTCACCCTAAAACCATCAACCAATCAGATGGCGTGTCGATTTCGTAACAATATTTTATCAGAAGTTGATATACATTCCAACCGAGCGAGTACCGAACAAAATATGAAAATGTACACGTTTGAGAGAGCATAGGCGAAGAAGATCTATGATGGTTGGATTCAAAAGTTGTCTCAGGGACACATGTGCAGTTCCGTCTCGAAAGGTTTTATATTGTAAGTTGCTTCACAAATCCATTACCAACTAGTTGTATGCCTGAAGAGGAGGGAAGCTATAGAAAGGCTATGTATTGGGTACCGGGCCATAGAAAGGCTAGCCGCGATACATGGTTACATATGAATTGGGTACCCAGAAATTGAAGGAAACGAATTAGTAAATGAGATTGGCAAAAGCGCTATTCAAGGAAGTTGATATGCATTCCAACCGAGTGAGTACCAAACGGAACAAAATATGAAAATATTTACGAGACGAAGAAGAACCAAGAGGGTGGTTTCAAAAGTCGTCTCAGGTAAACATGTCCACTTCCATCTCGAAAGGTTCCATATTGTAAGTTTCACAAATCAATTACCCACAAATTGTATTCCTAAAGAGCAGGGAAGCCATAGAAAGGCTATGTATTGGGTACCGGACCATAGAAAGGCTATACATGGTTACATACGTATTGGGTACCGAGACTTTGAAGGAAATGAATTAGTAGATGAGGTTGGCAAAAGCGCTATTCAAGGAAGTTGATATGCATTCCAACCGAGTGAGTACCAAACGGAACAAAATATGAAAATATTTACGAGACGAAGAAGAACCAAGAGGGTGGTTTCAAAAGTCGTCTCAGGTAAACATGTCCACTTCCATCTCGAAAGGTTCCATATTGTAAGTTTCACAAATCAATTACCCACAAATTGTATTCCTAAAGAGCAGGGAAGCCATAGAAAGGCTATGTATTGGGTACCGGACCATAGAAAGGCTATACATGGTTACATACGTATTGGGTACCGAGACATTGAAGGAAATGAATTAGTAGATGAGGTTGGCAAAAGCGTTATTCAGCTAGCATTTGAATAAGAAAATGATATACAGATGCCTCTAAAATAAATACGCAAAGAAATTGTTGAAGATATGAAGAGACAGATAATGGCGAGGTGGAATAGTTCAACCACCTGCAGAATTCCGATAGTCGTGTGCAAGTCAAAGGTAGGAAAGTGTACTCGATTCGATAATCATGTCTAAAGGTAGGAAAGTGTACTCGATTGGATAATCATGTCAAAAGGTAGGAAAGGGTACTCGATTGGATAATCATGTCTAAGTCAAAAGGTAGGAAAGTGTACTCGATTGGATAAACATGCCTAAGTCAAAAGGTAGGAAAGTGTACTCGATTGGATAATCATGTGCAAGTCAAAAGGTAGGAAAGTGTACTCGATTGGATAATCATGTCTAAGTCAAAAGGTAGGAAAGTGTACTCGATTGGATAATCATGTGTAAGTCAAAAGGTAGGAAAGTGTACTCGATTCGATAATTATGTGTAAGTCAAAAGGTAGGAAAGTGTACTCGATTGGATAATCATGTGTAAGTCAAAAGGTAGGAAAGTGTACTCGATTCGATAATTATGTGTAAGTCAAAAGGTAGGAAAGTGTACTCGATTGGATAATCATGTCTAAAGGTAGGAAAGTGTACTCGATTGGATAATCATGTGTAAGTCAAAAGGTAGGAAAGTGTACTCGATTGGATAAACATGCCTAAGTCAAAAGGTAGGAAAGTGTACTCGATTGGATAATCATGTGCAAGTCAAAAGGTAGGAAAGTGTACTCGATTTGTACTGGCATTGTCAAGGAAAGACTGCAAAACTATCATGGGTAGACACAGTTTACTAGCATACAAGATGGGAATTACAAATGACAACGACATATGTAAGAAGTGCAGGGAGCCGCATACACAGGAGACTTTGGAACACATCTTATGCTTATGTCACGCTTAAAGCGCTTGGATTCACACCATTTGGGATGCTGGAAGACGTCTCAGGAATGGAACTTCAAGCACCCCAGCAGCCCTGAAATTCGCTAAAATCGTGGACATCCTTAAGGATGCCTACTACAACTCTACGTAGAGGACTAGCTGCAGACAAACAGACAAAATACTCGTACAGTTTTGGGTGATTTATCGGCGTACAGTTTAGGTTAGGTTTGGTCAATCCGGATAGGTTAGGTTAATCCGGTAGATTAGTACCTCTGAGGACCAATAGGTGTATGTGTGGTTTATGACCAGCCGGATTAACATAACCTAATCAAACCTAACCTGTATGCCGATAAATCTCCCAAATTTGTACGAGTATTTTGTTTGTTTCTTTGGCTGTTTCCACTACATTTATACTATGCGCCGCACCACTTCTTCAGCATTGCACCGGTATCTTTGAAATGCACTCAAGTACGACAGCTGTCAAACGATGATTTCCCGCAATTTAGAAGTGTCAGAAGCAAGATAATTGCAGCATGGTGTGTTCGAGGGTCTTTTAAGTGTCAATTAAAACTTTCTCTGCTTAAAGAATTGTGTGGAAAATAAATAAAAAAAAAAAATAAATAAATAAATAAATAAATATGATAATAATTACAAAACACAAAAAAAGTGTCTTACTTCAGTCGCTTCATCTGTGTTAAACATATTTATAAGTATGTAGTTTAATTGCGATTTTCTTTATTAATTAAGTTTTCCTTTGTTTTCCAACAATTATTTATATTTGATTCTGCTTATTATTCTTTTATTGCTTATTTAATTATTTATTTTTTTTATTCTTAATAATTATTGTAAAAATGTGTTCATTATTTTTTCATACTTTCTTTATTATCATTAAAAAAATATTTTTTTAATAATATTTTAAATATTTTAATAATATTTTATTAAATAATATTTTAAATATTTAAATAATATTTTAAATATTTTATTTAGTTATTGTTAATCAATTGTTGACCCCGATTGAAATTTAATTAATTTTTTTATTATATTTATTTTTATAATTATTACAAATTTCAGGATTATAATATATTATTTTTTAGTCAATATTTAATAATTAAGTTTTCCTTTTTTCAAACATTTATTTATAGTTTTTTATGCTTATTAATTTTTTGTTTGCCTTTATTTATTATTTGTTATTTTTTTATTTCTTTTTTAATTATTATTATTAAAATGTATAAATTATTTTTTTATACCTTTTTTTTATCATTATTACAAAAATATTTTTTTTTACTTTTTTAATAAATATTTAAAATTTTTTATTTTATTTTTATTATATTTATTTTTATAATTAATATTTTATATTTTTATAATTTTTACTAATTTTAGTATTATAATTATATTATTATTTATTTATAAATATATTATATATTTATTATGATTACATTTTAATTATATTTTTAATTATTATAATTATATTATTTATTTATTATTATTATATTTTAGTTATATTATTTATTTATTATAATTTATTTATTAATATATTTTAATTATTTAATTTATTTATTATTTATTTATTATAATTTATTTATTATATTATTATTATATTATAGTAATATTATTTATTTATTTTATTATATTTATTTATTATTATTATATTTTAGTTATATTATTTATTTATTATAATTTATTTATTATTATATTTTAGTTATATAATTTATTTATTATTTATTTAATATAATTTATTTAATATTTATTTATTATTATTATTATTTTTTAGTTTTAATATTTATTTATTATAGTTATATTTTAGTTATATTAATTATTTATTATTTATTTATTATAATTTATTTATTATTATATTTTAGTTATATAATTTATTTATTATTTATTTAATATAATTTATTTAATATTTATTTATTATTATTATTATTTTTTAGTTTTAATATTTATTTATTATAGTTATATTTTAGTTATATTAATTATTTATTATTTATTTATTATAATTTATTTATTATTTATTTATTATAATTTATTTATTTATTATTATTATATTTTAGTTATATTATTTATTTATTATAATTTATTTATTATTATATTTTAGTTATATAATTTATTTATTATTTATTTATTATAATTTATTTACTATTTATTTATTATTATTATTATTTTTTAGTTTTAATATTTATTTATTATAGTTATATTTTAGTTAAATAATTTATTTATTATTTATTTATTATAATTTATTTATTATTTATTTATTATAATTTATTTATTATTTATTTATTATAATTATATTATTTATTATGTTCTCAGCGAGGGAGGGGGATGTTTTAGTGGGTGCAATTCTCACATACCAAATCTGTGACGACAGTTTTGATGATGCGGCAGGCATTTTTACCCTCTCTACCAAAAAAAAAATATATATATATATATATATATATATTATTTATTTATTATTTTTATATTTTAGTTTCTTATTAAATTTATTTTATGAATATAATTTATTTTGAATATTATATTAAAATTTTATAGTTTATTAAGATTATTTCTCAAAGAGTATTTTATAAATTTTGTGTTTTAAATTATGATATTATTTTAGATTTAATTTATTATTGTAATTGTGTTATTTATCTTCTATGTATTGAAAATATTTTTTTTTTAATTTTTACTTTTATTATACTCGTATATGGTATTTGCAAATTTTTTTTTATAAAATATTATAATATTTTGTTGTTGTTGTTGGAATTTTAGCCTTTTATTATATTATTGATTATTATATTATTATATTATATTATTAATTATATGCACTATTAATTATATGCACTATTAATTAAATGCATTATTAAATATATTATGATTCTATATTATACGATTGATAATTATTGAATAACTATTCTAAATAACTTCTTTCTTCTTTTGAGGAAATTACGTTCAGCTCCGCACACGACCGGACCGACTAAACGGTTAAATTGAGAAAGACGCCATTTTTATAGTCAACATGGTCAGGGGTGGTGGCTCCAGCATTACGTGTATTGTCAATATTCGCTCGCTGCACAGCATTATGCATACATATGCATGCATATATATGAATAATGTACATGGGTGTGTGAGTGTCGCCTTCTGTTGTCTATTTACGGTATGTTGTGCACTCAGCGGGGCCTGTTAGGAACCTTACCCAGCAGTTAATTGCTATAACAACCCTAAAACAATTTATGAATTGACAGTTTACTAATCAAATATGTATACGCCACATGTGTGTGTGTGTGTGTGTGTGTGTGTGTGTACGCAAATGCTCGTATGGCAACTGTAGTGGTCATTTTAATAGCAATTTTCATTAATTGAATTTGGCTTTTAAATGAAAATAACAACTAAAAGCAAACGAGTGGAAAAGGGTAAACACAGTAATTGAGCCCCTAATTGAAGGGACCAAACCCCTTAGAGACAAATTTAAATATTATTAAAATAATAACACAACAAATTGTCCCACTCCTGTCTCTCTTCCAATTCAAATCAAATCAATCCGGCATTAGTGCTGCACCAATTCTGCCAAATGATTCATTTTTATAGAATTCCTTCTAGTATCGATATCGATTGGGTAATTTACTGAGCCTTGAACAAACTCTCTTGTTGATACAAAGTAATTGTATTGTAATAGGAGCAATTATGAGGGGGTTCCGGGACATAGGAATACTGAAGGGAACTGTAGGGCTGAGGAACTAGCCAGACGGGGTACCAAAACCCTCCTCTGTGTACGAACAGAAGCGAGTTTGGAATACCAATTGCCACCAAATTGCAAACTAATGTTGAAGGATAGTGACGTGCATGCGGCAAATAGGTCTTGGGCAGACGAAGGCACTTGCTTAAAGACTACTGGAACTGGATAGGAAAACATTTATAGACTTGCTTGGCCTGTCGAGAGAAGAGGTCATGGTTTGTATAACTGCTCATTGGCTACTCGGCAGGCATGCTCTCAGGCTGGGAGTACTCTCCCATGAATACTGCAGAAGCTGTGGCGATGAAGAGGAGGAGGAGACTGTGGAACATACCTTCTGTAGATGCCCGGCACTAGACAGAACCAGAACGGGCTCTTTAGGCAAATACGCTTTCAGCTCTGTTACGAAAGTGTCCGGCGCGAAGGTAAAACAAATCCTGCGCTTTATTAGGGCTACGAAATGGTTCGACGTGAAAATATCTCTTAGCTGCTCATTTTCCTACGAAAATATGATTACCATATCAGATCCACGACTCAGTTGTGGTGAAATGCTTCGAAATGGTTTTACGAGTAAAGTAGAGGTGCAGTGTTACGCGGTGGTTTTGCAATAGACACATAGTGGTCTGAGTGAGTTGGTCTGTAGACTGGCTGCCACGAAAACCTCACCTCAGCTCACCTCACCTAACCTAACTTAACCTAACCTAACCTAACCTAACAGGAGCAACTAATCATATTGTAGGTAAGGGCGGGTTGACGTTTAAATCTATCTTCAATAAACCACAATCATCGGAAGTGATATAATTAATATCTTCTGTAGGAAAAACAACGAAGTCCTGTCTGTTCCTTATACAATGTTCGTACTTTGGGTCTAACTGAAGTACTCTTAGAAAGGAAAATAATTTACGTACTTTTGTTATGTCAGCTTCATTCTTACAAAGTCAATTTTCTCAGGTCTCTGTTACACATATTTCATGATGATTCTTTATGACAAAGCCAACAATTTGATAGTGCCGACAGCGACAACTAAGGAATTTTATAGAAAAGAACTTCCAATCCTGCTTTTAGTATCGTAATACTCTATTTGAATGACCAGAAGAAAAGTAGGTAATTGGTAATCAAATTTGCGAAAAGGTTGATTATTTCTTTCAGGGTATCGAGCCTAGCCTTTCACGGTATCTATCCTAACCTTTGAGGGGATCTAGCCTAACCTTTGGGGTAATCCAGCCTAACCTTTGAGGGTATCCAGCCTAACCTTTGAGGGTATCTAGTCTAACCTTTGAGGGTATCTGGACTATCCCTCGGAGGGTATTTAGCCTAACCTTTGAGGGTATCTAGCCTAACCTTTGCGGGTATCTGGCCTAACCTTTGAGGGTATCCAGCCTAACCTTTGAGTGTATTTGGCCTACCCTTTAGGGGTATCTATCATAACCTTTGAGGGTATCTAGCCAAACCTTTGAGGGTATCTAGCCTAACCTTTGAATGTATCTAGCCTAACCTTTGAGGGTATCTAGCCTAACCTTTGAGGGTATCTATCTTAACCTTTGAATGTATCAAGCCTAACCTTTGAGGGTATCTGGACTATCCCTCGGAGGGTATTTAGCCTAACCTTTGAGGGTATCTAGCCTAACCTTTGCGGGTATCTGGCCAAACCTTTGAGGGTATCCAGCCTAACCTTTGAGGGTATTTGGCCTAACCTTTGGGGGTATCTATCATAACCTTTGAGGGTATCTAGCCTAACCTTTGAGGGTATCTAGCCTAACCTTTGAATGTATCTAGCCTAACCTTTGAGGGTATCTAGCCTAACCTTTGGGGGTATCTGGCCTAACCTTTGAGGGTATCCAGCCTAACCTTTGAGGGTATTTGGCCTAACCTTTGAGGGTATCTAGCCTAACCTTCGAGGGTATCTAGCCTAACCTTTGAGGGTATCTAGCCTAACCTTTGAGGGTATCTATCTTAACCTTTGAGGGTATCTAGCCTAACCTTTGAGGGTATCTGGACTATCCCTCGGAGGGTATCCAGCCTAACCTTTGAGGGTATCTATCTTAACCTTTGAGGGTATCTACCCTAGCCTTTGAGGAGATCTAGCTTAACCTTTGAATGTATCTAGCCTAACCTTTGAGGGTATCTGGTTTAAGTTTATCACCATAAGATTCTTAAAAATTACTGAAGACCACATCGAATATCTCGAAATTTAAAACATATTCTCATAATCTTCTTAAATGGCAGTAAAAGAATCAATAAATACGTATTTTTACTTACTTAAATATAAAAGCTTCACAATTATAGAATAGCTAACTTAGGCCTGTTCAAGGCCCAACAATATTTTCTCTAATAATGGCATCAAAATGTAGTCCAATGATTGAGTCTCATATAATGTGAAACCCGCTCTTCCTACCCATAGAATCGTCAAACTGTTAAGCAGCTCGTAAGGACCCATTGTGCTAACTCCAATGATTCACTCTAACCTTGGACTTTTTATAAATTGGAGCAATTTGGAAGGTTGAAGTTTCCACACTGTGGAAAGGTCTGTCAAGAACTCCCCTAGAAGTTTTAATCTCGTACTTTTAATGCTGGACAACGGCATAGAATGTGTTCTGATGTTTCAGAGTAGTGTCTACAGAATCTGCAGTCTGATGTGAGACTGATCTTGTCTGACTGATGTGTGGTATATCTTGTTAAGGTGATACCTTAGCCAGCTGTATCCTGTCGGATACCCCTATAGAGTCCTAAGACTCCTGACAGACCTATCTTGTTACGATGATACTTACTACCCACTAGAGTCCTAAGGCTTTCGCAGTTCAGGGTTAGTATCCGTTTGGAGAAACTTCTGTTTGGGGTATGAAATCTTAATAAAGCTAAAAGCAAATATAGTATTTCTAATGCATCTTTGCTTACTTGTTCGTTGAAAGTTTCGCAGATGTCTGCATTCAGCGCGCTCAATTTTCGGTTGCTGCTGCCGTTGTTGTTGTTGTTGATGTGATTATTGTGCTCTTGCATATCGCCAACACCACTATTGCTGTCGTTGTTGTTATTGTTGTTGTTGTTGTTGCCCACCACCAACACCTCCTCAAAGTCGCAGAGCAGTTTATTTTTGAAGTTCTTCAAATTTTCCAATTTGAAACCGTTCGTATTCGTGTTGTTCGGTTTCTGACAATTGTTAAATTTACTTGTCAAAGTCTCCAGATTCACAATTTTATTATTATTGTCGTTGTTGTTGTTGTTGTTATTATTATTATGATTGCTGTTATTGTTGTTATTTATTTGACCGATATCCGCGCACAGTTTATTCTCGATAAAAAGTAGCGAATTGGGCCCCGATGGCACAATATCATCAAAATCGGCAGGATTTAAGCTGAGAAACGTTTCCTGATCAGTCAAAATTGGCTGCTTGCCGAAATCGTAGTATTCGTTGGCTACGCCGGCGCTGATACCGTTGCCACTGCTCAGCGAGTAGCTGGTGGCACTGCTGTTCAAGCAGTTCTGCGTGGAGGTGGTGTTGAAGTTCAGATTCAAATCCTCCAGACTGTCTGTGGAGCGTTTGTGACTAGAATTTTTATCACCACCGAACTTTAAATGATTATTCAATGCGGGTTTATTGCTGGGCGTTAGTTTCACTGAGGACGTTGTTGAGGCAGGAGGCGTGGTAGCAGGTCCGACAAACTCGAATTGGCCAGCCCACATATCGTAATCTAACTCGATGCTGTCGGGTTGGCTGGCGGGTTGACTACTCATGATTTGTTTGTTTGTTTCGTTTGTTTTTGTTGTTTTTTTGCTTTTTTATTATTTTATGCTTAAGGAGTAAAGGTGGTTAAGGTGGGGGGGTAGTTGAGTATTGTGTTGCTGTTGACGCGTAGGCGTTAGTTGTTGTAGTTGCAGGAAGACAGTTTTTCACTGCGATGCATTGTTGCTGCTTAAAAGCACACAATTTTGGAGTGTTGTTTCTTGTTTTTAGTTGTTCTTATTGTCAAAATGACAATGTCTTCATTAAAGTACAATCTTTGGGTAGCGCTTTTTTATATTTTTTGGAATTTTATCTTTTTGTGTTTTATGTAAAATCACTCTTTATATGAGAAAGTAAAATGATTGCAGTTTTAACAATTCCTTAATTGTAGTTTTAACAATTCCAATTATAGTTTGCTTTAATGTAATGTACTGTAATTGATAGTTAACAATTCAGTTATTATGTAGGTAGGCATTTATGTTTATAACTTAACACAGTGAGCAAATATTATTGTTAATTGAAATTGTTAAAATTACAATGTATGTAAATATTACAAATCAGTGCATTGTAGATTACACTGAATTTATACACGTTTCTTGTAGGTGCTCTTTTATATTAGGTATTCTTATCATGTATTTTTTGGCGTATTTCACTTTAACAATGTGGGGTTTCACGTTGTAGAGCTATGGTAAAACCCTACAACAGTAGTATTTATATAATATTTCTTAATTGAGATCAAACGCTTGTTAGTGTTTCATTGAGTTTTGGACTCTTCTTAAAGAGTCTTTCTAGATTTGTGACGATTGAAGTAATTGCAGAACAACAACACAGAGAGAACAACTTCGGTAGAGTATTTCATTAGGTATAGAAATGGTTGTATTAGAAGTCTAGAAATTCGCTTTTTGGAATATAACAATTTAGCAACTTAAATTAACAATTTTAAAACGCAAGGCAGGCGGTTCAAAATGTGAATAGTGTTTATGGTCCTGATACTGTAACAGCCAATCACGCGCAATTTTGGCTTCGTCGATTCAGTTCCGGTAATTTTGATTGTGTTGATAAAGTACGCTCTGGAAGGCCAATTGTCGAAAATTTCGATAAAGTCATGGAAATCGTCGAGTCCGACCGTCATGTAAGCACTGTTTCGACTGCCCAGGAGCTAAACAGGGCACGAAAACCGTTTGGAACCACTTGAATAAGGCTGGACACCAAAAAGAAGCTCGATGTGTGGGTGCCACACGAGTCAACGGAAAAAAATCTCATGGACCCAATTTCCATCTGCGAATCGCTGCTGAATCGCAACAAAATCGACACATTTCTGACGCGATTGGTCTGACTGGTGATGAAAACTGAGTTACTTACAATAACGTCAATGGAAAACGGTCGAGGTCGCAACGCGGTAAGCCGGCGCAAACAGTGGCCAAGTCAGGATTGACGACCAGGAAGGTTTTGCTGTGTTTTTGGTGGGATTGGCGCGGAATCATATACTATGAGCTGCTCCCTTCCGGCCCAGAAGAATATTCCAAATGAGAATTATGCAGTTAGAGGCGATCAAGAGAAACTCAGTTAGAGAAGGCACAGATAATTCAAGAGTTCTTATCTGGAACTAGAAATGCCATTCAGTGACTTCTGTTGGAACTGCGACTCTGAGTAAGAGGAAGCAAAATTCCGCTATTTGTCTTATGTGTTAGTGCCCATCACTAGCTAAGAGCATACATCAAATCCTGGTATATCCTACATATATCCATCGGAATATTTTGCAGTATTTCGTAGTTAGCACTAAGATTTCAAATTCCAAGTTTTGTTGGTATCTTTGGTCTCTGCTATGATAAGGAGGACGAGGAAAAGAGAGGCCGTATTCGTCTTATGTGTTAGTACCCTTCACTAGCTATGAAAATACATAAATTCCTGGTATATCCTATATACTCGTATATCCATCAGAATATTTGGAAGTATTTCGTCGACTTGAAACTCCCAAGGTTTGTTCATATCTTCGTTCTATGTCGGGCCACAAGGGGAGTGAAACAATGTCTCATTGAACTCGTTAAGAACATAAATTCACAGCAGAATAGTTACCAAGTCACCCAACAGGAAAATGCAATCTAGAGCCCCTATTGACAGTTTCCGAACACGCTACGAACGATGCGTTTGAACTGTGTGAATGAGGCGATAATGTGCCCATCACGATATGCTGGTGATCTATTTATAAAGTGAATGAAACATAAACTTTTTGTACTGGACTACAAAGCAAAACAAAACTCTTTCATAAATGAGGGAAGAGAACGAAAGCTAAAAAGGCGATCATAAACGGCCAATGAAAAAATAAAACTTAAATGTTTATGTTCGCATTCAGGCAGTTAGCAAGATAATAAATTGAAGAAATGAATGTCCACAACGTGAGCAGACGAACGCAAATAGTCTCAGGCACAAGTGCCAGTGTTGCCAATACGCATAATTAATTAATTTTCTTTTCTTTTTTGCCTACTTTCAAATGTGACAATTTACTTTCTTTCAACCAAACACAATAATAATAACAACAACAACAACAACAACAACACCAAAAACAACAACACACTCACACCACATACTGAGCATTTTTCGCATACGCTTCAACAATTTTCCAAACAATTTTCGTTGAAAAAAATGTAAACAAACCGCTTAAAAAATAAAAAGAAAACTACAAAATTGAAGAAAAACACTTGACAGCCCATATGCGTGAATTGCAACAACAACAACAACGATACAGCAACAACAACAAAAGCAACAGCAACATAACAACAACAAAAGCAACAGCAAAAACAGCAACAACAACAACACACACAACTCCATACAGAAGCACCCAAACCCAACAACATAACACACAACGTTGTGGTGGTGTTGTGAAGCGGTAACAGCGACAGCCCCGGCTTAGACTTGGGCTTAGGCATGGGCCTAGGCTTAAGTGAAAGTTGCCTTGATAGTGAACAGTTAACACAAGCCACACACACACACACACACAAACACTCACTCATATGTGTACATAAAGTCATACAAAATGATGCGCAGGCGCATGCGCAACGAGCTGAGCGCTCACTTGAAGCGTCTTAACAGCAACACTGTTGAAAATCCAGCATATTTATGAGCCGGGCCAGCGGTCAGGCAACAACGGACGCAGCAGCATTAATGCCGCTGCAATTGATTTATACTCGGACTCGCGATGCATGAGCGCGGATCTGAAGGGGCTGGAGAACTGCGACGCAGTTGGAGGAGCGAACGGACGTAAGCACAGTTTTTGGTTTCAATTCTATATCTGTGAATGTGGCAATCACTCACTCATTGACGTCAATTAGTTGTGAGCACTCATACGCCCAGTGGGCAACTCAACTGACGTTGGCAGCGCTCTCCCAACTTGTCAGCGAATGTGCAGAGACAGGAAGAAACACAATTAACGATTCTGAATGTGTTTCGCAGCAAAGTGATTCATTCTGGACTACGGATGTGCGATTTTTTTGCCTTGGTATAAAAACATGGCACTATTTGCTTTTTCTTTTTTTCTTTGTGAATATAATCAACGGCAAAAGAAACAGTTTGAGTAACAAACAATTAAAACACCAACAAGAACAACAACGACAACGCCAACAAAAACAACGCCAACAACACCAACCACAACAACACCAACCACAACAACAACAACAGGCAGCTTCAACAACACCAAGCATCAAGTGGCAAGCGCAAATAATTTATGCAACACATACGCGCCACGCTTTTCATATTGAATCATCAATTAAAGAAAAAGCGGCAAGGAAAACCAGCGAAAAGCAACGAACAAAAAATAAAGAAATATGAAGCAAACAAAAAGAAGAAAATAAACAACGATTTTATGAGTTTTAGTTTTGAGTTTATGGTGGAATTCAGAGCAGAAAGGCTGCAGACATGTGTGTTATATTAGATTTTTATCGGCAAATGTGAAAGAAATGGCGTAACATTCAACCATCTGGCAGGAGATGCGGAGCCTCAGCTTGAACTTAATTGCATACGGCTCCATCCAGCACTGTTTCCATGCCACTAAGAATCCGTACACATCTTAGAGGGAAGATAGCGGAGCAATTCAAACGACCCCACTCTGCCAAAAAGTGGCTTTTCAGAGGTGTCGAACTCGGTGGCCGTCACACTCCAAGTAGTTGATTGTTCACACTCCAAGTAGTTGATTGACTCAACTCGAACTCAACTAAACTCGAACTCAACTAAACTCCACGAGTTGTGATCAGTGCACTTATTTAATTCGGCTGATAAGGCTGCTTCTTAGAAATGTAAACAAAGGAGTATGTAAAGTGGGTGCTTGGAGACCTCCTTCTTCGGCGGCTCTCCGGCCTACCCCACTTCTATCTATCTACTTCTGGGCAATGGGCATCAATTCCTGAGTGCTTGGATACGTCCTTCGGCGGCTCTCCGGCCTATTCCACTTCTAAGTAAAGTGGTGAATTGCAAACTGTATGGAAAGCTCACAATTTGTTCAGAGATGGTCACCCTCTTTGTCAGAACAACTAGTTTTATACAGCACTCAGACCACAAGACATCCATCGTATTAAATTTGACGTTCCATTTTTAGTTTTCTTTCAATCTCCCAGAGTTGTGAACAAACCTCAGTAGATCCTGTGTCCCTAAGAAGCCAAAGTTTGCACTACTTATGATGTCAGTGCCAAATACCTCGAACATGATTCTAGCGAAAGCGGGGCATACCCACAAAAAGTGGTCAGCCGCCTCATCTTCCTCTCCCCAAGCCTGGCAAAGTGCACTGTCTGCAATGCGTATCTTCTGCATGTGCTTAGCCCATGCAAAAAAACCTGTCATCAGTCCTACCAGAATTCTGCAGTCTCTCCTAGCCAGTGGCAGAAGAAATCTTAAGTTCTATCTGAGATAACAGGCAGCATATCCTGTGCCCATCTGCTGCCTCTTACAGCCCCTCAATTGTGATGCTTAAGCCATGCAAAATGACCGGTAATCAGTCCTACCAGAAGTCTACAGTCTCTCCTACCAATTCATAGAAGAAACCTTGACGTTTTATCTGAAATAACAGGCAGCCCCCCAGTCCCGATTCTGTGTATAGGCAACCCAATCACTAATAGTGGCCCTAATGGCAGCAAAAGGTATGGGAAGAACAGGTTCCGGGACAGTAAAACTGGTCTCAGATCCTTTATTCGCTAGTTTGTCCGCAACTTCATCACACCCATGCGTCCTGGAACCCATGTTAGCAACAGACTATTATGCTTTCGGATATAATTCAATCTGGATTGGCACAACAGCACCAACTTGGATGTGACAAGGGGGATGAGTAAGGCCTGACTGTCACTGGAGACATAATTACTCCATCTGTTTTCACCATGTAGTTCAGCGCCCTTAGGATGGCATGAAGTTCCGTCTGAGGAACATACGCATGACAACTCAGGGCGTAATGAAATTAGAAACCGTTCAGCTCCACGAAAAGTCCAGAACCCGATCCAATATCTGAGCCATCCTTGAAAATACGACAGTACTGCGTAACGGGCTCAGTCGTAGGATCAAACCATAAATGAGTCTCTGGAATTTGTATACAGTAGCGCCTTTCAGTTATAGGATACGAGGGCATCGACTAAATGGACACAGAAACGCGGGCTTCGACTCAATGGACATAGAAGGGATACCAATATCCAGGGTCACCCTTAAATATCGTAGTACATAGTTATTTGGTATAAATATGATTGGCCCTTGATAGGTTTGCCCTCAGTAAGTAGCCCATACAGAGTTAAGCCAATGCACTTACATCCACAATACCTCATGACTTTATCTCTGTGTAACTAGGAATGCCTAAAAAGCTCCACAACAAGATGAATGCAAGGCAGCTCAATTGCTGAATCATGGGTGTTAATTTCGTTCCCACAAAACTCCACCCGGGAAGTTCGGCTCCACACAAACACCCCCACGACAGGTTGAATACAAGGCAGCTCAATTGCTGAACTGATGAATGCAAGGCAGCTCAATTGCTGAATCAGTATCGCTGAATCGGGAAGTTCGGCTCCACACAAACTTCATAACACATTCAGAAACCAGGGCCTCTAATTTTCAACCAAACGGGGCTAAAAAACAACTACCGTTTTTGTAGGTCGAAACAGAGAAAATGTTGGAAATTGTCTACGAAGTTAATCAAATTTACAAGTACGAACTTCCAAATTATCCCAGAAAATTACCGTGAAACCATTATTAACGGTTATAGCCCACAAATATGGGTACTAAATATATACTTCATATATATAAGATATTACACGAGGAACAGAATATATTTTTGATCCTTAAAAAATACGTCAAAATAGCCTTTTGTCAGTTTAGCGATGAAACTGGCATCGGTGGTATAGTGCAGGACAAGATAATAAAATAATAACCCAACCAGTGTAAAGAAACTTAAGTATGACTGCAAGGGGCTGGTGAAGGAATACTAGGTATTGAAGCCGAAGAAAAGAAGACTTTTTGGAAAGAAGCATTTTTGACAGCAAGTCCAGGGCAGGATTTAAACCTTCTACCTTCTGAGTGTGAGTCTAGCTTGCTTACTATTGGACCACAGAAGGCGATTATCAAGAGAATTGCCTACTTCATTTATTTGTTACTGTATTGAATGACCTTATGAATCATACGAACATCAAAAAGACAATGTGTCAACAGATAAGAATGACTGAACGGATGACTGATTATATACAAAACTGTAAAATAATGGCAGCATGGAGCTATAAATTGTATTATTGGACAGCATGGAGTCATAATTTGTATGAGAAACATTATCATAGAGCAGAGCCTGGAGTTGGAGTGTCATTTGGCTTGACAAACTCAGCCAATCCGAGGTAAAACATAGTAAGATGAACAAGGAAGATGTACAAGTTGAGAACTACAGCATGGAGTCATAATTTGTATGAGAAACATTATCATAGAGCAGAGCCTGGAGTTGGAATGTCATTTAGCTCGACAACCTCAGCCACTCCGAGGTAAAACATACTAAGATGAACAAGGAAGATGTACAAGTTGAGAACTACAGCATGGAGTCATAATTTGTATGAGAAACAATATCATAGAGCAGAGCCTGGAGTTGGAGTGTCATTTGGCTCGACAACCTCAGCCACTCCGAGGTAAAACATAGTAAGATGAACAAGGAAGATGTACAAGTTGAGAACTACACCATGGAGTCATAATTTGTATGAGAAACATTATCATAGAGCAGAGCCTGGAGTAGGAATGTCATTTAGCTCGACAACCTCAGCCATTCCGAAGTAAAACATAGTAAGATGAACAAGGAAGATGTACAAGTTGAGAACTACAGCATGGAGTCATAATTTGTATGAGAAACATTATCATAGAGCAGAGCCTGGAGTTGGAGTGTCATTTGGCTTGACAAACGCAGCCAATCCGAGGTAAAACATACTAAGATGAACAAGGAAGATGTACAAGTTGAGAACTACAGCATGGAGTCATAATTTGTATGAGAAACATTATCATAGAGCAGAGCCTGGAGTAGGAATGTCATTTAGCTCGACAACCTCAGCCATTCCGAAGTAAAACATAGTAAGATGAACAAGGAAGATGTACAAGTTGAGAACTACAGCATGGAGTCATAATTTGTATGAGAAACATTATCATAGAGCAGAGCCTGGAGTTGGAGTGTCATTTGGCTTGACAAACTCAGCCAATCCGAGGTAAAACATAGTAAGATGAACAAGGAAGATGTACAAGTTGAGAACTACAGCATGGAGTCATAATTTGTATGAGAAACATTATCATAGAGCAGAGCCTGGAGTAGGAATGTCATTTAGCTCGACAACCTCAGCCATTCCGAAGTAAAACATAGTAAGATGAACAAGGAAGATGTACAAGTTGAGAACTACAGCATGGAGTCATAATTTGTATGAGAAACATTATCATAGAGCAGAGCCTGGAGTTGGAATGTCATTTAGCTCGACAACCTCAGCCACTCCGAGGTAAAACATACTAAGATGAACAAGGAAGATGTACAAGTTGAGAACTACAGCATGGAGTCATAATTTGTATGAGAAACATTATCATAGAGCAGAGCCTGGAGTAGGAATGTCATTTAGCTCGACAATCTCAGCCATTCCGAAGTAAAACATAGTAAGATGAACAAGGAAGATGTACAAGTTGAGAACTACAGCATGGAGTCATAATTTGTATGAGAAACATTATCATAGAGCAGAGCCTGGAGTTGGAATGTCATTTAGCTCGACAACCTCAGCCACTCCGAGGTAAAACATACTAAGATGAACAAGGAAGATGTACAAGTTGAGAACTACACCATGGAGTCATAATTTGTATGAGAAACATTATCATAGAGCAGAGCCTGGAGTTGGAATGTCATTTAGCTCGACAACCTCAGCCACTCCGAGGTAAAACATACTAAGATGAACAAGGAAGATGTACAAGTTGAGAACTACACCATGGAGTCATAATTTGTATGAGAAACATTATCATAGAGCAGAGCCTGGAGTTGGAATGTCATTTAGCTCGACAACCTCAGCCACTCCGAGGTAAAACATACTAAGATGAACAAGGAAGATGTACAAGTTGAGAACTACAGCATGGAGTCATAATTTGTATGAGAAACATTATCATAGAGCAGAGCCTGGAGTAGGAATGTCATTTAGCTCGACAACCTCAGCCATTCCGAAGTAAAACATAGTAAGATGAACAAGGAAGATGTACAAGTTGAGAACTACAGCATGGAGTCATAATTTGTATGAGAAACATTATCATAGAGCAGAGCCTGGAGTTGGAGTGTCATTTGGCTTGACAAACTCAGCCAATCCGAGGTAAAACATAGTAAGATGAACAAGGAAGATGTACAAGTTGAGAACTACAGCATGGAGTCATAATTTGTATGAGAAACATTATCATAGAGCAGAGCCTGGAGTAGGAATGTCATTTAGCTCGACAACCTCAGCCATTCCGAAGTAAAACATAGTAAGATGAACAAGGAAGATGTACAAGTTGAGAACTACAGCATGGAGTCATAATTTGTATGAGAAACATTATCATAGAGCAGAGCCTGGATTAGGAATGTCATTTAGCTCGACAACCTCAGCCATTCCGAAGTAAAACATAGTAAGATGAACAAGGAAGATGTACAAGTTGAGAACTACAGCATGGAGTCATAATTTGTATGAGAAACATTATCATAGAGCAGAGCCTGGAGTAGGAATGTCATTTAGCTCGACAACCTCAGCCATTCCGAAGTAAAACATAGTAAGATGAACAAGGAAGATGTACAAGTTGAGAACTACAGCATGGAGTCATAATTTGTATGAGAAACATTATCATAGAGCAGAGCCTGGCGTAGGAATGTCATTTAGCTCGAGAACCTCAGCCACTC